>CM046458.1:22515876-23715876 GCA_025506515.1 Flaveria trinervia
AGCCAAGTTCTTTATTTCTAGAAACACGATTTCAGAAAATTTAGCGGTTGTGTTCTAGAATAGAATACAATACCTGTTGCCATTGGGATGACATTTGATCCCAAGAAGATGTCTTGGAGGCTAAGTAGACATTTACCATGTGAAAATAACTTTCTCAGCGTCATGGAAATGTTTCTTTAGAACGGTTGTAGCCCGAAGATCACCTTCATACCCATGATTGATAAATGACATATCTGTTATGCCCTTTGGGTATGCAGTCACAGCGGTGTGGAGTCGTGTAAGTGTAATGCCTGACGAATGATGTCGGCTGTAACGACCACTGGTTTCTGGTTGACAAGGGACCAAACAGAGATCTGGCCGGTAGACTCATCAGTATGAACAAAAGCATTTGACCAGAATTGACTGAGGGATTCAGGGTAGATGGTTGGATTCAAGAGAAAGGTTGTGCGATATGGGAATCCACCATTAAGTCAATGGCATTATCATATTTGTTCCGAGAAAGCCGACTTTGTAAGGTAAGCAACGCAGTTATGTCGTGGTTTCAGACTCATGGTCGCCATGTTTGAGAGAGAGAAGCTCAGAAAATAACGGCTAATGAAACATTAGAGAAGAGGACAGGTATTTATAGGGTAGGGGTGAGAAAAGACTGAAGGGTTTGGTGTTAGTCATCAGTAGTTTTAAACCGACTGTTGACATGTATTACCCTTTCAGACGTTGAAAGAGCTGAAGTCGTGGTTTTAGGCATCAGCATTAGAAAACTACTGAAGACCATGGTTTTGACTTCAGATGATGAAACAACTGAGGACTTGGTGTTTGTCACAGTAGTTGTGAAACTACTAAGACAGTGGTTTTGTCATCAGTTGTTGTAAACAGCTGAAGACTTGGTGTTAGTCATCAGTAGTTATAAAACTACTGAAGACATGGTTTTGCTTCAGTTGTTTAGAATGAAACAGCAGTTGTAGAAACAACTGAAGAGAAAGTTCTCTTCAGTAGTTTTCGTCAATTCATAGCCTTTCAGCTGTTTCATACTGTCCTCAACACTTACTCATCAGACTTTGCATCTGCTTTTCAGGTGTTTCATAGGACGTCAGTACTTATCTGTTTGTACTGATTTCAGTAGTTGTAACTACATTAGTAGTTGTAACTACATCAGTAGTTTAGGAACAGATAAAGTACTTCAGTACTTGTGAGGCATTTAGCCGTCAGTAGTTATAAAACTACTGAAGGTGAAAGAACTCATCAGTACTTATATGTCATGGTTACCAATGATCACCAGTACTTTTTACTGAAATCATCAGTAGTTGTCACTTATTCTAGCTGCAACATACCAAGCCTTAACACAAGGTTTTGGAAAGTAGAACTATCCAAAGGCTTAGTAAAAATATCTGCAAGCTCATCAGCACTAGGCACAAACTTAGGATCAATCAGACCTTTTTCAAAACAATCCCGAATAAAGTGATGTCTGATCTCTATATGTTTGGTCCTAGAGTGCTGGACTGGATTTTTGACAATACACAGAGCTGAAGCACTATCCATTAATAATGGAGTCTTAGTCTCTGTAATGCCATAACCCAGAAGTTGGTTCTGAAGCCAGAGTACCTGAGAAGTGCAACTTGCAGCAGCAATGTACTCGGCTCGGCAGTTGATGTAGCAAACATGTTTGTTTCTTACTCTGCCAAGAAATCAAACAGTTGCCTAGGAATTGACAACCACCAGAAGTTGACTTTCTAGTTAATTGCACCCTGCATAGTCACTATCTGAAAAAGCAACTAATTTGCAAGAGTGTCCAGTGGAATACCATAACCCCAGAGATTGTGTACCTTGCAAATATCTAAAGATTCTCTTGACTGCAATCAAATGAGACTCTTTAGGAGCAGCCTGAAATCTAGCACAAACACATGTAGCAATCATAATATCTGGTCTAGAAGCTGTTAATACATCAAGGACCCAATCATACATCTGTAAAGTGTTTCATCAACAGCTTTACCTTTCTGATCTGCATCCAGTTGTGTGGTGTTGCACATGGGAGTAGAACAGGGCTTACAGTTTTGTAAATCAAACTTATTCAAAGATCTTTTGTATATTTTGACTGATGAATAAGGTTCCATCAGCCTTTTGTTTAATTTGCAAGCCTAGAAAGAACTGTAATTCTCCCATTGCACTCATTTCAAACCTCTTTTTCATTAATGTTGTAAAATCATCACACAACTGGGGATCAGAGGATGCAAAAATGATATCATCAACGTAAATCTGAACAAGTAGCTTATGCTGATCCACCTTCTTAATAAACAAAGTTTTATCAATGGAGCCTCTAGTGAAATTATTCTTAAGAAGAAAAGGAAGTGTCTCATACCAGGCTCTAGGAGCTTGTTTCAACCCATAAAAAGCCTTATCAAGTTTATACACCCATTCAGGATGTTTATTATCCTCAAAACCTGGTGGTTGACACACATAAACTTCTTCCTTTATTTTACCATATAAAAATGCACTTTTGACATCCATTTGAAAAACTTTAGATTGTGGAATGCAGCATAGGCTAAAACAATCTGATTGCCTCTAGTCTGGCTACAGGGGCAAAGGTTTCATCATAGTCAATACCTTCTTCTTGTGAAAACCCCTGTACAACCAGTCTAGCCTTGTTTTTTAACAATAAGCCCATTTTCATCAGTTTTATTCCTAAACACCCATTTAGTGCCTATTGCACACTTACCTGGGGGAAGAGGAACCAGTTCCCACATTTATGTTTCTTGAACTGAAGTAACTCAAGCTGCATGGCTTCAACCCATCCATTGTCTCTCAAAGCAACATGGTAGTTCTTTGGCTCTAGCTGACTGATGAAGAGAGCATAGAAGCAGAAGTTAGACAATTGAGTTCTTGTTGAAACACCAACATTGATATCACCATAATCTGAGACATTGGGTGATTCTTCAGTTCTTGATAAACATGAGATATGTGAAGTGTTTGTAGAACCTTCAGCAGCAGCAGATGTTGATGCAGACTCTTTGAAACCAAGAATTAGATGGTAACTCAAAAGATGTAGAGGAATGAGAGATCTCATCAGCATTTGTTGTAGATGGAACTGCTGAAGCTACAGGAACATCAAATTTAGCAGACACAGGCTTTGGTCACTAAACTTGAATAGGTGAGTATTGATATTATCATCATCATCATCAATACCACCAGGTGGAAGACATGCTTTAGAAGATGACTTATCCACATGATCTGCACCACTGGAGGTTGATAAGAACATATTGTAGTATGTCCAAATCAACAACTCCACAGTTTTGTGGAATCTGTCCATAGGAGATTCATTAAACTTCACATGCAAAGTTTCTTCTTCAACTATCTTTGTTCTGCAGTTGAGACTTGTATGCCTTGCAAGTAGATGAATAACTAACAAAATACCCTGCATCCACCTTAGATCAAATTTTTGGAGTTGATCCTTTGTGTTGAGAGAATAAAACAGGGACACCCAAATGCTTTGAAAATGAAATTAGAGGAGCCAAGTGATGGAGAACTTCATATGGAGTCTTCATCAACCTCTGATTTACTAAGACTCTATTCTGCACATAGCAAGCTGTGTGTTAAACGCTTCAGCCCAAAAGTCAGTGGCAAACCAGAGTCAGCCAACATGGCCTTGCAGCTTCAATTAGGTCCTCTTCTTTCTCTCCATTACTCCTTTTTGTTCTGGAGTCCGTTGGTATGCTAAACTGCCTTTTGATTCCCTTTGAAAGATAGAGTCATCAAGTGTATGGTTTCTGAATTCAGTTCCACTGTCACTTCTAATACACTTGACTAAAAGGGAATACTGCTTCTCACATCAACACAAAGTGAATAATCTTCTGAGCAACCTCATCCTTTGAATGTAGAAAGAAAGTCCATACAATCTGGAGTAATCATCCACATTACCACACAGTATTTCTTCTTTGCCATGCTCATTACTCTCACAGGACCAAATAGATCCATATGCAGTAATTGCAAGCATCAGTGGACTTAAGCTCTTCAATAGGAGGGAATGAGACTTGTGTGTGTTTTCCTTTTAAACAAGCAGTGCAGGTTTCATCACAGTGGAACTCCTTTATTGGTAAGCCTCTAACTAAACTATTGTGGATTAGCTGATTCATTTTTTTGAAATTAACATGACCCAGCCTTCTGTTCCACAGTTTAGATTCTTGAGAAGAGGCTTTGGAAAATAGGCAAGGATTGCCTCTGAGATCTATTTTCTTGGAAAGATCTAAGGCATACATTCTTCCTGTCTTGTTGGCTCTCAGGAGAGTGTGATTATCCAACACCTTATCAATCAATGCAGGACTTTGGATGACAGAATCCAGTGGAGTTTGATAAGTCCTATTTGCACCTTCTTCTTCTTAGCAATCTCAGCTGTTACCTGTTTAACCCCTTCCTTTTTGGATTTCTTTGTGGACTTAAGGGTACAGGATTTAATGTTGCTCATACAAATGTGGTCTCAAATTCATTTTCATTTTTACCATTTTCTCTTTAATTCCTCTTTATGTTTGAGTTTGGATCCTCTTTTGTACCGGCAATCATTTGTAAGATGATTGAACAAACCACATACTTCACATGGTTTCTTTTTCATCTTAGGTTGATCATCACTAAAGAGGATGAAACAACTGAAGACTTGCTCTTCAGTGCTTTGGAAGCATTGTTTGCTTTCTTGACTTCCTCTTTAGTAGTCTTCAAACTCTTTCTACCGACCTTTTCTTCTTTTCAGTACTGGCACTAGTTGGAGTTGAACTTCAGTGTTAAATCCTGCTCTCTAGTCCTTTCAGTACTTTCAGAATTACTCCTGAGTTGATCAACTCATTGATCATGTGAGTGTCAGCAGTGGAACCATCAACATCAGCTGATAGGTTCTGAGAGGGCTTGGTGCTGACTTCTACTTCTGATAGTGCTGAATCAGAAGTAGATCATGATGAAATGGATTGGTTATTACTCTCACCATCAATTCTACCTCTGCTCTGGAGTAAAATCTGTAAGTGGAGCAGTGTGATTATAAACCAATGCCAAACTTCACATTGGAAGTAGATTGCTTACTAAGAAGCATTTCAAAACCTTTGCATGATTGTACCCATCGATCACACTCTACCTGGGTGACTGCAAGGGTTTCCTTGAGATCTTTATACTTCCTAGAAGTATCTCTTCCCTAGCTTATCATCATTATTTGACATTTAAGTTTGTAAATCTCATCATTCTTATCATTAAGCACAGACTCAAATTCAGCTTTGCTTTGTTTTGATTAGTTTCTGCTCATGTTCTTGTTAATCAAGCTACATTTGCTTCTCTAATAGATGCAATGCTGCTACGCATGTTTCAGAACATAATTGGCTTTTGCCTCAGAGGATACCTGTGATACCTTTGGTGTAGAGGCATTAGTGGATGAAGTATCAGCAGAATCGAAAGCCATAAGAGCTAGATTCCAAAGGGACTTTCACCACCATGTTGACCTGCACCTGAGAATAGTTGTTCATGACCAGACAAGTCATCTGGTAAACTGCTCCAGTCAACAACTCCTGGGGTGAAGAAGCTATGTTGTTGAGGTTGAGTTTGTTGAGAGATTGGGAAGGTTGTGGTTCAGGCAATGCTTGTGGTTGTTGTGCAATTGGAGCTTGAACAGGATTTGGTTGAGGCAAATAATAGCAGGGATAAGGATATGACATTTGACCCTAGGGAACAAAGTATGCAGGAGACCTAGGATGTGAATGATGACCAGAACCCCAGATGTTGCCCTTTGTTTTGTGGACTAGTACTAGGAAAAGTCACAAAGGTGCAGAAGAGTTAGATCCAGTTGATCTACACTCTCTTGCAAAGTGTCCCAGCCTTTGGCATTTGTAACACCTCAACTTACTCTTGTCAAACCAACTTTGGTTTTGCCAGAGAGTCCAGGAAATTTCCTGCCAGTTCTCTTATAGAACTTCTGAGATCTGATATTAATCAGTGCCATTTGGCTCAGAATATCCATCTCTTCTAGATCATCATCAGCATTCCTTTCAAATCATCCATGATGAAGCATAGATTGTCACTATTACTGCCAGAATGACTCTCAATACCAACAAATGCATGATCAGAACTATTTGAAGAGAAATCAATATGCTCATCATAATTGCTTTCAGATGCAGCATATTCTGGCTCATGACCAACCAAGGCAGTATTCCCTGGTACAAAGTCATCAGTGAGCTTTCCTGATGAGGACAGTTTCCTCTTCTGCTCTATCTCTCTTTCGAATGTAAGCAGTTTCCCATGAAGTTGGGTGAGAGATAGGCTATCCAGATTTGCACTGGAGCGTAGGACAATAGTGTATGTGTCCCATCTCTCAGGCAGTGATCTGAGGAACCTGTTATTCATCTGGCTATTGGTGTATTCCTGTTTCACCATTTTCAGCTCAGAGATCAAGCAGGAAAAACGCTCAAACTGTTGAGTCAGTGTCTCACCCTTTCTATGAGAGAATGTCTCATATTGTTGCCAAGGATTTCTCTATTGTTTGCTAAGACCTCATCTGTGCCACCGAATTGTTCCTTCAGGGCATTCCAGAGATCATGAGCAGTTTCATGATGCATAAGCCCTGAATAGATTTCATTAGGCAGTGCCATGGCCAGAATTCCATGGGCTTTAGCATCAATCTCAAACAGTTTCCGATCTTCATCAGAGTATTGTTCCTTCTTCTTTGGAACCATTTGATTGGTTTCCGGATTGTTCACCATAGGCTTATGTGGTCCATGTACCACAGATGTCCAACAACCTGAACTGTTAACAGACAGGTGATGATGCATTCTTCGCTGCCATATGTTTACTCGGTCCTAACCAGCATCGGGGGCTTGGTTGAGGAACCAGTATTGTGAGCATCATTAGAAGGAGTAGTCATCTCAGATTCATCAAATTCAATTAAGCTATAACAAATTTAGAACAAAACACAACAACCAATTGAACCAACGGAGATCTCAGAATAAATGAACGAAAGCATCATAAATTCAATAATCTATAACCAGTTCTTGCGAATATGCTAATTCAATCAAACGTAGATATCAATTAGTAGTTTCAATGATCAATTGTTAGATCGATCAATGATTAACCAGCTCTGATACCACTTGTTAGGATCAGTGATCTACGTTGATTGATTAGAGAGTATAGCAGCGAATTCTAACAATGAATTAGCCAATTCACAAGAACGAAAGATATTCAATGAAGAACAAAAATGGTTATAGATAGAGAGAATTCTGCAGATATTTTTTCAATATTTGCTTTCGTGGTAACGGAATGTCACACTTACAATTAGGTCGACACCTCTTATATAAGAGATGTGACGTCTGCTGATGTCACTTGATAGTGACATCTACAGAATTATTCCAACTGAAACACAACTACTGAAGATGTCAAAATAGCTGACATCTTCTTACAAAAATACTAAGTGTTATCAGTTACTACAACTACTGAAAACATAAAACTACTGACACTACAACGACTGAAGAACAAGCTCTTCGTCGTTTTACAAAACTACTGAAAGTGAAAACATAAAACTACTGATATCACAACTACTGAAGAAGTACTCTTCAGCTGTTGTGACAAACTACTGAAACTTCAGTACTTGGTCTTCAGACTTGAACTTCAGACGTTTCATCAGCTGATGACTTCAGTAGATATCATCAGCTGATGTCTTCAGTCTTGTGTTTCAGACTTTGTACACCAGTTGTTGATCTTCAGCACTTGTAGACTCTTCAGCTGTTGTACTTCAGTACTTTGGTCTTCAGCTTCAGCACTTGTGTTCTTCAGTTGTTCAGCTTCAACACTTGTGTTCTTCAGCTGTTCAGCTTCAGCACTTGTGTTCTTCAGCTGTTGACTTTAGCACTTTAGTCTTCAGCTGTTGAAGTCTCCAGTACTTGATTTTCAGCTGTTGAAGTCTTCAGCACTTGTCGAACTGCTGATGAAGCCTTCAGCAGTTGTTGTGATATCATGTGGGACTTAGAGGTTTTCTGATCTTGGCTCATTGGTTCTTTTGGTCCAACAGTGGCCTTAGCACACGTATAATAGCTGAGATAGGCAGCCTATCTTCATCTCATCATTATCTTCTTCTAGCCTCAGTACCCTTCTCTTCCTCTTCTGGGGTACATTCCGGCTATTGGTTTTGAGGGAAGGGAGTTGGTTTGGTGGGTTGTGGTTGTGGTGGTTTTTGGGGTAAAGGTATTGTTTTAGTGGGTTTTGGTGTGGGAATTTTGACAGGCTGTTCTAGCATTTTGATGTGAGTTCGGCTTTAGATTGCTTGACAGTTCAGTCCTGCTTCCAGCACCAGCTTCTTTTAAGGCTTCAATAACCAATCCTTTTGTGTATACTTCAGACGAACAGATCTTGGTGGTTATTGCCAAGATGCTGTCCCTGGACCATGCCTTATTTCAATCAATGATCTACCAAGATATTTCGCTATGAACCTGATCATGATTCTAGCCTTTCCATTTCCAACACATCATAACTTGCCCATCTAGCTTGGATATCTTCAATCTCTAGTCTTCTGATTCAGAGTGAAGTTTTTCAGTGTCGTGACCTTGCCTAAACAACTGATCAATGATGTTATCCATTGATCGGCTGTGTTCGGCATCAGCCTTCTTCACCATTGTCTCCTAGTCAGTCTCTTTTCATTCTTCCTTTTCTTGTATGTGACATGAAAGTCTTTAGTACTTTCAGTCACTTTCTCCATGTCAGCATCCTTCGCCTTCTCCTTCTCAGTTTCTTCCTATCTGCAATCCTCTTTCTTTTTGCTTTCACTGACTGAATCTCCCCCTTTTTGGTTGCATTGGTTGCAAGGGGTTGATTGTCAGAAAGCCTTTTGCTCACAGCATCCTCTATCAAGGGTTGTATAACTGAGGGAAGCTCTCATCAAGGGTTTTAAGCACCATATCAGTGATCGTTGATGTGATGAGAGGTAAGGAATGTTGAAAGATAGAAGCTATTTGCTTAGGGGGGTTCTGTCCCTGAGAAATAGTACCAGAAGCAGAGGCAGGTGGCTGAGTGTTTTGGAGTGGCTCTTGTGTATGGGAGACCTTCAGAGGAAGGTGCCATCTGTGGGGTTTGAGGGGTGGTGGGTCTTTGATCCTGAGAAATTTTGGCAAGCAGCTCTTTGAGTCTGCTCACCTCATCCTCGAGGATGGTGTTTTTGGGCTAAAAACATCATAAAAGAAGCCCAGGTCATCATCAGTGTTTACTGAATCACCTGACCTCCTGATAGAATCAGGATGAACATGCTCTGAGTGTAGATCAGTAGTAGCATCCTCTACCTCAGGACCATGTCCTTCATCGGTAGTTGCCTTTGGTGAGGTCTTATTGATAGTACCAAATTTATCCTGATCATTTGCTGAAGCAGGAGAAGTGGCAGCCTCACCAGAAATTCGAATCTCCGTTTCTACACTTGGATTGAATATGGTAACCCCTGTGTTGTGGGGTGTCAGAAGCACTTTGGTCCTCCCCCTTAATGGTTGAGGCCATCCCAGTTTTGATTGGTATCTGGGGAGGAGGTGAGGATGCAACTGAGTGAGCACTTTGGCAATTATTATGGTAGGACTTTGGGGGGCGATTGTAGTGGGAGATGGTGTGAAGGCAGTATGCACCCAGGGAGAGTGGTGCGTTTCAATGGCAACCTCCTCAAGCGAGGAAGGTTCCAAATGTATAGGTGCCCTAGAGGTGGTTGCTACAGGCTCCTGTTGAGAGGAAACCTGAGCCGTTGAGGGTGAGTAAGTACGTGTATCTACTGGGGGGTTATGACCAGTAGATATAACCTGTGTTTGTGTTGTAGGGGAATCCCCAGGGGACTTATTTCCCTAAGTAGCCTTTTTGTCTTTCTTGTGTTTGGGTTTGGTGGGGACAGTGGATTTGGAGGTGGTGGCTGTGGGTTCCAGCTGCGTGGGTTTTCGCAGTTTGGCAGCCAGTTTGAGTGACTGGTCTGAGTTGTGCCTGAGTATGCTTCAGGCAATACAGCCGTGGCAGGGACTCCAAGGCCAACAAGTCCCTCAGCTTTCAGCTGGTTTACTATAATGGCCATTAGGAACCGAGGATATAATATCCATCGGTTAGCTATAGTCTTAGAGGCCATATCCTTGAGTTCGAGAAATAATATTTCGGAAAAATTTAAGCTTTGTTGGTCAAGGATAGAGAATAATACCTGCTGCCACCTCGTCGACATTTGATCCCAAGAAGAAGTCATAGGAGCTAGGCATACATTCACCATATGAAAAATTAGTCATTCTGCATCATGGAAATGCTTCTTCAGGATGGTAGAGGCACTAAGGTTACCCTGGTATCCATGTTGGACAAAGATAGATCAGTGGTGCCCTTTGGATACCCAGTGGGGAAAGTGGCATCATCCAGTTGTAGGGTTTGACGAAGTATTGCTCGAGTGATGACCACCTGACGGTTGTTGACGAACGACTGGAGAGAGTCGGTGTCATTCTCCCCAGTGATGAGGGTGACGTTCGTCCATAACTGATGGAGGGATTTGGCATGAATGGTAGGATTTAGAAGGAAATCCGTTTTGTATGGAGAGTTGATCATTAGATCAATGGCATTATCAAACTTTGTCCAGAAGGTTGATTTGGTAAGGTAAGCAACACAGTTGTCTCGTGGTTTAAGCTTCATGTTCGCCATTGATGTGAGAGAAGGTTCTGAGTTTTTGAATGTTAGGTTTGAGATGATGAAGCTCTGTAAGATAAGGTATTTATAGGGTATGGTTTATAAAGCAACTAAAGGGTTTGGTATGAGTCATCAGTAGTTTTAAACGACTGATGACGTGGTGTTAACCTTCAGAGGTGGGAACAACAGAAGTCTTGGTTTTAGGCATGAGTAGTTATAAAACTACTGAAGACCATGGTTTTAGCTTCAGATGTTGGAAACAACTGATAACTTGGTGTTAGTCATCAGTAGTTATGAAACTACTGAACACATGGTTTTGTCATCAGTTGTTGTAAACTGCTGACGACGTGGTGTTAGTCATCAGTAGTTGTGAAACTACTGAAGACGTGGTTTTGTCATCACTTGTTTGAGATGAAGCAGCAGTTTTAGAAACAACTGAAGAGAAAATTCTCATCAGTAGTTTTCGTCAATTCATAGCTTTTCAGATGTTCCATAATGTCCTCAACACTTACTCATTCTTTGTCTTTTTGGTCTGTTTTTCATAGCATTGTTCATAGGATAGTACTTATCTATTTGTACTTATATCAGTAGTTATGACTGCATCAGTTCTTGTAACAGAATAGTACTTATTTGTGATATGGTTACAAATAATCATCAATACTTATTTACTGAGATCATCAGTAGTTATCACTTATTCTAGCTGCAGCATACCAAGCCTTAACACTAGGTTTTGGAAAGTCGAACTATCCAAAGCTTAGTAAAAATGTCTGCAAGCTCATCAGCACTAGGCACAAACTTTGGATCAATCAGACCTTTTTCAAAACAGTCCCTAATAAAATGATGTCTGATCTCATATGTTTGGTCCTAGAGTGCTGAACAGGATTCTTGACAATGCAAAGAGCTGAAGCACTGTCCATTATAATGGAGTCTTAGTCTCTGTAATGCCATAATCCAAAAGTTGGTTCTGAAGCCAGAGTACTTGAGAAGTACAGCTTGCAGCAGCAATGTACTCTGCTTCAGCAGTGGATGTAGCAACAGATGTTTGTTTTTTACTCTGCCAAGAAATCAAATAGTTGCCTAGAATTGACATCCACCAGGAGTTGACTTTCTGGTTAACTTACACCCTGCATAGTCACTATCAGAAAAAGCAACCAATTTGCACGAGTGTCCAGTGGAATACCATAAACCTAGAGATTGTGTACCAATTTGCACATATCTAAAGATCCTTTTGACTGCAATCAAGTGAGACTCTTTAGGAGCAGCCTGAAATCTAGCACAAACACACGTTGCAAACATGATATCTGGTCTAGAAGCCGTTAAGTACATCAATGACCCAATCATACATCTGTAAAGTGTTTCATCAATAGCCTTACCTCTCTGATTTGCATCCAGTTGTGTGGTGTTGCACATGGAGTAGCAGGCGAAACTTGAGTTTGATTGCACTCATTTCGAACTTCTTATGCTTTAAATTGGTAAAACCATCACACAACTGGGGATCAAAGGATGCAAAAATAGTATCATCAACATAAATTTGAACAAGTAACTTATGCTGAGCCACCTTCTTAATGAATAAAGTTTTATCTATGGAGCCTCTAGTGAAATTATTTTGAAGAAGAAAATTTGATAATGTCTCATACCAGGCTCTAGGAGCTTGTTTCAACCCATAAAGAGCCTTATCAAGCTTGTATACCCAATCTGGATGTTTATTATCCTCAAAACCTGGTGGTTGACACACATAAACTTCTTCTTTTATTTTACCATATAAAAATGCACTTTTAACATCCATTCAAAAACATTAAGATTGTGGAATGCAGCATATGCTAAGAATAATCTAATAGCCTACAGTCTGGCTACAGGGGCAAAGGTCTCATCGTAATCAATACCTTCTTCTTGTGAAAACCCCTGAACAACCAGTCTGGCCTTGTTCTTAACAATAAGCCCATTTTCATCAGTTTTGTTCCTAAACACCCATTTAGTGCCTATTGCACACTTACCTGGGGGTAGAGGAACCAGTTTCTACACTTGTTGTTTCTTGAACTGAAGTAGCTCAAGCTGCATCGCTTCCACCCATCCATTGTCTCTCAAAGCAACATGATAGTTCTTTGGCTCTTGCTGACTGATGAAGAGAGCATAGAAGCACAAGTTAGACAATTGACTTCTGGTTGAGACGCCAACATTGATACCACCAATGATTTGAGACATGGGTGATTCTTCAGTTCTTGGTGCACAATAATATGAGTGCAAGTGTTTGTAATCATTTCAGCATCAGCAGATGTTGATTCAGATTCTTGAAACCAGGTATTAGATGGCAAATCAAACGATGTAGAGGAATTAGAAATCTCATGAGCATTTGTTGTGGATGGAGCTGCTGAAGGTACAGGAACATCAAGTTTAGTAGACTCAGGCAGTTGGTCACTGAACTTGAAAATGTGAGTATTGATATCATCATCATCTTCAGTACCACCAGGTGGAAGACTTGCTGCAGAAGATGATTTATCCACGTGATCTGCAACAGCTAGAGTTTGATAAGGAGCATATTGCAGTATGTCCAGATCAAACAACTCCACAAGGTTTTGTGGAATTTTATCCTTAGGAGATTCATTGAATTTCACATGCAAGGTTTCTTCAACTATCTTTGTTCTGCAGTTGAAGACTCTATAAGCCTTGCAAGTGGATTAATAACCTACAAAATACCCTGCATCCACCTTAGGATCAAATTTGTGGAGTTGACCCTTTGTGTTGAGAATGAAACAAGGACATCCAAAGGCTCTGAAGATGAAATCAAAGGAGCCAAATGATGTAGAGCTTCATATGGAGTCTTCATCAACCTCTGATTTACTAATACTCTATTCTACACATAGCAAGCTGTATTGACAGCTTCAGCCCAAAAGGTCAAAGGCAAACCAGAGTCAGCCAACATGGACTTGCAGCTTCAATTAAAGTCCTGTTCTTTCTCTCCACTACTCCATTTTGTTCTGGAGTCCTTGGGATGCTAAACTGCCTTTTGATTCCTTTTGAAAGGTAAAAATCATTAAGTGTATGGTTTCTGAATTCAGTACCATTGTCACTCCTTATACACTTGACTGATAGTGAATACTGCTTCTCAACATACAGCACAAAGTTTGTAATCTTCTGAGCAACCTCATCCTTTGAATGTAGAAAGAAAGTCCGTACGAATCTGGAATAATCATCCACAATTACCAGACAGTATTTCTTCTTTGCCATGCTCATCACTCTCACAGGACCAAATAGATCCATGTGCAGTAACTGCAGGCAGGCAGTGGACTTAGGTTCTTCAATGGGAGGGAATGAGACTTTGCGTTGTTTTCCTTTCAAGCAAGCAGTGCAGGCTTCATCACAATGGAACTCCTTTATTGATAATCCTCTCACTAAACGATTGTGGATCAGCTGATTCATGTTTCTGAAATTGACATGACCCAGCCTTCTATGCCATAGTTTAGATTCCTGAAGAGAGGCTTTGGAGAACAGGCATGGATGACCCTTCAAATCAATCTTCTTTGACAAATCCAAGGCATACACTCTTCCGATCCTGTTGGCCTTCAGGAGAGTATGTCCATCCATTACCTTGTCAATCAGCCTCAGAACTTAGGAAGACAGAATCCTGCAGTTCTCGCTTGTGAAAAGTGCAGCATGTCCTTTATCACACATCTGACTGACACTCAGCAGATTATACTTGAGATTCTCCACATGGTTGACATCATCAAATCGGATTTGTCCTTTAGACACATATCCTTTCCCAATGATGTAACCTCTGGCATCATTTCCAATGAAACAAATCCCTTCTTTCCTTGAGAGTAGTCATTAAGAAGAGAACTGCTCCCAGTCATATGCATAGATCCTCCACTGTCCACATATCAGATGCTCCTTTGGCATGTTGAAGAACCCTGCTAAAAGAAAACTAGTTAGATTTTGAGACCCAAACCTTTTTAGTTTTGGGTCTGTTTTCATCAACATATGCAACCATAACTTGTTTCTTATGTTTAACAGCTGATGAAGAAGGAGATGGTGCTGAAATGGATTCTTTGGATTTGGGCTTGGAATGCCTTTTCAGTGAATTGATCACAGGTGCATCTAGTTGGTTAACTATCCCCAACAAATGTTGAACCATCATAACAAGTTGTGTCTAATTTGTAGCCAAAGCTTTCAGCTCTTGTGACATATGAGTACTTGTGTTTGATGAGTTCCTGTGATCCACCATTTCCTCCTTAAAATTAATAGACTTAGTCTGATGTTTATCATGAGGAGCACCATCAGCTGTTTTGTGATGAACGTTATCCTTCTTTTTGGATTTGGTTGAAGACTTGGGTTTATCACACTGGAATGATTGCGGTACAAACTTGGTGTCAAACTCAGTTTTCATTTCATCCATCTGGATTTTAATGAGCTTATCTCTGTTGAGTTTGGAACCCTTTCTGTACCAACATTCATCAGAAAGATGATTGAATTTACCACATATTTCACATGGCTTATTCTTCATCTTGGATTGATCAACTGTTGATGTGGAAACTACTGAAGGTGTGCTCTTCAATACTTTCCTCCTTTCAGTAATTTTGTTCAGTACTAAGAATCTGTAACAACTGAATAGTTGTTCTTCAGCTATTCATTGTCAGCAGTTGTTAATCCATTTATTTCAGCTGATTTGAAATGCTTTTAAGTTGTTGTAACTTGCCCTTCAGTATTTAAGTTACTTTGAGGGACAACATCTGAAATACTCAGCTTCATGTGCTTATCAGTAGTTAACCCATCAGCCAATTAACTTGCTGAGGTATCAACCCTTATTTCATCTTGTGATTTTGGGAGATCACTTGTGGATGATGCAAATGATAATTTGGCTTGGAGATTGCTTTCACTTTCAGATTTTACTATTGGTTTAGGAGTAAAATATGTTGGAGGTGCAATATGGTTGTAACCAATTCCAAACTTCACATTCGAAGCAGATTGCTTACTGAGCAACATTTCAAATCCGTTGCAGGATGACACGCAACGGTCACACTCAACTTGGGTAACTGCAAGTTTTTCTTAGAGTTCTTTATGGTTCACAAGAATGACCTCTAGCTTAGCCTTTTCATCATTTAATTGGCATTTAAGCTTATAAATCTCATCATCTTTTTCCTTAAGGACAGACTCATATTCACTTTTCTTTTGTAAATAGTTTGCTCAAGCTCTAGATTTTGATTAATTACAGCTACATTTTCTTCTCTAATAGAGACAAATGTATCTATGCACGATTCAGAACAAAGCTTGGCCTTAGCCTTAGAGGATACCTGGGTTACCTGTGAAGAAGATGCATTGGAGCATGAACTCTCAGTAGATTCCAGGGCCATGAGAGCTAGATTCCCAAAAAGATGTTCACCACCATGTTGACCATTACGAGCAAATAATTGCTCAGTACCAGAGAGATCATCTGGTAAACTGCTCCAGTCAACATTACCAGGGGTGAAAAAGCTGTGATGAGGTTGTGATTGAGATGGTTGAGGCTCAGGTAATGCTTGTGGTTGTTGTGCAGTAGGAACTTGAACTGGATTTGGCTGAGGCATGTAATAGCAGGGATACGGATATGAGATTGGACCCTGAGGGACAAAATATGCAGGCGAAACAGGTTGTGAATGATGACCAGAACTAGCAGGATGTTGCCCCCTGTTTTGTGGACTAGTGCTTAGAAAAGTCACAAAGGGTGCAGAAGAGCTAGATCCAGATGATCTACACTCTCTTGCAAAGTGTCCAAGCCTTTGGCATTTGTGACACCTCAACTTACTCTCGTCAAAACCAACTTTGGTTTTGCCAGAGAGTCCTGGAAATTTCCTGCCAGTCCTCCTGTAGAACTTCTGAGATCTGATATTAATCAAGGCCATTTGGCACAGAATATCCATCTCTTCTAGATCATCATCAGCTATTCCTTTCAAATCATCCATGATAAAACACAAATTGTCACTATTACAGCCAGAGTGACTATCAACACCAACAAATGCATGATCTGAGCTGTTTGAAGAGAAATTTATATGCTCATCATAATTACTTTCAGATGCCTCATATTCTGACTCATGACCAACCAAGGCAGTGTTCCCTGGTACAAAGTCATCAGTGAGCTTTCCTGATGATGCCAGTTTCCTTTTCTGCTCTATCTCTCTCTCAAATGTAAGCAGTTTCCCATGAAATTGGGTGAGAGATAGTTTATCCAGATTTGCACTGGAGCGTAGGACAATAGTGTATGTGTCCATCTCTCAGGCAGTGATCTAAGGAATCTGTTGTTCATCTGGCTATTCGTATATTCATGTTTGACCATTTTTAGCTCAGAGATCAAACAGGAAAAATGCTCAAACTGTTGACTCAGTGTCTCACCCTTCCTATGAGAGAATGTTTCATATTGTTGGGCAAGGATTTCTCTGTTGTTTGCTAAGACCTCATCAGTTCCACCGAATTGTTCCTTCAGTGCCTTCCAGAGGTCATGAGCAGTTTCATGATGCATAAGCCCTGAATAGATTTCATTCGGTAGTACCATGGCCAGAATTCCATGGGCTTTAGCATCAATCTCAAACAGTTTCCGATCTTCATCTGAGTATTGTTCCTTCTTCTTCGGAACCATTTGATTGGTTTCCGGATTGTTAACCATAGGCTTATGTGGACCATGTACCACTGATGTCCAACAACCTGAACTGTTAACAGACAGGTGATAAAGCATTCTTCGTTGCCATATGTTATACTCAATCCTAACCAGCATCGGAGGCTTGGTTGAAGGACCGGTATTGTGAGGGTCATTAGAAGGAGTAGTAATTCTCAGTTTTAACCAAAATCAATTAAGTTTTAACAGATTTAGAACAGAACACAACAAACCAAATTGAACCAAGAGAAAACAGAAACCAATAAAACGAAAGTAGCAGAAATTCAATTTAACTATAATCGATTCTTGCAAATATGCTAATTCAATCAAATGCAGATAACGATTAGCAGTTTCAATGATCAATTGTTAGATTGAACAATGATTAACTGGCTTTGATACCAATTGTTAGGATCAGTGCTCTACGTTTGATTGATTAGTGAGTATCGCAGCAGAAATTAACAATGAATTAGACAATTCACAAGAACATAGTTGATATTCAAAGTAAGAGCAAACGATTATAGAAAGAATTCTGCAAATCAAATATTTCATTCAATACGCGCTTTCGTGGTGGCAAAATGTCACACCTACAATCAGGTGAATCATCCCTTATATAAGAATGTCGTGGTGGAACATTCCTTATATAGGAGATGTGATGTCTGCTGATGTCATTTGATAGTGACATATAACAGAATTATTCAGACTACTGAAAGTTAACACAACTACTGAAGATGTCAAAACAGCTGACATCTTCTTACAAAAATACTAAGTGTTAACTATCACTACAACTACTGAAAAGAAACTACTGAAACTACAACGACTGAAGAACATGCTCTTCAGTCGTTTTATAGATACTGAAACATAAAAGAAAACTACTGAAAAGAAACCATCACAACAACTGAAGAATGCTTCTTCAGCTGTTGTAACAAACTCTGAAGGCTTCAGTACTTGTACTTGAACTTCAGCTGTTGTTATCAGCTCATGTCTTCAGTCTTTGTACTTCAGCTATTGATCTTCAGTACTTTAGTCTTCAGCTGTTGATCTTCAGACTTTGGTCTTCAGCTGTTGAAGTCTTCAGTACTTTAGTCTACAACTGTTGAAGTCTTCAGTACTTTACTCTTCAGCTGTTGATCATCAAACTTTGGTCTTCAGTTGTTGAAGTCTTCAGACTTTGTAAAACAGCAGATCAAGTCTTCAGCAGTTGTTGTGATGTCTGT
This sequence comes from Flaveria trinervia, assembly GCA_025506515.1. NCBI lineage: Eukaryota > Viridiplantae > Streptophyta > Magnoliopsida > Asterales > Asteraceae > Flaveria > Flaveria trinervia. The sequence goes on from CM046458.1 coordinate 22,534,339, forward strand.
GGGACTTAGAGGTTTTTCTGATGAGGCTCATTGGTTCTTTTGGTCCAACACACATGACTTTACAAGATTCACTTGGGTCTTCTTCCTTTGAACTAAGGATAAGACTCCTAGGATTCTGAAGAATTTCATCTTAAAGATTGAGAATCAATCTGATCACATGGTCAAGATCATAGATCTAATCAAATAACTGAATTTAATAACCAATCCTTGATACATTTTATGATGAAAAGGGTATTACACGACAATACAGTGCTCCCAGGACTCCTCAGCAGAATGGTGTAGTTGAGAGGATAAATAGGACACTAATTGAAGCTGCAAGAACCATGTTGTCTGACTCTAAGCTACCAATCAACTTCTTGGCAAAGGCAGTCAACCATGCCTGCTATGTGCAAAATAGAGTTTTAGTGGTGAAGACTCATGGCAAGACTCTTTATGAACTTTGGCATAAGAGGAAACCTTTCATTTCTCAGGTCATTTGGATGTCCTTGCACAATCATGAATACCAAGGATCAAATTGCCAAATTTGATGAGAAATTAGATGATGGACGTGTCATTGGATACTCTTCTCAAGCTAAGGCTTTTAGAGTATACAATCTCATAACTAAAATTGTTGAGGAGTCAACCAATGTGATTTTCAATGAACACACACCTTGTGTGGTTGGTGTTGGTATTGATTGGCTATTTGATCTTGATTTAGTTACCAACTGTTTTAAAAAATCGTGTGAGAATGTTTCAGGATCTGCAAAAACTCTAAATATAGGTTATCCTCATCCAAGATTTGAGCTGAGAAGATCTTCAAGTCACACATCTTCAGCTCCAGTTGGAACTACTTCGGCAAATGAGGTCTCTATCAGCACTACAATGACAAACTCAGCTCATGCATCTGGGGTGCCTTCAAATTCCAGCTCAGAGGCTCCACAACCAGATAAGGATACCTCAAATGTGGTGGTGACAGTGATCAAGAATTTCTTGATGCTACTAACCACACCATAGATGACAACATCAATGATCTCACACACTGCTTGGATCAAGTTTCTCTTGATAAGTATGCTAAGGTGGTAGGAGAAACATCCATGCCACATCTAAATTTCTCTAATTTAGATCTTTCTTAGAAACTTGTTATGATCCCTCAGCTTAGGATCCACAAGTCTCACCCCACCACAAACATCATTGGAGATGTTGTCACAGGGGTAAGAACAAGAGGACAAACCCATGAAGCAAATTTTTGTCTTCACCCTTGTTTCTTATCCCAGATAGAGCCAAAGAAAGTTGATCAGGCTCAAAAGGATGGAAGTTGGGTTGAGGCTATGCAACAAGAGCTGCTTCAATTGAAAAGGCAAAAAGTTTGGAACCTTTGTCCTCTTCCTCATGGGAAAACTACCATTAGAACCAAATGGGTGTTTAGGAATAAGAAATATGATAGAGGAATTATCATCAAGAACAAAGTTATACTATTTGTTCAAGGGTACACACAAGAAGAAGGGATTGACTACACTGATGTCTTTGCTCCAGTAGCAAGACTAGAAGATATTAGGATATTCCTAGCATTTGCTGCATCCAAGAACTTCAAGGTCTTTCAGCTTGATGTAAAATGCGCCTTCCTATATGGAGTGATTGGTGAAGAGGTATATGTCAATCAGCCACCTGGTTTTGTAGATCTTGATCATCGTGTCTGCAAGCTTGACAAAGCTCTTTATGGGCTGCATCAGGCACCCAGAAAGTGGTATGAGACACTGTCTGAGTATCTTTGTAAACATGACATTCTTGGAACTCTCTTTATCAAAGGACAGGGAAATGACATTCTTCTAGTTCAAGTGTATGTGGATGACATCATCTTTGGTTCAACTAATTTAAAGCTCTGCAAAGACTTTGTGATGCTGATAAAAGACATATTTGAAATGAGTGCCATGGGGGAACTCAATTTTTTTCTGGGAATTCAATTGAAGCAAGTTGAAGATGGCATCTTCATAAGTCAGTCAAAGTATGTTCAGGACATACTCAAGAGATTCAACATGATTGATTGTAAGATTGCTAAGACAGCCATAGCCAGAAACCACTCCCTTGGACCTGATCTTGAGGGGGAGTGTGTAGATGAACTCTTATACAGGGCTATGATTGGGTCTCTTATGTATCTTACTCCTAGCAGGCATGATATTATGTTTGCTACATGTATTTGTGCAAGATATCAAGCCAACCCTAAGATGTCTCACCTCATCAATGTCAAGAGGATTCTTAGATACCTCAAAGGTGCCTCAACACTTGGTTTATTACCCAAAGAATCCTGACTTTAATCTGTATGCTTATACAGATAGTGATTATGGTGGTTGCAACATGAATGCAAAGTCTACATCTAGGGGATGTCAATTCCTTGGTGGAAGGGTTGTCTCATGGTAATGCAAGAAACAATCTTGTGCCTCTGCATCAACTGCTAAAGCTGAATACATTGCTGCTGCAAGCTGTTGTGCTCAAAGTGCTTTAGATTCAGAATCAAATGTTGGACTATAGGTTAAACTTCAAGGAGACTCCCATTCACATAGAGAACAACAGTGTTATTTCAATCATAGAGAATCATGTGCAGGACTCAAGGACCAAACACATCAATACGAGGTATCATTTAATAAGAGATAAGCATGAAAAGGGATTATTGAAACTTGTCAAAGATCACACAGATGAACAATATGCTGATCTGTTTACAAAGGCTTTTGATGAACAGAGATTTAAATATCTAATATCAGCTATTCGGATGATCAACTTTGAGTAGGTTTTTCTTAAAACTAATTCTTATTATTTCTTAAAATATGTGTGACCTAAGTAGTCTAGTTCATCACTTTCATAAGATCATGTTTTCTCTGGATAAAATTATCTTTTTAAAGACTTTCCTTAGTTTTTTTGACAATTTTTGATCCTTTGGAAGTTATGCTTTTAACTTCGGAAGCAAATCATGACTTCAAAATACATAACTGCCTAAGAAATTTACCTTCGGAAGAGGTTTTCAATCTATCTTCCAAAGCTTAATTACTTGTCTCAAACACTTATTCATTTTTAAGGACTATTTTCATCCGAAGCAAAATTAACTCTCGAAAGCTTTGTGTTTTATATACAAAGCAATCAGGTTTTAATTTCTCTTCCGACGCAAAATTTTCAAAACTCTCAGGAAATTCTTCCGAAGTCATTTTAGCTTCAGAAGCTTTTTAATTAAGACTTCCGAAAATGAATTTACCTTCGGATGCTTTTCGACTTTCAAGAAAACTACTTTTTGAGCAAAAATAAACTACTTTTTTAGAGGTGGGACCGACATCCAGATTTTAAAGTTTATCCTCTATCATTAAATTTTATCTGAAATCCTTTTTCACATATAAACCCAACGGTTTCCCCCTCTTTCAATCATTTGTTCTTCCTCCAAACCCAAAACCAAAATTTCTCTCTGAAATTTCCTTCTTCCTTCTTTCTTCATCTTTAAGCTACCTCACAATGGCTAATCTCGTTCACCGAAATGATCCCAACTTTACCATGCAGCTACACAGGCAACATAATCAGGTTGCTCTGTTAAGCTCTGAGAAAGATCCTCATTTCTTAGAGGTTTGTCGATTCTTAGCTTTGTCAAATTACTTCACCTCCCTAACCATTGATCCTCCAATCTATGAGGATCATCTACTTGATTTCTCGAAGACCTGCCAAGTGGTCGTAATGAATGGGGAGAAGGCACAATCTGCCACAGTGCGGGAGAGAACAGTCTTCATCATTCGAGGCATTATCAACATGCATCTTCAGCTGGATGATGAAGAAGGTGAGGTGTTCTTCCAAAGGAAGCTGCTAATCATTCCTTTGAGCAAATGGGATATGAGGGAGATTTCTCTGTAAAGACCTTAGGAAAGGGAAGTTGTCATCCTAGTGGGCATTCCTGCTCCATGTGGTCATCCACAGCTTGTCAAACAAGCATGGTGGATGGGACCAGATTCGTGAGGATCTCTCCTTCATTATCCATGGAATGGTTCAAGGGGTCAAGTTTAGGTATTCTCAGTTTGTTTATATCAACTTGCTTCCTAACTTAGACTTGTTAGAATATTACATGTTTCCCAGATATGTCCAGTACATTCTTAACTGTGAACTGGGCTCACAGTTAAGGGAAACTGGTAGCATTCTTAAACTAGGACAGATGAAGGCCGGCATCTTTAAAATACCGAGAAAGCCCACTGTTCGCTTCTCTAGGGTAGAAACAACCATAGTCCCAAAAATGTTAGAGCTCATTGCTCAAGGTGACAACCTAGCAACACAAGCTAGTGTTGAACCCACACCTACTGTTTCCCTACCACTTTAACAGCGTCAAATTACCCTCACTTACCAAAGAAAACCCAAATGAACCCTTGCTCAGACTATTCAGTCTGTGAAGGTCCCTATACACTCACGCTTGCAGGCAGAAGTGGACACTGGATCTCCCACTTCTCCTGAGGAGCAGACCACTCCCATCTCTTCAAGGATTACTGCTAAGGTTCCTCATGCTCAGCCAGATGAGCTCATTAGCCCAACTGCCTTAAGCAATCACTCTGAGTCTCAACACTGAAGTGATCAACCTTCAGGGGACAGTTACCGTCCCCAGCCTATAGATCTCAACCAACCAATTCCCAACCTTGACTTCTATACTGATGAAGATCTAGGTTTCAATGAGAACATGCTTCTCTTTTCTTTCCCCTACTTAAGAGAGATGAGTTCTTCTGAGGCTCCTATTTCTAGCCCCGATTAGTCACCTAATACTAAGGTGGACACTTCTCAGCCTGTTCAGGATGTCCATATGGAAGAGGCTATCACTTTTGAAAGTGATTACATCATTAAGACCTCAACAATGGAAACTCAGCCCACTCTCATCTTAACTGAGACTGCCAGTGAGTAGAGGAAATCTAGCAGCGAAGAACCTGAAGCTGGTGGTGAGAGAGAGGAGTTTAGTCCAATCATCTCATCCCCCAATGATTCTCCTCATGAAGATGAGGGGAATCTAAGACTAAAGGTGCATAAACTGTCTAAAACATGCACCTATTTAGTCTCAAAGGTCAGTTATATTGAGTCTCAGGTAACTTCCTTACACAACAGGATCAATGATCAACAACTTGAGATTTCATATCTTAAGGTAAAACTAGCTGGGAGACCCTTAGAAGAGCTCAACCAGGAACATAAGAGCATGTGGATGCGATTGACCTATCTTCCAGCTCACCTATGCAAGTCGGTGATGCTACCAAAAAGGGGGAGAAAGTCATTACAGCTACAGAACCTGGAAGTTCTTTACAGATAGTGGACATTGAGCACTTACCATCCTCATTTGCAAATGTGTATTCTCAGCAACCTCCTCAAATTCACATTGATATGGACTACACAGACTCCTTCATACAGAGTCAGTTTAGGGATGGGATACCAAGGGCTATGTCATCTTTACCATCTTCTAATCACATTATTAGGTGGATGTATGACAGCAATAGCAAAGCCCTAATCATTATAAGAGTTCAAAGGCAGCAAGAAGTCCTAAATTTTAAACTTTAAACTACTATGAAGGTCTGGATCTAGTCAAGATGCCACTTGTCAATCCAAGCAAATCAAGACACGCTGATAGGATGGCTCAAAGAATCCAAGATAAAATCACTACAGAGTTCAGCTTCAGAAGGAGACTCAGGCAATGCCATCGGTCAATTGGATGTTGAGGCAGACCCTAAAATTAGTTTCATAAGGGAAACCTTGACTGAAGGCCAGTGGTAGAACCTGAGAGCCCTGTCTCATCATCATCAACTGCTGCAGAGATTCATGTTCCTTTTGAGACACCTGCTGGTGAAGGTACTTCTCAACCTCTCTCTAGCCAGAGCTCAGAAGCTGCATCAAGCAATGAAGGCCAAAGCTCTCTCCACCGTGAGTCACAAAGGTCTGTGAGTGATAAAGGGAAAAGAAAGATGACATTTGAGGAGATTGAGGAGGAGGAGAGAGAGAGGAAAAGGAGGTTGAGGGGTGAAAGTTCTTTTACTGGGTCCCCAAGACTCATGGAGTTTGCTATCAGGACTGCCCCCAGACCAGATACTCAGAATAATGAGTTAAGGTTAGTTAGGATAAACTATCTGCAGACAAGGAACTATGACATAGACAATGTCATCTCTCTCTCTCCTTAGAAGAGCTAAATGAACTGGTTAACCTGGAAAGGTCAAGGGAGAAGAAGGAGGCAGAAGATGTAGAACTTCTTGTACAAATCAAAGAAGAGAGAAGAAAGAAAGATTATACAAACATGTGCCTACCCTCTCCTAGTTCAAGAAAGTCCTACACAAGAGGATGTGGTTCAACAAGAACCTCAAGTAGATAAAGAAGAAGATAGGATGAGGATGATCAACTACTTGAGTGCCATAGGCCTCTATCAGGCAGAAGCATTTCTCCCTTGTCTTTTGACTATGTTGAGTTTGAGTATCTCAAACAAATTTAACTTGAGATAGTCAAGGAAAGAAAGACAATTAAAAGGAAACTAAGGGAAGAAGCTGCTAAATCAAGAGCCATCATCCAGAAAAGTATGAAGAAGTCTGCCTATCGAGGATGATGAACTTCTTGAAGCTGTGTGGATTCTCCGAAAGGAGACTTGGCCCCTTCTCTCTATCCATTATGGATGAGCATATCAGGGTGATCAAGCAGAAGATAAAAAGTGGAGAGCTCATTGATTTACACTCCCCTCCAAGTCCATCCCCACCTGAAATGGAGGTTAAGGTTGAACAACCAGAGCCAACACAACCTGGACCTCCTACTGAACCTCAGCAAGCTTCATCTTCGAATCCATAGCAGGGTCAACCTCCCTCTCCTTCTAAACCATAGAGAGAGAAGTCCTAACTGAGAAAGATAATGAAGAGCAATCTGGTACTGCAGCCGGTCTTCTCAGTTAGAATCTATAAAGAGAATGAAGAGGATGGCTTCTAAACCAAAGCCAAAGAAGAAGAACACTGCATCCTCTTCTGAACCCAGGATGTAAGGCCCCATTCCCGGGACACTTAGAGCTAGTAATTCATCGCACATAAAACATATACTTTGCATTTAATCATAAAAACATTGCAGTGGAAACATAGAACAAATGGCATTTCATTTCATGATAAAAACTTCTGCAAAATAATGCATGGTTTATCAGTTACAAAATTTCATTGTTGTATTACATCACAAAAGTTTTAAATAAATGGATGCCATCCAAAAAGAGCTGAGCAGCCGCCTCATGCCATCCCCAGCAATGCTCACCTGCCAACAGGAAAATGCATAAAAGTCAGCGTTGTTGAGTGAGTTCTAGTTTTATAGCAAAACATACTTTTCTTTCATAAAACCATCCTTTCTCTTAAAAATCATATTATACTTTACATCCGTTCGTGATCATACATCGTACGTACATACTATTAATATCATTATTACCTTCATCATTATTTCGTTCTTACTTTCATTCATTCATCATTACTTCCGGTGAAATGTACATTACCCCAAACATTGTGCACGAAGCGGGTAAGTGGGGCTGAGGTCTTTCATAGACCTCGAGCATTGTGCAAGAACCTGACTCCGGTACTAGGGTAAGTACATTCACCATTATCTTTTCTCTTTCATCCTGGATCAATGCCATATGCTATACCCCGAACATTGTGCACGAAGCGGGTAACCTGGCCTGAGGTCTTTCATAGACCTCAAACATTGTGCACGAAGCTGGCTCTAGTACCTAGGGCTAACGACAAGGATCACATACGTATGGTCAATCACAAAGATTAGACCCAGTGTGCATCCTTCTGGGGTAGCTAAGCCACACACAGTTTAGCTAACACACATCATTGGGTGTGAACCTCCATACATTTGCTTGCAAGCCTATCTTACATTCATTCATTAATGGATGCATTCACTCATCATATTCCTTGTTCAATATCTTTCACTTTATGTTACATAATACTTCATTCATTCATTCATTATCATAACACGTAAAGTCATAGGAAAGATAATCACGCATCATCACAAGGAACATAAACATATCATTCATACATCATCATGCAGGCATCATACATACATAACATACATCATGCATAACCATGCAACAACATCATCATCATCATCATGCATAAGCATAAATCAAAATACATTACATGCCCAAGATACCATTTATGACCTCAAAAGTCAACTTTCATAACCCCCAGGAATCTCCTAGGTCAAAGCCTACATTACCTCTTTTTCCCCAAAAAGTCAGAATTTTACTAAGTGTTCATCCGCATTTCCTACAGTTCATCCGCATTTGCTATAGTTCATCCACATTTGTCATCCGCATTTGCCTAACTCATCCGCATTTATTATACTCAGTAAATTTTCATCCGCATTGACTCACTCTATCCGCATTGACTTACACTGCTCATCCGCATTTCTATACTTAGTCAATGCTCATCCGCATTGACTCACTTCATCCGCATTGACTTACTTTGCTCGTTCTCATTTCCCGGACTTAGACAAATGCTCATCCGAATTTCCTGCACTTAGTCAATGTTCATCCGCATTGACTTCATCCGCATTGACTTACCATTGGTTAATGTTCATCCGCATTAACCCTTTTCATTTACATTTACTTCCAAACACTTAGGCAGATTTAAAAACTTATCAAATGGGTCTAAAACATCAAATTCAATTTCCATGCACCATTCATCAGGTTCTAAGCTTAAATCTTACCTTCTAAGCCTTAGAAACATAATCATACATCATCAAGCATGAACATAGTGACACATCCCATCATAACATCATCATACACACATTCAAGCATACGGGTCCGAAACCCAGTTAATAAAACAGACATTCACGCATTTCTAGCCCCAAAATCAGTTAAACCAGTAAAAAAGGGTCCTAGAACTCACCTTTGCAGCTTCTATGTATGGCTTCCTCCAAACTCATTTGCAATTGAGTTCAGCTGCTTAGAAACCCACTAAAAACATATACTCAAACACATACAAACACACATAAGCATAAACCCGAGGATAAGACCAGTCAAGAACACCATAAAAGCTTGAATTCTTACCTTGAATTTGAATTCTTTCTTGTTCTTCCTTCAAAACCCAGAATTTGCTGCTCTTTCTCTCTCTATAACCCGAAAATCAGTGGTGTTTGTGACATATGGGCGGCCATACCACCTTTTATACCCACTTTTCAAGTATTTTGTCCTTTTGGACAGTTTTTACCCCTAGACTTGGGTTTTATCTTGTTTCCTTCTTTTTCTTCACTTTATTCATTCTTTTCTTGACTTTAAAATATCCGGGTGTTACAAGTCCACCCCCTTAAATAGTTTTCATCCCTGAAACCTATTAGTCCTCAAAGAATTGTGGGTAATGTTGTCTCATCTCTTCTTCAGTCTCCCACGTAGACTCAGATCCTTCATGTGCTTCCACTATACATGCACAAGAGGAACCACTTTATTTCTCAGCCTTTTCTCTTTCCGATCAATGTTTGCCACTGTTGCTCCCCATAATTGAGTCGTTCATCTACATCGATATCCTCCAGTGGAACAATTATGTCTTCATCAACTAAGCACTTTCTCAGATGAGATACATTGAATGTCGGTGAATTCCACTTCACTCATCAGGTAACTCCAATCTATAGGCCACCTCTCCTACCCGAGCAATGATTCGGAAAGGCCTATGTATCTCGGGCTCAACTTGCCCCGCTTTCACAAACGAATAATACCCTTCCAATGTGAGACCTTCAACATAACCCGGTCACCCACCTGGAACTCAATCGGTCTGCTTAGTTTATCGGCATACGACTTCTGTCTATCTTTGGCTGCCTTCATGAAGGCCTTGATCTTGTCAAGCTTCTCAGTCGTAGCCTCGATTACCTCTAACCATATCACCCCAACAAATGGGTGTTCTGCATCTCCTACCGTATAGCATCTCATATGGTGACATACCAATGCTGGCATGATAGTTGTTGTTGTATGAGAATTCAGCTAACGGTAGGTGGTCACCCCAACTTCCCCCAAAATCAATCACACATGCCCGAACCATGTCTTCCAATGTCTGAATGGTCCTTTCTGACTGACTAACAGTTTGGGGATGATAAGTCGTGCTAACGTGTAATCTCGTCACCATGGCATCGTGGAATTTCTTCCAGAATTTAAAGGTAACCGGGTGTCATGATGAGACACAATGGACACCGGCACACCATGAAGAGTTACAATCTCCTTGATGAACAGGTCAGCCAACCTCTGAGATGAATATGTCTCGCGAATCGGTAGGAAGTGAGCACTTTTCGTCAGACGGTCCACAATCACTCATATGGCATCATACCCTTTCGGGGTACGTGGCAGCTTCGTAATGAAATCCATGGAGATGTGCTCCCACTTCCATTCCGGTATATCAAAAGGTTGGATCTTCCCATACGGCTTTTAATGCTCGGCCTTCACTTGCAAGCAAGGCACTTACTCACATACTCCACCACATCACGCTTCATACCCGGCCACCAATAATCTTTCGTCGTATCTTGATACATCTTTGTGGCACCAGGATGAATGGAGTATCGAGCCTTGTGCGCTTCATCCATTATCTTCACCCGTAGATCCCCAAAACGAGAATCCACACACGACCAAATCGGGTTCTAACACCGAGTGTGTTTTCGCCCATTCCCCAACCAGACCTCTTATTCGTTAAGAGTTTAGATGATCTTCTTTCAGTGCCTCATCTTGAAACTCTTTTACTTGCTTCATTACATCAGAGGTCTTGATTAGTTGGTATGCTTTCACCCGAATCGGCTCGGGCCTTTGTTTTCGGCTAAGGGCATCAACCACCACATTGGCCTTGCCCGGGTGGTAATAGATCTCACAATCATAATCCTTTATAAGTTCCAACCACCGTCTCTGTCTCATGTTCAGATCCCTCTACTCGAAGCAGTACTTCAAGCTCTTGTGGTCAGTGAAAATGGTGCACTTCATTCTGTAAAGATAGTGCCTCCAAATCTTTAGTGCGAAGACCACGGCTGCTAGCTCTAAGTCATGAGTAGGGTAGTTGACCTCATGAACCTTTAACTATCATGACACATTGGCTATAACCTTCCCTCTCTACATTAACACGCACCCCAAACCCGAGTAAGAAGCATCAGAATAAACCACCAGATCTTCGCTCCCATCAGCTAGTGACAGAACAGGAGCTTGAGTCAACCTCGCCTTCAATTCTTCAAACGCCTTCTCTTGAGCTTGAACCCATGCAAACTTCACATCTTTTCGGGTCAACTTGGTTAGTGGAGAAGCAATCTTGGAAAAGTCTTGAATGGATATTCTATAGTAGCCCGACAAACCCAAGAAACTACGAATCTCGGATGGCGTCTTTAGTGACTTCCATTGCATAACCGCCTCCACGTTTGCCGGGTCCACCATAATCCCGTAGGGATTCACGACATGACCCAAGAATTGAACTTCACGCAACCAGAATGCGCACTTGGAGAATTTTTCATACAACTTCTCCCTCCTCAACGTCTCCAAAACCTCCCGAATGTGACCGGCATGCTCAATCTCCCTTTTCGAATAAATTAAGATATCATCGATAAACACAATCACTGAGTATCCAACATAGGGTGACACACATGGTTCATCAGATCCATAAAATTAGTTGGCACATTCGTCAAACCATAGGACATGACAAGAAACTCGTAGTGACCGTAGCGCGTGCGAAAAGCTGTTTTAGGAATATCCTGCTCCTTCACCTTCAACTGATGGTAGCCCGATCGAAGATCGATCCTGGAAAACCAACTAGCGCCTTGAAGCTGATCGACAAATCATCTATCCTCAGCAAGGGGTATCAGTTCTTCACCTTCAACGTGTTCAGTTTGCGGTAGTCAATGCACATCCTCATACTATCATCCTTCTTTACAAGCAGGACCGGAGCACCCTAAGGAGAGATACTCGGCCTAATGAACCCCTTATCAAGAAGCTCTTACAACTGCTCTATCAGCTCCTTCATCTCCGTTAGAGCTAACCGATACGGTGCCTTGGCAACAGGTCGGGCACCCGTATCAGATCAATCTGGAACTCGATTTCTCTGTCAGGTGGCACTCCTGTTAAATCTTTGGGAACATGTCTGGAAAGTCACACATAACGGGTACACCGGATAGTGGTGGTATTGGCGCATCCACATCCTTTACATAGGCCAAGTAGGCACTACATCCATGCCTCATACACTTTCCCGCACCGCCATTAAAATTACCTTTGAATCGTAGTCACCCGATCACCATAAACTGTCACCAAACTACCGTCAGCCGTTGTCAAACAATCATCTTCTTACGGCACACGATGTTTGCCTCGAAGTCTACTAACCAATCCATCCCAAGAATCCAATCAAAACCACCTAAGGTGATTACAAACGGTCTAACAGGAAACTTATGACTCTCTAGCTCCATATCACAACCCTCTAACATCTCAGAAATTCTGGTAGACTTAGCTCTGGTAGTTTCTACATCAAAGGGCGCCTCAATACGTCTACCACTAACAGCAACTTAGCACAGAAAGCAGCAGATATAAAACTCTTGCTAGCACCATAATCAAATAGCACAGAAACTAAAGTTTGGTTCACGAGAAACGTACTGGACACGACATCAGGGTCCGTCCTAGCTTCCTCCTATGTCATTATGAATGCTTTGGCACTCGCCCTTGGTCCTTCACTTCCAATTTTCTTCACCCCAGAACCCTCAACTCTTGGCTTCTTACACTCCCTGCTCATATGACCACTTCCCCCGCAGTTGAAACACTTCATACCTCCACAGTCTCTAGGCATATGACTAGGCTTCCCACACTTGAAACAAACAATCAACCCCCATCTACACTCGCCACCGTGCTCCTTCCCACACTTGCCACACTGTTTCAACCCCGCACTTGATGTGACCACACGACGGTCATCCACACGAGCCTTCTTCATACTCGTTGAGGCACCAACCCGACCAAACCTCTTCCCGTTCCAGTTTCTATCACCTCCACCCTTCTGACTACTTTCAGTAGCCACCACCACAGTCCTCTCATCATACAATCTCCTTGCTAGATCCACCGCTGACCTAAACGTTCTTGGTCAGGACGCGATCATGTACCGCGAATATCCGTCGGCAAACCCTGAATATGCATCTTGATCTTCCGAGATAGAGGTCATCTGATCCGGCACCAGGCATGCCATTTCATTGAACTTTGTGGTGTACTCTTGGTGTGTCATCGTTCCTCCCTCTAGTTGCAAAAACTCCCTCTCGACCTTATCGATTTCCCGATGAGGACAAAACTCCTCGATCACCAACTTCTTCCACTTCGACCATCTCATTCTCCCGATCGCCCGACTACTCTCGGCTTGGACTATATTGCCCCACCAGCACAGAGCCGAGTCCACAAAAGACTGGGTAGCGAACTTAACCTACTGGTCCTCTCGGCACTCGCTGATATCAAGTACAACCTCTATTTCCCTCACCCACCAGTAAGCGGCTTCAGCAGTGCCATTTCCATCAACGTAGGGGGCTTGCATCTTATGAATACCCCGTAGTTATAGCCTCGTACTGCCTCCCACACAGGCTCTTGTTCTTCCTCTTCTTCCTCATCATCAGACGGAACCGTGTCAGTCTTGGGTTGTCTTCTTTCGCCCGTAGGTCCACTTCTTTCCCTTCTCTCTCCCTCTCTAACTGCCTTTATCACTTTGGTCACCACAGACGGTAGGATTGTCTGCATGACTTGATGCACTTCTTCCACCACAGCTTTTTTTACTGAGGCTCTCAGATTGGTTCTCTCGTCGCCACCCTCCGAATGAGGGGTCTCTGGTTCTTCGTGAACCACTTTTTCGACCCTAGGCCTTCCCCTCATAACCTGTGGTTCAGCACCATGTCCCCCACCATGCGAAGCTTTAGATGATCTACCACCAGCCATCCTCTAACTAACACTGAAAGATTTAAACACTAATACAGACACTCAAGGAAACGACTCAGTTTATGGCAAGTATAGTAAGACCCTAATTACATGGCTCAGTCTAAATCTACATACAACACATAACCACATACCATGCGCACATAAAACCAGTTACCTTTACGAAAATACCCGATGGCACGCAGCTACTCAGACTGGCATCCCATTCCTTTTCCGTCCTATTCTCAGTTTAAGTTAAGGTTTATTTTGAAAATTTACCCATTTCACTTAAACTTTGGCTCTCATACCAACTTTTAAGGCCCCGTTCCGGGACGCTTACAGCTGGTAAATCATCGCACATAAAACATGTACATTGCATTTAATCATCAAAACATTGCAGCGGAAACATAGAACAAATGGCATTTCATTTCATCACAAAAAATTTTGGAAAATAATGCATCCTTTGTCGGTTACAAAATTTTATTGTTGTATTACATCACAAAAGCTTTAATATGGATGCCATCCAAAAAGAGCTGAGCATCCGCCTCGTGCCATCCTCAGTAATGCTCACCTGCCAACTAGAAAATGAATAAAAGTCAGCGTTGCTGAGTGCGTTCTAGTTTTATAGCAGAACATACTTTTCTTCCATAAAACCATCCCTTCTCTTAAAAATCATATTATACTTTACATTCGTTCGTGATCATACATCGTACATACATACTATTAATATCATTATTACCTTCATCATATTTCGTTCTTACTTTCATTCATTCATCATTACTTCCGGTGAAATGTACATTACCCCGAACATTGTGCATGAAGCGGGTAACTGGGCCTCAGGTCTTTCATAGTCCTCGAGCATTGTGCATGAAATAACTCCAGTACCTACGGTAAGTACATTTACCATTATCTTTTCTTTATCATCCTGGATCAATGCCATATACTATACCTCGAACATTGTGCACGAAGCGGGTAAGGGCCTGAGGTCTTTCATAGACCTCGAACATTGTGCACGAAGCTGGCTCCTGTACCCGGGGCAAGTGACAAGGATCCCATACGTATGGTCAATCACAAAGATTAGACCCTAGTGTGCATCCTTTTGGGGTAGCTAACCTGCACACAGTTGAGCTAACACCCTTCATTGGTGTGAACCTCCATACATTTGCTTGCAAGCCTTTCTTACATTCATTCATTAATGCATGCATGCATTCATCATGTTCCTCTTTCATTATCTTTCACTTTACGTTACATAATACTTCATTAGTTGATTTATTATCATAACACGTAAAGTCATAGGAAAGGTAATCACACATCATCACAAGGAACATAAACATATCATGCATACATCATCATGCAGGCATCATACATACATAACATAAATAATGCATAACCATGCAACATCATCATCATCATCATCATCATGCATAAGCATAAATCACAATACATTACATGCCCAACATACCATCTATGACAAAAGTCAACTCTCATAACCCCCGGGAATCTCGTAGGTCAAAGCCTACATTACCTCTTTTTCCCCAAAAAGTCAGAATTTTACAAAGTGTTCATCCGCATTTCCTACAGTTCATCCGCATTTGCTATAGTTCATCCACATTTGTCATCCGCATTTTCCTAACTCATCTGCATTTATTATACTCAGTAAATGTTCATCCACATTGACTCACTTCATCCGCATTGACCTACATTGCTCATCCGCATTTCTATACTTAGTCAATGCTTATCCGCATTGACTTACTTTGCTCGTCCGCATTTCCCAGACTTAGACAAATGCTCATCCGCATTTCCTGCACTTAGTCAATGTTCATCCGCATTGACTTACCCATTGGTTAATTTCATCCGCATTAACCCTTTTCATACGCATTATTTCCAAACACTTAGGTAGATTTAAAAACTTATCAAGTGGGTCTAAAACATCACATTCAATTTCCATGCACCAATTATCAGGTTCTAAGCTTAAATCTTACTCTCTAAGCCTTAGAAACACAATCATACATCATCAAGCATGAACATAGTCACACATCACATCGTAATATCATCATACACACATTCAAGCATACGGGTCCGAAACACAGTTAAATAAAAACATACATTCATGCATTTCCAGCCCCAAAATCAGTTAAAAACCAGTAAAAGAGGGGTTCTAGAACTCACCTTTGCAGCTTCTGAGTATGGTTTCTACAAACTCATTTGCAAATTGAATTCAACCGCTTAGAAACCCACTAAAAATATACTCAAACATATACAAACACACATAAGCATAAACCCGAGGATAAGACCAGTCAAGAACACCATAAAAGCATGAATTCTTACCTTGAATTCGAATTCTTTCTTGTTCTTCCTTCAAAACCGAGAATTTGCTGCTCTTTCTCTCTTTAAAACCCGAAAATCAGTGGTGTATGTGACATAAAAGCATGAATTCTTACCTTGAATTCGAATCAGGGAGTTTATAGAGATTAATGAAGAGGCTAATGCAACCCAAACATCCAAAGTCTATCCTGCATGCTGCACAAGTGCATTGAAGAAGAATGCTTAGGAAGTTTCACACATGCAAGTGAAATATTCTAAGTGTGAAATCTTCTCAAGCCAAGACCAATATCTTCCAAAGCCAAAGATGACGTCTTCTGTAGCCTTAGAGACAAAGTCTTCCGAATCTTCAACTCATGAAGAAAAATTTCTTCCGAAGACTTTTGACAAATGCTTGATCTGATGTACTTTTCCATAAAGCTGGACACCTTTCTGCTGCATCTTTGCAATGTCACCAACTTACATGAGTTGGTGAAAAAGTCCATGCATTTGGTAAGTGTACATTGAGGTCTTGAGTCTGTAACTTTCTACTTCATGTACTTTATCCTTTTTGTAATAGATAAAGATGTGAGCTATGGCATGTCATAGTCACTAGTCAAAAGGCAATCTGCCTTTTAACTTTACAATTGATTTTGTTTGTCTAGTCAATTGTATCCGACTGGCTTTCAAAGTATAGCCGGTTGTAGGATATAGTATAAGTATCTCATGTTCTTGTATCTTTCTAATATGCCTTGTAACACTTGTAATAGAACATAGATAAAGTAATATACTCATTCTCGAAAACCATACACCTGTGTTCTCTTGCTCTCTCTCTTATATTACTTGTGTTCTTAGTGTCTCATTTGTGGTTAATCCAGTTTACTATTTGATTAAGTTTTGTTAATCTCCTCTTTGTGGTGTTGTGTTGTAAGTGAGCCCCTTCACCGGTCCTGCAACACGTAGCTTTTTTCGTTGAAACAGATACGTTTGTCTGCTTCTTGCACTGCCATGACACCAGTTTGGGAGCAAGAAATGACAACCGCCAGAAGTGGATATCCAATTAAAGTTGCATCCTCATAGTCACTATCAGTGAAGGCACAGAGATTGAAGTCTCCTTCCTCTTGATTCCATAACCCAAGAGCTGGTTTGCCCTTACGATATTTGAATATCCTCTTGACAGTATTTACATGAGATTCCTTACGAGTAGCTTGATATATGGCACACACACAAACACCAAACATAATGTCAGGCCTACTCACTTTTAGATACATAAGTGAACCGATCATAGAACGATAGTGAATCTAATCCGCTGATTTTCCTTCTGGATCAGGTCCAATCTTCACTTTAGTATCCATAGGAGTTGTGATAGACTGACAATCAATAAAGTGGAATTTCTTCAACATTGTTTCAATATATTTTGAATGATTCATGAAGATTCCATCTGTTGTTTGTTGGACTTGCACCCCTAGAAAAGAAGTGAAGATTCCATATTTTGATTGCACTAATTTGAAATTTTGAATGCATAAGGTCTTCAAAGTCTTTGAAGAGTTACTTCTATATTGAGCCAAATATAATATCATCCCTATAAATCTGGACTAGCAACATGTCTCTCCCTCTTCTTTTTCTGAAGAGAGTCTCATGAATCTTTCCTCTTTCATATCCATATTTGAGAAGAAAAGATGATAGACTCTTATACCACTTTCTTAGAGCTTGATGAAGACCATAAGAGCTTTATCAATCTTGTACACCCTGTGAGAGAAATCTTGATCTTCAAAGCCAGGTGGTTGACTCACATAGACTTCTTCAACAATCGTTCCGTATAAGAAGGCACATTTCATATCCATTTGATAAACAGTAAACTTCATGGATGCTAAATATGCGAGAAAGATTCTGATTGCTTCTAATCTAGCAACAGGTGTAAACATTTCATCATAATCAATTCCTTCATCTTGAGTGTAACCTTGTGCCACAAGCCTTCCTTATTTCTGATGACGATCCCTCTATCATCGGTTTTGTTTCTATACCGCGATCTGGTGCCGATAGGGTATTGTCCTTCAGGAAGGTCTACCAGTTGCCATACTTCTTGCTTCTTGAATTGCAGTAATTCTTCTTGAATTGCTTCAATCCATCTATATTCTTGAAGAGCCTCTTTGATGTTTTTAGGTACTGTTTGACATAGAAAGCATGAGAACAAATAGATGTTTGCAATACTTGACTTGCTTCTTGTCACTCGTTTATTAAGTTCACCAATAATGCTTTCCACTGGATGATTCTTGTGTATTCTAATGGTTGGTATTGAGTCACCAACAATGGTTGCATCAAGATTGGATACATTCAGATCATTATGGTGAGAGGCAGTTTTATCTTGTACTGTTAGAGAGTTATGAAGATAATCTGACTCTGTTTCAATGACTACTTCAGCATCAAGAAGACTTTGATTGCTTCCATCATTAGATGTTCATTCTGTTTTAGCTAGAGGAGTTGCTTGCTTTTGGTTTCTAATCTCAGTTGATAAATCTTTTGAATGTGATGGTAGCTAGCTAGGTCCAACTTCAGTTGAAAAACTTTGATTTTGAGATGGTTGTTTGAAAGTATCAGCTTGGAGAGGAACATCTTCATTCATGTGCTCGGTAGATGTAGGAGGAATTAATGGAAAGTCATCTTTTCTTTCTACACCTGAAGAGGTTTCAGCTGAATGTAAATTTCCTGCATCAGACAAGTGAAATTGATCAAATGGTTTTGTAAATGAGTCAATATCAAAGAACAAGTCGGGACCATTTGTAGATTTGGGAAACGAGGTTCCTTGAATTTTAGGGGACCGTGTATGGACAGAGTACTAGCTGATTCTGCATATATACCAGATCAAATAGTGCGAAATCCTATTTTTATTGGCGATCCAATCAGGGAGAACACAGTTTAGATCATTCTAACGATTATAGAAATGTTAAGAACGATTAGAGCAAGATCAACTGCGATCTATGAACTTGGAACAGGTTTTCTTGAGTCTCTGGATGGCTAGGGTATGATTATGTGCGTAGGTATTTGAATTGTTACATTTTTCCACGAATTAGGTGGTATTTATAGGTTAGGGTCTTCCAATCGTATGACTGAACCATTAGCATGGTTCGGTCGTGCGATTGAATCATGCGATTGATCCATCCGCACGACTAAAGGTTCAGTCATGCGACTGATTCATCTTATCGTGCGATTGGTCCAGTCTCCTGGATTAGTCATGCGACTCGTCCATTTTCATGAAGTATTCATGCATATGGTCCATTTGCATGAGGACTTCATATGATTAGGTTTGAACACATTCTCAATCATTATTGACTAAAAATTATGTACAACAACCACAAACCTATATAGTTAGTTCACTATAAATTATCACACAATAAACAATGAAATATAAAACATTATAACCATCAACCACAGTATTTCATTCATACCCATTCATTACATATATGTAAGACATGATATACATTTTACATTAAGCTTCTAAACTAGGTACATATGTTTCAACAAACTCCCCTTGGACCTAGCTTACATCAGTGTCTAACATTCTTCATTAGCTCTTCAATTTCTTGTACTTTTCCTCTCTAGTAACTCCGGCATGTATCTCGAATTTAAAACAGAGTCGTATCACATTTTGGAACTAGATGGCTTGTACTATATATTGCGAGTCATAGAATAGTGGCCATTTTTATAATTTATAGACATCGTCTGCAGACAAGTTGGTCAGCCACATAGGGTCAAACACTAGAGAGTTTCCATTTTGCTCTCACTTTGTAAGACTACGACCACTTCACTTGTTCTCCAATCATAATACCACCACTTGAAGTCTGGAGTGAAGTACTGTGGCATTTCCTTAGAGGGATTTTGGACATTGTACACGGAGGACTCCACTTCAGCACTACCTTAGGCTTTCCTGAAATGGGATCCATTCAAACCTTCTCATGTACCTCTTCGGTTGTCGAGGTCTGAAGTTTACACACCTGGTGTGGTATTCTTTCCTTAGTGCAGCCTCAAACCAGCCTGAAATTTTCCTTGGATTAGCATATAATAACTTTAGGCGTGCCAGCTGGTTGTGCTCAAAACCAAGGAGAGTTTTCATATCATGTGGGAATCTGAAGTACTCAATTCCATTCTCCCTCTTAACTGCATACACGCTAAGATCCTTAAGATATGCCCACGCGATAATCTTACTTGACACCTTTAGATGTTTCTTGACCTTGTATAACTTGGTGTAGACATTTGACTTTTGAGCAGTGCGTTGGGCTCGTATCTCAGCAAAACAAGCCACCCATTCAGCCTTCTATAAATCAACATCAGTGTCTGAGGCTTGGGCTTGGCTCTCATTCTTCTCAGATTCCTTTTCCATCTCATCCAGTTTATCAAAGGTATCACTACCTAGAGTATCACCAAAGTTGGGGATCACATTGCCCTCTCGGTCAGTGTACTCTGAATAGTGCTCAGCAGTGACTTCCTCAATCTCTATTTCATCTACATCATTGAGCTCATCATCACTTGTCACATCAAAAGTCGGAGCATCTTTGACAATCTCATCTAGGTTTAGCTTGAACATCTTTGTAAGTTGCTCGTCAGTCAGGTCATGTATGATTTCTCCTTCTTCGGGAGTATAGGTCACCGACCTTCTGACTATCCTTTGCAAATCAAGAATCATTGTGAGTTGAGACATGATTTTCTGTAGGGGAGCAACATCATATTCATCTTGCTGAGATGTTTGATATGCTTGATTTATACATTTAAAACACATCAATCATTAGTAATTAATCAACACATTCAAACATTGATAAAGATATATAAACATTAATTATAGAATTTTAATATAATATTCAAGTACAAAAGTTTTCAAATAGATAAACATCTAAGCATTACTTTTGTCTTGAATTGTAGGCTTCTCAGCAGGTGAGGCAGAGGATGATGCTCCTTGTCTTGGGTTCTCTTGGTTCTCCTTTCTTGACCCTAAGCATATGCTGATGTAGCTGCATCCCCCTCTTCATCATCTTATCCGCCCTTATTCCCTTTGTCCCTTCATCACGCTGCCTTCTTCATCACCAGTCTCATCATCATCAGCATCATTATCATCTTCATCATCATCATCATCACCCTCTCTAATCTTTAGAGGCTCTTCTTTAGATCCCTTTAGTTTGAGCATGATCGTCCTGTTTGAGGCCTCCAACTCCTCAATTTTCTTCACTGATTGGTCATTGAGCTCTTCAAGTTGGGCAATCTATTATGCTTGCTGGGAAATCTGTGTGCTTGAGTAACATTTAGCTCCGTAAGCTGACTTAGTTGAGCAGCTTTTTCCTCATTAGCCGCTAATAGCTTTAGCACTATGAGGTTAAATGCAGCCAGCTGTTCCTTACTCCATTGGAGGGTAGAGTGGGTCCTGTGCTGAAGGTGCGGTGGGTTGATGGTCCTACTTAGTGGCTGGTGGTGGTAGTGGTGGCGGTGGTGAATATGGTGGTGGTATATGAGTGGATGGTGAAGGGTTGGCTGTAGTAGTGGTGGATAGGAGTGTGGAAATGGTGGTAGGGGGTGTGGTAGTGGTGGTAGCTGTGTTGGATATGGTGGTGGTTGTGGTAGCAGTGGTGGTGGCCGTGGCAGTGGGAGTGCATGTGGTCAATGTAAATCTTCGAAATCAGGGTGAATGGGAGCATACTCGGGTCCACCGAACCATCACCTCGTTGACCAGTATCATGGTCATCACCGTCAGAATCATCGAAGGTTAGAGCAATCTGCTCAATATCAGAATCACTATCGTTGTGGCGCCACTTCCTCCAAGCTGGCGCCACATAGTCTACATTGCGAGATGGCTGAAAACCTCCTCACCGGGGGCTTCACCTGCTTGCCCCGGTAGACCTTCATCCACCCGAGGGTGGTGTCATATATGACCTCAAGAGTAATAGCATCAAGACTCTCCTTAGGTAGTGAGGCAGCTTCTGGTCAATGATCATCTGGAGGAAACATGGGTACATACAGAAGCCCTCCTTGCCCTTGGCTTCCAGGTTCTCGACAAGATAGGAGAAGATCATGCGAGAGAAACTGAATGGATGGTTCAGTACCAGTGCAACGAATGCATTCTGGATTTGGTCGGAGAGGTTGTCAAATCCTCCACGTTTGGAGGCTATGCACTTTATGATCACATGCGCCAAATAATTAAATTGAGGGCACATGTTACTCTTGTTCAGTACTGTGGCATTTAAGTCACCGGCGTACTTGATCCTCATAAAGCATCCCCGGACTGTCAAGGGATGTAGCTTAGACCTAAGACTCTTCTCAAGTCCTCCTTCGTGATCAGTATCTCTTGTCCAAAGATTAAGCTCCGTATACAATGAGGCTTAGCTGATTTGTCAACCCTGGCACTCTCCAGAATGCCTGCTGGATAGACCTGTAAGGTGTGCGTGGAGTCGATATAGCCTTAAAGATTCGTGATGGGTGCAAAAAAGCTAGAATCCCTGAGAACTCGGCAGCGTTCCAGGATGTAGGATCAAGGTGGGCACAAATGTTGTGCTTGGGGTTTATAGTCGACCTTCTGCCATGTTTCTATAACATAAGACACATAAGCATCAGATTAATCCATAAGAGAAATATTTGAAACTTAAACAATTTTGAAATCATTCTGGTTCAATCATGCCATTGAACCATACGACTGAGTTCAATTGGTTTATTGAGTATGCGACTGAGTTCAATCAGGCGACTGAGCATGCGCTGACTTCAATCAAATGATTGTGCTCATACGCCTAGTTCATTCAGCCGGTTGAGTCTTTCTCCCAGTTCTTTCAACCATTTGTGTCATTCACCCAGTTTAATCGCGCGATTGAAGTTCATTCGGAGTGACCAGTCGTATAGCTCATTGTTCGACACTTTAATTCCAATTCTAGGTCAAAAGTTGAAGTTAAACGTTGTGTTTAGACTCTTTCGACTCGCACGAACACTAATTGCCACAGTATGTCTTCCATATTAACCATTATACACATTTATGTGGTCTATTTGATGGTTGTTACTAATTTCTTGATTTTAATCAATTGGGCCTGTTAGGGTTTGATTTCACGGCGCATTTTGTGCAATTCAATCACAATTACGTGCAGATGATGAGAGTATAAGTCAGTAACACAAGACCAGTGAGAAATCGACTAAATCAAATTTTGGCAGCGTGTGTTTGCTTTCAGACGATTTGGGAGCGATTGGGGGTGATGAAAATATGTGACCGACTTTAGTCCTATTTATACGGATTTTATCTTCAGTCGGGCGATTGGACATATTCACCCCCTTCATTCGAGCGACTGGGTCTCAATCATGCGACTGGCTCAGTTGGTATCATCCATTCGTGCGAGTGGGGTTCAGTCATATGATTGACTTAGTCGGTCACCTCCATTCGTGCGATTGGCTCATACTCATTATCCAATCATGCGAATGGTTCAATCTCATGCTCCATTCGTGCCACTGATCCATACTTATGGTCCAGTCGTGCGAATGACTCTGACTTGTTCATTTTACCTTACGCACTTTCAAACACTTATCCTTTTAACAATAGATAAAACATTATCTGCGCTGATCATCTCAGACATGTCTGTGTTAATTTGAAAACACTGTTGATCACCTCATACATGATCCTTTTACTTAAAACTAACTTGTCACCTCAGAGGTGACTTATTTTATTTTTGAATGTTTACGTCACCTCAGACGTGACCTTTTGAGTGAGTGATTCACAGATTACGACGAGTTGTTGAGTCCGACACTTACATTACAATTAACTCAAATTAAACAAAACAACTTGAAATTAAGAACAATAACAAGACATATTTTTTTATTTTTGATTAAAGATGAAATTCAACATATTAGAATAATTCTAGTTGATTTTACTTCCTGGACAGCACAACTTCAATTCTAGTTAATCATTTCTAGTACGATTCATTTTGGAATCATATAGGTATATCAAAATCACTTGGGAAATTTTAATCAACAATTTTGATGCTTGATCCTTTTATTTCATTGATGGTCAATAGTAATCTTAGGAAATCATACTTGATCTACAAGATGCACACAATGATTTTGACTTTCAAGATTTGCAGCTCATGATAATTGTTAGTATACTTGTCCTCTTAAATCCATACATAGATTTTTGACACACATTGATGATGAATTAAGGTTTAATTAGTTTAACAAGCATTTCTGGATCCCATGCTTATATGATAATCACATTCCTCACGAGATTTTTGAGCGGTCTACGGGTATATTACAAGAACAAGCTATTCTAAGAGCTTTCAAAGAGATGCTAAGCCTTAGGTCAAAGCCACCACATAGCTGAGAGGCGCAAACAACAATGAATTCTAGAATATTTAGGTTATGCTTATCATCAGGTCTGTGCCACCGCACAACAGATAGGCACACAACCTATCTTCTTGTTTGTGCAATTATTTTCTTTTTGCACATATCGCACCAACAACATAGGTTATTAGCTTGATTGCTTTTTGCATTTTTCATGTGCTTTGCTCATATTTTATGGTCATCTGCACATGTTTGTGGCATTTATTTTGCTCGTCATCCCTTATTGGAACTTTGTTGATTGTGTTAACCAGGGATAAGATGGGAACCCACGGCTTGTTGAACAACTTAATTTGTTCTTGAAATCACTAATGAGGTCTACTTATCTATGTGTTTAATCTACCGACACATCATATAATGACTGGGTTAGTGAGATTGAGGTTCTCACTAAGGATCGAATATAATGACTTAGTTAATGATTGAATGGTGGAATCATACAATCAAGAAACATTCAATGTAGACGAAATACTCATAAATGCTTTGGTATATATTAATAAAGGTGATTGATTACAAAGACTGCTAGGGTTTAGAAAGAAAAGTAATAATGCACCTAGAGAATACAGATCTTCTAATTGTCTAAAATTCTGTCACCACATGTACAAGGTTATCTATTCTATTTATAGGCAGACACGATGGCTTTTACAAAATGACTAAACTACCCCTGACCTATTACATCAGAACTGGTCTAAGTCTTGATCCACATCTTTGCTTGTTCATCCGCATTGGCAAATGCACATGAGTTGACTTGATTAGCATTTCTTCACTTGACCATCCGCATTAGTATGTTAGTCATACACATTGGTTAATGCGGATGAAAAAAATACTTCTACGCATTTGTCTGATCATCCGCATTGGCAAATGCGGATGAGCAAAGTCTTGTCGGCATAACTAGTTCGTCTTCCGCATTTGTTAATGCGGAAGAACAAATACTTGTTTGTATTTGTTTTTTGTCTTCCGCATTGACAAATGCGGAAGACCATACTTGTTTTTTCTTGTGCAAGGTCTTTATCCGCATTTCTTCTTGGACTTGTCGGATTCCAACAAAGCAACCATCAACTCACCCATTGAATTGGGATGCATAATCCTTTCGGGGTCCAACAATACTCCCCCTACGATTATGCAGCCTATGTTCTTCGATGTTTGGGTAATGATTGAGGTTGTGATGATTCTGCTAGTTCTTGTGGTGGTGTAAAAGGTGTTGCATGAGCTAGATTTAAAACTGCCTTGATCATGATAACAAAATCTTTAGCATCTGACATTTTATCCCTGCTTTTGTAAATGAATCTTCATTCTGCTCATGTTATGAATGGATTCAAGTGGTAGTTTCTTAAGTGAGATTGGTTCCCAAATAGAGACTGTAGATAACCCATCTCTGTGAATTAAGAGAGAACCATCTACATCAACTTCTAGTTTGACAATGTTGCCCAACTGTAGAGGTGTGTTCTTCTTCTTCCTTTTCTCCCTCTTAGCACTGATCTGTTCATAAGCCATCTTTAATATTTTGATACACTTTAGAAAGAAATGTAGATCTTCTAGACCCAATTTGTTTGATATCTCTCTGAAGTGTCTTGTGTATATGTAGTAAATATATGATTGATCTAGTAGTCTCACTTCAAAGCCACTGAACAATCTGATTTCAGCTCCTTCTTTATCTCCCCACTTCCTCTCAATCACCAATTCATAGGTCTTCTCATCATAATAAACATTTGAGGTTGGTGTTGAGGAATGTGTACCATCCACCATTTTTCTTTTCAATGATTCAGTAGGTTTCACTCTAAGTTTTGGAAACACTACTTCTTCAGCTGGTTTTGTCAGTTTCATCTCCACAGGTTGTTGAAAGTTTTGTCTTTTCTCATACATATTGCTTTTAATGAATTGAAGTTATTGGTTCTCTTGAACATTTTAAGTATACCTTCAAATTCATATCCTCTATACATGGCATTATGGTTTATCAGCTCCAGATTAGCTAGTTCTTTTAGGTCATGAATCTCAAGTGCATTTACTAGAGCAGAGTAGTCTGTAAAAAACTACACTGGACCTAAGATTCTTTTAACCATGAACATATTCCATGAACTATCATACTTCCAAGAAATAATTTTATGGTCTATTTTGCCTTTTGGAGTAGATACACCTCTGATCATCTCAGTAGTGGTCAACCCTTCCTGAAGTTGTAGTTGGGAGGGTTCAGCAAACCACTCTGGATATCTATGAAGAACATGTGCCATATAGTCTTGATCATTATGTGTAAGTTGCATGTCTTGTGCAGAGACTCTTGATCTTGGCTTTTGATTGAGGACTTCTTCTAACCTCTTCAACATTTCTTTCTTTTCATTGATTAATCTTAGTGGGGCAGCAATCAGTGAGTTGGTTTCCATGTTTCCTAATTTTCTTTTAATGAATCCTTGACTGGTAAGGTAATCCTTCATTTCCCTATCAATCATTACATAGGGATTAGGATGTAGAGGTTCATGAGTTTGAGATTGGGTCCTCATGACTGACAGCTTTGGCTTTTGAGCTTTAGGAACAATTAGCATGGATCTTAGGATTCATATTGATGATAATAATAATTGAATGATTAGATGCTAAAATATAATAATGATGAACATGATGAAGAACACAAATGTTTTTAACGTTTGATGTTTATTGATATGTTGTTGAATCATCATCCATGAAGGATGATGATATGATGTTGTTTGGCACACCCAACCGATGGCGGAAACATCAGGGCGCGAGAAGTGATAGATTGTTCAAAGACATTATAGAACTAAAGTAACAATAAATTAAGATTAAATTTCATTTCCATTAATCAACATAACATTACAATGCTTCAAATAAATAGACAAAAATTTTGAGAAATACAAGTCTAAAACAAGCATAACAAAATAATAGATTTGGTGTGTTTCTATGTCCACCTAATTGAGTTTCTTGATAAAACTTCAAGCATTTCCTGCAACATGTATAAAATATAGGTCAACATATGAATATGTTGGTGAGCATATAAGTTTGAATACATAGTATCATAGTGAATAAATCTCAATTCAACATGAGTAAAGTATACTAAAGTTTGTACATTGCTAGCATGCAAAGCCGATAATGAAACCAAAGTGTCCACTAGCGTAATCTTAGCATTAAAAATGACCAAGACCATAAATATTAAATAACTTAACATAAACCCATCATAATAGGGCGGCTGTGCTAGTCCTATAGCGCTATACATGTTAAGGGAGGTTTAGATTGCTTGCAAGATAATGTATTCAAGAATGTATTCACAAATAGTATAACAAGTAAGCATGTTTGTATGAATTGAGTTTTAGAATGATTTTGACTGAATGAATAATTGAGTGTATTTGATAATTGATACATGCTGCAACCCAAATAGTGTTAAAACAAAATGGGGGAAATATGACTCACGGTTTGGTGATTAGAATCCACAAGAATAGATGATTGAGTTTAAATGATTCACCAAAGTCAACCTAAAAGGTAAATGAAAGTGTGTAAATTTAGGATTTAAAGTTTGAGATTTTAGCAATTGGAAAGTACACAAAAATTACAAATACGAGAGTAAATGAAAGTATATACTACGTAGACACTTATTTGGACACCATGTATTGTGTGTGTTCTTTATGAGTTTTAGTCACTCATTGGAAGTCCAAAATAAGGAATCATAAGATTAGTATAATGTCTACCTTAACACATAATATTCAACCATGGTTGATTAATGTTATGGTTTGGTTTTGACTAAGTATTATGTAGATATAAATATAAGTCATGCATTAGAGGTAGGGTAATCCACAAACCTCAAAGGTTATATTCATATAGGTCATGTATTAGAGGTAGGGATATCCACAAACCTCAAGATTGTTAGTATTGCACAAAATCTCCACATAAGTGTGATTCGGAAGGTCATGAGTATATAAATGAAAATACTAAAGTAAATTGACTAGTTTGACTAAGTGTTCAAGTGGGGTATGGTGGATAAATTAGTTGTAGAACCAAGGTTCAACATCACCATTTCATACCATAACACAAACCTTTCAACATTGGTTGGAGGCTCGGTTTGGTTTCATCCACTTCTTGATTTGTAGATCACTTAGTGTTTTGTAAAGATGAAAGAATGGAGTGTAAAGTACTTAAAATTTCAGAAATATAACTTCAGCACAAGCCTTCCAACATTGAAGTTGTTGGTAACTTGGTTTAGTATGTAAAAGGTTTAAAAATAAAACAAGAAAACATGTATGAAAGAATCAAGTATAATATTTCCAACTTGGACCTCAAAATGGGGGTTACCATACTTGTGTCACCCTGGTGACTAAGTGGTTGTGTCCTAGAGGTTATTCCAAGTGGTAAAGAAAATGAAGAAGAAAGAAAGTATAAATACATAAGTAAATAAATAAATAAATAAAACTCACAAATTGTTTTTGAAGATTTCTTGTAAAAGTTGAAGTTGGTGGATGGAATGAGAGAGTTTAAGAGAGAGTTTAGAGTGATGAAAGTGATTAGAGAGGGATTTGAGTTAGTATTTATAGATAGAAATTATGGTTGGACATTAATAAAAGTAGTTGGGGAGATGAGTGGAAGTAAATTCAATAGTTTCAAATTTAACCCTTCAACTTATGTTATTTATCAATTTGCATCATAAATAATGATTAAATATATTTTGGGCATTTAAACATATGAACCATAAAAGAAACCTTATAAATAATTATTAAAAAAATAAGTCTCGATAAATTGATTGGTTTTGCATTAAAATGCGTATCGTAATTGTTTAATTGTTAGACAAACATATAATGAACAAAAATATTATAAAATAAATATTTCCACTATTACAAGGATTGAAGAAAGAGGAGGATTACAATAAAAAAATAAATGAAAACTACGAAACGTTACATTGTTGGTGATGGACCTAATTGACCCTAACAAGTGGTGAATTATTCACACTTTACAATGATATATATGTTAATATTTATACTGGTCTAGTAATTAAAATAATTACAATATAAACCCTAGACTAATATCATTTTGCTTTTGTTCTTCAACTCTTCAACTTTAATAATATTGGAAATTATCAATTTCTTTAAAGGTAGAATACCCAACATTAATTTCAGGTTTAGTATGAGAATCACCCCCTGCACCATCCTCGGGTGATACTAACCTTCGCCTATCAATACCATCAACTTGCTCATTAGTAGCTTGTTCTGCAGTGTGATCATGAGCACCTTGTTCTTCTCCTTGTTCTTGTGGATTGATCTATTGATGCATCCAAGGAAGAAAAGGTCAGTGAGCTCCACTGTAAAAGTTTTTGGGATTCCTCTACTTAATGTACGTGTATGATTTTGCATCATAATGAGCAATATGTGGAGCTGGTCCCTTAGTAGCTACATTTAGGAATGCTTTATTTATCAGGCACTAAATGAATCTTGGATACATCAAGAACTTGTATGTCCTTCCCTCTTGTATGTTTGAAACTAGACCATTGAATACAAAAGTAGACATGTTGAATGGTTTGTTTGTGCAGATAGCAAGCACAATCACTAATGAAGTAATGATTGGAATATCATTCGACCCTATTTTTCTTTTGGATAAGCAGTGCTGAAAGATGTGGATCAGAAATCTCCAAGGCAAATCAACTAATCCCTTTACAATCTGCTTAGTTTCAAATCCCCTTTCTTACCCAATTTCTGCAAAGATGGTAGTGATGTCATCCTCATCCAACTGTATTGGTGCATCAGCATCATGACCAAAATGCAGACATCTTCTCACAGAATCTTCAGTTATGCTCATTATCAATTCTTCCACATAATGTTCTAACACCATCTGCTTCAATCACTTCAGCTGAATTCCAGAAAGACCTTATGAGGTTCTCATAGATGACGGGTCTAACAATGATAGCATAAGTACCCTTGTTGTAGGGATGAATCTGATAATTTCTCTAAGTCCCTCACTGACATTATAGTGAGCATAAGCTACCCTTGTTGTAGGGATGAATCTGATAATTTCTCTAAGTCCCTCACTGACATTATAGTGCTTGCTACATGAAAGATTGGCCATTTGATCTATATAAAAGACATATGTGTTAGTTTTGATAAGAAAGCATGTGCACAACTCATCAAATTGACTTTTAATGGTCAAAGATGAACGTTTGAAGTCACTTTTTCATTATTGTCACATCAAATGGTGAATTTGTTGTAGATTAATCACATTTTCTCTGTTTTTCAAGTTTAAATAAACTATTTATTAGATGTTACTTCATTAATTTGTTACACATTTTCGTTTTTCATCAGAATCTGTTCTTGTGATGAACCCAACTATGAAGGTTTTTCATGCTAGTTAAAATTCCTTTTAGTTTGCATGATCATTGATGTCAAAAATGTATAACATATCTTTGAATAATTTGGATTTTTTGTGTTCTTCATTATCATTTGGCTCTTCGTTCACTTTTGGTTAAATAGTCCGAAAGTTGGGTCATGAAAAATTTATGAATATTTCACCTTTCTTTCAATGCTACTGTTGTTTGGAATCGATTAGAATAACAGGTTGAGTATAACACACGAAATATTTGGTTGTCGATGATGATGATGATCAAAGAAGGTTTATTGTGTTTTTGCGCTCATCTCACTATGTGGTCTCTAAGATTTGAAAGTATTAAATGTCCCTTTGAAATTCCTTTAAAAAGTCAAATAACGGCTTTTACAAAATTTTACAAGTTTCAAAGCAAATGCAGTCATATTTTTAAATCACTGTAGCAAATGCGGAAGGGTAATTTTAAGTCTTTGAGTCATCTGCATTTGTTTACTATTGTAAATGCGGAAGTGAAAATTTCAAGAACTTTGTAATCCGTATTTGTTTCCTGATGCAAATGCGGAAGAGTTAACTTGTGATTTAAGGCATTCGCATTTACACACTGTAGCAAATACGAATGTTTTGTTACATTTGTTTTCTTCTATCCGCATTTGTGCATTGTAGCAAATGCGGAAAAACTAAGTTCATTAGCATTTGATCACTGTACCAAATGCGGTTTACAAAACTTGTTCAACATTGTTCATTGTAGCAAATGCGGTTAAACAAAATTCGTCAGCATTGCTCACTGTAGCAAATGCGGTTGACAAAACTTGTTCAGCATTGCCCACTGTAGCAAATGTGGTTGAACAACATTTGTGAGCATTGCTCACTATAGCAAATGCGGAAGAATAAAATCTATACTTACTTGATCATCATTCATTGACAGAACAACATTTGTGAGCATTGCTCACTATAGCAAATGCGGAAGAATAAAATCTATATTTACTTGATCATCATTCATTGACAGGAGATTAATCATTTAATTATTTCTACTTGAAAATACCTGAATATTGAGGATACACATCCACAAATACGGATGAGTAAAACTAATGCGGAAGTGTAAATATCATCCGTATTGACAAATGTGGTTGGACACTTAAAAGTTTATCCGCATTGACAAATGCGGTTGAACACTTGAAAATTATTTTATCCGCACTGGCAAATGTGGTAGAACAACTTTTGTTCCGCATAGGTTTTAACACCGAAATTCGTGTATACTTGTAACACACTAATGCGGTAGAGTACAATCATTGTCTGCATTAGTTTCACTTGGAAATAAAAAGCTACCCGCATTGGTTATAAGCATAGGTTACCTTCACCCGCATTAACCAATTCACTTACCTACATTAACTTTTGAACTTAATCATAAGTTAATGTTGTTGTTTTGGTTGTTCATGTTATGAAGAGATGTCATTGATTGATTTTTCTTATGAAGTTGTTGACTATTGATGTTGTCAATTCTTACTTTGATTGACTTTTATTTCAGAAGTGATACAAGTTTCCCATTGTTTGACTGATCTTGGACTTTTCATGGTTCGAAGAATATGCATAGGCTAAGATACTATGGTATAACTTCTGCATCAACACATGCATTTTCTTTTTATTTTTTTATGTTTTTAAGAAACTAATTAAGATAGTAACAATCTATAAAGATTTAATAAAAATTTAAATTACTCCCCCTAAAGTTTATATCCACATCTGGATAGAAACTTTAAAGATTTAAAAACTTTTTGATAGTTATATATATTGACTATTGATAATGAAGAGAAGTATATCTTTTGTTGGGATCATATCAATCTTACATTGCACATGTGCATCCTTTATGATAAAATGGACATGTTTATGAACTTGATGATTGAAGGTATGTTGGTTCTCTTAAACTCATACTCGGTTGATGTTTTGATGCAAATGATATTTATCATGTTTTTGGTTGATTTAATTGTTCAATATGTATCTCACACACACAAGCATGGAATGATCAACCATCCTTATATAATGCATGGTAGAACTTTTTCACAACTTTCCTTACTAGGTTACTTAGGTTATGAGAACTCATTTTCACTGATCCTCATTAGGATTCTTTTACTTTGATCCTTTTCATGATCATCCATATTAGGATTCTTTTCACTTCACTTTGGAAGGTGATCCGTGATAGGATTCTTTTGTTCATTCACTTGGAAGGTATTGCTTTTGTAGATTCATCCAATTTGGATGTGTTCCTCATTGGGAATATATTGGATCATTGCATCTACACTATGTACTTGTTTCATCTGGTCTTTGCCCAGCAAAACAAATATGAAACTTGATGTAGGTGAAGAGATTCATAAAGTATCATTACGTGATGTGTTTAGGTTCTACACACACACATGCACTCACATAAGCCAATACATACCTGTACTTTGTGATGAGTGTTTCACTATTGAATAAGATTTTAATTCATCACTGCATGTATCTTCTCTTCCATGTTGAGCCTACCAACATATCTGGTAAGTCATGACAGTATTGTAATTTTTTGAAATTAAGCATAGTGAATGATATAACGACTGATTTATATCATTTCCCTTGATATTCTATTCTTCATAAAATGGACTTCTTTTTATGTTTTGTAGTATTTTTGACTTGTTTTTTATGTTTTGAATTACTTTTTACTCACGGTTAATCATGCCAATTGATTGAACCAGGAATTCAAACCTACAAGGTTCAAATACCTTAGTAAACAAATCAGCTAATTGATTTTTAGTGGATACTTAAATCAATTTGATTAACCCTTTTTCAGCACAATCTCTCAAAAAGTGTATCTAATTTCAATATGTTTTGTTTTTGAGTGCTGAACTGGATTATTGGTTATGAAAATAGCTGTTGTGTTGTCAATGTAAATTAGTGTGTGCAAGAAGTTATAACCATAATCAAGCATCTGGTTTTGAATCCAGAGTACTTGAGAGTAATAGGCTGATACTGCAATATACTCAGCTTCTGCTGTTGATACAGACATGTTTGTCTGCTTCTTGCATTGCCAAGAGACCGGTCTGGGACCAAGAAATTGACAACCACCAGAAGTGGATTTTCTGTTGAAGTTGCATCTTGCATAATCACTATTTGTGAAGGCATAGAGATTGAAGTCTCCTTCCTTTGGATACTATAATTAAGGAGCTGATTTGCCCTTCAGATATCTGAATATCCTCTTGACTGCATTCACATGTGATTCTTTTGGATCAGCTTGATATCTGGCACACACACAAACACCAAACATAATGTCAGGCCTACTGGCTGTTAGATACATAAGTGAACCGATCATAGATCAATAGTGAGTCCGGTCCACAGATTGTCGTTCAGGATGAGGTCCAATCTTCACTACGAGTTCTGATAGGCCGACAATTAGCAATGTGGAATTTCGTTAACATAGTTTTCATATATTTTGATTGATTGATAAAGATTCCATCTGCTGTCTGTTAGACGTGCACCCCTAGAAAGAAAGTGAGTTCTCCCATTGCACTCAAGATTGGAATTTTGAATGCATAAGGTCTTCAGATTATTTGCAGAACTGCTTGTTTGTTGAGCCAAAAATGATGTCATCCATATAAATCTCGACTAACAACGTGTGTTTTCCTCTTCTTCTTCTTCTGAAGAGAGTCGCATAAATCATTCCTCTTTCTTATCCACGTTCCAGAAGAAAAGATGACAGAGTCTCATACCACTTTTATGGAGCTTGGTGAAGACCGTATAAAGCTTTGTCAAGCTTGTAAACTCTGTGACGGAAATCTGGATCTTCAAATCCCAGGGTTGACTCACATAGACCTCTTCAATAAACTTTCCATACAAGAAGGCACATTTCACATCCATTTGATAAACAGTAAATTTCATGGATGCCGAATATGCTACAAAGATTCTAATTGCTTCTAATCTGGCGACAGGTAAAAACACTTCGTCATAGTCGATTCCTTCTTCTTGAGTGTATCCCTATGCCACTAATCTTGCTTTGTTTCCGATGACGATCCCTCTTGTTAGACCTCATATGTCCAAGACACATACAAGATTGATGTGGTTAGTACGTCATGATCCAAGTCAGGTCATACCCAATAACAAGCTATACAAAAACCAATTAATATTTATTTGTTGATAGGATCATACAAATAAATACCAACACCAATTTAGAAAATGGGTTTTTCTAAAACGTTGCTTTATAAGAGAACAACATTATGTGGCTAATTTGTTAATGAGAAATTATTTGTTTCATTATGTAAGTTGGTTAAATAATAAAAAATAAAAGTGTGTTATTGTTATAAAATTAAAAGGGTTTTTAATTTTATAAAAATTATGGGTTAAGAGTGCAAATTTTATAAAACTAACAATGGGGGAAAACCCATTTTGGGATGGAGTTTTGGGCGCCCAACGGGGCCTTTGGACCTGCCCTTTTCTTGTTTTTTGCAAGCCTTTACCATCACTACACTCTTCCATCATTAACAGACTTCTCTCATACCCAGATCTTGCAAGAGTTCTCTCAAAACATAGTTGAAATTTTCGGATTTGAGGCAAAAATACAAGGCTGAAATTCGTTTTTTTGGAAGGAGCTTTGTAGAGTTCTTGGTGTTGAGCTTCCTAACAAGCTAGGTGTTTGGAAAAGGCTTGTGCGTATCGCTTCTTGAGGCCTCCTCTTCTGAAGGCTAGGCACATTCAAGAACATCATCATCTATCTCTTTTCATCCACAACTTTTGCACAAGAAAGGTTGTCTCCTCTTAACATCCTATGGTTGGTTTTGTGTTGGTTGATAGCATATTATTTCACATACATTTGATCCTTATTCTTGGGTTTTGTTTGTAGTTTAATATGGCAAATATTTCAGATTATAAACCATATATTAAACTCATTTTTCCGCTGCGTTTTCATAGTTTAAATGGTTAAACTAAGTGTTTTACA
The DNA here is from genome assembly GCA_025506515.1 of Flaveria trinervia. Classification (NCBI taxonomy): domain Eukaryota; kingdom Viridiplantae; phylum Streptophyta; class Magnoliopsida; order Asterales; family Asteraceae; genus Flaveria; species Flaveria trinervia. The sequence goes on from CM046458.1 coordinate 22,570,110, forward strand.
TGTGACAAAACCCAACAATGGCATCTAGAGCCGGTTATGTGGAATGTATGCTTCAAAAGGTCTTGAAAAGTTAGTTTTCATGGACCTTTTCAACCCATTAGGGGCTGTTTTGTTGTGGGTGTTTGAATCCCTTATGTTTCAAGGTTTAATCTTGCATGCTTTAGTATAAACCTTGAAAGAATTATGCCAAATGGTTGATTATGTTGTTTGGACAACCTTAAAGTTTTAGTTTATGTTGGCTGAAACTTTAGGGCTGAAATAAGGGATTCATTGTTGTTCTTGGATGTTGGATTTGTTTCATTGTTTGGTGCATAACATAGCCTTGGCCTTATGTGTTTGGTTGATTGTTGTATGTAATGTTGGTTTGTTTCTTGAAAGGGTTGTAATTTGTGTTTTGAATTTTGGGTTGTAATTTAGTTATTCATTTGGTTATGTAGTAAATAGATTAGGTGCATTTCTTTTATTAGAAAATTGTATTACGATATGATTTTTGTAAAAGAAGATGCACAAGATGAAGACTCAAAGAAGGACACAAAAGACATGGACTTTGAAGCATTTGGATGTGGATTCAAGTGGGAGTTCATGGACACATCTTGATGTGTCATCTTCACCCTTAGGAAAGACCTTATGACAACATTTGTGATGGCAAACAAGTTTGGTCAACTTAGTGGCTGTGGTTATGCAGTCATGTTTATATATTTATGCTTGTTTGGATGTTTGTTGTTTGATTGTTTGGTTGATATTTGGATATGCATTACAACTCATTAACAAACTTAACAAGCTGAAAATTTGATGGTCCTTTATCATTAAGTGGTTAATAAAAGTTATTAAAAGGATTAATGGTTTTAATAAAAGAGGTTTTATTAAAAGTGAACCATTGGGTACCTTGTATTTGAAAGCATGTAATATAAGGTACATAGAGTTTTCTAAACTAAGATTATGAAAACTTAAATTCCTTTTAAACAAGTGAAACACCATCCTTTTACACAACACTTGAGTCCTTTGGAAACTCTTAATGGGATAAAGGTCACCAAACCATTTTGAGGGAACTTGTGACTTGAGGTGGGGATACCATATTTGTGGGATAAAGGTCACCTAACCAATAAGAAGATACTTCATTACCTTTACCGATGACTATAGTCGATACAGTTATGTGTACTTGTTAAGACACAAAGATGAAGGTTTTGAAATGTTCAAAATCCTCCAAAATGAAGTAGAAAATCAACTCAATAAGAAGATAAAAATTCTCCACACCAATAGAGGAGGTGAAGACCTAAGTGATGATTTTATAGATCATCTTAGAAGTTGTGGTATTATCTCACAACTATATCCACCTGGAACACCACAACATAATGGTGTGTCCAAGAGGAGAAATCAAACTCTATTAGATATGGTTCGATCTATAATGGCTAGAAGCTCACTGCCTCTATCATTTCGGGGTTTCGCTTTGCTCTCTGCAGTGCATATTTTGAATATGGCCCCAACTAAGAAAGTGGAAATGACAACTTTTGAAATATGGCATGGAAGAGTTCCATCACTATCATATTTAGAGGTAGGGGTTGTGAGGCTTATGTTAAGACTCCCACCTCAAACAAGCTAGAAAGTCGTTCCACTAAGTGTATCTTCATTGGATATCCCAGAGATTCTATGGGATATTATTTCTATGATCTATTGGAACAAAAGGAGTTTGTTGCCAACAAGGTTGAGTTCTTAGAAGCTAAGTTCCTTACGGAAGGAACTAGCAGTAGAACTGTGGATCTTGAGGAGGATCAAGAACCACAAACCGATACACGTTTGGTTGACACTAGCACTCATCAAAAGGATGTTGAGAAAGATCAAGTCGTTGATCAATATACACAAAACGTTCGCAGATCCGGTAGAATTAGTAATCCACCTGAAAGATATGGTTTTTTCATAGATGGATGCTATATGGTAGATTTCGATGAACCAACCACCTATCATGATGCAATGTCCAATTTGGATTGTGACTAATGGCTTGAAGCCATGAACATTTAGATGCAATCCATGTATGAGAAGCAAGTATGGGACTTGGTTGAACCACCTCTTAACTCCAAGATAGTTGGAAGCAAGTGCATTTTCAAGAAGAAAATCGATATGCATAGAAACTTGGATACTTATAAAGCTAGACTTGTAGCAAAAGGATTCACTCAAACTCAAGGGGTTGATTATGATGAGACCTTCTCACCAGTTTAATTGCTAAAGTCTATTAGGATATTATTTGCCATAGCTGCTCATTATGATTATGAAATTTGGCAAATGGATGTCAAAACCGCTTTTCTAAATGGATATCTTGAGGAAGATGTCTATATGGTTTAGCCTGAAGGTTTTGTCAACTCAAAACATCCTAACAAAGTATGCAAGTTAAGGAAATCAATCTATGGATTGAAGCAAGCATCAAGAAGTTGGAATCACCGTTTTGATGAAGAGATAACCAAATTTGGATTCATCAAAAACACTGATAAAGCATGTGTATGTAAGAAAGCTAGTGGGAGCATCACCATTTTCTTAGTATTGTATGTCGATGACATTCTACTATTTCGAAATGACATTGCAACCATGGAAGGTGTAAAAGCCTGGCTTGGAAGCTGTTTCTCCATTAAGGATCTTGGTGAAGCCGTCTATAATTTAGGAATACAGATCTATAAGGATAGATCAAGGCGGTTGATAGGTTTGAATCTAAGTGCATACATTGATAAGATCTTGAAAAGGTGAAGATGGAAAACTCAAAGAAATATACTGTACCTATTCAAAGAGGAACGATACTGAGTAAGACTCAATGTCCAAGCTCAAAGGATGAGCAAGACAAAATGAAGGGAATCCCGTATGCGTCAGCCATAGGATCCATCATGTATGCAATGATATGCACTAGACCGGACGTGTCATGCGTCTTGAGCATGACAAGCCGATACCAACAAAATCCTGGAAGCAGTCATTGGATGGCTTTTAAGAAGATACTTAAGTACCTAAGGAGGACTAAAGATATGTTCCTAATCTATGGATCTGGTGAGGAGGAATCGTAGTAAAGGGTTACATAGATTCGAGTTTCCAAACTGATCGGGTTGATTCACAATCACAATCGGGGTACATTTTCATCTTGAATGGAGGAGCGATCTCTTGGAAGAGCTCTAAGAAAGATGTGGTGGCATTCTTGACTATAGAGTCAGAATACATTACTGCTTCATTAGCAGCTCAGGAAGTTGCATGGTTAAAGAAGTTCATTGCCGACCTAGGGGTGGTCCCTTCCATTCAGGACCCCTTAGAAATTCTTTATGATAACGAGGGTGTAATTGCTCAAATCAAGGAACCCCGTGCATATGAGAAGACTAGGCACATTCAATGAAGATTCAACTACATAAGGAATGAATTTGAAAAGGGAAAGATATGTATTCGCAAAGTTCATAAGGATCAAAAAAATTGCGGATCCACTCACGAAGCTTCTTGAAAAGACGAAGCATGAAAGTCATGATTGTGCCATGGGGCTTCAATATTCTAGTGACTGGATTTCATCTTTAATTCATGTAACGAGATATTGTAACCCTTTATTACATGAATAAATTATTCGGTTATAATAATTCAACTAATATTCCTATTTTGCATGCTTAAAATCCATGAGTAAATTATTTACTCAGCATGTCCGTAGTTGTTCATGCTTCTGGGAACAAGTATGAAGGTAATGCTATTATGAACTTGGATTGGTAGATATTCATGTGGATGAATATAGAGCCAAAGGTTGCTGCCAAAGTTCATAGATATTTGTGGGATGCAAATATTGGACTGACCTGCACCTCAAATATCACTTCATGGAATCTTCCTGATTGATCATGAGTAATTTTGAGTAAAGGCAAACATCATTGGTATTCTCTGAACTGAGATACGTATTGGGTCTTGATATTTACCGAATATTATACTTTGACTTAGCTCTTCGCTATTCTGAAACATGGCAGTACATAAGTCTTAGTTCAGGTGTGATATAAGGAAATTGTGAAAGACGTATGTTGTCAAGATGGGATTTGTCCCTCTTATTCGTTGAGAGTAAGATGTCTAAGGCCTGATAAAGTTAAATCAATGGAGAATGATCACTCTGTGTCTCTAGGATTTAACATGACATCTATTACAAAAGGATAGATGATTGATTCACCTAAAACATTTCACGTACGGTACTTGAAGGAGATGATGTTATTGAATGGCACTTGTTAGGATCAGTGATTTAAGTTTGATCAATTAGAGTAGATTGCAGCGGAATTTGAACAATGAATTAGACAATTTAACAAGAACTCAATTGATATTCAATGGAATAGTACAGGGTTATAGAGAGAGAGAGATTTCTGCAAAAGGAATATTTCATTCAAATGCTTTCGTGGTGGTTAAAAGTCACGCGTTACAACTAGGTCATCATTCCTTATATAAGGAATGTGACGTCTGCTGATGTCACTTGATAGTGACATCTAATAGAATTATACAAACAACTGAAACTATGCAAACTACTGAGAATGTTCTCAACAACTGATCACATCTCAGAGAATGCTAAGTACTAGAACATAAAACTACTGAACTAAAACTACTGAAACTATAAACTACTGAAATGTAAATTAGAAGTACTGAAAAGAAAAACCATCACAACTACTGAAGTTAATAACTTCTGCTGTTGTGACAACTACTGATCACTCTGGTCTTCAGTCTTTGTCTTCAATACTTCACTTTCAGACTTTATCTTCAGTACTTTACTTTCAGACTTTGTCTTCAGTAGAATCTTCAGATATAGTCTTTAGACTTTGTCTTCAGACCTTGTAATGAGCTGATGTCTTGAGCTGTTGTGATCTTCTTGAGTAGTTGTAATGTCTGTGGGACTTAGAGGTTTTTCTGATCAGGCTCATTGGTTCTTTTAGTGCAACAAACTCCCCCTGAACCAATGCAGCCAAAACCTCTAAGTTTATTGATGATCCCACTTATTCTTTGGTAGAAACACCCTCTTGATCAGCTTCAGAGGTAATCATGTAAGCACAAGCCGGGAAAAGGTTTCTGATCTTTTGATTGGCTAAGTGTGGAAGAGAACTCTGTCTTGGGGAAACTGGACACAGAGTCTTGTCCCAACCATGAACCCTAATTCCCATTGATGAGTATATAAGACTCACTTGCATAGGCCTCAAGGAGAACAACTTGTTTCTCCTTGGTGAGTTCTTCTGCTTCTCCCTCAAAGAAGAACTCTAGGCCATAATATTCAGACAGATATCTTACTGTCTTCCCATTCTTTAAATCAACAGTTGTGATCTCTCTATATGCGAATTCATCTAGATAAGAGCCTTCTAGCAACAACTGGAGTTCACTCTTTTGAAGATCTTCAAGTCTCTTGTATAACAGCCCCTTCTTGATCATTTTGTTCTCAAGTATAGATTGAGGGGTTGTCTTTGAGTTGTGTGCTCTCTTGAATTCTTCTATAATCTCCCAGGGTGAGACTACCATAGCCAACATAATTGCAGCATTCAAAGTCTTTTTCACTTGGCCATGATATCTACTTTGTATGTTCTTCTTTTGAATTCTAGAACTTACCTTGGGGTCTTTGATGTTGGAATGTATGTCTAAGAGTGTATAGCCTCAGAGCTTGTTTCTTCATTTCTTGAATGGATGAGGACTGAGGGAAGTCGTTATCAACCATTTTGAGAAATTGCTCATCATGCTACTTCTGATGTTCTGCTTCTTCAATCTTCACTTTCACCATTTGTATTTGCAAGTCAAGTCTGATCATCTGTTGACTTCTGGGCTCAGGTGTTTTAAGTTTGAGAACAGCAGAGATTGGCAGACTGTCTTTATTATCATCCTCTTCTTCTTCTTCTTCTACCCTCAACACCCTTCTCCTCCTTCTGGGTGTATCACTAGGTATGGTTTGTGATGGTTTTTGGGGTAATGGAATTGGTTTTGTGGGTTGAGTTATGAGTGGTTTTGGTTTAGGGATAGACTTGGCAGATTTTAGAGATGATTGCTTTGAGGGTTGTTTTTGAGTGGAAGTATGAGAATGCTGATCTAGTAGTTTAGTGGTGAGTTTGGCTTTTGAGAGCTTTGCCATCTCAGTTCTCTTCCCAGCACCTGCTTCATCCAGTGCTTCGATGATCAACCCTTTGTAATAGTTTCCAGCAAATAGACTTTCTTGGTTATCTCCAAGATACTGTCTCTGGACCAAGAGTTTATCTCTATCAATGATCTTCCTAGATATTTGGCAATAAATCTAATCATAATCTCCAATCTTTCCCTATCCATCACACTGTAACTTGCCCATCTAGCTTGAATCTCATTTATCTCCAGCCTTCTGATCTCAACATCTAAGGTGGCTGTGTCATGACCCTGTCTGAAGAGCTGATCTATTATTTTTTCCATAGATCTGCTGTGAGCTTCATCAACTTCTTTGACAAGATCTTCTAAGGACTTTTCTCCATCAGACTTTGACTCAGCACTTCTCTTCCTTTTGTAACTGATCAGCTGATCTTTCTGCTCTCTGTCTGTGCTCAGCTCTTGCACTGTGATCAGCTGTTTCTCTGAGACCAGTTCTTGTTCTTTCTCCAACTCCTTTTCTTTTTCTTGTTCTTTCTCCAACTCCTTTTCTTTTTCTGGTTCTTTCTCATCTTCGACTCTCTTCCTTTTCCTTTCTTTCACTACCTTAGACTTAGTAGTCTCCCCTTTTTTGGGTGCATTGGGATCAACGGCTTGAAAGGCAAAAAGTGACCTGTGAACAGCATCATCAATAATTGTGTGGAGATTTGAGGAGATCCTCTCATCAATGGCTTTATGTACTATCTCAGTGATGATGGGAGTGATGAGAGGTAAGGAGCTTTGAAAGGTTGCAACCATCTGCTCAGAGGGGTTATGTCCCTGAGAGGTGGTGCCAAAAGTAGTGGCTGGTGGCTTAGTTAGGTGTATTGGCTGTGTGTTTGGTGAACCTTCAAATGAAGGTGCCATCTGTGGGTCTATTGGGGTAGATGGACTTTCATCCTGAGACATTTTGGCTAGCAGCTCTTTGAGTCTGCTCATCTCAGTCTCTAGGATTGTGTTATGGGCTATGACATCAAAGAAAAAGCCCAGGTCATCATTAGTTTTTGCTGAATCATCTGATCTCCTGATTAAATCAGATATACATGCCTGAGTGTAGATCAGTATATACATGTGCCCCTTGTTCTTGGTTCTAGGGATTTCCTGCCTCAGGACTTTGTCCTTCATTGGCAGTTGCCTCCGGTGAGGTCTTATATATGGTACCAACTTCATCCTATTCATTTGCTGAATCAGTAGAAGTGGCAGCCTGACCAGATGTTCTAGCCACCTCTTCTACACTTGGAGATTGAAAATTTTAACCCCTGTGTTGTGGGTTATCAGCAGCATTTTGGTCCTCCCCCTCAATTGTTGAGGTATTCCTAGTGTTAATTGGTTTCTGGGGAGGGGGTGAGGAATGCAGCTGACTCAGCACTTTAGCAACTATAAGGGTTGGGCTTTGAGGGGCGGTTGCATTTGGAGATTGGTCAGAAGTAGATTGCACCCAGGGTGAGAGATGCTCTTCAATGGTAACCTTCTCAACTGAGATAGGTTCCAGTAATGTGGTATCCCCAAATTTGGTTACAACAGGATCTTGTGGAGAGGATACATGTGCGGTTTAGCTGGTTGAGTCTTTGACATGACTAGGGGGTTAGAACCAGTATGTGTATCCTGTAGTGGTGGTACAGGGGCATCCTCAGGGGAATCATCTTCTTGAGTAGCCTTTTTGGGCTTTTGAGGTTTGGGTTTGGTGGGGACTTTGGATCTGGAGGTGGAGGCTGTGGGTTCCCTCTGCTTGGGTTTGAGCAGCCAGGCAGCCCCGTTGAGAGTAGGGTCAGAGTTATGTCTGGAGTATACCTCAGCTAAAACAGCTGGAGCAGGGACTCCAAGACCAACAAGGCCTTCAGATTTTAATTGATTTAAAATTATGGCCATCAGAAACCTGGGATATAGTAGCCATCTGTTTTTCATAGGTTTCTGAGCCAGATCCTTAAGTTCTAGAAACACTATCTCAGAAAAATTTAGATTTTGTCGTTCAATGATGGAGTACAATACCTGTTGCCATCGTGAGGACATCTGATCCCATGAAGATGTCTTTGAAGCAAGGCAGACATTCACCATGTTGAAGATAAGTCTTCCAGCATCATGGAAGTGCTTTTTGAGAATGGTTGTAGCACTTAAGTCTCCTTCATACCCGTTGTTGATGAAAGATATATCAGTGGTGCATTTCGGGTATTCTTTAATAAAGGTAGCATCATGTAAATTTAGGGTTTGGTGAATGATGTCGGGGGTGATTATCACCTGTTTCTTGTTAACCAACGACTGGAGAGTGATTTGGCTATCATTTGCACCAGTTTTGACCGAGACGTTGGTCCAGAATTGGATGAAGGAATCGGGGTATATGGTAGGATTCAAAGAAAGCCGGTTCGGTATTGGGAATTCACCATAAGATCGATGGCATTATCAAATTTGTTCCAGAAGGCCGATTTCGAGAGGTAGGCAACACAGTTGTATTTGGTTTGAGTTTGATGGTCGCCATTGTTGAGAGAGAAAAGGATAGAAAACGGCTAATGAAACGTTCGACTATAAGTGCAGGTATATAGTAGTTAAGAAAAGGCTGAAAAGAAAACGACTGAAAGTGTTGGTGTTGTCAGCAGTTGTATGAAAACAACTGAAGACTTGTTTTAACTGTCAGACATTTGAAAACAACTGAAGACTTGGTTTTGGTCATCAGTAGTTATGAAACTACTGAAAACCTTGGTTTTGTCTTAGGTGTAGGAAACAACTGAGAACATGGTGTTAGTCATAGTAGTTGTGAAACTATTGAAAACATGGTTTTGTCATCAGTTGTTTAAAATGAAACAACAGTTTGTTGAAACGACTGAAGAGAAAATTCGCATAAGTAGTGTTCATCAATTCTTAGCTTTTCAGCTGTTTCATACTGTCTTCAACACTTACTCATCAGACTTTTTAGCTCGTTTCAGTTGTTTCATAGGACATCATACTTATCTGTTTTTACTGACACCAATAGTTATAACTACATCAGTAGTTTGTAAGTGCATCGGTTTCTTTTAACAGAATCAGTACATATTTGTGACATGTTTACTAATGGTCATCAGTACTTGTTTACTGAGATCATCAGGATTTGTCACTTATTCTAGCTACAGCATACCAAGCCTTAACACAAGGTTTTGGAAAGTTGAACTATCCAAAGGCTTAGTAAATATATCTGCAAGCTCATCGGCACTTGGCACAAACTTTGGATCAATCATACCTTTTTCAAAACAATCTCTAATAAAATGGTGTCTGATCTCTATATGTTTGGTCTTAGAACGCTGGACTAGATTCTTGACAATACACAGAGCTGAAGCACTATCCATTAATAATGGAGTTTTAGTCTCTGTAATGCCATAATCTAATAATTGGTTCTGAAGCAAGAGTACCTGAGATGTACAACTTGCAGCAGCAATGTACTCTGCTTCAGTAGTGGATGTAGCAACAGATGTTTGTTTCTTACTCTGCCAAGAAATCAAACAGTTGCCTAGGAATTGGCATCCACCAGAAGTTGACTTTCTGGTTAACTTACACCCTGCATAGTCACTATCAGAAAAAGCAACTAATTTGCAAGAGTGTCCAGTGGAATACCAAAGACCTAGAGATTGTGTACCTTGCACATATCTAAAGATCCTCTTGACTGCAATCAAATGAGACTCTTTAGGAGCAGCTTGAAATCTAGCACAAACACAAGTTGCAAACATAATATCTGGTCTAGAAGCTGTTAAGTACATCAAGGACCCAATCATACATGTGTAAAGTGTTTCATCAACAGCTTTACCTTTCTGATCTACATCCAGTTGTGTGGTGTTGCATATGGGAGTAGAACAGGGCTTACAGTTTTGTAAATCAAACTTATTCAAAGATTTTTTGTATATTTTGACTATGAATGAAGGTTCCATCAGCCTTTTTTCGATTTGCAAGCTAGAAAGAACTATAATTTCCCATTGCACTCATTTCAAACTTTTGTTTCATTAAACTTGTAAAATCATCACACAACTGGCGATCAGAGGATGCAAAAATTATATCATCAACATAAATTTGAACAGGTAGCTTATGTTGATCCACTTTCTTAACAAACAAAGTTTATCTATGGAGCCTCTAGTAAATTATTTTGAAGAAGAAAATTTGAAAGTGTTTCATACCAGGCTCTAGGAGCTTGCTTCAACCCATAAAGAGCCTTATCAAGTTTATACACCCAATCAGGATGTTTATTATCCTCAAAACTTGATGGTTGACACACATAAAGCTCTACTTTTATTTTTCCATAAAAAAGCAGTTTTGACATCCATTTGAAAAACTTTAAGATTGTGGAATACAGCATAGGCTAAGAACAATCTAATTGCCTCCAGTCTGGCGACAGGGGCAAAGGTTTCATCATAATCAATACCTTCTTCTTGTGAAAACCCTTGTACAACCAGTCTAGCCTTGTTCTTGACAATAAGCCCATTTTCATCAGTTTTATTCCTAAACACCCACTTAGTGCCTATTGCACACTTACCTGGGGGTAGAGGAACCAGTTCCACACTTGCTGCTTTATGAACTGAAGTAGCTCAAGCTGCATGGCTTCAACCCATCCATTGTCTCTTAAAGCAAGATGATAGTTCTTTGGCTCTAGCTGAATGATGAAGAGAGCATAGAAGCAGAAGTTGGACAATTGACTTCTGGTTGAGACACCAGCATTGATATCACCAATGATTTGAGACATGGGGTGATTCTTCAACTCTTGGTACACTATAAGATCAGTGCAAGTTCTTGTAGTAGATTCAGCAGCAGCAGATGTTGATCCAGATTCTTGAAACCAAGTGTGAGATGGCAATTCAAATGATGTAGACGAGTCAGAAATCTCATCAGCATTTGTTGTGGATGGAGCTACTGAAGCTACACGAACATCAAGTTTAGTAGACTCAGGCAGTTGATCAATAAACTTGAAAAGGTGAGTACTGAATATCATCATCTGCAGTACCACCAGGTGAAAGACTTGCGCAGAAGAGAGATTTATTCACATGATCTGCAACAGCTGGAGGTTGATAGGAACATATTACAGTATATCCAGATCAAAACAACTCCACAGGGTTTTGTTGAATTTTATCCTTAGGAGATTCATTGAACTTCACATGCAAGGTTCTTCAACTATCTTTGTTCTGTAGTTGAAGACTCTGTAAGCTTGTATATGGATGAATATCCTACAAAATACCCTGCATCCACCTTAGGATCAAATTTGTGGAGTTGATCCTTTGTGTTGAGAATGAAACAAGGACACCCAAAGGCTTTGAAGAATGAAATTAGAGGAGCCAAATGATGTAGAACTTCATATGGAGTCTTCATCAACCTCTGATTACTAAACTTATTCTGTACATAGCAAGCTGTGTTGACAGCTTCAGCCCAAAAGGTCAATGGCAAACCAGAGTCAGCCAGCATGGACCTTGCAGCTTCAATTTAGGGTCCTGTTCTTTCTCTCCACTACTCCATTTTGTTCTGGAGTCCTTGGGATGCTAAACTGCCTCTTGATTGCCTCTGAGAGATAAAAATCATCAAGTGTATGGTTTCTGAATTCTGTTCCATTATCACTCCTTCTACACTTGACTGATAGGGAATACTGCTTGTCAATAGACAACACAAAGTTTATAATCGTCTGAGCAACCTCATCCTTTGAATGCAAGAAGAAAGTCCATACAAATCTGGAGTACTCATCCACAATTACCAGACAATATTTCTTCTTTGCAATGCTCATCACTCTCATAGGACCAAATAGATCCATGTGCAGTAACTGCAAGCAGGCAGTGGACTTAGGTTCTTCAATAGGAGGGAATGAGACTTTGTGCTATTTTCCTTTCAAACAAGCAGTGCAGATTCATCATAGTGGAACTCCTTTATTGGTAGATCTTCACTAAACTATTGTGGATCAACTGGTTCATGTTTTTGAGATTTACATGACCCAGCTTCTGTGCCACAGTTTAGATTCCTGAGGAGAGGCTTTGGAGAACATGAAAGGATGACCCTTCAACTTAATCTTCTTTGACAAATCCAGGGCATATACTCTTCCAATCCTGTTGGCCTTCAGGAGAGTATGTTCATCCAATACCTTGTCAATTAGCCTCAGAACTGTGGAAAACAGTATCGGCAGTTCTGGCTTGTGAAAAGTGCAACATGCCCTTTATCAAACATCTGACTGACACTCAATAGATTATACTTGAGATTCTCCACATGGTTAACATCATCAAATCTGAGTTCTCCATTAGACACATATCTTTCCCGATGATGTAACCCTTAGCATCATTTCCAAATGAAACAAATCCCTTCTTTCCTTGAGAGTAGTCATTAAGAAGAGAACTGCTCCCTGTCATATGCATAGATCCTCCACTGTCTACATACCACATGCTCCTTTGGCATGCTGAAGAACCCTGCATTCATCACAAGGAACGACTTAGGTTTTGAGACCCAAAGCTTTTTGGTTTTGGGTCTGTTTTCATCAACAGATTCAACCATAACTTGTTTCTCATGATTAACAACTGATGAAGGTGGAGATGGTGCTGAAATGGATTCCTTGGATTTGGGCTTGGAATACCTTTTCAGTGGTTTGATCACAGGTGCATCTTGTTGGTTAACTCTCCCCAACAAATGCTGAACCATCATAACAAGTTATGTCTGATTTGTAGCTAAAGCTTTCAACTCTTGTGACACATCAGTACTTGTTTTTCATGAGTTCCTGTGGCCACCATTTCCTCCTTGAAATTCAGACTTAATCTCATGTTTATCATGAGGAACACTATCAGCTGTTTTATGATAAACCCTATCTTCTTTTTGGATTTGGGTGAAGCCTTGGGTTTATCATTGGGATGACTGTGGTACAAACTTGGTCTCAAACTCATTTTTCATTTCATCCATCTGCATTTTAATGAGCTTATCTCTGTTGAGTTTGGAACCCTTTTGTACCAACATTCATCAGAAAGATGATTGAATTTACCACATATTCACATGGCTTATTCTTCATCTTGGATTGATCAACTATTGAAGTGGAAACTACTGAAGGTGTGATCTTCAGTACTTTCCTCCTTTCAGTACTTGTGTTAAGTACTGAAGGTTCTGTAACAACTGAAGACTTGTTCTTCAACTGTTCTCTATCGTCTGAAAGAACGTATGATAGATTCCTTAGCAGTTGTTAACCTTTTATTTCAGTTGATTTGAAATGCTTTTCAGATGTTGTGACTTGCCCTTTAGTACTTGAGGTACTTTGAGGGACAACATCTGAAGTACTCAGCTTCATGTGCTTATTAGTAGTTAACCCATCAGGCAATTGATTTACTGAGGTATCAACACTGATTTCATCTTCTCATCTTGGGTGATCACTTGAGGATGATACACATGATGATGTGGTTTGGAAATTACTTTCACCTTCAGGTTTTACTATTGATTTTGGAGTAAAATCTGTAGGTGGTGCAATGTGATTGTAACCTATTCCAAACTTCACATTTGAGGTGTTTGCTTGCTGAGAAGCATTTCAAATCCTTGCAGGATGATACCCAGTGGTCACACACAACTTGGGTAGCTGCAAGTGTTTCTTTGAGATTTCTATGGTTCTCAAGAATGACCTCTAGCTTAGCTTTTCATCATTAATTGGCATTTAAGCTTATAAATCTCATCATCTTTATCTTTAAGGACAGAATCATACTCAGCTTTTCTTTTGGAAAGGGTTGCTCAAGCTCAAGATTTTGATTTATTAAAGCTACATTTGCTCTCTAATAGAGATAAATGCAGCTATGCAAGATTCAGAACATAGCTTGGCCTTAGCCTCAGAGGATACCTGGGTTACCTGTGATGAAGATGCATTGGAGCATGAACCCTCAGTAGACTCCAGGGCCATGAGAGCAAGATTCCCAAAAGGATGGTCACCACCATGTTGACCATCACAAGCAAATAATTGCTCATTACCAGAAAGATCATGTGGTAGACTGCTCCAGTCAATAGCACCAGGGGTGAAGAAGCTGTGATGAACTGAAGTTGAGGCTTAGATGGTTGAGGCTAGGTAAGGCTTGAGGTTGTTGTGCAATAGGAACTTGAACTTGATTTGGCTGTGGCATGTAATAGCAGGGATATGGATATGGCAATGGACCCTGAGGGACAAAATATGCAGGAGATATAGGTTGTGAGTGATGACCAGAACTAGCAATTATGCCCTCTGTTTTGTGAACTATTGCTTGGAAAAGTCACAAAGGGTGCAGAGGAGTTAGATCCAGTTGATCTACACTCTCTTGCAAAGTGCCAAGCCTGTGGCATTTGTGACACCTCAACTTAATCTTGTCAAAACCAACTTTGGTTTTGCCAGAGAGTCTTGGAAATTTCCTACCAGTTCTCTTGTAGAACTTTTGAGATCTGATATTAATCAAGGCCATTTGGCTTAGAATATCCATCTCTTCTAGTCATCATCAGCAATACCTTTCAAATCATCCATAATGAAGCACAAATTGTCACTATTACAGCCTGACTGACTATCAACACTAACAAATGCATGATCAGAATTGTTTGAAGAGAAATCTATATGCTCATCATAATTGCTTTGTGATGCAGCATATTCTAACTCATGACCAACCAAGGCAGTGTTACCTGGTACAAAGTCATCAGTGAGCTTCCCTGATGATGCCAGTTTCCTTTTCAGCTCTATCTCTCTTTCAAATCTAAGCAGTTTCCCATGGAGTTGGGTGAGAGATAGGCTATCCAGATTTGCACTGGAGCGTAGGACAATGGTATATGTGTCCTATCTCTCAGGCAGTGATCTGAGGAATCTGTTGTTCATCTGGCTATTAGTGTATTCATGGTTTACCATTTTTAGCTCAGAGATCAAACAGGAAAAACACTCAAACTATTGAGTCAGTGTCTCACCCTTCTTATGAGAGAATGTCTCATATTGTCGGGCAAGGATTTCTCTGTTGTTTGCTAAGACCTCATCTGTTCCACCAAATTGTTCTTTCAATGCATTCCAGAGGTCATGAGCAGTTTCATGATGCATAAGCCCAGAATAGATTTCATTCGGCAGAGCCATGGCCAGAATTCCATGAGCTTTAGCATCAATCTCAAACAATTTTCGATCCTCATCTGAGTATTGTTCCTTCTTCTTCGGAACCATTTGGTTGGTTTCCGGATTGTTCACCATAGGCTTGTGTGGACCATGCACCATAGATGTCCAACAACCTGAACTGTTAACAGACAGGTGATGGAGCATTCTTCGTTGCCATATGTTATACTCAGTCCTAACCAGCATCGGAGGCTTGGTTGAGGAACCAGTATTGTGAGGGTCATTAGAAGGAGTAGTCATTCTCAGATTCAATCAAATTCAATTAAGTTTTAATTAATTTAGCGCAAAACACAACACACTCACTATGAGCTAAGAGAAATCTCAAAGCAAATAACCGAAAGCAGCAAAAATTCAATCTCTATAACCAATTCTTGCAAATATACTAATTCGATCAAACTTAGATATCGAAATAGCAGTTTCAATGATCAATTTTTAGATCGATCAATGATTAACCTGCTCTGATACCATTTGTTAGGATCAGTGATTTATGTTTGATCAATTAGAGTAGATTGTAGCAGAATTTGAACAATGAATTAGACAATTTAACAAGAACTCAATTGATATTCAATGGAATAGTACACGGTTATAGAGAGAGAGAGAATTCTGCAAAAGGAATATTTCATTCAAATGCTTTCGTGGTGGCTGAAAGTCACGCATTACAACTAGGTCATCATTCCTTATATAAAGAATGTGACGTCTGCTGATGTCACTTGATAGTGACATCATACAGAATTATACAAACACCTGAAACTATGCAAAACTACTGAGAATGTTCTCAACAACTGATCACATTTCAGAGAATGCTAAGTACTAGAACATAAAACTACTGAACTAAAACTACTAAAACTATAAACTACTGAAATGTAAATTACAAGTACCGAAAAGGAAAACCATCACAACTACTGAAGTTAATAACTTCAGCTGTTGTGACAACTACTGAAGTTAATAACTTCAGCTATTGTGACAACTACTCATCACTCTGGTCTTCAGTCTTTGTCTTCAGTCTTTGTCTTCAGTACTTCACTTTCAGACTTTGTCTTCGGTACTTTACTTTCAGACTTTGTCTTTAGTAGAAATCTTCAGATCTTGTCTTCAGACTTTTCTTGGACCTTGTAATCAGCTGATGTCTTCAGCTGTTGTGATCTTCTTCAACAGTTGTAATGTCTGTGGGACTTAGCTCAATCCAGCTATTGTCTTGAAGAGCCTCTTTGATATTTTTAGGTACTATTTGACAGATAAAGCATGAGAACAAACAGATGTTGCAATACCAGACTTGCTTCTTGTCACCCTCTGATTAAGATCGTCAATAATGGTTTCAACTTGACGATTCTTGTGTAATATGGTGGTTGGAATGGAGTCACCAGCAATAGTTACATCAAGATTGGAGACATTCAGTTCATTATGGTCAGAGGCACCTTCATCTTGTACTATTGTTGAATTATGAAGATTGTCAGATCCATTTCAGTTCTTGCTTCAGCTTCGGCAGCGCTGTGATTGCTTTCATCATTTGATATTCTTTGTGTTTCAGATGGAGGAGTAGCTTCTTTCTGATTTCTGATCTCAGTTGAAAGATCATCTGAGTGTGATGGTAACAAGCTTGGACCTCCTTTAGTTGAAACATTCTAATTTGTGACGGTTGTCTGATGGCATGAGCTTGGAGAGGAATATATTCATTCATATATTCAGCAGATGTAGGAGAAAGTAATGGAAAGTCATCTCTTCTTTCTAAAGCTGAAGAAGTGTCACCTGAATTGAGATTTCCAGCATCAGACAAGTGAATTTGATCGCATGATTTTGTAAAAGAGTCAATATCAAACAACGAGTCGGGACCATTTGTAGATTTGGGAAACGAATGTTCCTTGAATTGAATATTTGTTCATCATCAATAATGTTTAATCTAGGATTCACACTCTGTAAGCCTTTGAAACTAAAGAATAACCTACAAAGAATCCTTCATCAAACTTAGATGAAAACTTTCCTAGATAGTCTCGGGTGTTAATATTGAGACAGGACTACCAAATAATTTAAGAAATCCAATGAATGGTTTTCTATGAAAAAGCAGATCATATGAAGTCATATTGCTTTCTTTTACAATTAGAGTTCGATTTTGTACAAAGCACGATGTGTTAACTTCCTCTGCTCAAAAGGTGATTGACAACTTAGCATGAGCTAGCATTGTTCTTGCTACTTCAACCAGTGTTCTATTTCTCCTTTCAGCTACCCCATTTTGTTGTGGAGTCCTAGCTACACTGAATTGATGAGCAATGCCTTGGTTGCACAAAAAGAACTCATGTCTTCATTTTTGAATTCAATTCCATTATCACTTCTGATTATTTGACCTTAAGATCAAGTTTATTTTCAATTGGTGTGATAAAGTTTTGAATTATTTAGGATGCCTCATTTTTATGAAGTAAGAAGAACAGCCATGTGAATGGCAAAAAGTCATTAATGATCACCAAACAATACTATTTCTTTCTAATACTCATGACATGAGTTGGTCCAAACCGATCCATATGAAGTAACTTCAATGGAGTATTGTTTGTGTTCACCTTCTTGGATTTATGAGAAGATTTGTATTGTTTTCCTTTGAGGCACGCTGAACAGCGATGAGCAAAGTGAAATATTTTTATGGAAGACCAATGACATGGTTTCCTTTGACCAATATGTTCATGTTTTTAAAGTTAGTGTGCCCCATATGTTTGCGCCAAAGCTGTGACTCATCAAATGATGCTTTTGACAAAAGACATGTTTCTTCTTTAGGTGATGTAGAACATATGTTTAAAACATAAGTATTATTCTTCCTCAGGGTCTTTAGGACAACCCATTCTTTGGAGATCTAAAATCCAAGTTTTAGAATGTAGCAATGAGTGTTTGTAAAGTGAGTTGAATATTTCTTGTCACAGATCTGAGACACGCTTAACACATTGAAGTTCAGTTGTTCACAGTAGTTCACTCTATCAAAGCTCAGCATGCCATTGTCACAGATCCTTCACCTGTAATTCTACCACCTTGTGAATCTGCACCAAATGCCACTGTAGTTCCTTGTATGTGCTTGAAGTCACGAAGGAGGGAACGATCTCCGGTCATGTGTCAGGAGCATCCACTGTCCACATACCATAAGCTGTTGGACCTATATGAGTGACCCTGCAAACATAAAAGAACTAATTAGAATGTGGAACCCAAGCCATGATGGTCTTGGGTTTACCGTTCCTATCTATTGTGGTGACTTCTTCATAGTTTTCTCTAAATTGTGATCTATTCAGAGGTGACCTGGGAGATTGCTTATGATATCCTGCTGGAGTCTTCTGATCAACATCAACAGAGGAGTCAGATGAGTAGTGAAACCTTTGATCTTTGTTCTTTTCAAGAAATTTAAACCGTTTTTGATTTTCAAAGATCGTTTTGGGTTTTGAAAAGTTAGACTTTTGATTGATGAAATGGTTGCTTGTTTGACTTTTCCATATTTCTTTTGTTTTACTCATGTCATTGAGTGATCTAGATGTTCTAGATTGATTGTTGAGCAAATTAATCCTGATTTGAGTTTTTACTGATGATGTTGTTAAGATGGGCTTGTTTTGGGGAATTTTTAATCCCTTCTGATTGAAGTAACAATCAGATGTATTGTGATTGTTCATACATAGACTGAACAATATTTGTTGAAATAACACTTTTTGGTTGAGTGGTTATTCATGTCACAGATAGAGCAGTATTGATTATAAAAGCATTTTTCTGTTTTGTGATTAAACATATCACAAATGTCATAATACATTTGTTTGTTTCTTGAATCAAATCAGCCCTTTTTGTAGTTTACTTCAAAACACTACATTTGTTGATTTTCGGGGCTGTTTTTGTTTCTTCAACCCATTTCTCACTTCTTTCTTAAACTGGTCAACATGTTCCTTGTTGTAAATATCAAACCCAACTCCCTGTCTTAATTTTGAACTCAGTGATAGAGTTTTATGTGTTGAACTCAGTGATCCTTTTGTTTCTATTGAGTGAAACCTTATCTGATTTGCTTGAATTTTTGGAGATATAGTCTCATTATCAGAACTGCTCTGAGTAGTGGATTCACCGACTTCACATACTTCTTTTTACCTTTCAGATAGAAGGTATGAATTTTATAAATGGAACAATTGCTTTTACGAGGCTTTTGGGTTTCATGACACTCACTGCCTTGTCTGAACACTCTTTGATTTTGATTGGGTGACCTAACTTGATTTTATCCTCAATTGTTTCAATATAAACACTGGGTTTATTTAAGGATTGGTCACTTGTTTTGTTAGATTCGATATGCCCAAGACACATAGAACATTGATGCGGTTAGTATGTCATGATCCAAGTCGGGTTATACCCAATAACAAGCTTAGCAAACACCAATTAATATTTAATTGATGATATGATCATGCAGTTAAATATTTACACCAATTTAGAAAATGGTTTTCTAAATAAGTTGCATATGTGGTGGAACAACTTATTAGAATATTTGGTTCAACAATATTATTTGAAGTGGTATTTAAATGAGTTAAATAACACCAAATAATAATGAGAAATTATAACTTATAAGTTAATTGGTTAATTTTATAAGTTATAAAACTTGTACATACAATTAAATGGTATTATATGTCTAGTTGCAAGACCAATTTTAATGTGTGTGTATGTGTTTAATTTAAAGAGGGAAAACCCATTTTGAATGAGTTTTGGCCGTCCCCCCCTCTATTTTCTAATTGGACCATTTTGTTTTGAGAATAACACACACATTAAGTGGTCTTGGGGTTCTCCTTTTTCTCAATAATTCACAATACATGGAAACAAGAAAAAGCTCTCTATTCTCTCTCAAAATCTCTGTTCTAGCAGCTGAAAGTGAGGGTTTTTGGAGCTTTTGTGGTGTTTCTTCCTAACAAGAAGGTGTGTTTGCAAGATAAGCTTGGGGTATACACACTTGAGGGTTCCTCCTCTTGGAACCTTGGTCGATTTCATCTTCCCACATCATCAAATTTGCTGCTGGAAGTTCACTATCTTGAAGGTCTTTTGGCAGCTTTCATTTTGGTGTTTTTGGTGTCCAAATCCAAGCAAGAATGATGCTTACTTAGAGCTTTGTGGGAGTCAACATTTGAGGACATCCAACCTTGAAGCTTTGGCCATATTTCACCCTTCTAACTTCTTTCTTTGGTCGACTTCTAACTGCTGAAAGAGGATGTTTGGCAGCCCCTTTGTGGCTGCCATATTGTGTTGTTTTTATGTACACATAGCATGTTTATTCACATATTATGATCATTTGATTTATGGGTTTGTTTTAAACACTTATATGGTCACCTAAAGAACATAATTTTTAGCTTATAAAATCGGTTTTAAAGTTGTTATTCCGATGCGTTTTTCTGAAATTTTAAATGGTTAAACTTGCTTTTATGTTCTAACAAACCCTTCAATGGCATCAAGAGCCGGTTATGTGGATAACTTGCTTGGTTTTGTACTTTAAAATCGGTTTTAGAGGATAATTATAAACTCATAATAGGCTGATTTTGGTTGATTGAATAAACCCCATGTCTTTCAAAGTTATATCTTCATGCTTATGTTTAAACTTTGAAAGATAGAAATATCAATTGGTTGACATGTTTGGTTGTTGTTTGTTTGAACAAACAAACCCAAATTTTCAGTTTATGTTGGCTGAAAATTTAGGGTTTAATGGGGTTTATTTTGTTTGTTGAATGATGCCAATGATTGTTCATATGATAGTGCATAACCTAGCTTAAGACCTTGTGTTGTTTTTGTTTGGATTGAATGTATTTATTTGATTATAATCATTCAATTGGGTTGTAAAGTTTTGTGCTTGTATTTTGTCTATTTATTCATTGGGATGTAATAATAGATTAGTTTTTTTTAGAAAATATGTATTAGGATATGTATTTTGTAAAAGAAGATGCTTGGAAGGAGGCACAAGAGGAAGACACAAAAGAAGAACTTGAAGCATATGGATGCAAGTTCGAGTGGGGGTCTAAGAAGACCTCAATTTTGTGTTGTATTCCAACCTTAAGAAAGACCAAATGACCACACTTGTAATGGCAAACAAGTGTGGTCACAATAGTAGCTAAGGTTATGCAAATTATGGTTGTTTATGTTTATGCTTGTTTGTATGTTTGTTATTTGATTGTATGGTTGATATTTTGATATGCATTACAAACTAATTAACAAACTTAACAAGCTATAAAAATGATGGTTCTTAATCATGAAAAGGTAATAAAATGTTATTAAAATGATTTAATGATTTTAAAGATTAAAATAGGTTTTAATCAAAGGACCAAAGGGTACCTTGTATTTGAAAGCATGCAAATACAAGTACAAAGACTTTTCTAAACTAGATTATGAAATCTCTAAACATTTGAAAAACAAGATCAACACCGTTCTTTACACAACACTTGAGTCACTTGGGAACTATTAGTGGGATAAAGGTCACCTAACCACTTTGAGGGAACTTATGACTTAAGGTGAGAATGCCATATTCGTGGGATAAAGGTCACCTAACCACTCATTTTGGCAAACTCACACGTGTGTGTAAGTAGGGTGTCTTGATATGCAAAGCATGTTAAATGGATCACCTACAATATGGTTTCCAATGGTGTTGATGGGATTAACATGTCGACTTTACATATGATGTTTAAAGTCGATCCCATACCTCTAGAAGTTGTAAATGGTTGCAACCGTCAATCGTTGACCACCATATTATTTAAATCATGGGATAAAGGTCACCTAACCACAATTAAATGTAATGTTGGGTTCTAGACTTTAATATAAAAATGACCTTAAAAGGCATTAATTATTAAAATAGCAATATCGAAAATACTAAAATAGATCTTTGTTAAATTTTGTAGATGGCCACCAACAATGAAAATCACGATAACTCATCCGCGTCCAACCAATCATTACGAGCGATCCTCCAAAAGGAACGTCTAAATCATAACAACTTTATTGATTGGTATCGAAACTTGAGAATCGTTCTCAAGCAAGAGAGAAGATCATATGTTTTAGACGACCCTATCCCCGATCAACCTACTAAGGATGATGAGGAGGCCTACAACGATTGGCTCAACTACACTGAGGACTCAGTCCAAGTGTCTTGACTCATGCTAGCAAGCATGACTATGGATCTCCAAAAGGAGTATGAACATCACGGAGCATATGACATGATAACCCAGCTGAAAGAAACGTTCCAAACGCAAGCAAGGGTTGAGCGCTTCGAAACGGTTCGAGCACTCCATGCATGTCGTATGGACGACAACCAATCTATTTCATCTTCTATACTTAAGATGAAAAGTCATATTGACCGCCTCGAGAGGCTTAATTGTCCTGTCTCGAAGGAATTGGCCATGGATTTGATCCTTAATGGCCTGACCAAAAATTTTGAGACATTCATGTTGAACTACAACATGAATGCATGGGACAAAAGCATTGGTGAGCTTCACTCAATGCTGAAAACGGCCGAGGTGGCCATGGGTAAAAGGGTTTTACCCGTTCTCACCATCAATGAAGGTGGGAACCAGAAAAGGCCTCATCCCGCACCCAAGGCAAAGGTTGCTAGGGGTAAGGGACCCGTATGGGGAAAGGGGAAAAGGGTGGCAAGGTGCCACCTAAACCGCAAGAGAAGAAGCAAAAGGTTGCTACCAATGACCCATGCTTCAAGTGTGGGGAGATTGGACATTGGGCAAAAATTGTCCTGTCCATCTCCAAGAGTTGAAAGCCAAGAGGGATGCCGGGTAGACCTCAGCTACAATATACATGATTCATATTGATCTTAACGTTACATCTTCAAACACATGGGTATTAGATACCGGATGTGGAACTCATATTTGCAATTTGTTGCAAGGGTTCAAAAGAAGTAGGGACTTCAATCAAGGGGATGTGAGCCTCTTCATGGGCAATGGAACCAAAGTCCAAGTTGAAGCTCGTGGGGACTACATCTTAAAACTTCCAAGTGGCTTGGATGTTATTTTGAAGAATGTTTTGTATGCTCCAGTTTGACTAGGAACATTATTTCTGTATCCCAATTAAGACTTTATGATTATGTATTATCTTTTATTGAAAATGATATTCATGTTTCTTTAAATGATATGTTCTATTTTAAAGCTATACCCATTAATGGTATTTATGAATTGGTTCATGAAAATGCTTTAAATAGTTCATTGTACCATACTAACACCAAGAAACTCAAGTTAGATTTGAGTGATACCTATCTTTGGCATTGTCGTCTTGGTCATATAAACAAGAAACGTATACAACACTTCAAAAGAATGGTCTTTTAAAAACGAATGAATGTGATTCATTTGATGTATGTGAATCTTGTTTACAAGGTAAAATGACTAAGGCACCCTTTAGTGGAACTAGCGAAAGGGCAAAAGATTTATTAGGAATCATACATTTGGATGTATGTGGTCCTTTTAAACCAATGACTAGGAATGGTGAAAGATACTTCATTACCTTTACCGACGATTATAGTCGCTATGGGTATGTGTACTTATTAAGGCACAAAGATGAAGCTTTTGAAATGTTCAAAATCTTCAAGAATGAAGTAGAAAATCAACTCAACAAGTCGATTAAAGTTCTCCGCACCGATAGAGGAGGTGAATACCTAAGTGATGCTTTTCAAGATCATCTTAGGAATTGTGGGATTGTCTCACAACTCACTCCACCTGGAACACCACAACACAATGGTGTGTCTGAGAGGAGGAATCGAACCTTATTGGATATGGTCCGATCTATGATGGCTAGAAGCACATTACCTCTATCATTTTGGGGTTTCGCTTTGCTCTCCGCGGCCCGTATTCTAAATATGGCCCCAACCAAAAAGGTGGAAAGGACACCTTTTGAGATATGGCATGGAAGAGTTCCATCCCTATCATACTTAAGGGTCTGGGGATGTGAGGCTTATGTTAAGACTCCCACCCCAAACAAATTGGAAGTCCGATCCACCAAGTGTATCTTTATTGGATATCCTAGAGATTCTATGGGATATTATTTCTATGATCCACTGGAACAAAAGGTGTTTGTTGCCAGAAAGGGTGAGTTCTTAGAAGCAAAGTTCCTTATGGAAGGAACTAGCAGTAGAACAGTGGATCTTGAGGAGGATCAAGAACCACAACCCGATACACGTTTGGTTGAAACTAGCACTCAACATGAAGATGTTGAAGATGATCAAGTGGTAGAACTAGTAATCCACCTGAAAGATACGGATTTTTCATGGATGGATGAAATGTGGTAGATTCAGATGAACCAACCACATACCATGATGCAATGTCCATTTGGATTGTGACAAATGGCTTGAGGCCATGAACGTTAAGATGCAATCCATGTATGACAATCAAGTTTGGGAACTTGTTGTACCACCTCTTAATTCCAAGGTAGTTGGAAGTAAGTGGGTTTTCAAGAAGAAAACGATATGCATGGAAACTTGGATACTTATAAAGCTAGACTTGTAGCAAAGGGTTTCACTCAAACTCAAGGGGTTGATTATGATGAAACCTTCTCACCTGTTGCGATGCTAAAGTCTATAAGGACATTGTTTGCCATAGCTGCTCATTATGATTATAAGATTTGGAAAATGGATGTCAAAACCACTTTCCTAAATGGATATCTGAGGAAGATGTCTATATGGTTCAGCCTGAAGGTTTTGTCGATCCAAAACATCCTAATAAAGTATGCAAGTTAAAGAAATCAATCTATGGATTGAAGCAAGCGTCGAGAAGCTGGAATCATCGTTTTGATGAGGAGGTAAAGAAATTGGCTTCATCAAAAACGCTGATGAGGCTTGTGTGTATAAGAAGGCTAGTGGGAGCATAATAACTTTCCTAGTATTGTATGTTGATGACATACTACTATTTGGAAATGACATTCCAACCTTGGAAGGTGTAAAAACCTGGCTTGGAAGTTTTTTTTCCATTAAGGATCTTGGAGAAGCCGCCTATATTCTAGGAATAAAGATCTATAGGGATAGATCAAGGCGGTTGATTGGTTTAAATCAAAGTGCGTATAGTGATAAAATCTTGAAAAGGTTCAAGATGGAGAACTCTAAGAAAGGTACCGTACCTATTCAAAGAGGGACGATATTGAGTACGACTCAATGTCCTAATTCAAAGGATGAGCAAGATAAAATGAAGGCAATCCCATACGCATATGCTATTGGATCCATCATGTATGCGATGATATGCACTCGACCGGACGTGTCATGCGCCTTAAGCATGACAAGCTGTTACCAGCAAAATCCTGGAAACAGTCATTGGATGGCTGTTAAGAACATACTTAAGTACCTGAGGAGGACAAGATATATGTTCTTAATCTATGGATCTGGGGATGAGGAACTCGTTGTAAAAGGTTACACAGATGCGAGTTTCCAAACCGATCGTGATGATTCTCGGTCACAATCGGGATATATTTTCATTCTGAATGGAGGAGCGGTCTCTTGGAAAAGCTCCAAACAGGATGTGGTGGCTCTATCAACTATAGAATCAGAATATGTCGCCGCCTCATTGGCAGCTCAAGAAGCTGCATGGTTAAAGAAATTCATTGCCGATCTCGGGGTTGTCCCTTCCATTCAGGACCCCCTAGAGATCTTTTGTGATAACGAGGGTGCGATTGCTCAAATCAAGGAACCTCGTGCTCATCAAAAGACTAGGCACATTGAGCGGAGATTCAACTACATACGAGAAGAAGTTGAAAAAGGAAAGATATGTATTTGCAAAGTTCACACGGATCAGAACATTGCGGATCCTCTCACGAAGCTCCTTGAAAAGGCAAAGCATGAAGGTCATACTTGTGCCATGGGACTTCGATATTCTAGTGATTGGATTTGATCTATAAATTTTGTATTTGGATATGTGGAACTCTCTATTATTTGAATAAAATTACTTCAATTAATGTTCCAATTTAGCATGTTTAATCCATGAGTAAATTGTTTACTCTAAATGTCCGTAGTCGTTCATACTTGTGGAACAAGTGTGAGGGTAAGACTATTATGAACTTGGATTGGTTGATATTCATATGGATGAATATAGAGCAATGGGTTGCTACCAAGGTTCATAGATATTTGTGGGATACAAATATTGGACTAACCCGCATCTCAAATTTTACTACATGGAATCTTGATTGATCATAAGTAAATTTGAGTAAAGGCGAATATCATTTGGTATCCTCCGACCTCAGATACATATTGGGTTTTGATATTCACCAAGTGTTATACCTTGAACTAATTCTTCACTGTCCTGAAATAGTAGACAACACATAAGGGTATGTTCAGGTATGACACGAGGTGTTTGTGAGAAACGTATGTAGTCAAGATGGAATTTGTTCCTCTTATTCGTTGAGAGTTAGATGTCTAAGGCCTGATAAGTTCAATCAACAAGGAATGATCACTCTATGTTTTTGGATTTAACAAGATATCTGTAACAAAAGGATAAATGAATAATCACCTAACTCATTTCAACTAGGATACTTGAATGGGATGATGTTATTGAATGGCTATATGTCATGCATATTAAGGGTAGTAAACCGTTGTTAGGCAGTATTTACTACTTGCATCAATCTTCTATGAATCTTGTGCAAGTGGGAGATTGTTAGATTCTATATGCCCCGACACATAGAACATTGATGCGGTTAGTATGTCATGATCCAAGTCGGGTTATACCCAATAACAAGCTTAGCAAACACCAATTAATATTTAATTGATGATATGATCATGCAGTTAAATATTAACACCAATTTAGAAAATGGGTTTTGTAAATAAGTTGCATATGAGGTGGAACAACTTATTAGAATATTTTGTTTAACAATATTATTTGAAGTGGTATTTTAATGAGTTAAATAACACCAAATAATAATGAGAAATTATAACTTATAAGTTAATTGGTTAATTTTATAAGTTATAAAACTTGTACATACAATTAAATGGTAATTATATGTCTAGTTGCAAGACCATTTTAATGTGTGTGTATGTGTTTAATTTAAAGAGGGAAAACCCATTTTGAATGAGTTTTGGCCGTCCCCCCCTCTATTTTCTCATTGGACCATTTTGTTTTGAGAATAATAGACACATTAAGTGGCCTTGGGGTTCTCCTTTTTCTCAATAATTCACAATACAGGCAAACAAGAAAAAGCTCTCTATTCTCTCTCAAAATCTCGGTTCTAGCAGCTGAAAGTTGAGGGTTTTTGAAGCTTTTGTGGTGTTTCTTCCTAACAAGAAGGTGTGTTTGCAAGATAAGCTTGGGGTATACACACTTGAGGGTTCCTCCTCTTGGAACCTTGGTCGATTTCATCTTCCCACATCATCAAATTTGCTGCTGGAAGTTCACTATCTTGAAGGTCTTTTGGCAGCTTTCATTTTGGTGTTTTTGGTGTCCAAATCCAAGCAAGAATGATGCTTACTTAGAGCTTTGTGGGAGTCAACATTTGTGGACATCCAACCTTGAAGCTTTGGCCATATGTCACCCTTCTAACTTCTTTCTTTGGTCGACTTCTAACTGCTCAAAGAGGTAGTTTGGCAGCCCCTTTGTGGCTGCCATATTGTGTTGTTTTTATGTACACATAGCATGTTTATTCACATATTATGATCCTTTGATTTATGGGTTTGTTTTAAACACTTATATGGTCACCTAAAGAACATAATTTTCAGCTTATAAAATCGGTTTTAAAGTTGTTATTCCGCTGCGTTTTTCTGACAGTTTAAATGGTTAAACTTGCTTTTATGTTCTAACAAACCCTTCATGTTTTACTAAAGAATTTTGTTCCATAGTTTTAGTTTCAGTTTCCTCATTGAGTGAGACAGATTCAGGCATGACAATGTAGTTGTCATTGTATGGTGGCGGAAATGAATTATACCCAATCCTCGACACGTCCTTTGGATCCTTTTGAGAATCAAGCATCTCTTGCAGTTTGACTGAAGATATTTAAAACTTTTCAATCTTTACTTTAGTAAGTGTATGTTCAGCCTTAGATTAAGCTAACTTTTCAGTAAGTAGCTCATTCCCAGCTGCAAGAGTGTACTTTTCACCATGCAGTTTCTCAATGTCAGAAATAAGAGATTTAGTTTTGATTTCAAAGCCTTTTATCTCTCTTTTTATCATCTCTGACTTCACCTTTTCTTCTTTAATTTTATCTACCAGTTTATGGTTATGCTCTCTATAACAATGCAATTCAGTAATACATTTTTCACTACAAAGGTTAGATTTTACCTCAGTAGGCATTGGAGATGGACCATCGTTGATGTGAGCCATAAGTGCACAATTTTGGAATTAAGGTTTGACTTCCTCTGCATATATGCTCGAGTCACATACCCCATATTTCTTTATCACGAGAGCATTGGCAGATGACTAACTGCTTCCATGAGCTTGGTTTGTCAGTTGAGGTGTATTTTGATATGATTGGTGTTGTTGTGGATGATGATACTACTGTTATTGATTGTTGGAGTGAAAGCTTGAGTGAAAGCTTGAGTTAGACTGTGAGGATGACTGGCCTTGAGAATTCCTTTGAAAGATGTTTCTCTTGGGAGCATTACATTCTCAGGAGAAGTAGCCAACCATGCCACAGTTGATGCATTTCACTTTGGATTTATCATATCCAAGTTTTGTATTCTCATTAAGGCTGAGCTTTCTACCTTTTCTGAAGAATTTCTTTGCTCTCATAGCAACCGTGGCCATTTGCCATTACAGATCCATTTCTTCCACATCATCTGGATCCATTTCCTCAAGTCTTCCTGATCAAATGAGTAGAAGTGAGTCTTCCTCGTAAATATGCTTCAAAGCTTGCAACAAAGGCATTGTAAGTTTCCTTTTATTCTTTTGATCTCGTGTCTTCAGTAGTGGTTGCAGGAGCAGAAGTGACTCTGGGGGTTTGGGATGATGTTGATGGATGATTGGATGGTGGAGTTGCAATGAACCCTGTGGTGTTCAGTTGATCTCTTGATGAGATGAAATCATCCTCCTTATTAGTGAAGGAATTTTCCACAGAATGAGATTCTGATAGAAATTTACTCTTGGTCCACCAAGATTTCTGCTTCTTTCATCAAGTTCCAATACTTTTATTTTGGCTATCATGATATCCAAAGTAATCAAGAGTATTTTTCAGCATTGTTACATTCTGTTTCCAGCTTTCAGGGAGGCTGTGTAGCATTCTCTTGTTTAATCCCTTGATCTTGTAAGTGACTCCCATGATTTCTAAGTCATTTACTGTTAGAATCGGGTACTAGACGAATACTAACAGATTTACGTGTATACCGAATCAAACAGTGCGGAATCCTATTTGATTGGCGATCCAATCGGTGAGAACGTACGTAGAATCAATTAATGATTGAATCCAAATGTTAAGAACGATTAGCAATCGATCTACTGCGGTCTATGAAGTTGGAAGAGGTTGCTAGAGGTCTTTGGACGGCTAGGGTACGTGTAGGTATCAAAATATTCAAAATGTCTCGTTTTTCTATGATTTAAGTGGTATTTATAGGTTAGGGTTTCTCAATCATGCGACTGGACCATTTGAATGGTTCAGTCGTGCGATTGAGTCATGCGGTT
Organism: Flaveria trinervia; assembly: GCA_025506515.1. NCBI lineage: Eukaryota > Viridiplantae > Streptophyta > Magnoliopsida > Asterales > Asteraceae > Flaveria > Flaveria trinervia. Next base: position 22,599,819 of record CM046458.1, read on the forward strand.
GATCCATTCGCACGACTGAGTGTTCAGTCATGCGGCTGAGTAAATCTCATGTTACAATCATACGATTGATCCACTCTTCTGGTCACTCGTACGACTGGTTCATTAGCATGAAGTTGTTCATGTGTATGGTCCATGATAATGGGCCAATCGCATGAGATCTTCATATGATTAAGTTTGAATATGTTTCATAATCATTATTTGACTTTGATCTATTTAGACAACCACAAACCTATATAGTTAGTTCAATAAGGGTTATTACATACCAATCAATAAAATAATAAACATTATAAGCACAATCACACATTGTATTTCACTAACTACCCGTTCAGTTACATATGTGTAAGACAATAAAGACATTTTACATTAAGTTCAGAAACTTGGGACACATGTATCTACAAACTCCCCCTTGGACCTAGTTTTATCTAATGTCTTACATCCTTCATAAGCTCCTCATACTTCTTGTACTTCTCTTCCCTTGTGACTCCTACATGTATTTCAAAAGCAAAACAAAGTCGTATCACGTTCTAAAATTGTAGAGCTTGTACAATATTTTATGAGTCATAAAACAGTGGCCAGTTGTATAATGTATAGACATCATCAGCAGACAAGTTAGTAAGCCACATGGGGTCAAACACCTGGATAGTTTCCATACTACCATTCATTTTGAAAACTATGACTACCTCTCCTATTCTCCAATCATAGTACCACCATTTGAAGTGTGGAGTGAAGTTCTGTGGCATTTCCCGTAGAGGGATCTCAGACATTGTGCGCGGAGGACTCCACTTGAGCACTATTTTCGGTTTTCCAGTTATGGCATCAACCTCAGATCGTCTGATATACCTCGTTGGTTGTTGAGGTTTGAACTTGACCCATCTGGTGTGGTACTCTCTCTTTAGAGCTGCTTCAAACCAGCCTGACATCTTGCGAGGGTTAGCATATAGCAATTTCAACTTTGCTAACCGGTTATGCTCAAAACTAGGAATAGTCTTGAGATCGTGTGGGAATCTGAAGTACTCAATCCCCTTCTCACGTTTAACTGCATAAACATTGAGATCTTAAAAATATGCCCACGCTATGATTTTGTCCGACACCTTGTGATGTTTCTTCACTTTGTAAAGCTTGGTGTAGACAGTTGACATTGGAGCACTACGTTGGGCTCTTATCTGTTCAAAGCATGCAGCCCATTCAGCCTTTCTGATACTTACATCGACTTCTAAGGCTTGGGCCTATTCTTCTTTATTTTCAGACTCTTGTCCCATTTTATCCAGAGTCTCAAAAGTTTCACTCACAAGAGTGTCGCCCAGACTAGGAATGACATTACCCTCATTGTTAGTGTACTCTGGATAATGTTGATCTGTGACATCTTCAATCTTGATCTCATCAATGTCATTAAGCTCATCGTCGCTTTCAACATGGACTGTTGGAGCATCTTTCATGATCTCATCGGGATTGAGTCAGAACATTTCAACAAGTTGCTCGTCGGTGAGATCATGAATTATCTCTCTTCTTCAGGAGTGTAATTCACTGATCTCCTGACTATCCCCTACAGATCAAGAATCATAGTGAGTTGAGTCTTGATCTGTTAGAGGGGAGCAACATCATATTCATCTCCTTGAAAATTGGATTCTTGTCTTGAATCATGTGCTCCTCTTCTAACGGGGCTGAAGTAGAGGCACCTTTGTCTTGAGCTCTCTTGGTCCTCCTTTCACTTGCAGATGTGGCACCCGTAGCAGAAGTATCTCCTTCTCCTTCATCATCATCATCACCTACATCATCACCTCCCTCTGTATCATCACCATGATCATCATCATCTGCATCATCATCATTATCACTATCATCATCATCTCCATCATCTCCATCACCTTCTCGGATCTTTAGAGGCTCTTTTTGGATCCCTTCAATCTCAGCATAAGCTTCTTGTTCTAGGCCTCTAAATCCTGTATCCTCTGTACTGAGTATGTATGTATCTCTCTCAGCTCTGTGTTCTCTTTGCTCTGAGCCTTATTCCTTTGAATGGATGAGGCATGTGTCTCCTGCAGCTCCTCAATTTATTAGCTATAAGCCTCGATCCTCTAGGCTTGGGAGACATTGAGCTTCATCAGCTGATTAAGTTAAGAGGCTCTCTGTTCATCTGTAGCCAGCAGCTTCAGCACTAATCGATTAAGGTTAGCCAGTTGCTCCTCCAACCCGACAGATGGGTAAGAGGATCCAAAAACAGGTGGGACCTGAGATGAGGTCCCTGCTCCGTGAATGGTGGTGGTGGTAGTGGATGTAGAGAAGATTGGGGGTGGTATCAATGTGGGTGGCTATAGATAAGCTATACTGGTGGTGGTGGTAGGGGATATAGACAAGATGGGGGTAGTATAGATGTGGGTGGCTGTGGATGAGCTATAGTGTGGTGGTGGTAGTGGATGTAGAGAAGATTGGGGGTGGTATAGATATGGGTGGCTGTGGATGAGCTATAGTGGTGGTGGATGGGAAGTGTGTAACTGGTGGAGTTGTGGTAGGTGAAGTGGTAGTAGGTGGAGTGGTGGTGGGTACCAGACGACCCTAACGTTTCTGACCCTAAAGTAGAGGCTTGAGAAGGACCAGCCGAGGTTGATACAAAAGTTGTCTGAAGAGGTGCTCTAGATGTTTTGGCTTGTGCAGTCGCGTTGTACAGCGCTGGATTCTGATCATAGGAAGACTTTTGTGCTCTATACTTCATTCTTAGCTCTTCCTCTCTCAGCTTTAGAAAGAAATCATTTATATCTAACTTCGTTAGCATATCATTCTTTCTGAGATTTGAGACAAATGAAACCCATTTCTCCGACAGCCCATATACAAAGTTAGACACTTTGTCATCCATTGACATTGCTACTCCATGAGTTTGCATCTCACTCATCAAGTGGTAGAACTTATCGATAACATCATCCAAGCTTTCTTTTCCCATTGAGGAGAAGTTGTCAAACTCCTTCTTTAAAGCCTTAGCCTTTATGGCCTTCAATGATGCTTTTCCATCATACCTTTTCTCCAATGCATCCTATAGTTTCTTTGCTTAAGTATACTCCAAGAATTGATGGAAAATATCCTTTCAGAACTAACTGTGTAAGCAAAGCATAGACTTTCTTTTCAGCATTGTACTTGACTTTTTTTACATGAGTCATACCACCAAGTGTAAGTTTGACACATCAGCTCCTACTAGCATGATGTACCCCGTCTCTATAGATTCCCACAGATTGGGATCTACTCCATTTAAGTAGTACTTGAAACGTTGCTTCCATTATGGGTATTCGTCTAACGTGATTAGCTTTAGGGCTTTGTTGTGATTCCCTACTTCATTCTCTAGTAGCAGTAAGTTTTGAATACGTGTGTCTCTCCCTGCTGGGAATGCTGAGTATTGGTCCTTCATTGCTATAAACTTTAACTTTAAACCAAATTGTTTTAATTTGTGCGAATGAAGGTGTGCGATTGGGCTATTCGGTCGATTGAACTATGCACATGGTTAATCGTGCGACTGAACAAATGCGGATGGCTCAGTCGGGCGAATGTACTAATGCAGTTAAACAATGCGAATAGACTGTTCAATCGTACGAATGAGTCCAGTCGTGCGTATGTAGGATGCGTATGACCTCAGTCATGCGATTGAGTCAATCGTGAGACTGTACCTGTTGGATTTCGATAATTCATAGGTTTAAGGTGTTTGGACGCAAAAACACGAATTTCTTGCTAACTTTAATTGCCGTATGCCGGAAAAACTAAACTTTACTATCAGGAGACGTCTAAAACCCGATTTGACACAAAACAATTGTGTTTTTGAGTGTAAAAACACAATTTTTATACGAAAGACGATTGAATCACACGTAAATCTAGAGCCAAAGCTCTGATACCACTTGTTAGTATCGTGTACTGGATGAATACTAACAGATTTACGCATATACCGAATCAAATAGTGCGGAATCCTATTTGATTGGCGATCCAATCAGTGAGAACGCACGTAGAATCAATTAAAGATTGGATCTAAAGGTTATGAACGTTTAGCAATCGATCTACTGCGATCTATGAAGTTGGTACAGGTTGCTAGAGGTCTCTAGACAGCTAGGGTACGTGTAGGTATCGAAATATTCAAAGTGTCTCGTTTTTCCACCATTTAGTGGTATTTATAGGTTAGGGTTTCTCAATCCTACAACTGGACCATTTGCATGGTTCAGTTGTGCGATTGAGTCATGCGGTTGATCTATTTGCACGACTGAGTATTCAGTCATGCGACTGAGTCAATCTCATGTTACAATCAGGCCACTGATCCAGTCTCCTAGTTCATTCGTACGACTGGTTCATTAGCATAAAGTTGTTCATGCATATGGTCCATTAACATGGGCCAATCGCATGAGAACTTCATATGATTAAGTTTGAATATGTTTCATAATCATTATTTGACTTTGATCTATTCAAACAATCACAAACCTATATAGTTAGTTCAATAAGCGTTTTTACATACCAGTTATTGAAATAATAAACATTATAAGCACAATCACACATTGTATTTCATTAAGTACCCGTTCAATTACATATGTGTAAGACAATAAAGACATTTTACATTATGTTCAGAAACTAGGGACACATGTATCTACATTTACCAACTATACAAATCTGTGCAGTTGTTTGGATATGGACTCCCTCTTTGTGTGAGGAAATGTTTCGTACTGATTAACAAGCTTATCCTTGTTAATTTCTGCTACTTCACTACTTCCTTCACACATAATTTTTAGTGCATCCCACACAACTTTTGAAGTACCATATTTCTCCATCTTTTTAGCACATCCATCTTGAGTGCTTGAGTTAAGATAAGTAAGCTTTCAGATCAATCTTTATTTTCTTATAATCTTCATCGTCAAGAGTTATATCTTCAATGGGTATCCTTGCAGTTTTGTAAATTGTAGCTTGATCTGCAGACAGAGTGACAGGGATGTGTGGCCCTTGCATATTGAGATCCAGATATCAGGATCTACACCTGTAATGTAATTCCTAAACCTGATTTTGTTTTGTTTAAACTTAGAGATGTGTTTAAGCATAGGAGGTTTAGGTGTATGCCCAAGTTCTGTGAAACTGTTAGAATCCATTTTTAACAAGGTGTTTAGCTTGTATAAATATAGATTAGGTGAGTTATAAGATTAATTAGTCCAACTTGTCCCAAAGTCCAAATATATATCAGAATCAGATATGTTACTTTAGTGAGTTTCTTGTTGTTGGTTTTTGTTATTTCAACTGTTCACAGCTTCAAGAATGAAGTCTGTTGCCATGTTCTTGATAGAAATTAGGTGAAGAGTAACTGGTTGATGTGAATGTTTTTGGTAAGAACGTGTTGATAGGAGTATTTTTTTTATGTTTACTAATTAGAGAACGTGTTGAAATTGGATCAATCGAGTTCTATTCAGGTCTTGGTGGATCTGAAAAAGAACCGAGATCCAAAGCTCTGATACAAATTGACTGGGTTAGTGAGATTGAGATTCTCAATAAGGATCGAATATAATGACTGAGTTAATGATTGAATGGTTCATATAATCCAGAAACATTCAATGCAGACGAAATACTAATAAATGCTTTTGTATATATTAATAAAGGTGATTGATTACAAAGACTGCTAGGGTTTAGAAAGAAAAGTAATAATGCACCTAGAGAATACAAATATTCTGATTGTCTAAAATTCTGTCACCTCATGTATGAGATTATCTATTCTATTTATAGACAGAAAAGACGCATTTTACAAAATGATTAAACTACCCCTGACCTATTACATTAGAACTAGTCTAAGTCTTGATCCGCATCTTTGCTAGTTCATCCGCATTGGCAAATGTGGATGAGTTGACTTGAGCAGCATTTCTTCACTTGATCATCCGCATTAGTATGTTGGTCATCCGCATTGGTTAATGCCGATGAACAAATACTTCTGCGCATTTTTCGGGTCATCCGCATTGGCAAATGCGGATAAGCAAAGTCTTGTCCACATTGCTAATTGGTGTTCCGCATTTGTGAATGTGGAAAAACAAATACTTGTATTTTTTTGTTTATGTCTTCCGCATTGACAAATGCGGAAGGCCATACTTTGTTTTTCTTGTGTAGGATCTTCATCGGCATTTCTTCTTGGACTTGTGGGATCCAGCAAAGCAACCATCAACTCACCTATTGAATAGGGATGCATAATCCTTTTAGGGTCTAACATATAATGAGCTAACAACCTCTAGGTCTACTTTCTCTATGTTACCATAGTAGCATACTAGTTTAACTAACATCTTTCCTTTTATTTTGCTTTGACTTTTCAGACTTAAACTTTGAATTTCGCATCTTAATCAGTTAAACCTTTTGAAGTCCCAAATAATTTGTTCCCTATGTACTATCATTTTCCAAATACATTGAGTCAGTGATAGGGATTTGATTACTTTCCTTTTAACTAAGCTATCCTCCTCCCTCGTTTTGATAAGCAATTAAATAAAACTACTAAATTAATACTAATCTAACCTATTCTCCCCCTAAAATTGTTAAACCGAAAATGTTTTTGCGTTGAATTTGTTAGGATCAGTGATCTACGTTTGATTGATTAGAGAGTATAGCAGCGGAATTCTAACAATGAATTAGCCAATTCACAAGAACAAAAAGATATTCAATGTAAGAACAAAAACGGTTATAGATAGAGAGAATTCTGCATATATATTTCATTCAATATACGCTTTCGTGGTAACGGAATGTCACACTTACAATTAGGTCGACACCTCTTATATAAGAGATGTGACGTCTGCTGATGTCACTTGATAGTGACATCTAATAGAATTTATCACAAACTACTGATAGTTAACACAACTACTGAAGATGTCAAACAGCTGACATCTTCTTACAAAATACTAAGTGTTAACTATCATTACAACTACTGAAAAGAAACTACTAAAACAATAACAACTGAAGAACATACTCTTTAGTTGTTTTACAAATACTGAAACAAAGAAACTACTGAAAGGTAAACCATCACAACTACTGAAGAAGACCTCTTCAGCTGTTGTGACAACGTCTGAAACTTTGTCTTTAGCACTTGTGTCTTCAGACTTGTCTTCAGCACTTGTGTCTTCAGACTTGTCTTCAGCACTTGTGTCTTCAGACTTGTCTTCAGCACTTGTGTCTTCAGACATTGTCTTCAGCACTTGTGTCTTCAGACTTTGTCTTCAGAACTTGTGTCTTCAGACTTTGTCTTTAGCACTTGTGTCTTTAGACTTTGTCTTCAGCACTTGTCTTCAGACTTTGTCTTCAGCTGTTGTCTCAGCTGTTGTGGTCTTCAGTAGTTGTTGTGACGTCTGTGGGACTTAAAGGTTTTTCTGATCCGGCTCATTGGTTCTTTTGGTCCAACAAACTCCCCCTGAACCAATGCAGCCAAAACCTTAACTTTATTGAGGTCCCACTTATTGTTGGCAGAATGGTTGGTCTTTTTCCCTCTTGATCAGTTGAGAAGATGACCCATATAAGCACTGGCCTGGGAAGAAATTTTAGAGATCTGTTTAGCAAGGTATGAATGGGAACTCTGTTTTGGGGAACTCGACACAGAGTTGTTACCCCATTCATGAGATCTACTTCCCCATGATGAGTCTGTACGACTCTCGAACATAGGCCTCAAGGAGAACAACCTGTTCCTCCTTGGAGAGTTCTTCTACTCCTCCTTCAAAGAAGAACTCTGGACCATAGTACTCAGATAAGTACTTTACAGTCCTGCCATTCTTCAACTCCACAGTAGTTATCTCCCTATAGACAAATTCATCAGGATGAGTGCCCTCAAGAAGTAACTGGAGCTCATTCTTCTTAATGTCTTCAAGCTTCTTATATAATAACCCCTTTTTGATCATCTTGTTTTCCATTAAGGCTTGAGGGGTCATTTTTGATTGATGAGCCTTCTTGAATTCATCGATTATTTCCCAGGGTGAGACTACAATGGCCAACATGATTGTAGAGTCTATTGTTTTTCTAACCTGGCCATTGTATCTATGTGGAATGGATCTCTTGTGGATTCTAGAACTCACCTTGGGGTCTGGCCATACTCTCACTCTCTCCTTTTGATACTGAAATGTGTGTCTGAGAGTGTACAGCCTCTGAGCATGCCCTTTCATGGCTTGTATAGATGATGACTGAGGAAATTCCTTGTCAACCATCTTCAGTAGTTGCTCATCGTGCTGCTTCTGTTGTTCTTCATCTTCTATTTTGACTCTAACCGTTTCCCTTTATGAGTCAGGTGTGATCATGAGTTGACTCCTGGGTTCTGGTAGCCTTAGAACAGCAGAGAGTGGCAGACTATCATCTTCATCCTCTTCTTCTTCATCTTCTTCTATCCTCAGCACCCTTCTCCTCCTTCTAGGTGCATCACTGGATGATGGTTGGGTTGGTTTTTATGGTAAAGGAATTGGTTTTGAAGGTTGAGGATGTTTGGATTTGGGTTTTGAGATTTGTTTGGAGATTTGAGGGGTAGGCTGTTTTTGAGTGGGTGATTGGGAAGGTTGTTCAAGCATTTTGGTTGTGAGTTTGGCTTTTGTGAGTCTTGCCATTTCAAACCTTTTCCCAGCCCCAGCCTCATTAAGTGCTTCAATGATTATCCCCTTATGAAATTGCTCAGACAAACAGATTCTGGTGGCTATAGCCAGAATGCTGTCTCTGGTCCATGAACGAATCTCCATCAGTGATCTTCCTAAGTATTTGGCTATGAATCGAATCATGATCTCCAATCTCTCTTTCTCTAGCACATTGTACCCAGCCCATCTGTTTTGAATTTCCTCTACTTCCAACCTCCTGATGTCACTGTCTAGTGTGGCTGTATCAAAGTCTTGCTTGAAGAGTTGCTCAATGATTTTGTCCATGGATTGGTTGTGTGTTTCATCTGCATCTTTTACCAGCTCTTCCAAGGATTTTTCTTCAGCATTCGTTTGATCACCAGCACTTTTCTTTCTTTTGTAAGTGATCAGTTGTTGTTCCTTTTCCTTTTCCAACTCCTTGGTTTTCTCTTGTGCCTTCTCATCCTCAGTTCTTTTTCTTTTCTTTTCTTTCACTTCTGTACTCTCCCCCTTTTTGGATGCATTGGTGGCAGGGGTTTGTACCACAGAATGTTTCTTGTGCACAGCATCATCAATGAGTGGTTGTAGACTTGAGGAGATCCTCTCATCAATGGCTTTATAAACAATGTCATTGATGATGGGAGTGATGAGAGGTAGGGATTGTTGGAATACAGCAACCATCTACTCAGGGGGGTTCTGTCCCGGAGAGATAGTGCCAAAAGCAGAGGCTGGAGGCTCAGTGAAGTGAGAGGGTAAAGTGTTTGGGGGACCTTCAAATGAAGGTGCCATCTGTGGGTTGGTCGGGGCAGATGGACTTACATCCTGAGACTTCTTGGCAAGCAGTTCTTGTAGTCTGCTTACCTCAGCCTCCAGGATGGTGTTGTGGGCTAGAACGTCATAGAAAAAGCCCAGGTCATCATCAGCAAATGCTGAATCACCTGACCTCCTGCTTGTAGCAGGATGTACATGCACTGGGTGTAGACCAGTTTTAGCATGTGCCCCTTTGTCTTGGAACTGGTGACTTCCAACCTCAGGACTGTGTCCTTCATCAGCTATTGTCTCTAGTGAGGTCTTAGCTATGTTACCAGCCTCATTCTGATCATGTGCTGATTCAGAAGAGGTGGCAGCCTCACTAGATGTTCTAATCTCCCTATCCACACCAGGAGATAGAACTTGTAAACCCCGGTGCTATGGGTTGTCAGAAGCATGGTGATCCTCTTCCTCATTATCTGTGGTTCTCCCCTTTGTTGGTGGTTGTTGGGGAGGAGGAGAGGCATGCAGCTGAGTCAGCACCTTTGCAATGATTATGGTTGGACTTTGGGGGGCGGTTGCATGGGGAGATGGGGTAAAAGCAGTGTGCACCTGGGGAGGATGGTGCTCTTCAATGGCAATCTCCTCAAGTGAGGAAGATCCCAGATGTGTGGGTACCCCTTCTATGGTGGCTGCAGGCTCCTTTTGAGAGGAATCCTGAGCGGCTGTGGCTGGTAGAGTCTCTGATACTGCTGGGGGGTTTAAATCAGCAAGTATATCCTGCCTGGGTGATACAGGAGCATCTTCAAGGGACTCATCTCCCTGAATAGCTGTTTTGGGGTGTTTTGGTTTTGGTTTAGTGGGGACTTTGGTTCTGGTGGTGGAAGCTGTGGGTTCCCTGTGCTTGGGCTTTAGCATTCGGGCAACTTCTTTAAGAGTAAGGTCTGAGTTGTGCCTGGAGTATACCTCAGCCAAAACAGCTGGTGCAGGGACTCCAAGGCCAACAAGGCCATCAGATTTTAATTCATCTAAAATAATGGCCATCAGAAACCTGGGATATAATGGCCATCGGGTTTGCCGCAGGTTTCTGAGCCAAGTTCTTTATTTCTAGAAACACGATTTCAGAAAAATTTAGTGGTTGGTGTTGTAGAATAGAATACAATACCTGTTGCCATTGGGATGACATTTGATCCCAAGAGGATGTCTTGGAGGCTAAGCAGACATTTACCATGTGAAAAATAAATTTTTCAGCATCATGGAAATGTTTCTCTTCAGAATGGTTGTAGCCCGAAGATCACCTTCATACCCATGATTGATAAAGGACATATATGTTGTGCCGTTTGGGATTCAGTCACAGCGGTGGAGTCGTGTAAGTGTAATGCCTGACGAATGATGTCGGCTGTAACGACCACTGGTTTCTCGTTGACAAGGGACCGAACAGAGATTTGGCCGGTAGACTCATCAGTATGAACAAAAGCATTTGACCAGAATTGACTGAGGGATTCAGGGTAGATGGTTGGATTCAAGAGAAAGGCTGTGCGATATGGGGAATCCACCATTAAGTCAATGGCATTATCATATTTGTTCCAGAAAGCCGACTTGGTAAGGTATGCAACGCAGTTATGTCGTGGTTTCAGACTCATGGTCGCCAAGTTTGAGAGAGAGAAGCTCAGAAAATAACAGCTAATGAAACATTCGAGAAGAGGACAGGTATTTATAGGTAGGGGTTAGAAAATGACTAAAGGGTTTAGTGTTAGTCATGATTAGTTTTAAACCAACTGTTGACATGGTATTACCCTTTCAGACTTTGAAACAGCTGAAGTCTCTAATTAGTCATCAGTAGTTATAAAACTACTGAAGACAGTTTTGACATCAGGTGATGAAACAACTGAGGACTTGGTGTTTGTCATCAGTAGTTGTGAAACTACTGAAGACAGTGGTTTTGTCATCAGTTGTTGTAAACAGCTGAAGACTTGGTGTTAGTCATCAGTAGTTATAAAACTACTGAAGACATGGTTTTGCTTCAGTTGTTTAGAATGAAACAGCAGTTGGAGAAACAACTGAAGAGAAAGTTCTCTTCAGTATTTTTCGTCAATTCATAGCCTTTTAGCTGTTTCATACTGTCCTCAACACTTATCAGACTTTGCATATGCTTGTCAGGTGTTTCATAGGATGTCAGTACTTATCTGTTAGTACTGATTTCAGTAGTTGTAACTACATCAGTATTTGAAACTACATCAGTGGTTTAGAACAGATAAAGTACTTCAGTACTTGTGAGGCATTTAGCCGTCAGTAGTTATAAAAACTACTGAAGGTGAAAGAACTCATGAGTACTTATAGTGACATGGTTACCAATGATCACCAGTACTGTTTACTGAAATCATCAGTAGTTGTCACTTATTCTAGCTGCAGCATACCAAGCCTTAACACAAGGTTTTGGAAAGTAGAACTATCCAAAGGCTTAGTAAAAATATCTGCAAGCTCATCAGCACTAGGCACAAACTTAGGATCAATCAGACCTTTTTCAAAACAATCCGAATAAAGTGATGTCTGATCTCTATATGTTTGGTCCTAGAGTGTTGGACTGGATTTTTGACAATACACAGAGCTGAAGCACTATCCATTAATAATGGAGTCTTAGTCTCTGTAATTCATAATCCAGAAGTTGGTTCTGAAGCCAGAGTACCTGAGAAGTGCAACTTGCAGCAGCAATGTACTCGGCTTCAGCAGTTGATGTAGCAACAGATGTTTGTTTCTTACTCTGCCAAGAAATCAAACAGTTGCCTAGGAATTGACAACCACCAGAAGTTGACTTTCTAGTTAACTTGCACCCTGCATAGTCACTATCTGAAAAAGCAACTAATTTGCAAGAGTGTCCAATGGAATACCATAAACCCAGAGATTGTGTACCTTGCAAATATCTAAAGATCTCTTGACTGCAATCAAATGAGACTCTTTAGGAGCAGCCTGAAATCTAGCACAAACACATGTAGCAAACATAATATCTGGTCTAGAAGCTGTTAAATACATCAAGGAACAATCATACATCTGTAAAGTGTTTCATCAACAGCTTTACCTTTCTGATCTGCATCCAGTTGTGTGTGTTGCACTTGGGAGTAGAACAGGGCTTACAGTTTTGTAAATCAAACTTATTAAAAGATCTTTTGTATATTTTGACTGATGAATAAAGGTTCCATCAGCCTTTTGTTTAATTTGCAAGCCTAGAAAGAACTGTAATTCTCCCATTGCACTCATTTCAAACCTCTTTTTCATTAATGTTGTAAATCATCACACAACTGGGGATCAGAGGATGCAAAAATGATATCATCAACATAAATCTGAACAAGTAGCTTATGCTGATCCACCTTCTTAATAAACAAAGTTTTATCAATGGAGCCTCTAGTGAAATTATTCTTAAGAAGAAAAGTGGAAAGTGTCTCATACCAGGCTCTAGGAGCTTGTTTCAACCCATAAAGAGCCTTACCAAGTTTATACACCCATTCAGGATTTTTATTATCCTCAAAACCTGGTGGTTGACGCACATAAACTTCTTCCTTTATTTTACCATATAGAAATGCACTTTTGACATCCATTTGAAAAACTTTAAGATTGTGGAATGCAGCATAGGCTAAAAACAATCTGATTGCCTCTAGTCTGGCTACAGGGGCAAAGGTTCATCATAGTCAATACCTTCTTCTTGTGAAAACCCCTGTACAACCAATCTAGCCTTGTTCTTAACAATAAGACCATTTTCATCAGTTTTATTCCTAAACACCCATTTAGTGCCTATTGCACACTTACCTGGGGAAGAGGAACCAGTTCCCACACTTGCTGTTTCTTGAACTGAAGTAGCTCAAGCTGCATGGCTTCAACCCATCCATTGTCTCTCAAAGCAACATGGTAGTTCTTTGGCTCTAGCTGACTGATGAAGAGAGCATAGAAGCAGAAGTTAGACAATTGACTTCTTGTTGAAACACCAGCATTGATATCACCAATAATCTGAGACATGGGTGATTCTTCAGTTCTTGATAAACAATGAGATCTGTGCAAGTGTTTGTAGGACCTTCAGCAACAGCAGATGTTGATATAGACTCTTGAAACCAAGAATTAGATGGTAACTCAAAAGATGTAGAGGAATCAGAGATCTCATCAGCATTTGTTGTGGATGGAAGTGCTGAAGCTACAGGAACATCAAATTTAGCAAACACAGGCAGTTGGTCACTAAACTTGAATACGTGAGTATTGATATTATCATCATCATCATCAATACCACCAGGTGGAAGACATGCTGCAGAAGATGATTTTTCCACATGATCTGCAACAGCTGGAGGTCGATAAGGAACATATTGCAGTATGTCCAAATCAAACAACTCCACAAGGTTTTGTGGAATCTTGTCCATAGGAGATTCATTAAACTTCACATGCAAAGTCTCTCAACTATCTTTGTTCTGCAGTTGAAGACTCTGTATGCCTTGCAAGTAGATGAATAACCAACAAATACCCTGCATCCACCTTAGGATCAAATTTTTGGAGTTGATCCTTTGTGTTGAGAATAAAACAGGGACACCCAAATGCTTTGGAAAATGAAATTAGAGGAGCCAAGTGATGGAGAACTTCATATGGAGTCTTCATCAACCTCGGATTTACTAAGATTCTATTCTGCACATAGCAAGCTGTGTTAACCGTTAGCCCAAAATGTCAGTGGCAAACCAGAGTCAGCTAACATGGACCTTGCAGCTTCAATTAGGGTCCTGTTCTTCCTCTCCACTACTCCATTTTGTTTTGGAGTCCGTGGTATGCTAAACTGCCTTTTGATTCCCTTTGAAAGATAGAAGTCATCAAGTGTATGGTTTCTGAATTCAGTTCCATTGTCACTCCTAATACACTTGACTGGAAGGGAATACTACTTCTTAACATACAACACAAAGTGAATAATCTTCTGAGCAACCTCATCCTTTGAATGTAGAAAGAAAGTCCATACAAATCTGGAGTAATCATCCACAATAACCAGACAGTATTTCTTATTTGCCATGCTCATCACTCTCACAGGACCAAATAGATCCATATGCAGTAATTGCAAGCAGGCAGTGGACTTAGGCTCTTCAATAGGAGGGAATGAGACTTTGTGTTGTTTTCCTTTTAAACAAGTAGTGCAGGTTTCATCACAGTGGAACTCCTTTATTGGTAAGCCTCTGACTAAACTATTGTGGATTAACTGATTCATGTTTTGAAGTTAACATGACCTAGCCTTCTGTGCCACAGTTTAGATTCTTGAGAAGAGGCTTTGGAAAATAGGCAAGGATTGCCTCTGAGATCTATTTTCTTGGAAAGATCTAAGGCATACACTCTTCCTGCCCTGTTGGCTCTCAGGAGAGTGTGATCATCCAACACCTTATCAATCAAATACAGAGCTTTGGATGATAGAATCCTACAATTCTGACTGGTGAAAAGAGCAACATGGCCTTTATCACACATTTGACTGACACTCAAGAGATTATACTTGAGATTTTCCACATGATTAACATCATCAAACTTTATTTCTCCATTGGAGACAAAGCCGTTTCCAATGATGTAACCCCTAGCATCATCGCCAAAAGAAACAACCCCTTCTTTCCTTGAGAGTAGTCATGAAGAAGAGAGCTGTTCCCAGTCATGTGCATAGATCCCCCACTGTCTACATACCAGATGCTACTTTGGCATGTTGAAGAACCCTGCAATTATAAACAATCAGTTAGTTTTGGAGACCCAAACCTTTTTGGTTTTGGGCCTGTTCTCATCAACAGATGGTAAACTAACAGGTTTGATGGAAACAACAGCCTGAGAGGAAGAAGATGGTGAAGAAGAGGAATCCTTTGGCTTGGACCTCCTTTTCTATGGTTTCAACATAGGAACATCTAATTGGCTAACTCTTCCCAATAGATGTTGAACCATCATAACCAGCTGTGTCTGATTTTGTGATAAAGCTTTCAGCTCATCAGACACATTGCCATTGGAGTTTGATAAGTTCCTATGTTGCACCTTCTTCTTTTGAGCAATCTCAGCTGTTACCTGTTTAACCCCTTCCTTTTTGGATTTCTTTATGGACTTAAGGGTTACAGGATTTGATGTTGCTGATACAAATGTGGTCTCAAACTCAGTTTTCATTTTAACCATTTTGTCATTAATTTCCTCTTTATGTTTGAGTTTGGATCCTCTTTTGTACCAGCAATCATCTGTAAGATGATTGAACAAACCAATACTTCACATGGTTTCTTCTTCATCTTATGTTAATCATCAACTAAAGAGGATGAACTACTGAAGACTTGCTCTTCAGTGCTTTGAAAGCATTGTTTGCTTTCTGGACTTCCTCTTTAGTAGTCTTCAAACTCTTTCTACTGACAGTTTTCTTCTTTTCAGTATTGACAGTATTGGAGTTTGAACTTCAGGTGTTAAATCTGCTCTCCAGTCCTTTCAGGACTTTCAGAATTAACTCCTGAGTTGATCAACTCTTTGATCATGTGAGTGTCAGCAGTGGAACCATCAACATCAGCTGATAGGTTCTGAGAGGGCTTAGTGCTGACTTCTACTTCTGATGGTGTTGTATCAGAAAGTGGATCACATGATTAAATGGATTGGTTATTGCTCTCACCATCAGATTCTACCTCTGCTCTGGGAGTAAAATCTGTAGGTGGAGCAGTGTGATTGTAACCAATGCCAAACTTCACATTGGAAGCAGATTGCTTACTAAGAAGCATTTCAAAACCTTTGCATGATTGTACCCATCGATCACACTCTACTTGGGTGACTGCAAGGGTTTCTTTGAGATCTTTGTACTTCTCTAGAAGTACCTCTTCCCTAGCCTTATAATCTGTGATTTGGCATTTAAGTTTGTAAATCTCATCATTCTTTTCATTAAGCACAGACTCAAATTCAGCTTTTCTTTTGGAAATAGTTTGTTCTAGCTCAATGTTTTTGTTAATCAAAGCTACATTTGCTTCTCTAATAGATGCAAATGCTGCTATGCATGTTTCAGAACATAATTTGGCTTTTGCCTCAGAGGATACCTGTGATACCTTTGGTGTAGAGGCATTAGTGGATGAAGTATCACAAGAATCCAAAGCCATAAGAGCTAGATTTCCAAAGGGACTGTCACCACCATGTTGACCAGCACCAGTGAACAGTTGTTCATGACAGACAAATCATCTGGTAAACTGCTCCAGTCAACAACTCCTGGGGTGAAGAAGCTGTGTTGTTGAGGTTGAGTTTGTTGATGAGATAGGGAAGGTTGTGGTTCAGGAAATGCTTGTGGTTGTTGTGCAATTGGAGCTTGAAGAGGATTTGGTTGAGGCATATAATAGCAGGGATAAGGATATGACATTGGACCCTGGGGGACAAAGTATGCAGGAGACCTAGGATGTGAATGATGACCAGAACCAGCAGGATGTTGCCCTCTGTTTTGTGGACTAGTAGTATGAAAAGTCACAAAGGGTGCAGAAGAGTTAGATCCAGTTGATCTACACTCTCTTGCAAAGTGTCCCAGCCTTTGGCATTTGTGACACCTCAACTTACTCTTGTCAAAACCAACTTTGGTTTTACCAGAGAGTCCAGGAAATTTCCTGCCAGTTCTCTTATAGAACTTCTGAGATCTGATATTAATCAATGCCATTTGGCTCAGAATATCCATCTCTTCTAGATCATCATCAGCTATTCCTTTCAAATCATCCATGATGAAGCATAGATTGTCACTATTACTGCCAGAATGACTCTCAATACCAACAAATGCATGATCAGAACTATTTGAAGAGAAATCAATATGCTCATCATAATTGATTTTAGATGCAGCATATTCTGACTCATGACCAACCAGGACAGTATTCCCTGGTACAAAGTCATCAGTGAGCTTTCCTGATGAGGATAGTTTCCTCTTCTGCTCTATCTCTCTTTCGAATGTAAGTAGTTTCCCATGAAGTTGGGTGAGAGATAGGCTATCCAGATTTGCACTGGAGTGTAGGACAATAGTGTATGTGTCCCATCTCTCAGGAAGTGATCTGAGGAACCTGTTATTGATCTGGCTATTGGTGTATTCCTGTTTCACCATTTTCAGCTCAGAGATCAAGCAGGAAAAACGCTCAAACTGTTGAGTCAGTGTCTCACCCTTTCTATGAGAGAATGTCTCATATTGTTGGGCAAGGATTTCTCTGTTGTTTGCTAAGACCTCATCTGTGCCACCGAATTGTTCCTTCAGGGCATTCCAGAGATCATGAGCAGTTTCATGATGCATAAGCCCTGAATAGATTTCATTAGTAGTGCCATGGGTAGAATTCCATGGGCTTTAGCATCAATCTCAAACAGTTTCCGATCTTCATCAGAGTATTGTTCCTTCTTCTTCTGAACCATTTGATTGGTTTCCGGATTGTTCACCATAGGCTTATGTGGTCCATGTACCACAGATGTCCAACAACCTGAACTGTTAACACACAGGTGATGAAGCATTCTTCGCTGCCATATGTTATACTCGGTCCTAACCAGCATCGGGGGCTTGGTTGAGAACCAGTATTGTGAGGATCATTAGAAGGAGTAGTCATATCAGATTCAATCAAATTCAATTAAGCTATAACAGATTTAGAACAAAACACAACAACCAATTGAACCAAGAGAGATATCAGAATAAATGAACGAAAGCGTCAGAAATTCAATAATCTATAACCAGTTCTTGCAAAATGCTAATTCAATCAAACATAGATATCAATTAGCAGTTTCAATGATCAATTGTTAGATCAATCAATGATTAACCTGCTCTGTTACCACTTGTTAGGATCAGTGATCTACGTTTGATTGATTAGAGAGTATAGCAGCGTAATTCTAACAATGAATTAGCCAATTCACAAGAACAAAAAGATATTCAATGTAAGAACAAAAACGGTTATAGATAGAGAGAATTCTGCAGATATATTTCATTCAATATACGCTTTCGTGGTAACGGAATGTCACACTTACAATTAGGTCGACACCTCTTATATAAGAGATGTGACGTCTGCTGATGTCACTTGATAGTGACATCTTATAGAATTTATCACAAACTACTGATAGTTAACACAACTACTGAAGATGTCAAACAGCTGACATCTTCTTACAAAAATACTAAGTGTTAACTATTATTACAACTACTGAAAAGAAACTACTGAAACAATAACAACTGAAGAACATACTCTTCAGTTGTTTTACAATACTGAAACAAAGAAACTACTGAAAGGTAAACCATCACAACTACTAAAGAAGACCTCTTCAGCTGTTGTGACAACGTTTGATACTTTGTCTTCAGCACTTGTGTCTTCAAACTTTGTCTTCAGCACTTGTGTCTTCAGACTTTATCTTCAGCACTTGTGTCTTCAAACTTTGTCTTCAGCACTTGTGTCTTCAGACTTTGTCTTCAGCACTTGTGTCTTCAGACTTTGTCTTTAGCACTTGTGTCTTCAGACTTTGTCTTCAGCACTTGTGTCTTCAGACTTTATCTTCAGCTGTTGTCTTCAGCTGTTGTGGTCTTCAGTAGTTGTTGTGACGTCTGTTGGACTAAAGGTTTTTCTGATCCGGCTCATTGGTTCTTTTGGTCCAACAGAATTTTAATAGGCAAAGAAATAAAATACAATAAAATAAAATTAAAATAATTGTACTCATCGGACTATGTACCATCATCTTCTGGAATCACTTCACATTTCTTTTTCACGTCATTGACCTCTAACAGATATAAAAATCTTGGTTTATCAAAAGCTTTTATGTAGATGTCAACACATTGAAAGTCCGTATTAGTTTTGACTACATCGATTAAATTCTTTTCAACACAATCACGTATAAAGTGATGTTTAATTCCGATGTGTTTAGTTTTTGGATGTTGGATAGGATTTTTAGTTATGGCTATAGCAGCAGAATTATCAAAAAAATAGGAATGTTAGAGAATTTTAAACCATAGTCACGCATTTGCTGTTGAATCCGGATGATTTATGAATAACACATGCAGCAGCAAGGTATTCAAATTCACAAGTTGACAGAGCAACCGATGTCTGCTTCTTACACTGCGAGGTGACTAATCTTCTCCCAAAGAATTGACAACCTGTAGATGTTGACTTGTAGTTCATTTTGCAGCCGCCATAGTCCGAATCGCTATACGTTGTAAGCTCAAAGTCATCGTCATGAGGATACCACAACCCCAGTGTTGGAGTACCCTTCAGATAACGAAATATCCTTTTTACTCCTATGAGATGGTTGACTTTTTGTTTTGCCTGATATCCGGAACAGAGACACGTGTTTCGCCTGAAATCTGGAGCAAAGACACGTGCCGTAGATGATATCAGGTCATGTGGCAGTGAGGTACATGAGGGATCCGATCATTCCTTGGTACATGGTGGCATCAACATCGAACCAACTGAGAATATCGCCTACATACTTGGTCTGATGTAGAAATATCTCCTTTGGTGTTTGATCCACCTGTAACCCGAGAAAGAACTTCATCTCTCCCATGGCACTCATCTCAAATTCAGCTTCCATTACTACTTCAAATTCTTTACATAATGCTTCATTTTTGGAACCGAAGATTATGTCATCAACATAAATATGAACTAGCAGTAAGTCACCATCCTCTTCTTTGATGAACAGTGAACACTCAATCACTCCTCTGCGAAAGCTGTGTTTCACAAGATGAGTCGAGAGCTTCTCATACCATGCTCTTGGGGCTTGATGAAGCCCGTACATAGCCTTATCCAGCTTGTAAACTATGTCCCACTGATATGGATCCTCAAATCTTTCGGGTTGACTGACATACACTATCTCTCGAATTTCACCATGAAGGAATGCACACTACACATCTAGTTGATAAACTTTAATTTTCATATAAGATGCATAGGCTAGGAAGATACGGATTGCTTCCATTCTTGCCATAGGTGCAAACACTTCATTGTAATCAATTCTCTCAGCTTGTCAAATCCTTGAAGTACAAGTCGAGCCTTGTTTCTGATTATGACCCCTTGGTCATCTTTCTTGCACTTCAAGACCCATTTAGTGCCAATGACCTTAGCACCTTTTAGTCTATCCACTAGTGTCCATACTCCTAACTTCTTCAATTAAAGAAGTTCCTCTAGCATGACACTCACCCATGCCTCATCATTTAGGGCTTCACTAACATATTTTGCCTCAAATTAAGACACAAAACATCAATATGCACCATCGTGAAGATATCCCTTTTCTATTACTGAGGCATAATCAGCTGAGAATAGTTGATTTCTAGTTTGTACTTCTGATCAAACATCTCCAATGACATTGTCCAAAGGTTGATAAACATTTAGTCGTTATCCAGGAATGGTGGGAAAAACTACCTCATTATCTAGATTGTGAATACCAGGTTCAGTATTTGAGGTAGTGGGAGTGTGAGGTTCCGAAGTATCAGTGACATCAACATCAGATGGTTGTGTACTTGCAGTAGTAGGAACATGTTCCCCCTGATCCGCCTGATCATTTGCCACGTCTTCGTCATTAGAGGAGGAGTCACTTATCTCAAGTGCTCCCCCTGAAGAACTAGAAGACTCACCTTGTGACGCAGAGGTTGTCGAGCCCAGTGATGGTGTAATTAACACTCATACATCATTCTGGTCGCTAACTCATCCTCATGAGGAGAGAGAGGGATGTTGAAGGACTTAAGAATCCATCATAGTCGAAAAAGAATGAGGGTCCTTATTTAGCAAGGGGGTGGTGTATCTCTGTACATCAACATTGCACCATACTTCTACTTGACCTGTTGAGTTTTTATAAACTCTCTTATTCGTTATGTTCTATCCTAAGAAAATTCCTTCTTCGCCCTTCTCGCTAAACTTCCATGACTGAGTTTTCTTCAGTAGCGTACATGGTGCGCCGAATGGTTCGAGGTACTCCAGATTCGGTTTACGTCGCTGGAGCAACTCATAGCATGTTTTACCAAGACGTTTGACCACCATGACTTAATTGAGGGTGTAACATGCGTTAGCTACTGCCTCGTTCCAAAATTGGATAGGTAGTTTCGAGTCTGCTAGCATTGTCCGGGCTGTCTCTATCAAGCTTCGATTCTTTCTCTCAGCAACTCCATTCATTTAAGGAGTGTAGGCAGATGTGAACTGGTGCGCAATTCATTTTTCTTTGCAGAATTCCCCCATCTGCTGGTTCTTGAACTCGGCACCATTATCTTAGCGAACTTGCCTTACCTTCAGCTTGTAGAGTGATTCCAATGTAGTAACCAGCTCTTTGAATGATTCAAATTTCTCTTATTTGGATTTCAAAAACAGCAGCCAAGAAAATCTTGAGTAATCATCCATAACTACATAGCAGTACAAATCACTGGCAATGCTCTTTGTACTAACTAGGCCAAACAAATCCATGTGAAGAAGCTCAAGAGGCAGGTCAATTGAGTGAACTTTCTTTGCCTTATGAGACTTCTTTGTCTGTTTCCCTTTCTTACAGGCGACACAAAAATCCGGTAATTGGAAGTTCTTAGCATTTACTCCACACACTAGATCATTCTGGATCAAGTGATACATCTTTCGTGGATTAATGTGTCCCATTCTCCTATGCCAGGAGATGGAGTCTTTCTCTGTTGCCTTTGACAAAAAGCATTGTACATTATGATCAGTTGTTGAGGCCTTTGATAGGTCCAATACATATAAATTGTTATATCTTGAAGCTGACATTAAAACTTGGTCCTCCGGTATGACATAGTCCTTTTTTAGAGCATAGCACTTTTTGTTGTCAAATACAACCTTGAATCTTTGTCACATATCTAGGAGACAGAAAGTAAGTTATTTTGAATTTATTGAACATAGTTTACCTTATCAAACTTAATTTCTGGTTTCCTACTTTGCCTTGTGCCGTGATATATCCTCCTTTATTTCTAGCAAATGAAACATGTCCTCCTTTAATTTGTTTGACATTTGATAGGAGAGACAGGTTCCCAGTCATGTGCCTTGATGCCCAGCTATCAACAATCCAGGTATTTGTAGTAGCACTATAGCATACACCCTGCACATTCAAAGGAAATGATTAGTTTAGGTTAGGGACCCAAGCATTAACTGGCTTGGGTGACCCGGAGGAATCGCACATCATAAACTTAACCCACTGTCCATTTGAGGGTGAGGGTATATCATTTTTCTTTTTGTTCTCATTCTCAAACACTGGACTTGACTTTTCTTTCCATAAGCCAGCCTTGTGTAAGGCCTGTTTGTGATAAACAAACGACTGGCTTACAGTTTTAACTTTATGTTCACTAATTCATTTTGGTGGAGTGATATAACTCCTTTTCAAATAATTTGGTTTAGTATCATGAAGTTCAATTTTCATTCTTGGTGTCTGATAATAAGGGCAATTAGAAGCGATGTGTCCATACTTTCATAATTGTAGCATGATCTTCTGTCCACATGTTGGTGGAACTGTTTCTATGGGGAAGTGTGTGGCATAGGTGTGACTTTAGTCTGTTTGGGTTTGGACACTTCTTGTTTAGATGTTTTAGCTTGTTTAACAAAATTCATTGTTTGAACATTTTTAACATCTTTACCCTTTTGTTTATTTGGACTAAGACATGGAGCACATGGTTTGTTAAATTGTTTGGTCTTTTTGGGTTTAGAAATAGACATGTTTGAACCTGAATTTACATTAACCTTTTCAAATTGTTCATCCAAATTATCTTAACTTTAGATTTCAAAGTGGCCTCCTTCTGTTTAGCGACAAATTCCACCGACTTACTCATGGAATCTGAATCACTAACTAGAGGAGTGGACACCACATGATCCTTGATTGGATTGTTATTTATTGATCTACATTTAGCATTTAACAGGATTTCATGTGGTGGTGGAAACACTTTATAACCCAAACCCTCCCAATTGTTTCGTTATTTCACTAAGTGTTGAACTATGTGAGAAGAACTGGTCTAACATTGCAGTTTTTGTTTTAATGAATTGACTTTGACTTCCAAAACTACTTTTTCTTTCTTAGTTTCTTCCACGGAGTTTAAATAGAACCTTATGTCATTTGCTTGGTTAAAAGCAACAACCTCAGTTTCCCTTAGTTGTTTATTTAAAAGTTCTATTTTCTCTTTATAACTGTGCTCATTTTGTTTTAATATCCGATTAGATTTTGTGCACAGTTGTAAGTCATTTACTAAGCTATCATTATGGTCTAATAACCTAGCAAATTTTAAATCTGTGCTTTCTCTAAATTTGTTACATTCAATACAAGCATGATTATCAAAGAGTTGGTCTTTGGTACTTACTTGTGAAGACTCGGTTGAATCTGCCATCAATGTAGAGCTTGACTCCTCAGATGCTGGAGATTCAGAACATGTCGTTCTAAGATCCTCATCATTCAGGTGTTTGACCACATTTGCAGTATCTTCATTATTGGACATCACTAGTTCAACTGCTATTTCCCCTTCACTTGCAGTGTCATCATCCAAATCCTCAACATTGGCAATGTTGGATTCACTCGGAGAAACAAACCGAAAGGTTCAATCTTGCCCTTCATCGTCTTGTGAAGCCAAGGCTTTACTTTCCTTGCTTGACAAGGTAGTACCACTTGTGGGTTTGTCTTGACGATTGAAGGTTGAGAATGGATTACCATTACCGGTCTTCTTGGGCTTAACACATTCACCTATGAAATACCCTTCTCTCCATAGTTAAAACAGGTAACTTTGGTTTTATCAAAACCAAAGGTAGTGTCTTTTATGGCTATTAGGTTCTGTCCAGTCTTTTTCACAAACTTCTTCGCCCTCCGGACAGCACTAGCCAACGCCGACATGATATCATTTCTTTTGAGTTCAGTTTCATCCACCTTCTCGTAATCTTCATCTACGAGATGGCAATTTCCAATCTTCCCCGCAACCAGGCCATCATAGGAGTGAACTGCCGTTGCTAGGAGATCCATATGCTCTTTGCCACCTCCATAGTAATATTACCGAGATTCTCGGTATTCAACTTTGTAGCATTTGCTTCAGGTACTATATATTGGGTGCACGGTGACCCTAATGTTTCAGATCCTGAAGTAGTGGCTTAGGAAGTAGTTGCTGAAATAGGCACAAATATCGTTTGAAGTGGTGCTCCTAAACATGTAGGAGTGTGAGATGAGTTATACTGTGACGGGTTCTGAACATATGATCCTTTTTAAGACCTATGCTTTATCCTCAATTCTTCCTCTCTCAGCTTCAGAATGAAATCATTAATATCCAACTTCACCAGCATATCATTCTGTCTCAAATTTCACACAAAGGAGACCCGCATCTCTACAAGCCATATGCAAAACTTGACACCTTAGCTTCCATAGACATGGTTACCCCGTGAGTGTGTAGCTTGCTCATCAAATGGTAGAATCGGTCGATGATGTCATCCAGGCTCTCTTTCCCTATGTTAGAGAAGTTATCAAACTCCTTTTTCAGAGCCTTTGCTTTTAATGCCTTCAATGTTGCATTCCCATCATACCGTTTTTCCAAAGCCTGCCATAACTTCTTTGTTTGTTTGTTCTCAAAAACTGATGGAATATGTCCTTAGGAATTGACTAAGTCAACAAAGCATACATCTTCTTTTCAGCATTGTATTTCATCTTCTGGCTATCAATCATGCCGCCCAAAGTAAGTTTAAGCCCATAAGCACCAATCGGCATGCTATAACCTGTCTCGATTGATTTCGACAAATTGGGATAAACTCTATTTAGATATATCTCGAATGTTTGCTTCCATTGTGGGTAATCATCTAACATTATATGTTTAGGGGGCTTATTGTGATTCCCAATTTCATTTTCCAGAAATAAAAGGTTGTGCATCCGTGAGTCCCTACAAGCTGTAAACGCTGAGTACTGATCTTCTTTCTTTACCAACTTTGAACTTCAAACTGAAACTTATTCACTGGTGCGAATGGAGCAGTACGAATGGGTAAATCGTGCGATTGAACTAATGCGGATGAATCAATCGTGCGATTGGACAAGTGCGGATGAACAGCCATGCGATTGGACAAGTGCGGATGAACAGCCGTGCGATTGGACAAATGCGGATGGACAATGCAAATGAGATTGTTCAATCGTACGAATGGATAGGCGACTAAGTTCAGTCGTGCGTATGGGAGGTGCGGTTGAGTTAACTCATGCGATTGAGTCAATCTTGTGACTGAAGGCTGCTGGTTTTGAAAATTTGAAGGTTTTTGGTACTTTGACACAAAAAAATTTTTTTTCACGAACCCTAATCTGCCGTAAGCCGAAAAATGTGAACGTTTAGATTTGGAGACATCAAAAACATTGTTTTACTCAAAAAGATGGTGTTTTTGAATGAAAAACTTTATTTTTACACCAAAACCGATCAAATCACACGCAAAATCAAGAGCCAAAGCTCTGATACCACTTTATAGGGGATTGTGTACGAATGGAGTACTAACTAGTTCTGCATGTTTATCAGATCAAATAGTGCAGAATCCTATTTGATTGGTGATCCAATTAGGGAGAACAAAGTTTAGATCAATCTAATGATTAAAGAAACGTTAAGAACGATTAGAGCAAGATCAACTATGACATATGAACTTGGAACATGTTTTCTTGAGTCTCTGGATAGCTAGGGTATGATTATATGCGTAGGTATTCGAATTGTTATGTTTTTCCACAATTAGGTGGTATTTATAGGTTAGGGTCTTCCAATCGTACGACTGAACCATTAGCATGGTTCAGTCATGCGACTAAATCATGCGATTGATCCATCCGCACGATTGAAGGTTTAGTCGTGCGACTGAGTCAATCTTATGTCTCAATCGTGCGATTGATCCAGTCTCCTGGTTCAGTCGTGTGACTCGTCCATTAGCATGAAGTATTCATGCGTATGGTCCATTAGCATGGTCAATTCACATGAGGACTTCATATGATTAAGTTTGAACACATTTCTCAATCATTATTGACTAAGAATTATGTACAACAACCACAAACCTATATAGTTAGTTCACTATACATTATCACACAATAAACAATGAAATATAAAACACTATAAGCATCAACCACATATTATATTTCATTCATACCCATTCATGACATATATGTAATACATGATAAACATTTTATATTAAACTTCTAAACTAGGTACATATGTATCAACACTTGAATTGAACATTAGGTTCATCAATAATGTTTAATCTAGAATTAAACACTCTATAAGCCTTTGAAATAGAAGAATAACCTACAAAGAATCCTTCATCAGACCTAGGTGAAAACTTTCCCAAATAGTCTGAGGTGTTCAATATTGAGACAGGACTACCAAATGACTAAAGAAATCCAATAAATGGTTTTCTGTGAACCCACAGTTAATATGGAGTCATGTTACTTTCTTTTTACAATCAGAGTTTGATTTTGCACAAGCACGATGTGTTAACTGCCTCTGCCCAAAAGGTAGTAGGCAGTTTAGAATTAGCTAGCATTAGTGTTCTATTTCTGCTTTTAGCTACCCCATTTTGTTGAGGATTTCTAGTTGCACTGAATTGATGAGTAATGCCTTTGGTTGTACAAAATGAACTCATGTCTTCTTTTTTGAACTCAGTTCAATTGTCACTTCTTATTGTTTTGAACTTATGATCAAGTTGGTTTTCAATTTTTATGATAAAGTCGTTTATTATTTAGGATGCCTCATTTTTATGAAGTAAGAAGAAAACCCATGTAAATCCTGAACAGTCATCAATGATCACCAAACAATACTATTTCTTTCCAATGCTCATAACATGAGTTGGTCCAAATAGATTGTTGGACCAAAAGAACCAATGAGCTGGATCAGAAAAACCTTTAAGTCCCATAGACGTCACAACAACTACTGAAGACCACAACAGCTGAAGACAACAGCTGATTACAAAGTCTGAAGACAAGTGCTGAAGACAAAGTCTCAAGACAAGTGCTGAAGACAAAGTCTGAAGACAAGTGCTAAAGACAAAGTCTGAAGACAAGTGCTGAAGATAAAGTCTGAAGACACAAGTGCTGAAGACAAAGTCCGAAGACACAAGTGCTGAAGACCAAAGTATCAAACGTTGTCACAACAGCTGAAGAGGTCTTCTTCAGTAGTTGTGACGGTTTACCTTTCAGTAGTTTTATGTTTTATCTATTCAGTAGTTTGACACAACAGCTGAAGAATACTTCTTCAGTTGTTGTGCTCATCAGTAGTTTTATGTTTTTCAGTAGTTTTGTAAAACGACTGCAGAGCTTGTTGTTCAGTCGTTGTAGTTTCAATAGTTTCTTATCAGTAGTTTCATATTTTGTACTTAACACTCTGATATGTTCTCAGTAGTTGTGAACATTTCAGTAGTTTGTTAAGAGTTTGTTATTTTTGTGATAACAGCAACGATTGCACTCTATAAAAGGAGTGTCAACCTATTGTAATAAGAAGAATGATTTGATCAGAAATATTTGATATTATAGAAACATTCCTCATTACACAAATATATTCTCTCGTTATAACTGTATTTGTTCTTAATGCATACGAATATCAGATTCTTGCTACAATTTGTCTAATTCTTGTTCTTATTCCGCTACGTTACGCTCTAATACATCAAACTTGTGATCACTGATCCTGACATAGATCCATATGAAGTAGTTTCAATGGAGTACTGTTTGTGTTCACCAGCTTGGGTTTGTGAGAATGTTTATGTTGTTTTCCTTTGAGGCACGCTGAACAGTGATCAATAAAATGAAATTCTTTTTGAGGAAGACTAATGACATGGTTTCCTTTGACCAATATCTTCATGTTTTTGAAATTTGTGTGCCCCAAACATCTGTGCCAAAGCTAAGACTCATCAAATGATGCTTTTGACAAAAGCCATGTTTCTTCTATTGGTGTTGTAGAATTCAGGTTTAAGACATAGGTGTTATTCTTCCTCGGAGTGTTTAGGACAACCCATTCTTCAAAGGTTTGAAATCATGGGTTCAGAATGTAGCAATAAGTGTTGGTAAAGTGAGTTGAATATTTCTTGTTACAAATCTAAGACGTGCTTAGAAGATTGAAGTTTAGTTCTTCATAGTAGTTTACTCTATCATAGCTCAGCATCCCATTTGTCACAGATCCTTCACCAGTAATTCTTCCACCTTGTCAATCTCCTCCAAATGCAATAGTAGTTCTTTGTATATGCTTGAAGTGATGAAGGAGGGATCGATCTCCAGTGATGTGTCAGGAACACCCACTATCCACATACCACAGGCTATTAGACCTATATGGATGACCCTGCAAGCACAAAAGAACTAATTAGAATATGGAACCCAAGCCATAACAGTCTTGGGTTTCCTGTTCCTATCCATGATAGTGACCTCTTGATATAGTCCTTTGAATTGTGATCTATTTAGAGGTGACCTGGGAGATTGCTTGTGGTAGTTTGATTGTATCATCTTATCAACATCATCTGAGGAGTCAGAGGAGTAATAAAATCTTTGGTCTTTATTCTTTTGAAGAATTTGACTCGTTTCTTATCGTCTAACATCATTTTACGTTTGGGAGATCAAGCCTTGCTTAGTGATGTGATGTTTGTTTCTTTGTTATTTTCATATTTCTTTTGTGTTACTCCTATTATTGCTTGATCTAGGCATCCTAGATTGATTGTTGTGAAATTGACTCCTAACATTGGATTTCATAGGAGATTTTGATGAGATGGGTTTGTTTTGATCAATTCTTAACCCGTTCTCATTAAAGTAACGATCAGATGTATTGTGATTGTTTTTATCATAGACTTGACAGTATTTGTTAAAATAGCAGTTTTTATGGTACGGTTTTCCATGTCACAGATAGAACAATATTGATTGAAAAAGCACTCTTCTGTTTTGTGATTAAACATATCACATATGTCACAATACATATGATTGTTTCTTGAATCTAATTTTGATTTGGCAAACTCAGTTGATTTTCCTATTTTCAACTAAGTCACGTTCTTTTGCTTAGGGGAGGAATCAAAATCAGCCTCTTTTGTAGCTTGCTTCACAACACTACTTTTGTTAACTTTTTGGGTTGTTTTTGTTTCTTCAACCCTTTCTTTACCTCTTTCTCAAACTGATCAACATGCTCCTTGTTACATATGTCAAAACCGACTCCTTGTCTTAATTTTGAAGATTGAGGATCTGACAGAATCTTAGATGTTGACATCAGTGAGCTCTTTTGTTTCTTTTACAGTGAAACCTTGTATGATTTGCTTGAATTGTTTGGAGATATAATCTAATTATCAGAACTGCTTTCAGCAGGTGGTTTCACTATTTTCACAAATTTCTTCTTCCCTTTTGAAATAGCAGGTTTAAATTTCACCAAGGGAACAATTGCTTTGATTGGGCTTATTGGTTTGATGACACTCACTGTCTTGTCTAAACACTCCTTGATTTTAATTGGGTGTCCTAATCTAATTTTATCCTCATTTGTTTCTATGTAAACATTTGGTTGGTTTTGAGGATTTGTGGTATGTTTTACTATTGTTTTTGGTTCAATAGTGTTAGGTTAAATTTTCTCATTAAGTGTAACAAAGTCAAGCATGATAGTGTAGTTGTCATTGTATGGTGGATGACATGAGTAATACCCGGTCCCAGACATATCTTTGGGATTGTTTTGAGAATCAAGCATCTCTTGCAGCTTGACTGAAGACAGTTGAAACTTTTCTAGTTTCACTTCAGAAAGTGTTTGTTTAGCTTTAGCTTGAGCTAACTTTCTCAGTCAGTTGCTCATTCTCAGCTTCAAGAGTGTACTTTTCACCATGCAATTTTTCAATGTCAGAGATGAGAGATTTTATTTTGATTTCAAAGCCTTTTATTTCTCTCTTGAGCATCTCTGACTTTACCTTTTCCTCTTTTATTTTGTCTTCCAATTTATGATTATGCTCTCTATAACCTTGCAGTTCAGAAATGCATTTATCTCTGTTGGGTTTGTTGGACCTTAATCAAAGTAGTTTAACCATTTAAACTTCAAAACACAGTGGATTATAACCTTAATATTATCATTTGTAATCTGAAAATTAGGCTCATATCATGACAACAACAAACCCAAGAACATAAGGATCATATATATATATATATATGTGTGTATGAACTACCTATCAACAAGAAACAACACCCAAAAATCAAACCATGGAACTACCTTCCAAATGCTGCTGAAAAAACGGGATTTGGATGAACAGAATGAGCTTCTTGAATGCCAAAACACCAAGGAGAGGTGTCCTCAAGCATCCATACCCACAAGCCTCAAGCAAACACCTTGTTGCAAGGATTTCTCCACCAAAAACGAACCAAAGAGGGCTGAAATTCCGATTTTCAGCTATGAACACTTTAAGAAAACTAGAGAGAAAAGTTTGGTTCTTGCATGTATGAGAGAGAAGAGAGGAAGTGTGTGTTTTCAAGAAGTTAAGTTATCAAAACAAAAGGCCAATGACCCCTCTAAAGGGGCGGCCAAAATCTAAAAGACATTCGGGTTTTCCCCCCAAAAAGTCTTTTACAAATTGATTAACTAATATCAATTATAAGTTATCTAATTAACCTTTTAAATTATATAACTTATACACACACTATTTACTATTTGATGTTATTTAACTACATTAAACACATTACAAATAATATCCATGAACTAAATATCAATATAAGTTGTTAAATCTCATATGCAACTTATTTAGAAAACCCATTTTCTAAATTGGTGTATTTATTTAATTGTATGATCATATCATCAATTAAATAATATTTGGTGTTTGCTAAGCTTGTTATTGGGTATGACCCAACTTGGATCATAACGTATTAACCATATCAATGTTCTATGTGTCTTGGGCATAAAGAATCCAACAATCTCCCACCTGCACATGATTCATAGAAGATTGATGCAAGAAGTAAATACCTCGTGACAACGGTTTACTACCTTAATACGCATGACTTAAAGCCATTCAATAACATCATCCCCTTCAAGTATCCAACTTGAAATGATTTAGGTGAATCAATCATTTATCCCTTGTTACAGATGTCATGTTAATTCCAAGGACATAGAATGATCATTCCTTGTTGATTTAACTTAATTAGGCCTTAGACATCTTGCTCTCAACGAATAAGAGGAACAAATTCCATATTGACTACATACGTTTTACACAATCACCTCGTGTCACACCTGAACATAGCCTTATGTACTACCCATTATTTCAGAGCAATGAAGAACTAGCTCAAAGTATAACATTTGGTGAATATCAAAACCCAATATGTACCTCAGGTCGGAGGATATTAAATGATATTCGCCTTTACTCAAATTTACTTATGATCAATCTAGAATATTCCATGTAGTAAAATCGAGATGCTGGTCAGTCCAATATTTGTATCCCACAAATATCTATGAATCTTGGTAGCAACCAATTGCACTATATTCATTCCATATAAATATCCACCAATCCATGTTCATAATAGTCTTACGTTCATATTTGTTCTCACAAACATGACCGACTACGGACATTTAGAATAATAAACATATTCATGGATGTATACATGCTAAAATGAATATAACTCAAAATATCACAAATATATAAAGAGTTAAATATTACATTGTTTCAAATTTTTAATACTAAACAGATCAATTCCAGTCACTAGAATATTAAAGTCATAAGGCACAAGTATGACTTTCATGCTTTGCCCTTTCAAGGAGCTTCGTGAGTGGATCCACAATGTATTGATCGGTATGAACTTTACGCATACATATCCTTCCCTTTTCAACTTCATCCCTTATGTAGTTGAATTTCCACTCAATGTGCCTAGCCTTTTGAAATACACAGGGTACCTGATTTATGCAATCGTATCCTTATAATCACAAAAGGATTTCTAGGGGTCTTGAATGGTAGAGACCACCCTAGGTGGCCATAAATTTCTTTATCCATGCAGCTTCCTGAGCTGCTAATGATGCGGCTATGTATTCGGATTTTGTAGTGGACAATGATACTCCATTCATAATGAAGACATACCCGATTGTGATCGAGAATCATCTCGAACGGTTCGGAACTCGCATCCGTGTAACCCTTTACAAGCAGTTCCTCTTCATCAGATCCATATATTAGAAACATTTCCTTAGTCCTCCTAAGGTATTTCAATATACTTTTAATAACCATCTAATGGCTATTACCTGGATTCTGCTAATATCTGCTTGTCATGCTTAACACGCATGACACGTCCTGTCTAATGCATATCATCGCATACATGATGGATCCTATAGCTAACGCATATGGGATGTCCTTCATTCGATCTTGCTCATCCTTTGAGCTTGGACATTGAGATGTACTCAATATTGTCCCTCTTTGAATAGGTACCATACCTTTCTCAGAGTTTTTCCATCTTGAACCTTTTCAAGACTTTATTAATATATGCACTTTGATTTAAAGCTATCAACCGCCTCGATCTATCCCTAGATCTTTATCCCCAAATATGGGCGGCTTTACCAAGATATTATGGAAAAAAACAACTTCCAAGTCAAGTTTTGACACCTTCCAAGGTAGTATGTCATCAAAATACAATACTAAGAATGTTATTATGCTCCCACTAGCCTTCTCATACACGAGCCTCGTCAGCATTCTTGATGAAACGGTGTTTCTTGATCTCTTCATCAAAACGTTGATTTCAACCTCTCGATGCTAGTTTCAATCCATAGATTGACTTCTTTAACTTGCATACTTTTTAGGATGTTATGGACCGACAAAACCATCAAGCTGAACCATATGACAGTCTCTTCGAGATGTCCATTAAGAAAAGCGGTTTTGTCATCCATTTGCCAAATCTCATAGTCATAATATGCAGCTATGGAAAATAATATCCTAATTCACTTTCACATTGGGACAGGCGAGAAGGTTTCATCATAATCAACCCTTTGAGTTTGATTGAAACCTTTTGCTACAAGTCTTGCTTTGTAAGTATCCAAGTTTCCATGTATATCTATTTTCTTCTTTGAAACCCACTTGCATCCAACCGGTTTGGAGTTAAGTGGAAGGTCAACCAATTCCCAAACTTGATTATCATACATGGATTGCATCTCAAAGTTCATGGCATCCAGCCATTTGTCACAATCCAAATTGGACATTGCTTCATGGTATGTAGTTGGCTCATGGAGTCATCCATTCATGAAAAATTCATATCTTTGGTGGAATGCTAACTCTACCAGATCTGCGAACGTTTCGTGTGTATTGATCAACCTCTTGATAATCATCAACAACCTCTTGTTGATTGCTAGTGTTAACCAACGTGTATCGGCTTGTGGATCTTGATCCTCATCAAATTCTACTATTCTATATGTTATTCCTTCCATAAGGAACTCAGTTTCCAAGAACTCAGCCTTTCGAGCAATAATACTCTTGCTCTGTTGGATCAAATAAGTAGTATCCTATACAATCTTTGGGATATCCAACAAATATACTTAGTGAATCGACTATCTTGGTCAGGCCATATCAAAATAGGAGCCACGGAGAGCATTGCGAAACCCCAAATGATAGAGGTATGAGCTTATAGCCATCATAGATTGAACCATATCCAATAGGGTTCGATTCTCCTTTCAGACACACCATTATGTTGTGGTGTTCCAGGTGGAGTAAGTTGTGAGACGATCCCACAACTCTTAGATGGTACTGAAAAGCATCAGTGAGGTATTCACCTTCTCTATCTGAATGAAGAACTTTGATAGTTTTATTGAGTTGATTTTCTACTTCATTCTTGAAGGTTTTGAACATTTCAAAACCTTCATGTTTGTGTGTCATCATGTACACATAACCATAGTGAATATAATCGTCGGTAAAGGTAATGAAGTATCTTTCACCATTTCTAGTCATTGTCTTTAAAGGGCCACATACATCTGAATGTATGATACCAATAAGTCTTTTGCCCTCTCATTAGTGCCACTAAATGGTGACTTGGTCATCTTACCTTGTAAACAGGATTCACACTTATCTAATGAAACATTTTCATTTGTTTTTCAAAAGACCATTCTTTTGAGGTGTTTGAATCCGATTCTTGTTTATGTGACCAAGACGACAATGCCAAAGATAAGAATCACTTAAACCTATTTTAAGTTTCTTGGTGCTTGTTTGGTATAAGGAGCTATTATAGGATGAATCATTAGGAACCAAATCATAGATTTCATTAAAAGGCATAGCCTTGAAATAAAATACATCATCCATACAAACATAAATACCATTCTTAACAAACTTTAATTCATAACACATTGTTTTAAAAGGGAAATCAAAATTATGTTCCTAGTCAAACTAGGAGCATACAAAATGTTCTTAAGAATAACTTCCAAACCATTTCAATGTTTCAAAATATTCTCTCTTTGGGCTTCGACATCAACTTTTGCTTCGTTGCCCATGTAGAGACTTGTGTCTCCCTTCTTGAAGTGATTATTTCTTTTGAACCCCTGCAACAAATTGCATATGTGAGTTCCACATCCGGTATCCAATACCCATGTATTTGAAGAAATAACATTTAAACCAATATGAATATTGAAAGTTGTACCTGAGGTTTGCCGAGCATCCCTGTGTTCTCAACTCTTTGAGATAGGTGGACAATTCCTTTTCCAATGTCCTATCTCTCCACACTCAAAGCATGGATGGTTCTCCGTTACCTTAGGCTTCTTAAGCTTAGGCTTTGGAGGTTCCGCTTTAGCCTTTTCTTTCCTCTTTCCTTTGATGTACCCCTTTCCTTTGACAACATTTGCCTTGGGATCGGGGAATGGCCTTTTCTTATTGCCTTCCTTATTGATCGAGAGAGACAGGTAGAACCATTCTACCCATTCCTGCCTCGGCTGTTTTGAGCATTGCGTGTGAAGCTCCAATACTCTTGTCCCATCCGTTCATATTGTAATTCATATGAACATCTCAAACCTTTTAGTTAGGCCATTAAGGATCAAATCCGTGGCCAACTCCTTTGAGACGGGACAATTAAGCCGCTCGAGGCGATCAACGTGGCTTTTCATCTTAAGAACATAAGATGATACGATTGGGTTTCTTCCATGCAACACGCATTAAGCGCTCGAACCGTTTCGAAGTGCTTTACCCTAGCTTGTTGAAGGAACATTTCCTTCAACTGGGTAATTATGTCATATGCCCCAAGATGCTCCAATCCGTTTGGAGTTCGGGAATCATAGTTCCCAACATGAGGCAGGAAACCTGCATGGAATCCTCAGTGTATTGAAGCTAATCATCATAGGCCTCAACATCCTCAGGGTCGGGTTGGTCAGGAATAGGATCGTCAAGGACATAGGCCCTTTTCTCTTGCTTGAGAACAATTCTCAAGTTTCGATACCAGTCTATAAAGTTATTATGGTTAAGACGATCCCTTCTAAGATGGTTCTCAGTGATAGGGTAGGGACTTTCGTGGGTGGTAGCATTATTGTTTGTGGCCATTTCTAGAAAATTACAAAGTTCATTTAGTATTTCTGAAAAATTGCATTTAAATTATTATACCCTTTACACGTCTCATAGACAATTAATAATTAAAATCTAGAATCCAACATTACATTTAAATGATGGTTAGGTGACCTTTATCCCATTATATAAATTAACAAGATAGTCAACTTTTGACAATTGCAACCTATTGCAACTTCTAGCTTTATGGGATCGGTTAAACATCTTATGCTTAGTCGGCATGTAAAATCCCATCAACACCATTGTATGCCATGCTTCGGTGACCCTTTGCACATGGTTTCCAATTCAAGTTGTCCTACTTACGCACACGTGTGAGTTTACACATACAAGTGGTTAGGTGACCTTTATCCCACAAGTAGTTCTCAAGTGATTCGAGTGTCGTATAAAAGGATGGTGTTTAACTTGTTTACAAAGGAATTTAAGTTTCCATTAATTCTAGTTATGAAAAATCTATGTACCTTGTATTCACATGCTTTCAAATACATGGTACCCTATGGTTCTCTTTTAATAAAACCTCTTTTATTTTGAAATCATTAATCCTTTTAATAACCTTTTATTAGCCACTTAATAATTAGGAACCAAAAAATTCAGCTTGTTCTGATAATTTATTTAGATTGTTAAGCATATCCATATATCAAACAATCAACATAAAATGAACAATCAAACAAGCATATATCAAACAACCACATGTGCATAACCAAAGCCACTATGTTGACAACAGTTGTTTGCCATCACAAGTGTTATTTCGTCTTTCCTAAGGGTTGAACACAACACAAAAGATGAGATCTCCAAAGACCCCCACTTGAACTTGCATCCAAATGCTTCAAGTTCTTCTCTTTGTGTCTTCCTTTTGTGGTTCAATCTTGTGCATCTTCTTTTACAAAATTTATATCCTAATACAAATTTTCAAATAAAAGAAAGCAGACTTAATCTATCTATTACATTGCCATTGAATGAATAAATAAATTACATCCAAATACTAAACACAAAAGAATAATATTACAACCCATTATGAATGAAATCAACCAAAACAAACATCTATTCAAAACCAAATCAACACTAAGTCAAGGCTAGGTTATGCACCAATATAATCATCATATACAACATTCAAGAACCATATAAATCCCCATATGACCCTAAATTTTCAGCCAACATAAACCAAGAATTTAGGGTGTTTTGTCCAAACAAACACAATCAACCATTTGATATCTTTCTTTCAAGGTTTAATCACAAGCATGTTAGATATAACATTGAAAGGTTGGGGATTTATAAAATCACCACAAAACAGCGCCTTTTGGTTGTTAAAGCCGCACAAAACCAATTTTACAAGGACAAATGAAACTAGTCATCCACATATCCGCCTCTAGATGCCAATGTTGGGTTTGTTGGACCTTAATTAAAGTAGTTTAACCATTTAAACTTGAAAACGCAACGGATTAAAACCTTAATATTATCATTTGTAATCTGAAAATTAAGGCTCATATCATGACAACAACAAACCCAAGAACATAAGGATAATATATATGTGTATGAACTAGCTATCAACAAGAAACAACACCAAAAATCAAACCATGGAACTACCTTCCAAATGCTGCTGAAAAAACGGGATTTGAATGAAGAGAATGAGCTTCTTGAATGACAAAAACACCAAGGAGAGGTGTCCTCAAGCATCCATACCCACAAGCATCCATACCCACAAGCCTCAAGCAAACACCTTGTTGCTAGGATTTCTCCACCAAAAACGAACCAAAGAGGGCTGAAAATCCGGTTTTCAGCTATGAACTCTTTAAGAAAAGTAGAGAGAAAAGTTTGGTTCTTGCATGTATGAGAGAGAGAGGAAGTGTGTGTTTTCAAGAAGTTAAGTTATCAAAATAAAAGGCCAATGACCCCTCTAAACGGGCGGCCAAAATCTCAAAGACATTGGGTTTTCCCACAAAAAGTCTTTTACAAATTTATTAACTAATATCAATTATAAGTTATCTAATTAACCTTTTAAATTATATAACTTATACACACACTATTTATTATTTGATGCTATTTAACTAAAATAAACAACATTACAAATAATATCCATGAACAAAATATCCATATAAGTTCAATCTCATATGCAACTTATTTAGAAAACCCATTTTCTAAATTGGTGTATTTATTTAATTGCATGATCATATCATCAATTAAATAATATTTGATGTTTGCTAAGCTTGTTATTGTGTATGACCCGACTTGGATCATAACGTATTAACCACATCATTGTTCTATGTGTCTTGGGCATAAAGAATCCAACAATCTCTACACAGGTTAGATTTTACCTCAGAGGCATAGGAGATATGTGAGCATGAATGCATGATTTTGGAATTGAGTATTTACTTCCTCTGCATATAGGCTCCAGTCACATACTCCATCTTGCTTGATAACCAGAGCATTTGCAAATGACTGACTGCTTCCATGAGCTTGATTTGTCAGTTGAGGTTGAGTCTGATATGATTGATGTTGTTGTTGATGATGATACTGCTGCTGATGGCTGTTGGAGTGAAAGCATGAGTTGGTTGGGAGGATGATTGGCTCTGAGAATTCCTTTGCAAGTTGTTGTTTCTTCTGGAGCATTGCATTCTCTAGAAAAGTGGCCAGTCATGCCACAGTTAAAGCACTTAACTTTGGATTTGTCATACCCAAGCTTGGTGTTTTCATTTAAGCTTAGCTTTCTTCCTTTTTGAAAAATTTCTTTGCCCTCATACCAATCATGGCCATTTGCCATTGCAAATCCATTTCTTCTACATCATCAGGATCTATTCTTCTAAGCCTTCGTGGATTAGATGTGTAGAGGTGACTCTTCCTCCCAAATAAGCTTCAAAGCTGGCAACAAAGCCATTGTAAGTTACCTTTTGTTCTTCAGATCTTGTATCATTAGGAGTGTTTGTAAGAGTAGCAATGAATCTTAATGCTTTAGATGATGTTGATGGATTGTTGATGGTGGAGTTGCAATGAATCTGGTGGTCTTGAGATGATCTATTAAGAAGATAAAATCATCCTCCTTAGTGATAAAGGAATTTTCCACAGAGTGAGAGTCTCATGGAAACTTGTATGCCTCGATCACTTTGGGTCCACCTAAGTTTTTGCTTGTTTCATCTAGCTCCAGTGCTTCAATCTTGGCTATCATTATATCCAGGGTACTTTATAAATGACTCTTATGATTTCCAGGTCATTTTACCAATTGCACAAATCTATGTAATTGTTTAGATATGGACTCCCCTTTTGAGTGATGAAATGTTTCATAGTGATTAACAAGCTTATCCTTGTTAATATCAGCAACTTCAATGCTTCCCTCACATATAATCAACAGTGCATCCCATACTGCTTTAGCAGTACCATACTTTTCCAGTCTATTTAGCACATCCATCTTGAGTGCTTGAGTGAGTATGGAGTAGGATTTGAGGTCAATCTTGATTTTCTTGTACTCATCATCATCAAGAGTCAGATCCTCAATAGGTATTCTTGATCTAATGTAGATGGCAACTTGAATTGCACACTGTGTAACAACGATGTGTAGGCCTTTGCATATTGAGATCCAAAAGTCTGGATCTACACCTGTAATGTAATAGCTGAATTTGATTTTCTATTGCTTAAACTCATATTTCTGTTTAAGCATGGGAAGTTTTGGTGTATGACCAAGTTCTGAAAAATTGTGTGAATCAATTTTAACAAAGTATTTGTAACTTTTTTAATGTAGGTTAGATAAGTTTTTTTTAAGTTCACTTAGTCCAACTTGTCCAAATCATCCAAAACAGGCTCAAACAATCAGATCTGTTATGTTCTAGTTTCTGTTGAAAAATTTGTTATATTGACTGTTTACAGCTTCGAAAATGGGTACTGTTAGTTTCTTCTTGAAGGTGACAAAGTATGAACAGTAACTGTTGAAGAGTATATTATGTTGTTTATTAAGTAGAGGTTATAGAACTCTCTGTTAGCAACTCGATCACCAGATCAATCAAGTTCTATTTATATCTTGGGTAGATTTGAAGACTCCTATGATTTCCAGGTTGATGTTAGCTAGAGATTGAATACAGTGATTGAGTCAGAGATTGAATGGTGCAAACAAACAATCAATAACCATTCAATGCAAGAAGATACTCATAAATGCTTGTATATATTGATGAATGTGATTGATTACGATAAATGCTAGTATTTGAGCATTAAATAGTAATAATACAACTTGAGAATGTGGAATACAAAATATTCTAATTATCTATCAACAGTCACCTCATATATGAGGTTTTCTATTCTATTTATAGGCTGACAAGATGCCATTTTACAAAATGAGTAAACTACCCCTAACCTATACATGAGAACAAATCTCAGTCTTCATCAGCATTTCTTCTGTTCATCCGCATTGACCAGAAGGTTAAGTTCGCTACCCACTCATTTGTAGACTCGGCTATGTGCTAGTGGGACAATATAGTCCAAGCCGAGGGTAGTCGGGCGATCGGGAGAATGAGATGGTCGGAGTTGAAGAAGTTGGTGATTGAGGAGTTTTGTGCTCACCGGGAAATGGACAAGGTTGAGAGAGAGTTTATGCAACTGGAGGTGGGAACTATGACGCACCAAGAGTACACCATAAAGTTCAATGAAATGGCACCACTGGTGCCCGATCAGGTGACACCACTGTCACGAAAGATTAAGAGATATATCCAAGCGCTGCCGATGGATATCTGTAGACATATGATAGCCATCCGGCTGAGCACTTTTAGGTCGGTGGTTGATTTGGCTAGTAGACTATATGATGATTGTGAGGTGGTAGTGGCTGAGGAGAAGAAGACGAGTAGCGATGGGAGAAACTGGAATGGTAAACAGTTTGGACGTGGTAGAGCCGCTCCAAACCATAAGGTGGCGAGGGTAGGTGACCGACGTGTGGTCACAGCTGGTGCTGAGTTGAAGAAGTGTGGCAAATGCAGGAAGGAGCACGCTGAGTTGAAGAAGATGGGGGTCAAATGTTTGTTTCTAAGTGTGGGAAGTCTGGCCATATGGCTAGAGATTGCGGAGGCATGAAGTGTTTCAACTACGGGGGAAGTGCACACATGAGAAGGGAGTGTAAGAAGCCAAGGCCGAGGGTTCTGGGGTGAAGAAGGCTGGAGGAGAAGGACAGAAGGCAAGCGCCCGAGCTTTGATGATGACTCGGGAGGAGGCTAGGACAGACCCTGATGTGGTGTCAGGTATGTTTCTAGTAAACCAAACTCTTGCATCTGTGTTGTTTCATTCTAGTGCTAGTAGCAGTTTCATTTCTGCTGCCTTTGGTGTTAAGTTTCCCAATAAGAGTAGATGTATTGGTGAGCCATTCAATGTAGAAACTGCTATCGGTAAGCCCACTAGAATTACTCATGTGATAGAGGACTGTGCCATAGAACTAGAAGGCCATAGGTTTCCTGCTAGGTTACACGTGATACCCCTAGGTGGATTTGATGTAGTACTAGGGATGGACTGGTTAGAACCTATGAAGCAGATATTGTGTGTCGCAAGAAGATGATTCGATTGACAGCACCTGGCGGGGATAAGGTGACGGTTTATGGCGATCAAGTCGTGATGATCCCGAAAGTGATTTCGATGGTAGTGGCGGGGAAGTGCATGAGGCATGGATGTAGTGCCTACTTGGCCTACGTAAAGGACGTGGACGCGCCAACACCACAACTATCGGATGTACGAGTTGTGTGTGACTTTCCGGATGTATTTCCGGAAGACTTACCTGGTGTGCCACCAGATCACGAGGTTGAGTTCCAAATTGACTTGATACCCGGTGCTCAACCTGTTGCCAAGCCACCGTACCGGTTGGCTATGACTGAGATGAAAGAGTTAATGGAGCAGTTGCAAGAACTGCTGGATAAGGGGTTCATTAGACCGAGTATCTCTCCATGGGGTTCTCCGGTATTATTTGTGAAGAAGAATGACGGTAGTATGAGGATGTGTATTGACTACCGAGAGTTGAACAAGTGGACGGTGAAAAACCGATACCCCCTACCAAGAATAAACGATTTGTTTGATCAGCTCTAAGGAGCTAGTTGGTTATCGAGGATAGATCTTTGATCTGGTTACCATCAACTAAAAGTGAAGGAGCAGGACATCCTTAAAACAACTTTTCACACGCGCTACGGTCACTATGAGTTCCTCGTTATGTCGTTTGGTTTGACCAATGCGCCAGCTGCTTTTATGGATCTGATGAACCGTGTGTGTTTGGCCTATGTGGATAAATTAGTGATTGCGTTCATTGATGATATCTTGATTTATTCAAGGAGTGAGATTAAGCATGCCGGCCACATTCGGGAAGTTCTGGACACATTAAGAGGGAGAAGTTGTATGCAAAATTCTCCAAGTGTGTGTTTTGGTTGCGCGAAGTTCAGTTCTTGGGTCATGTGGTGAATCCTGATGGGATTATGGTGGACCCGGCTAAGGTAGAGGCGGTGATGCAATGGAAGTCCCCAAAGACGCCATCGGAGATTTGTAGTTTCTGGGTTTGGTGGGCTACTACAGAAGATTCATCCAAGACTTTTCCAAGATCGTGTCTCCACTAACCAAGTTGACCCGAAAGGATGTAAAGTTTACGTGGGGTCAAGCTCATGAACAGGCGTTTGAGGAGTTAAAGGTGAGGTTGACTCAAGCTCCTGTCTTGTCGTTACCCGAAGGAAGCGAGGATTTTGTAGTATATTCAGATGCTTCTTACTCGGGGTTGGGGTGTGTATTAATGCAGAGAGGGAAGGTTATAGCCTATGCATCCCGACAGTTGAAGGTTCAAGAGGTCAACTATCCCACCCATGACTTGGAGCTAGCGGCCTTGGTCTTTGCTCTAAAGATTTGGAGGCACTATCTGTATGGAACGAAGTGCACCATCTTCACCTACCACAAGAGCTTAAAGTACTTCCTTGAGCAGAAGGACCTGAATATGAGGCAGAGATGATGGTTGGAGCTCATAAAGGATTATGATTGTGAGATCCATTTCCATCTGGGCAAAGCTAACGGGTGGCTGATGCTCTTAGCCAGAAGGAGAGGCTCGAGCCGATTTGGGTGAAGGCATACCAACTAATTATGACCTTGAGGTAATGAAGCAAGTCAAGGAGTTTCAGGATGAGGCACTAAAAGAAGATCATCTACACTCTGAAAGAATGAGAGGTCTCGTTTGAGAATTGGGTTAAAACACACTTGGTGTTAAAACTCGATTTGGACGGGTGTGGAGTCCTTGTTTCGGGAATCTACGTGTGAGGATTTTGGATGAAGCTCACAAGACTCGATACTCCATTCATCCTGGTGCCACAAAGATGTATCAACACATGAAGAAATATTATTGGTGGTCGGGTATGAAAGGTGACGTGGCGGAGTATGCGAGTAAGTGCCTTACTTGCTTGTAAGTGAAGGCGGAACATCAGAAGCCGTATAGGAAGATCCAACCTTTGGATATACCGGAATGGAAGTGGGAGCACATCACCATGGATTTCATTACGAAGCTGCCACGTACTCCGAAAAGGTATGATGCCATATGGGTGATTGTGGACCGTCTGACGAAGAGTGCAAATTTCCTACCGATTCGTGAGACATATTCATCTGAGAGGTTGGCTAACATGTTCATCAAGGAGATTGTAATTCGTCATGGTGTGCCGGTGTCTATTGTCTTGGATCGTGACACTCGGTTTACCTCTAAATTCTGGAAGAAATTCCACGATGCCATGGGGACGAGGTTACATTTTAGCACGGCTTATCATCCCCAAACTGATGGTCAGTCAGAAAGGACCATTCAGACACTGGAAGACATGCTG
Organism: Flaveria trinervia; assembly: GCA_025506515.1. Classification (NCBI taxonomy): domain Eukaryota; kingdom Viridiplantae; phylum Streptophyta; class Magnoliopsida; order Asterales; family Asteraceae; genus Flaveria; species Flaveria trinervia. The sequence continues at coordinate 22,643,304 of CM046458.1, forward strand.
CGGGCATGTGTGATTGATTTTGGGGGAAGTTGGGATGACCACTTACCATTAGCTGAATTCTCGTACAACAACAGCTATCATGCCAGCATTGGTATGCCACCATACGAGATGCTATACGGTAGGCGATGCAGAACACCTATTTGTTGGGGTGATATTGGTCAAAAGTAGTTGGGGAGTGTGGGGGTAATCGATGCTACGACTGAGAAGCTGGAAAAGATTAAAGCCTTCATGAAGGCAGCAAAAGATAGACAAAAGTTGTATGCCGATAAACGATGCAGACCGATCGAGTTCCAGGTGGGTGACCGGGTTATGTTGAAGGTCTCACCTTGGAAGAGAATTATCCGATTCAGGAAATGAGGTAAGCTAAGCCAGAGGTACATAGGACCTTTTTGAATTATTGCTCAAGTAGTAGAGGTGGCCTATAGATTGGAGTTACCAGATGAGTTAAGTGTCTCCCGACATTCCATGTATCTCATTTGAGAAAGTGCTTAGCTGATGAAGACATGATTGTTCCACCGGAGGATATTGAAGTAAACGAACAGCTCAATTATGTAGAGCAACCGGTGGCAATCATCGATCGTAAAGAGAAAAGGCTGAGAAATAAAGTGCTTCCTCTTGTGCATGTACAGTGGAAGCACAGGAAGGGATCCGAGTCTACATGGGAGACTGAGGAGGAGATGAGGCAACATTATCATCATATGTTCGAGGAATAACAGGTTTTGGGGATGAAACCTATATAAGGGGGGTGCACATGTAACACCCAGTTATTTTAAAAAAAACAAGATAAAAAGAATAAAAGCAAGAAAGGCAATAAAGTCCAAGTGGAGGGACTAAAAGTGTCCAAAAAGGACAAAACTTTCCAAAGTTGGTGTAAAGGTGAGTATGGCCGCCCACCCTCACCTCACTTCACCATTTTTCCTCAGTTTTAGAGAGAGAGCAGAGAATATGTTAGGATCAGTGATCTATGTTTGATTGATTAAAGAGTATAGCAACGGAATTCAAACAATGAATTAGTCGATTCACAAGAACTAAACGATATTCAATGAAGAACAAAGACGGTTATAGAGAGAGAATTATGCAAATATATTTCATTCAATATTCGCTTTCGTGGTAACAAAATGTCACAATTGCAATTAGGTCGACACCTCTTATATAAGAGATGTGACGTCTGCTGATGTCACTTGATAGTGACATCTAACAGATTTATTACAACTGAAACACAACTACTGAAGATGTCAAAACAGCTGACATCTCCTTAGAAAAATGCTAAGTGTTATCAGTTGTTATAACTACTGAAAAACATAAAACTACTGAAACTACAACGACTGAAGAACAAGCTCTTCAGTCGTTTTACAAAACTACTGAAAGTAAAATATAAAACTACTGATATCACAACTACTGAAGAAGTACTCTTCAGTTGTTGTGACAAACTACTAAAACTTCAGTAGTTGGTCTTCAGACTTGAACTTCAGAGGTTTCATCAGCTGATGACTTCAGTAGATATCATCAGCTGATGTCTTCAGTCTTTGTCTTCAGACTTTGTACATCAGTTGTTGATCTTCAGCACTTGTAAACTCTTCAGCTGTTGTACTTTAGTACTTTGGTCTTTCAGCTTCAGCACTTGTGTTCTTTAGTTGTTCAGCTTCATACTTGTGTTCTTCAGCTGTTCAGCTTCAGTACTTGTGTTCTTCAGCTGTTGTACTTCAGCACTTTAGTTCTTCAGCTGTTGAAGTCTTCAGCACTTGATCTTCAGCTGTTGAGTCTTCGGCACTTGTCAAACTGCTGATGAAGCTTTCAACAGTTGTTGTGATACCATGTGGGACTTAGAGGTTTCTGATCTTGGCTCATTGGTTCTTTTGGTCCAACAAACTCCCCTTGAACCAATGCAGCCAAAACTCTAATTTATTTATTATCCCACTTATTGTTGGCAAAAGGTTGGTCTTTTTCCTTCTTGATTAGTAGAGAAGATGACCATATAAGCTCCGGCCTGGGAAGAAGTCTCAGATATTTGTTTGGCAAGATATGAATGGGAACTCTGTTTTGGGGAACTGGACACAGAGTTGTTATCCCATTCATGAGAACTACTTCCCGTGTATGAGCCTGTAGGATTCTCTGGTGTAGGCCCTGAGAAACATGATTTGTTCTTCCATGGTCAGGTTCTCGGCTTCACCATCAAATAATCCTTCTCGCCATACAGCTCTGAGATGTACTTGGCCTGTTTGCCGTTTTGAGCTCAACTGTTGTAATTTGTCTGTATGCAAACTCATCAGGATGATTCCCTTCGAGTAACAAACTGAGCTCATTCTGTTTGAAGTTCTCAAGCCTCTTGTAGACTAGCCCCTTTTTATAATTCTGTTCTCTAGCATATTCTGGGGTGTTGTTTACTCTCGTAGGCTTTCTTGAAATCTTCGACAATCTCCCAGGGTGATACTACAAGGGCCACTGTGATCTCTTCATCTACGATCCTCTTGACTTGACCCTTGTATCTCGAAGAATGTCTTTCTTTACAATCCTGTGAGCCACCCTCGGATCAGGCCATACTCTCACCCTTTCCTTCTGATATTGAAATGTGTTGGGGAGAGTGTACAGTCTCAGAGCTTCTTTCTTCATGCTGATAATTGATGAGGAGGCAGCATAGGTTTTGTCAATGCTTTTCAGCATTTCATCATCATGAAGCTTTTGTTGCTCCTCTTCTTCATTTTTACTCTCACAACATCCATCTGTGAGGTGGGAGTGATGGGCATAGGTTTGGCTTTCGCCAGTGTTAGGACTGCAGACAGAGGCATCCTATCTTCTTCCACATCATCTCTTCTTCTTCTTCTTCTAGCCTCAACACCCTTCTCTTCTTCTTCTTGGGTGCATCATCGGCTGTTGGTTTAGATGGTGAGGGAGTTGGTTTTGTGGTTGTGATTGTGGTTGTTTGGATTTGGGCTTTGAGATTGGTTTGGAGATTTGAGGAGTAGGCTGGTTTTGAGTGGGTGGAGGGAAGGTTGTTCCAGCATTTTGTTTTGAGTTTAGCCTTTGTAAGTTTTGCCATTTCAAACCTTTTTCCACCCCGCCTCATCAAGGGCTTCAATGATAATCCCCTTGTGGAATTGCTCAGACAGACAGAGTCTGGTGGCTATAGCCAGAATACTGTCTCTGGTCCATGCGCGAATCTCCATCAAAGATCTTCCTAAGTATTTGGCAATAAAACGGATCATGATCTCCAATCTCTCCTTTTCAAGTGCATCATACCCAGCCCATCGGTTTGAATCTCCTCCACTTCCAACTTCCTGATTTCACTATCTAATGTGGCTGTATCAAAACCTTGCCTAAAGAGTTGCTCAATGATTTTATCCATGGATCGGCTGTGTGTATCATCAGCATCTTTTACCAGCTCTTCCAAGGATTTTTCTTCAGCAGTAGGTTGATCATCAGCACTTTTCTTTCGTTTATAGGTGATCAATTGTTGCTTTTCTTTTTCCACCTCTTGGGCTTGCTCTTGGGCCTTCTCATCCTCTGTTCTTTTCCTCTTCTTTTCTTCACTGCAGTACTCTCCCCTTGTTGGATGCATTGGTGGTAGGGGTTTGTACCGCAGAAAGTGTCTTTTGCACAGCAGCATCAATCAATGGTTGTAAAGTTGAGGAAAGCCTCTCATCAATGGCTTTAGTCACCAATGTCAGTGATTATGGGTGTGATGAGAGGGAGGGAATTTTGAAGAACAACAACTATTTGCGTAGGAGGGTTCTGTTCCTGAGAAATAGTGCCAGAAGCAGAGGTAGGTGGTTGAGTTGTTGGGAGTGGCTCAGTGTTTGGGGAACCTTCAACTGAAGGTGCCATCTGTGGTTGGTGGAGGCAAATGGTTTTTCGCCTTGGGAGAGTTGGTCAAGTAGGTTTTGCAGCCTACTGACTTCCTCCTCAAGGATTGTGTTTTGGGCAAGAACATCGTAGAAAAAGCCCAGGTCATCATCAGCAGAAGCTGAATCAGCTACCTCCTGCTTGGAGCAGGATGTACATGCATTGGGTGTAGACCAGTTGCAGCATGTGCCCCTTTGTCTTGGTACTGGGGACTTCCAGCCTCAGGACTATGTCCATCATCAGCTGTTGCCTTTAGTGAGGTCTTAGAAATGTTACCAGCCTCAGTCTGATCATGTGCTGATTCAGAAGAGGTGGCAGCCTCACTAGATATTCTAATCTCCCTATCTACACCAGGAGATAGAAGTGGTAAACCCCTGTGCTGTGGGTTCTCAATTGCACTTTGTTCCTTCCCCTTAATGGTAGAGGTGTTCCCAGTAGTAAGTGGTATCTGGGGAGGGGGTGAGGAGTGCAATTGAGTCAGCACTTGTGCAACTATCAATGTTGGGCTGTGAGGGGCGGTTGCATGGGGTGAAGGGATAGAAGCAGTGTGCACCTGGGGAGGAAGGTGCTCTTCAATGGCAATCCCCTCAAGTGAGGAAGATCCCAGATGTGTGGGTACCCCTTGTGTGGTTGCTGCAGGCTCCTGTTGATAGGAATCCTGAGCGGCTATAGCTGGAAGAGTCCTTATATCCAGTAGGGGGTTTTGACCAGTGGATATCTCCTGCGTTTGTGTTGCAGGGGCATCCTCAGGGGAACAATTCCCTGAGTAGCTGTTTTGGGTTTCTTTTTGGGGGTTTGGTGGGGACTTTTGATTTGGAGGTGGTGGCTGGGGTTCCAGCTGCGTGGGTTTGCGCAGCTTGGCAGCAATTTAAGTGTGTGGTTAGAGTTGTGCCGGGAGTATACTTAGGCAGTATAGCCGTAGCAGGGACTCCTAGGCCAACAAGTCCCTTAGCGTGAAGCTGGTTTGTAATGATGGCCATTATGAACCGCGGATATAATATCCAACGGTTAGCACTGAGTTTTGAGCCATATCCTTGAGCTCCAAAAATATTATTTCTGAAAAATTTAACGGCTGTTGCTCAAGAATAGAATACATTACCTGCTACCACTTTGTCGACATTTGATCCCAAGACAAAGTCTTAGGAGCCAAACATACATTCACCATGTGAAACATTAGGCGTTCAGCGTCATGGAAATGTTTCTTCATGATAGTGGAGGCACTAAGATTGCCCTGATATATCCATGATGGGCAAAGGATAGATCAGTTGTGCCCTTGGGATATCCAGCAGGAGAAATGGCATCATCCAGATGTAGAGTTTGGCGAAGTATTTCGGGAGTGATGACCACTTCTTTGTTGTTGACGACCGACTGGAGAGATAGTGTGTTGTTCTCTCCAGTGGTAATGGTGACGTTCATCCAAAACTGTTGGAGGGATTCGGCATGTAGTAGGATTGAGAAGAAATGTCGTTTTGTATTGTGACTGAACCATAAGATCGATAGCAGTATCGAACTTAGCCCAGACAGGCGATTTAGTAAGGTAGGCTACACAGTTGTGTCGCGGTTTGATTTGCATGGACGCCATTTAGAAGAGAGAAGTTTTGGAGAGGAACGTTAGGTTTGAAGAAGATGAAGCTTTGAAGTATTAGGTCAGGGATTTATAGGGTACGGTAAGAAAACGACTGAAGGATGTGGTGTTAGTCATCAGTAGTTTTTTAACGACTGTTGACATGGTATTATCCTTTCAGACGTTGAAACAGCTGAAGTCGTGGTATTAGGCATCAGTAGTTAGAAAACTACTGAAGACCGTGGTTTTGACTTCAGATGATTGAAACAACTGAGGACTTGGTGTTTGTCATCAGTAGTTGTGAAACTACTGAAGACAGTGGTTTTGTCATCAGTTGTTGTAAACAGCTGAAGACTTGGTATTAGTCATCAGTAGTTATAAAACTACTGAAGACATGGTTTTGCTTCAATTGTTTAAAATGAAACAGCAGTTGTTGAAACAACTGAAGAGAAAGTTCGCTTCAGTAGTTTTCTGTCAATTCATAGCCTTTCAGTTGTTTCATGCTGTCCTCAACACTTACTCATCAGACTTTGCATCTGATTTTCAGGTGTTTCATAGGACATCAGTACTAATCTGTTTATACTGATTTCAGTAGTTGTAACAACATCAGTAGTTTTAACTACATCAGTAGTTTGGAACAGATAAAGTACGCAGTACTTGTGAGGCATTTAGCCATCAGTAGTTATACAAACTACTGAAGGTGAAAGGACTCATGAGTACTTATATGTGACATGGGTACCAATGATCACCAGTAATTACTACTGAAATCATAAGTAATTGTCACTTATTCTAGCTGCAGCATACCAAGCCTTAACACAAGGTTTTGGAAAGTAGAACTATCCAAAGGCTTAGTAAAAAATATGCAAGCTCATCAGCACTAGGCACAAACTTAGGATCAATCAGACTTTTTCAAAGCAATCTTGAATAAATGATGTCTGATCTCTCTATAGTTTGGTCCTAGAGTGCTGGACTGGATTTTTGACAATACACAGAGCTGAAGCACTATCCATTAATAATGGAGTCTTAGTCTCTATAATGCCATAATCCAGAAGTTGATTCTGAAGCCAGAGTACCTGAGAGGTACAACTTGCAGCAGCAATGTACTCGGCCTCAGCAGTTGATGTAGCAACAGATGTTTGTTTCTTACTCTGCCAAGAAATCAAACAGTTGCCTAGGAATTGACAACCACCAGAAGTTGACTTTCTAGTTAACTTGCACCCTGCATAGTCACTATCTGAAAAAGCAACTAATTTGCAAGAGTGTCCAGTGGAATACCATAAACCCAGAGATTGTGTACCTTGCAAATATCTAAAGATTCTCTTGACTGCAATCAAATGAGACTCTTTAGGAGCAGCCTGAAATCTAGCACAAACACATGTAGCAAACATAATATCTGGTCTAGAAGCTGTTAAATACATCAAGGACCCAATCATACATCTGTAAAGCGTTTCATCAACAGCTTTACCTTTCTGATCAGCATCCAGTTGTGTGGTGTTGCACATGGGAGTAGAACAGGGCTTACAGTTTTGTAAATCAAACTTATTCAAAAGATCTTTTGTATATTTTGACTGATGATAAAGGTTCCATCAGCCTTTTGTTTGATTTGCAAGCCTAGAAAGAACTGTAATTCTCCCATTGCACTCATTTCAAACCTCTTTTTCATTAATGTTGTAAAATCATCACACAACTAGGGATCAGAGGATGCAAAAATAATATCATCAACATAAATCTGAACAAGTAGCTTATGCTGATCCACCTTCTTAATAAACAAAGTTTTATCAATCGAGCCTCTAGTGAAATTATTCTTAAGAAGAAAAGTAGAGAGTGTCTCATACCAGGCTCTAGGAGCTTGTTTCAACCCATAAAGAGCCTTATCAAGTTTTACACCCATTCAGGATGTTTATTATCCTCAAAGCCTGGTGGTTGACACACATAAACTTCTTCCTTTATTTTACCATATAAAAATGCACTTTTGACATCCATTTGGAAAACTTTAAGATTGTGGAATGCAGCATAGGCTAAGAACAATCTAATTGCCTCTAGTCTGGCTATAGGGGCAAAGGTTTCATCATAGTCAATACCTTCTTCTTGTGAAAACCCCTGTACAACCAGTCTAGCCTTGTTCTTAACAATAAGCCCATTTTCATCAGTTTTATCCTAAACACCCATTTAGTGCCTATTGCACACTTACCTGGGGGAAGAGGAACAAGTTCCCACACTTGCTGTTTCTTGAACTGAAGTAGCTCAAGCTGCATAGCTTCAACCATCCATTGTCTCTCAAAGCAACATGGTAGTTCTTTGGCTCTAGCTGACTGATGAAGAGAGCATAGAAGCAGAAGTTAGACAATTGACTTCTGGTTGAAACACCAGCATTGATATCACCAATAATCTGAGACATGGGGTGATTCTTCAGTTCTTGATAAACAATGAGATATGTGCAAGTGTTTGTAGAACCTTCAGCAGCAGCAGATGTTGATTAGACTCTTGAAACCAAGAATTAGATGGTAACTCAAAAGATGTAGAGGAAACAGAGATCTCATCAGCATTTGTTGTGGATGGAACTGCTGAAGCTACAGGAACATCAAATTTAGCAGACATAGGCAGTTGGTCGCTAAACTTGAATAGGTGAGTATTGATATTATCATCATCATCAATACCACCAGGTGGAAGACATGCTGCAGAAGATGATTATCCACAGGATCTGCAACAGCTGGAGGTTGATAAGGAACATATTGCAGTATGTCCAAATCAAACAACTCCACAGGGTTTTGTGGAATCTTGTCCAAAGGAGATTCATTAAACTTCACATGCAAAGTCTCTTCAACTATCTTTGTTCTGCAGTTGAAGACTCTGTATGCCTTGCAAGTAGATGAATAACCAACAAAATACCCAGCATCCACCTTAGGATCAAATTTATGGAGTTGATCCTTTGTGTTGAGAATAAAACAGGGACACCCCAATGCTTTGAAAAATGAAATTAGAGGAGCCAAATGATGGAGAACTTCATATGGAGTCTTCATCAACCTCTGATTTACTAAAACTCTATTTTGCACATAGCAAGCTGTGTTGACAGCTTCAGCCCAAAACGTTAGTGGCAAACCAGAATCAGCCAGCATGGACTTGCAGCTTCAATGAGGGTCCTGTTCTTTCTCTCCACTACTCCGTTTTGTTCTGGAGTCCTTGGGATGCTAAACTGCCTTTGATTCCCTTTGAAAGATAGAAGTCATCAAGTGTATGATTTCTGAATTCAGTTCCATTGTCACTCCTATACACTTGACTGGAAGGGAATACTGCTTCTTAATATACAACACAAAGTGAATAATCTTCTGAGCAACCTCATCCTTTGAATGTAGAAAGAAAGTCCATACAAATCTGGAGTAATCATCCACAATTACCAGACAGTATTTCTTCTTTGCCATGCTCATTGCTCTCACAGGACCAAATAGATCCATATGCAGTATTGCAAGCAAGCAGTGGACTTAGGCTCTTCAATAGGAGGGAATGAGACTTTGTGTTGTTTTCCTTTTAAACAAGCAGTGCAGGTTTCATCACAGTGGAACTCCTTTATTGGTAAGCCTCTAACTAAACTATTGTGGATAATTGATTCATGTTTTTGAAATTAACATGACCTAGCCTTCTGTGCCACAGTTTAGATTCTTGAGAAGAGGCTTTGGAAATAGGCAAGGATTGCCTCTGAGATCTATTTTCTTGGAAAGATCTAAGGCATACACTCTTCCTGTCCTGTTGGCTCTCAGGAGAGTGTGATCATCCAACACCTTATCAATCAAATGCAGAACTTTGGATGACAGAATCCTACAGTTCTGACTGGTGAAAAGAGCAACATGGCCTTTATCACACATTTGACTGACACTCAAGAGATTGTACTTGAGATTTTCCACATGATTAACATCATCAAACTTGATTTCTCCATTGGAGACAAAGCCATTTCCAATGATGTAACCCCTAGCATCATTGCCAAAAGAAACAAAGCCCTTCTTTCCTTGAGAGTAGTCATGAAGAAGAGAACTGTTCCCAGTCATGTACATAGATCCCCCACTGGCTACATACCAGATGCTACTTTGGCATGTGGAGAACCCTGCAATAATAAACAATCAGTTAGTTTAGAAACCCAAACCTTTTTGGTTTTGGGCCTGGTCTCATCAACAGATGGTAAACTAACAGGTTTATTAGTAACAACAGCTTGAGAGGAAGAAGATGGTGAAGAAGAGGAATCCTTTGGCTTGGGTCTCCTTTTCTGTGGTTTCAACATAGGAGCATCTAATTGGTTAACTCTACCCAACAGATGTTGAACCATCATAACCAGCTGTGTCTGATTTTGTGATAAAGATTTCAGCTCATCAGACACATTGCTAGTGGAGTTTGATAAGTTCCTATGTTGCACCTTCTTCTTCTGAGTACTCTCAGCTGTCACCTGTTTAACCCCTTCCTTTTTGGATTTCTTTGACGACTTAAGGGTTACAGGATTTGATGTTGCTGATACAAATGTGGTCTCAAACTCAGTTTTCATTTTTACCATTTTCTCTTTAATTTCTTCTTTTTGTTTGAGTTGGAACCTCTTTTGTACCAGCAATCATCTGTAAGATGATTGAACAAACCACATACTTCACATGGTTTCTTCTTTATCTTAGGTTGATCATCAACTAATGAGGGTGAAGCAACTGAAGACTTGTTCTTCAGTGCTTTGGAAGAATTGTTTGCTTTCTTGACTGCCTCTTTAGTAGTCTTCAAACTCTTTTTACTGACAGTTTTCTTCTCTTCAGTACTGGCAGTAGTTGGAGTTTGAACTTCAGGTGTTAAATCCTGCTCTCTAGTCCTTTCAGGACTGTCAGAATTAACTCCTGAGTTGATCAACTCATTGATCATGTGAGTGTCAGCATTTGAACCATCAACATCAGCTGATAGGTTCTGAGAGGGCTTGATGCTGACTTCTACTTCTGATTGTGCTGTATCAGAAAGTAGATCACATGATGAGATGGATTGGTTATTACTCTCACCATCAGATTCTACCTCTGCTCTTGGAGTAAAATCTGTAGGTGGAGCAGTGTGATTGTAACCAATGCCAAACTTCACATTGGAAGCAGATTGCTTACTAAGAAGCATTTCAAAACCTTTGCATGATTGTACCCATCTATCACACTCTACCTGGGTAACTGCAAGGGTTTATTTGAGATCTTTTACTTCTCAGAAGTATCTCTTCCTAGCCTTATCATCAGATATTGGCATTTCAGTTTGTAAATCTCATCATTTTTATCATTAAGCACAGACTCAAATCAGCTTTGCTTTTGGAAATTATTTGTTCTAGCTCAATGTTCTTGTTGATTAAAGCTACATTGCTTCTCTAATAGATGCAAATGCTGTTATGCATGGTTCAGAACATAATTTGGCTTTTGCCTCAGAGGATACCTGTGATACCTTTGATGTAGAGGCATTAGTGGATGAAGTATCAGCAGAATCCAAAGCCATAAGAGCTAGATTTCCAAAAGGACTTTCACCACCATGTTGACCAGCACCTGAGAACAGTTGTTCATGACCAGACAAGTCATCTGGTAAACTACTCCAGTCAACAACTCCTGGGGTGAAGAAGCTGTGTTGTTGAGGTTGAGTTTGTTGATGAGATTAGGAAGGCTGTGGTTCAGGCAATGCTTGTGGTTGTTGTGCAGTTGGAGCTTGAACAGGATTTGGTTGAGGCATATAATAGCAGGGATAAGGATATGACATTTGACCCTGGGGAACAAAGTATGCAGGAGATCTGGGATGTAAATGATGACCAGAACCAGCAGGATGTTGCCCTCTGTTTTGTGGACTAGTACTAGGAAAAGTCACAAAGGGTGCAGAAGAGTTAGATCCAGTTGATCTACACTCTCTTGCAAAGTGTCCCAGCCTTTGGCATTTGTGACACCTCAACTTACTCTTGTCAAAACCAACTTTGGTTTTGCCAGAGAGTCCAGGAAATTTCCTGCCAGTTCTCTTATAGAACTTCTGAGATCTGATATTAATCAGTGCCATTTGGCTCAGAATATCCATCTCTTCTAGATCATCATCAGCTATTCCTTTCAGATCATCCATGATTAAGCATAAATTGTCACTATTACTGCCAGAATGACTCTCAATACCAACAAATGCATGATCAGAACTATTTGAAGAGAAATCTATATGCTCATCATAATTGCTCTCAGATGCAGCATATTCTGACTCATGACCAACCAAGGCGGTATTCCCTGGTACAAAGTCATCAGTGAGCTTTCCTGATGAGGACAGTTTCCTCTTCTGCTCTATCTCTCTTTCAAATGTAAGCAGTTTCCCACGAAGTTGGGTGAGAGATAGACCATCCAGATTTGCACTGGAGCGTAGGACAATAGTGTATGTGTCCCATCTCTCAGGCAGTGATCTGAGGAATCTGTTGTTCATCTGGCTATTGGTGTATTCCTGTTTCACCATTTTCAGCTCAGATATCAAGCAAGAAAAGCGCTCAAACTATTGAGTCAGTGTCTCACCCTTCCTATGAGAGAATATCTCATATTGTTGGGCAAGGATCTCTCTATTGTTTGCTAAGACCTCATCTGTGGCACCGAATTGTTCCTTTAGGGCATTCTAGAGATCATGAGCAGTTTCATGATGCATAAGCCCAGAATAGATTCATTAGGCAGTGCCATGGCCAGAATTCCATGGGCTTTAGCATCAATCTCAAATAGTTTCCGATCTTCATCAGAGTATTGTTCCTTCTTCTTCGGAACCATTTGATTGGTTTCCGGATTGTTCACCACAGGCTTATGTGGTCCATGTACCACAGATGTCCAACAACCTGAACTGTTAACAGACAGATGATGAAGCATTCTTCGTTGTCATATGTTATACTCGATCCTAACCAGAATCGGAGGCTTGGTTGAGGAACCGGTATTGTGAGGATCATTAGAAGGAGTCGTCATCTCAGATTCAATCAAATTCGATTAAGCTAAACCAATTTTAGAACAAAACACAACAACCAATTGAACCAGAAGATCTCAAAATAAATGAACGAAAGCGACATGAATTCAATAATCTATAACCAGTTCTTGCGAATACGCTAATTCAATCAAACACAGATATCAATTAGCAGTTTCAATGATCAATTGTTAGATCGATCAATGATTAACCTGCTCTGATACCACTTGTTAAGATCAGTGATCTATGTTTGATTGATTAAAGAGTATAGCAGCGGAATTCAAACAATGCATTAGTCGATTCACAAGAACTAAACGATATTCAATGAAGAACAAAGACGGTTATAGAGAGAGAATTCTGCAAATATATTTCATTCAATATTCGCTTTCGTGGTAACAAAATGTCACAATTACAATTAGGTCGACACCTCTTATATAAGAGATGTGACATCTGCTGATGTCACTTGATAGTGACATCTAACAGATTTATTACAACTGAAACACAACTACTGAAGATGTCAAAACAGCTGACATCTCCTTACAAAAATGCTAAGTGTTATCAGTTGTTATACTACTGAAAAACATAAAACTACTGAAACTACAACGACTGAAGAACAAGCTCTTCAGTCATTTTACAAAACTACTGAAAGTAAAATAAAACTACTGATATCACAACTACTGAAGAAGTACTCTTCAGCTGTTGTGACAAACTACTGAAACTTCAGTAGTTGGTCTTCAGACTTGAACTTTAGATGTTTCATCAGCTGATGACTTCAGTAGATATCATCAGCTGATGTCTTCAGTCTTTGTCTTCAGACTTTGTACATCAGTTGTTGATCTTCAGCACTTGTAAACTCTTCAGCTGTTTACTTCAGTACTTTGGTCTTTCAGCTTCAGCACTTGTGTTCTTCAGCTGTTCAGCTTCAGTACTTGTGTTCTTCACTGTTCAGCTTCAGTACTGTGTTCTTCAGCTGTTGTACTTCAGCACTTTAGTTCTTCAGCTGTTGAAGTCTTCAGCACTTGATCTTCAGCTGTTGAAGTCTTCAGCACTTGTCAAACTATTGATGAAGCTTTCAGCAGTTGTTGTGATACCATGTGGGACTTTGATTTTTCGGGAAAATGTGTAAAGTAGGCTTTGACTTGTGAAATTCCTGGGGGACTATATAAGTTGACTTTTGAGGTCATAGATGGTATGAGGGCATATTATGCATCGTGATTGAGGCTTATAATGATGATGATGATGTTGCATGAATATGCATGATGTATGTTATGTATGTATGATGCCCGGTATGATGATGTATGAATGATATGTTATGTTATGTTATGTTCCTATGATGATGTATGTTTATCTTTCCATGACATTACGTGTTATGTCAATGAATGAACCGAAAGTATTATGTAACGTAAAGTGAAACATAATGAAAAAGGAACATGATGAATGAATGCATGCATTAACGAATGAATGAACGTAAAAAGTCTTGCAAGCAAATGTATGGAGGTCCACACCCAGTGAAGGGTGTTAGCTCAACTGTGTGCGGGTTAGCTACCCTAGAAGGATGGACACTGGGGTCCAATCCTTGTGATTGACCATATGTGTGGGATCCTTGCCGCTTGCCCTAGGTAATGGAGTCAGCTTCGTGCATAATTTTCGGGCTCTATGAAAGACCTCAGGCCCAGTAACCAGCTTCATGCACAATGTTCGGGGTAACATACATGTCAGTAGATGCAATGAATGAACGAAGGTTAACGAACGTAATGGAAGATAATAATGATGTTATGTGTATGTACGTATGATGTACGTCACGAACAAATGGAACGTATAGTATGGACTCTGAAAAGAAATAAACAACGATTTTATGTATGTTTAATTGTAAAACTAGAACTCACTTAGCAACGCTGACTTTTATACATTTTCAGTTGGCAGGTAAACATTGCTGAGGATGGCACGACGCAGCTACTCAGCTCTTTTGGATGGCATCCATTTATTTAAGGCTTTTGTGATGTAATACAACAATTTAATATTGTAACCGACAAACAATGCATTATTTTGCAAAAGTTTTTATGATTAAATGAAATACCATTTGTTTTATGTTTCCGCTGCAATGTTTTGATGAATAAATGCAAAGTATATGTTTTATGTGCGATGAATCACCAGTTGTAAGCATCCCAGAAACGGGGCCTTACAGAGTATGAGGGTCCTCCTTTTGGGACTAGGAAAGAAATCAAGAAATCTTTCCTGTACAAAGAGTGGATATATATAGCCTATGTCCTTATTATGTGCATAGACTGTTTGAAAGGAAGATCAGATGGGTTGAATCTAGACTGGGCGAAGGCTATGATTATTTTCTGTAAAGGGCAAAAGGCCAATATAGCTAAGCTGATATTTGATTGTATGGCTGAGAATGTGATGGCTTTGAAGAATGACTAGTGGTTGCTTTACCCCAGGTTTATCCAGATGATGATAGAGGATTTAATTGCCAATGTGTCATGCCATGGATAGATTAGGATGTTAGTTTAGATTAATACCAGGGAGAAAGATTATGATTTTGAAGAAACAAGGGAAAAATAGGCTGAGTGAGTAAAGAAGAGGAAAAGGTATGCCAAGGAGAAAGATTATGATTTTGAAGAAGAAATAGATGAGGTGAGGAGGCTTTGAGAGATGAGTGGGAGAAAATATCTAAGAAGAAGGCGGATGAGGGTGATGCTGAAAGGATGACTAAGAGGAGACCCAAACACAAACATCAGACCTTTACTGAGCCATAAAGGAGAGATGAAAGGGGAAACTTAGATGTGGATGCAATGAGAAACTTTAACTCATCTCTTCCTAATGAGTTAAGTATGATAAAGACGAAGTTGAAAAATCAGGAGTTGAGATAAAAGAAGAAAGATGAGATGCTAGAGTGTATGTGCAAGATGATGATAGATCAACAGACATTAATAAAGAGGTACTGAATGAGGTGAATGAGCTTAAAGTTGCTGTCGGCCTGCCTAATCAGCTAACTCAAACTTCGTTAGATGATCTTAATGATAATTTAAGACACTCATTTCTGAATGTGGGTACCTCATCTAAGGCAGGAGAGGGCACTAGTGGTGCAGCAGATGCAATGGCAGGAGGTTCTGGTGAAAAGGATCTAGGTGAGGGAGAGACAAAGACTAGAAGGAAAGAGGCTGAAGAGAATGTGGATGAAGTGATTGAAGCAGGATTTGTAGATTTAGGGTTGAACATAGATACAGATTTTGGTGGTGAGGAGATTGTGAGAGGACCAACTGTAGAAAGAGTTCAAAAGATCACTGAGATGAATTTGATAGATGAAGAGGAGACTGATGAGGTTGATGAGCGACCTTTGACATGTATAGCCAAGGAGGGCTCTACATAGGGAGATGTGTTTGAACTATAGAAAGAGGAGTGGTTTGTAAAGGAGAAGGAGCTAGAAGAGCTAACCCCACTATTTTAGAACATTCATGGGTCAAGCACGAAAGAGTCTGAGAAGAGGATAATAAGCTGGAAATACAACTCGAGTCTGAAAATGTTTATAATTAAGAGAAGAGAAAGTAGGATCTCTTCTCTGCATAAAAGGAAGGCTTTCAAGACCTTGGCTAAATGGGATCTTAGGAGGCTGGCGGAGATTCCCTTGATAGACTCTCAGCTGAGTGAACGAGCCAAATTGTTGGAAGAAGAGATAAAGTAGGGGATAAATGAAAATTTTGAAATGTTGGCTATATGAAGGCAGAGAGGAAGAGGTCTAAGAAAGACAAAGATTGGGAGACTGGTAAAGGTTGGTTTGTTCTAAAGGTTAAGCCCCCGAAGACTACAAGTAGGGTGAGACTACCTGATCCCCTCCCACAAAGGCTCCAGATGTTTGAGAAGTGGTTTTATAACAACAATATGGGGGAGGCGGTAATAAGAGTGAAGGATGGAGCTGAAATTAGTCTATTTGATCCAATGGAGGTGTTTGCATTTTGTGATGAGGATATGCTGATCTTATATGAGAATAATATCAGGGCAGGAGCTGGAGCCGAAATGAGAAAAGAGGAAAGCCTATTTATGGAGGTTGCCAACAAAGCTCGAGGGGTTAGAGCAGAGGTTAGAGAGGTGGCTGACAAAATTCGCCAGGCAGATGAAGTGACGATGGGTGTGTAGGATCTTACAAGACAATTTGAACAAGCAAGTGCACATGGGGAAGAAGTTAGTACAGCATGAGCTGAAGTAGAAATATATCTAAGGCTAGAAAGGAAGCTGAAGTGGTAGTGCTGATGAAGATGACCAAGTTGGTGAGGTCCAACCTAGGCAGAGTATTGAAGATCAAGAACAGGTTGGACTCACCTTATATTAGTGTTTTGTTGCACCCTGAAAGGATCATACATGCCATTCAATGAGTGATTTGATGGTTACTTGCTGGAATCCCATAAGTCCAGAAGAAATGCGGATGAAGATCCTGCACAAGAAAAACCAGGTATGGTCTTCCGCATTTGTCAATGCGGAAGACATAAAAAAAATACGGACAAGTATTGGTTCTTCCACATTAACCAATGCGGAAGACCAATTAGTAATACGGACAAGACTTTGTTCATCCGCATTTGCCAATGCGGATGACCGGACAAATGCGCAGAAGTATTTGTTCATCCACATTAACCAATGCGGATGAGCAACATACTAGTGCGGATGATCAAGTGAAGAAATGCTCATCAAGTCAACTCATCCGCATTTGCCAATGCGGATGAACAAGTAGAGATGCGAATCAAGACTTAGACTAGTTCTTATCTAATAGGTCAGGGGTAGTTTAGTCATTTTCTAACGGCATCTTGTCTGCCTATAAATAGAATAGATAACCTCATACATAAGGTGACAGAATTTAGACAATCATAATATTTGTATTCTCAAGGTGTATTATTACTTTTCTTTGTAATCAATCACCTTTGTTAACAAATGCAAAAGCATTTATGAGTATTTCTTCTGCATTGAATGTTTCTTGATTGTTTGATTCCACCATTCAATCATTAACTCAGACACTATATTTGATCCTTAGTGAGAATCTCAAACTCACTAACCCAGTCATGTTTATACTATGTTTATGTTTAAATGTAATAGGACATATGTTAGATTACTTTCGATTAAGTTTGTATATTATGTTTTACTACCTAGCGAAACTATAGTATTGCTCATAGTTAGCAGGCCAGTATCACCGGGCGAAACTATGTTTACTCACGGGGCGAAACTAGCAATGGGCCTGATAGTTTCGCTATCCAGCGAAACTATGTAGCATATATATATAGAATTGTTTCTATCATTGTAGGTGAATCTTGCAATACCCTAATACGAAATATCTCTGTCACAAGTGTAGTTTTGAGGCTGGAATTCATTGAAATCGCCTTGAGCCATTGTTCTTTGATTGTGTTTACCTTGTTTTGTTTATTATGCAATTCATTTGTTTCTACTTCATCACTGTATGTTCATGTTGAATGTTTGTTAGTAATATTGAACCATTTGGTCAATCAATAATACTATTCATCGATGTGTTTGGACCAACAAGAAGTTTTGATGACTTTACCTTCGGAAGATCTTGCTAACATACAACAGGCTTTAGTGCTTCGGAAGTATTCCATTCTTCGTAGACCAGATTTTTTTCCGAAGACAATTTTTCACTTGTCTTCTTCTTCATATTGGAGCTTCCGAAAGAAAAATATTTTCCTTCTGAAGCTTGCTTCTTCTTCAAACTCTTAGATGTTTCTTTCTTGGTCATATGGAATGTACTCTTAGATTGTAGAGGCTATCCTTAGCAAGATGAGAAGTACTTCCACACATGACACAGTCCATTTTCTTCTTCTTAAGAGTCTTCTTCTGTGAGTAAGGCTAAACTTGATCACTTTCCTTCTCCATCTTCATCGTTGCAAATGTTGTCGAAATTCTTTTAAGGAGAGAACTACCTTTGGAACTGGATGGTTCAGGTTGTTTAGCAGGGTTGTGTTTTCAGCCTTAACCACCTCAAATCCTAAAAAGATAAAGACTTGTTTCCGCACACAGTTGAAAGTGGCCTTGATGTTGGGATGATTTGAACATGAACTAGAACTCCTGGTACTAGAGTTCAAGTTTGTGTTTTCAGCCTGACCACCTTAATCCTACAAAGATAAAGACTTATTTCCGCATAGGGAGAGTACTACCTTCATCATGATGTTGGAATGATTTGAACATGAACTAGAACTCCTGGTACTAGAGTTCAAGTTTCTGTTTTCAGCCTTAACCACCTCAAATCTTGTAAAGACAAAGACTTGTTTTCGCACAGAGTTGAAAGTGGCCTTGATCTCCCTCTTGGCCTTCCTGATCCAGTTCTTCTTTGTGACTTGGTCATCCCAACTCTTTTATTCTCCTTAAAGAAAAAGTGACCCTTCTTCGAATGCTCTTATTCACTATTCTCAGAGGCATCCTTCATCATTTCCCTTCATCCTCTTCACTCATGCGATCTATCAAAGGAAGCTCAACTTCACAAGTTTCACACCTAGGAGATCATATAGACAAGATTGTGTGTGGAGGAGCTATCTCACTAGATCCTAGTCCATGCTTATTATGATAAGAAACTTATGCATGCAAGGATAAGGATATAATGTTCTTAAAGATCTCTTCTTCAAGAACACATTTTTCTACCCAGGCTTTGCTGATCACAAGCTCAGCCTAGCATTCAGTCAACTTAGTTTGGAGATCTTTAATCTGAGTCCTTAGTTTGGTGTGTTCATGTTTATGAGTTTAAATGGTTTTCTTTAAGTCATCTATCTTTAGTTTGTAATCATTTTCAACTCTTTTGAAATGAGATTTTAGGATGTTTAAAGACTCAAGATCAGATCTCATCTCTAAGTTGCAGGACTTGTATCTATTAACTTTAGCAATATTATTAGGTGTATAGAGATGTTCAATACCTTAGCTTCATCATGATCTGCCATAAGTGCTTGATTTGGAGATGCATCTTCCACCTAACGGCTCCAGTCAAAGCCTCATTTTTCAATAGCAGTGCAGCTTGATGCTTTGGCTTCACATTCTGGGTGGCTCACTTAGTGTAGTTTGGGCTGGTTTGTGTTTGACCACAATTTTTCCTTGGTTCCTTACACTCCCTTGCAAAGTGACCCATTTGGTTACAGTGGTAACACTTTACTTTGTTTCGTCTAGCCTAAACTTTCCACTGGCTTCGTTGCTTGGAAACTTCCTCCCTATCCTCTTGTAGAATTTCTTGACTATGTGAGTGAGGAGAGCCATTTACTAAACTATCTCCATGTATTCCAGGTCATTTGGATGGATAAAATATAGATCTTCAAGGTGGAAGAGAAAGTTGTTTGTGCTTTCATTAGAAGACACAAAGGCTTGTGAAGAGCTTGTTTCTTGAAATGGGCTTCCTTGAGTGTAGCTTCTCTTGGTGTCTCCAGAAAGGTGATGAAAAGATCCTTTAATGAGTTCAGAGGGGAGTAGATGAGATGATATTGTGGTTCTCTATGATCCCTTTCAACCACATGGAGGGCTGAACACAATAGATTGTTGAAGTTACCAAATGAACTTTGCATGTTCATCTCCATCTGTTATCCACTGAGAATACCATACAACTCTATAAAGTAAGAGTCTTAAGGCTCTAAGTTCTTTTGATAACAACACATAATGTGTCCATTGTCTAGGAAGAGAGGACATGAACTTCCTTGCAATGTCCCTATTCTCAAAAGTCACTCCAACATCCATTACAGTGTCCACAATCTCAACATACCTTAAGTATTGTTGAGTCATGGTTCCACATGTTTTGAAGGTGAAGTTTTCAAATCGCTGCTTTAGGAGAAGAGAGCAGTTTGAAGGGCTGTCATGGCTTTCTAATCAATCTCTATTCTCTTCCGGTCTTTTTCAGAATAGTCAGCCACATCTTTTGGAATCATACCACCCCTAACAGTAGCTGAAGAAGAGCTTGGTATGTAAGGCCCTAAGACAACAGATTCCCACATACTAGAGTCTTATGACTTGATGAACCCTTCCATTCATTGACACTAAGTGTCAAAGTCTTCAAGAGTGATGAGTGGGGACTTTTTCATGTTTCCAGATTCTATATTAGCTTTAGTGAGAGCTGCCATTCGACATGTTAAGTATTTTATGTGTGTGAGGGATCTTAAGATGGTGAGATCTTACAATCAAGAGCCTAAAACACTCTGATACCAATTGCAGGACCGTTTAAGGGATGATCACTTACAACACAACATACAATGAGGAGAGTATAGTCAAGAACACTTAATAGCTCAAATAAGGAATGGAAAAAATATGATATGATACTTAAAACACAAGTAAATATGAGACAAAATAAGAACAAACAACACAAGGATATTTGTTTTAAGGATGTCTTTGCTCTCAAGTTGTTATACAAGTGTGAAAGCTGGAAGAAAAGATACGAGGACCTAAAATACTTTATGCTACATCCTACAGTCGGCCATGCTTAGAAAGCCAGGTAGATTTCCTTTTGACTAGTGACTATGACATGCCATAACTCACATCCTAATATATTAGAAAAAGGATAAAAGTACATAAATTAGAAAGCAACAAACTCAAGACCTCAATGTACAGTTACCAAAAGCATGGACCTTTTCAACAACTTGTGTAAGTTGGTGAGTTATCAGAGTTGTAGTGAAAAGTGGTCCAGCTTTATGGAAAAGTACATAAGATAAAGCATGTATCAAAAGTCTTTGGAAGAAATCAGTCTTAACTTCATGGCTAAGGAAGACTTTGCCTTTAAGGCTTCGGAAGACTTTGCCTTTAAGGCTTCGGAAGACTTCACTTTTGACTTCGGAAGATGTTGGTCTTGGCTTCCTAAGATTTTACACTTAAATATAATTCTGATGCAGGGTAAAACTTCCGAAGCATTTCTACTCTACACTTAAGTGCATGCATGCAAGAAAGACTTTGAATATTTTAGGTGCATTAGCCTTACATGAAACCTTACAAACAATAGCCTTGCCAACTCATTGAACTTAGTGATGTACTGCTAGTATGTCATGGTTCCCGCCTCTAATTATAGGAAATCTCTCTCTTAATCTTGTCAAGTTCCCTCTGAGTACAGAACTCCTTAATCACCAACTTCTTCAATTCATCCAACTTCATCCTTCTAATCTCTCGCCTCCCCTTAGCTTGGACAATATTATCCCACCAATATAAGGCTGAGTCTATAATCGAGTGAATATTGAACGTCACCTTCTAATCTTCCATGCACTCGTTGATCTCCAACATTGCCTCCATTTCTCTCACCCATTGGTGAGCAGCAACAACATTCCCATTGCCATCAAAAGTTGGGGGCTTACACCTTTGAAAGGCTTAGTAGTTATAGCCTCGTGTTGTTTCTCACATAGCCTATCCTCCTCATTATCATCACTAGAGACAATAATATCAATCTCCGATTGCTCCCTTCTCCTCTTCCGTCATTCCCCCTCTTAGTGATCTTCTTCTCGTCCTCCCTTATCGCTTTAATCACTTCAGTCACCACAAAAGGCAGAATCATCTGCATGACTTCATAAACCTCCACCACAATGGCCTTCTTCACCATGGCTCTCAGATTAGCACTCTCATCACCCCTTTCCTAGTGATGGGTCTCGGGCTCCTCGTGAACTGTCTCACCAGTCTTGGCTTGATTCCTAGTGACCCGTGATCCAACACCACATCCACCATGACCTCAACCTCATGAAGCCTTTGAGGATCTACCTCCTGCCATCCTCTAAACACTATAGGATTGAAACACCAACATGGTCATTCAAGGTAAAAGCTAAGTTAATGTCAAGTGTACTAAGTCCCTAATTACAATGGCTAGTTGTGATTGGCCACTTACTTTACTCTTCATAACCCAAACATTGGTTATCCTTACTACATCAGTATCCAAATCTACTAAAAGCACATAAATCAAAGAACATGCGCACATAACACCGTTTAACTTATAAAAGAAATGCCTAAGGGCACATAGCTACTTGGGCTGGCATCCTTCCATTTCCTCCCATTATTAGTTTAAGTTCATATTTTTGAAATACTTTACCCATTTCTCTTAAATTTTGGCTCTCATAACAACTTGTATGGCCCCGTTCCGGGACGCTAACAGTTGGACATTTATCGCACATAATATTTAAAAACACATTAAGGTTCATTATAATCATGTAACACCCAGTTATATTAAAGTCAAAGGAAGAGAAGAATAAAGTTAAAGAAAAGAAGGAAAAGAAATAAAACCCAAGTCTAGGGGTAAAAAGTGTCCAAAAGGACAAAATGTTTGAAAAGTGGGTGTAAAAGGTGGTATGGCCGCCCATATGCCACATACACCATTGATTTTCAGGTTTTAGAGAGAGAAAGAGTAGCAAGTTCTCAGTTTTGAAGGAAGAACAAGAAAGAGTTCAAATTCAAGGTAAGATTTCATGCTTTTATGGCATTCTTGACTGGTTTTATCCTTGGGTTTATGCTTATGTGTGTTTGTATGTGTTTGGGGTATGTTTTTAGTGGGTTTCTAGCGGTTGAATTCAATTTGCAAATGAGTTTGGAGGAAGCCATACACAAAAAGCTGCAAAGGTGAGTTCTAGGACCCCTCTTTTACTGGTTTTAACTGATTTTGGGCGTGGAAATGCATGAATGTATGTTTTTATATAGCTGGGTTTTGGACCCGTATGCTTGAATGTGTATATGATGATGTTATGATGTGATGTGTGACTATGTTCATGCTTGATGATGTATGATTGTGTTTCTCAGGCTTAGAGGGTAAGAATTAAGCTTAGTTAATAATGAATGGTGCATGGAAATTGAGTCTGATGTTTTAGACCCACTTGATAAGTTTTTAAATCTGCCTAAGTGTTTGGAAGTAAATGCGGATGGAAAGGGTTAATGCGGATGAACATAAATCAATGGGTAAGTCAATGCGGATGAAGTCAATGCGGATGAAGTCAATGCGGATGAAGTCAATGCGGATGAACGTTGACTAAGTGCAGGAAATGCGGATGAGCCTTTGCCTAAGTCTGGGAAATGCCGATGAGCAAAGTAAGTCAATATGGATGAAGTGAGTCAATGCGGATGAGCATTGACTAAGTATAGAAATGCGGATGAGCAAAGTAAGTCAATGCGGATGAAGTGAGTCAATGCGGATGAGCATTGACTAAGTATAGAAATGCGGACGAGCAATGTAAGTCAATGCGGATGAGCATTGACTAAGTATAGAAGTGCGGATGAGCAATGTAAGTCATTGCGGATGAAGTGAGTCAATGCGGATGAGCATTGACTAAGTATAGAAATGCGGATGAATTAGGCAAGTGCGGATGACAAATGCGGATGAACTATAGCAAATGCGGATAACTATAGGAAATGCGGATGAACACTTCGTAAACTTCTGACTTTTTAGGGAAAAAGAGGTAATGTAGGCTTTGACCTAAGAGGTTTCCCAACGGTTATGAATGTTGACTTATGGGGTTATAAATGGTATGATGGGCATGTAATGATGTGTGCTTGATGCTTATGATGATGATGTTTCATGGTTATGCATGATGTCTGTTATGTATGTATGATGCCCTACATGATGATGTATGAATGATATGTTTATGTTCCTTGTGATGATGTATGATTATCTTTCCTTTGACTTTACGTGTTATGAATGAATGAATGAATGAAGTATTATGTAAAGTAAAGTGAAAGATAATGAAAGAGGAACATGATGAATGAATGCATGCATTGATGAATGAATGTAAGAAAGGCTTGCAAGCAAATGTATGGAGGTTCACACCCAATGAAGGGTGTTAGCTCAACTGTGTGCGGGTTAGCTACCCCGGAAGGATGCACACTAGGGTCTAATCTTTGTGATTGACCATAGAATTGGATCCTTGCCACTTGCCCTACGTACTGGAGTTAGCTTCGTGCATAATATTCGAGGTTTATGAGAGGCCTCAGGCCCAGTTACCGCTTCGTGCACAATGATCGGGGTATAGCATATGCCATTGATCCAGAATGAAAGAGAAAATATTTTTAGCAAATTTCAATCATAACTCCCTTTTAAAAGAATTATAACTCACCATTAACACCATTAATAACCTACTCCTAACCTCAACTATAAAACCAAGCCTTAGGCCTCACTTTACGTTTACTCATTCTCTAAAAATCTCACTGTCATATCTTTCTTTCATCCATTGGTTATGATCAAGTTGAAAATTTTTATTTTATAAGAAATTTATAATTTTTAGTACTAAGGCAATCATTTATTGCTTTTATATTATACATTTCAATCATCCTAACATCCAATTGTTCTCATGACTTTATGTTCTTACTATTATTCTTTCTTCTATCAAATCTCTTATTATTTTAATCATTATCATTTGATCATTAACATTTTAATAATCATTAAACTTAAAACAATCACTAACATCCTAAATCAAGCTAACAACACACTAACATAAACAAAGAATCTCGTTTGCATATGGACGGCTATGCCACCGCATTTGGTTATTCCACAAGATTATTTTTTTAAATGATGGCTATGCCAAAGTCATAGAGTATTTTTATTACTCAAATGAAGACTAATATACCATATATTGATATAATAAGTTGTTCTAACTCATTTCATGCTTTAACAATTTTAAAAGTGCACATAAGTGCCTTACTACAATTCTTGCAAAATATAATCTTACTTCAACCGCCCATAACTTTATCATAACAAACTAATTTGAGTAAACTCAGACTACAATGTTAACTTATTGAATTACCTTTTCAACGACAGTTTATAGGTCTTCAAAATTAATCACACGACTCGACAATAGCCTTCAGAAGATAAGTGTGCATTTCAACACCTTCTGTGTTGTGATGCATGTTTAACCTATTTACGGATCTTTTCATAACAATGTTTCTCAATGAAAGTTGTTTGGGAGACTTTGAAGTTGTTAAGTAAGTTTTAATAATTTTATGAAACCGTTTTCTATTTTAAAAACATGTTCAAACATGTACCAAACATTTTGTCCAGAATCTAAAATTGGTACAATAATCATTTATCAATCTACCTTTCACTTTTTGGCATTCCTAAGCATCCTAACTTCTTGTAATGAATCCCAAACTCAAATTATTATTTATTTTTATCATATTGGAAATCACTTTTGACTCTTTACATCCAAGCTTTCTTATGTACTCCACAACCATCACTATACTTGTGAGTTTTCCATGCGAGTTCTCCATGCCCCTTTTTTCTTTATTTCACACCTTTTTGGGTGAAACATGTTAACCTTATGAACTTACACCTGTAAACATCTTGATACTTATAAATGCACATGCAATTATCTTTACTTTTTGTCATGGTTATTGGTATTATTGTGAGTATTATATGAGATACATTATTTGTTAACAATCATTAACTATTGCTAGCCTAGCGACATCATAGATCTATGGGCCTGACAAGCCTGCTTGTTTAATCCAAGTATACTTAGCTAATCATTTAATCTTGTAATCTTGTAAACTTTTAAGGTTTGATTGTAGCTATATGTATTCTATAAACCTGCATAATTCATAACCATTGACATGAATTGCTACTTGTAAACCCTTGTGTGTATATATATATATATATATTATATATATATATATATGTGTGTGTGTGTATGTGTGTTTAACTGATGGAAACTCACCAACTTTAAAAGTTGACCTTTTATTTTTAACATGTTTCAGGTTTGATACTTGAGGATCTCTTCGTGCTAACATAGGACTTGGACTTAGTTTAATTGAAACTCTTATGTTGTTGTTTATATCTTGTTGTATTGTAATGATTTAAATATCTTGTAATGTTCAATAAAAATGATATTTAATATTATTTCAACTTATTAGTTCCATGTGCTATGAACAATCGTTTCACATTCGTCTTCCCCATGATTCCGCCATCGTTCGGGGTATGACAAATGTCATGATATATTATGAAGCCTTAAAATGCATGCTAGACTTATGATGTGCTCCTACTGTCAACTAGAATTAATGACCTGAGAATACTATACTAAACGACTCAATACAATGGTTGGTGAGTTCAAGGCTTTGTGTTTAACATAATCAATAACAATTGTAAAACATAATAAGTGCATTAGAATAGATAGCTAGTCTATATTCACAGGTAATAATCATAGTGATTTCATGATTGAAGCTGACTATGTTTCGTTTGTTGCTTCCTATCACGACTTACCAAATCATGATGATATATTTGTTTAGGACAAAAATAGCACCCGTTTGACCTCGAGTCACATAGGTGGGGCTCATCAGATACAGTAGTACTACCCAAGATATCTCGCTAATTATCAATATTAATGATCCAAAAGTGTGAGGGCTTCTAAGGTATAACTTTAGTGTTTAAGTTGAAAATGGATCAACTTTATGCAAAACTACATCCAAGGAAAGCATTCTCCTTTATCTTTGGAAGAAATCAGTTTTTATTCATTGCCTTCGGAAGACTTTGTCTTTGGCTTCGGGAGATTTGGTCTTTGGCTTCGGAAGATTTTTCACTTAGAATATTTTCTGTGTAGAGTGTTAAACTTCCAAAGCAACTTCTACCTTTGCATGCATGAGGGAAGCACTTTGGTTGCTTTGGTTGCATCAGCCTTTCTATTAACCTTCTAAAAATACATCGGGATTAATCTAAAACATCACCAATTTATTTGAAGTACAAAATTAAAGTCCTGAGCACCAAAAAAATGAATAGCTGTAAGTAACATAGAGCCACTGGTTACGGATACTCGGCTCGACCATTCCCCAATCTAGTTTTTAATGAGGTGGAGGTTTATCATCTCAGAGAAACTCTTAGTTGGTACATACATTCGTTCATTAACCATTATCATTGACTTTGAAGATTAGTCCCTCTTTATTTTCAACCTTGATATTATTACGTGGATAGACTTCTTCCTTACTTTTATTAAATATTTTTTATTTTTTATATAAACAAAAAATAGTTAACAATTTGGATTGTCTTTAAAACTAACACGTGTCCCTAGTAAAATCACCAAAAACATGGTGTGTGTGTGGATAGTATATATATTTTGATAAAGGTTTTTCACACATATTTAGTTTTAAATGGTTATTACTAATACTAAACTACACACACAAAAGGCAAGTGTACATGTCGTGAGGTAATATAGTGTTAGTACGAAACGAGTACAATCCGTGGACACACTAAGCCTAACCAACAACCCTTATAATTGACTATCAGTTTTATGTTTTCGAAAATGAGAAGTTAAACAAAATAATGATAAATAAATAGATAAAGGTAGATTGAGACTTGAGGTGATTCTTTCGGTGAAGTAAGGCTATTATACTAATTAAGATTACACTTATGTAACTATGATGAACTGGTGGTGTGGTTAAATACATTGATTAATGTAACTATGTTCATGTTATAGATGTGAGCGACTGCGGATTTCTCGTCTACCAGCTCTGTAGTGTCAAGGACATCATCAGGAGTAACTTACAAAACTGAATCAATCAAAGGCACTAGTAATGTAGGTAGATCTCCAAAAACCTTTTAACATATGATTTTTGAAGACATAACATAATGTTTGAAAGAGATTTGATCAAGTTCCTTTCTAAGATACCATTAATTTTAGAAAAGCATAACAGTTACTGTAGATTTCTCAAAGTAATAAAAGGAAACCAGCAAATGATCAGAAAGTTAAGGTTATATGATTTCTAATAACCACTTTTAGTTCATTAGCCATGGATTTATTACGAACACTAGTTTTGTGAATAAAAGTTAGTTCATATGTTTTTCAACCTTATATGACATATGCAATTACAAATCATAAGTTTATAACTCCCTATTCAAATGTAGATGCTACCCATCAAAAGTTTTCCTAATATTACCATAACATTAACATAATATAAACCACATGATTAGTTGATCAAAAGTTACACAAAGTTTCACTAAATTAGGATAACAAAATGAAGTTTAGCTCATAATAAGCTTGAACATGACAACATAGATAGAAGACAGTAATGAATTCATTGGTAAATTAGAACAATCAAACCAGTGATCCATTATGGATGATGTTAAATGATCCTAAGCTTCTTATAAGTAATGAACCTCCAAATCCTTTTAAGGACCTCCAAAGGCTTAGTTCCCGAGAGGAAACACCATCACTTCACCTCCAAAAAGCTTCATTCAAATTTGCAAATGAGCTCCTCTTTATAGACTTCTAGAGTGTTTAAGCATGACCCTATGCTAGTATAATACATACATAAGCTTATTGGTTCATATGCTCAGAAGCTGTCAGGGCACGCCTCCGTGCCTCATGAGGCACGGCCCCATGACTGGGGTAGTAACACCATGGTGCCTCAAGAGCCACACCCCTGTGATATATTTTTAGGATTAGTACTTTTTCTCCTGTGGTAAGGCCTCATTCCCGGAACACTCACAATTAGTCAATCATCGAACATAAAACATAAAACATTATTTGACTGGGGTTGACTAAGAGTGATATTATAATCAAGTCAATGATTGAGTGGCGGAAACAAACAATCAAAAAACATTCAAATTAAGAAAAGACTCATAATGCTGTTTGTATTGATATATGAAAGTTGATAAATTACAGTGAATGATTACAACAAAAATTCTCTATCTATCAGCCGTCACCTCATACGAGGTAAACTATTCTATTTATAGGCAGACAAGATGCCTTTACAAAATGACTAAACTACCCCTGACCTATTACATCAGAAACTACTCTAAGTCTTGATCCGCATCTCTGCTTGTTCATCCGCATTGACAACGCAGATGAGATAATCTTGATCAACATCTCCACTTGATCATCCGCATTAGTAAGTTGGTCATCCGCATTGGTTAATGCGGATGAACAAATACTTATGCACATTTGGTCAGTCATCTGCATTTGTCAATGCGGATGAGCAACGTCTTGTCCGCATCTTCTTGTGTTCTTCCGCATTAGTCAATGCGGAAGAGTAACTTGTTCTTCAGCATTAGTATTATGTCTTTCGCATTAGTCAATGCGGAAGAGTAAACACTTGTCCGCATCAAAGTTATGTCTTCCACATTAACTAATGCGGAAGATAAAACTTGTTATTTTCCTTGTAGATCTTCATCCGCATTTCTTCTTGGACTTGTGGGATTCCAGCTGAGCAATCATCAATTCACCCATTAAGTTGGCATGTATGATCCTCTTAGGGTGCAACAATACTCCCCCTAAGGATTATACAGCCTAGTTTTCCTTAATGTTTAGGAGGTTATTGATGTTGTGATGATTCAGCTGGGTCTTTTGATGATACAAAAGGTGCAGCTTGTCTTGGATCCAGAATTGCTTTGATCATGTTGACAAAATCTTGAGCCTCTGAGATTTTATCCTTGCTCAGTACATGTATCTTCATTCTGCTCATATCATGGATTGCTTCAAGTAGTAGCTTCTTCAAAGAAATAGGTTCCCAAAGAGAAACTGTTGAAAGTCCATCTCTGTGAATCAATAAGGAATCATCTACATCAACTTCAAGCTTGACAATGTTGCCTAATTGGAGAGGTGTCTTCTTCTTCTTTCTTTTCTCTCTTTTTGCATTGATCTGATCATAGGCCATCTTTAGTAGTTTGATACACTTTAGAATGAAATGTAGATCTTCTTCACCGAGTTTGTTTGATAACTCTCTGAAGTATCTTGTATAGATGTATTGAATGTATGATTGATCCAGTAATCTCACTTCATAACCACTGAATAATCTGATCTCAGCACCCTCTTTTCCTCCCCATTTCCTCTCAATCACTAACTCATATGTCTTCTCATCATAAAACACATTTGAAGTTGGAATTGAGGAATGTGTACTAGCTACCATTTTTCTTTTCAAGGCTTTAGTAGGTTTGACTTTAAGTTCAGGGAATACAACTTCTTCAGCTGGTTTTGTTTGTTTCTTTTCCAGTGGACTCTTGAATGTTTTATCTTTCATCATGCATGTAGCTTTCAGAGTGTTGAAGTTGTTTGTTCTTTTGAATATTTTGAGTATTCCTTCAAATTCATAGCCTCTATACATGGCATTATGGTTGATCAGCTCTAGGTTGGCCAGTTCTTTCAAGTCATGAATCTCAAGTGCATTTACCAAAGTAGAGTACTCGGTAAAGAATTGCACTAAGCCAGAGATCCTTTTCACCATAAACATGTTCCATGCACTATCATACTTCCAGGAAATAATTTTTTGATCTGTTTTGGCTTTTGGAGTTGATATTCCTCTAATCATCCAGCAGTGGTCAACCCTTCTTGAAGCTTCAGTTGAGAGGGTTCAGCAAACCACTCTGGATATCTATGAATGACAGGTGCAAGATAATCTTGATCTTTGTGAGTAAGACTCATGTCATGTGCAGACACTCTTGCTCTTGGATTCTTGTTAAGCACCTCTTCTTCTAACTGCTTTAATTTTTCTTTCTTCTCATTTATCATCTTGAGGGTAGCAGCTCTTAAAGAATTTGACTTCATGTTAGCCAACTTTGTTTTGGTGAAGCCTTGATTTGTGAGGTAATCCTTCACTTCCTTATCAGTCATACTATAAGGATCAGGAAATAGTGGCTCATGAATTTGAGATGATTTTTTTATTGATGATAGCTTGGATAGAGGAGTCTGTCTTGGCAATGGTCTATCATACCCAGATGTTTTCTTCACAGAAGAACCTTTATGCACAGTAGTATCTTTGAAGATTGCCTTTTCATACTTAGTTTCAATTGTTGGATCAAGCAACCTTTTTACTTTCTCTTCCTCCTCCTTCATGCCTTCATAAGTCATTCCAAACACTTCATCAGGATCATAACCTTGATTGACCAGAAACATGGCTTTAATCATCAAGTCATCAGTTTGTGCTTTGGATACCATGTCTTCCACTGCCTGTTCTGCTTTCATGGGACTGTCCATAAGAACATCCTTCTCAGCTTCATATCCACCAGCAATCTCACCTTCTTCTAAATCAATTGCAGCAGCCAATTTCTTCCATTGAGCTTCTGTCTGCTCATGTTCTTCCAAAAATTCAGCAATTGCTGCTAGACTTCTGAGGTCATATTTTTGTTTCTTAACTGGTTCTTCTTCAACTATTGGTCTCTTACCCTTAGCCTTTTCATCTAAGTATTTCCTTTTTCGTGAATAAGTTTGACGTTGAGGGCTTGATGCATCACCCTTTTCTATTACTTCAGGTATTCTCTTGGGTGTTGTTTGTACTTGTTCATCCACATTCATTTGTTGCTTCTCCTTTTTTGATTCTTTTTCTTTCTCTCTTTCTTATTCAACCATTTCTTTTATTCTTTCTTTTTGCTCTTCAGTTAGAGACACTGCAGGAACAATCTGCATGTTTAGCTCTTTCTCCAAAGGTTCTGGAGATTTTGGAATGAACACAATTGGATCAGAATCAGCTTTTAGGTTGTTTACAAACTCCCAGAAATCACTATCAACAATGAATTCTTCAAAAGCAAAGTTGTCTAGTGTGCTGAAAAGTTCTTCAAACTTAGATTTTTGAGTGTGATAAGCAGAGGTTTCTCCAGAATAAATCATCATTTCTAGACTGTGTTCTTCATGCTCTGTCTGACTTGTATTACCCTCTTGTTCTTCATTTTCATCAACTGACTGGTTGTCATCAACATCAACCTTTTCTTGTTCTTCTTTCATCATCATCCACTTCATTTCTTTGAATCTTAATCATCAAGCTCAAATATCCTTTTGTTCTTGCTATCAATTTCCTTTTCAAGTTTGGAGATGATATTAGCTCGTTCTTCTATGATATTTTCTTGTTCCTCCATTGCTATTGTTTGAATTTCAAGAGTGTCAATATGTCCACTGACTTCTTCTCTTGAATGATTAAGAGCAGCCTTTACAACTTCAATTTCCTTATCTTTCTCAGTCAATTCAGCCTTATGTTTATCTTAAGATCTTTTAGCTCTTGTTCCTTCTCATCTAGTTCCAGAATTCTATCATCTATGACTCTTGCCCTTATGTTTAGAATTCTCTCCATTCTTTCAATATTTTGCATCAATTTAGTAATCAGTTCATCCTTCTCATCTGGTCTGTTAACATTTGAATCAGCAAAACTCTCTTAGGGAGCAAGCTCAGAAGTTGTTTGTAGGCATATGAGTGTGATGATCCTTCACATCAGAAGATGATTTGGAAGCTTTAGAAGCACTGGTTGATCCTCCTACATTAGCAGGGTAATCTTGTGATGGTACACGTTGAAAAGGGGATATAGGTGATTGTTGTGATGATATTGGAGATTGATGATGAGGTGATATAGGTATAGGTTAAGGGGTTATTTGTGGTGTTGGTTGTGGTAATGTTTGTGGAGATGGTTGTGGTGAAGGTTGTGGTGATGGTATTGGAGTTGAAAGTTGTGGTGATTGTGGTGATGGTATTGGTGATGTTTGAGCAGCAGGTTGTGGTGATTGTATTGGTGATGGTTGACCTGCAGGTTATGGTGATTGTATTGTGATGGTATTGGTGATGGTTGAGTAGCAGGTTGTGGTGATAGTTGTGGAGATGGTTGTGCTTCTTGATTTATCTGTTGCAATATCCAAGGCAGAAGAGGAGTGTGAGCCCCAGTATAAAAGTTTCTAGGGTCTCTCTTCTTATATACTTATATGATCTTGCATCATAGTCTGGAATGTCAAGCACTGGTCCTTCAGTTGCAATGTCAGGATATGATTCATTGATTAGACATTGAATGAATCTAGGATACATCAGAAACTTGTATCTTAATCCTTCTCTAATGTTTGAAACCCGGCCATTCAAAACATATGCAGACATATTGAATGGCCTATTGGTGCATAGAGCATAGATAGTTGATGATGTGAGGACTGGAATGTCATTCCATCCTGTCTTTCTCTTTGACAAGCAGTGCTGAAACATATGAATAATGAATCTCCATGGTAAATCAAACAATCCCTTAACAATCTGCTTAGCATCATATCCTCCTCATAACCAATTTCAGCAAAAAAAGTGGTTATGTCTTCATCATTCAATTCCAAAGGAGTATTTGCATAATCACAAAACCTTAGACATCTTGTAACTGACTCTTCACTAATGATCAATGTGTGTTCACTGTTAATTATCCAAGTAAGTGTTCTAATGCCATCGGCTTCAACAACCTCAGCTGTGTTTTAGAAAGACCTTATGAGACTCTTATAGATAGTTGGTCTGATTGTGATGGCATATGTTATCCTTATGCTATTGATGATTCTGATGATGTCTCTCAGTCCTTTTGCTTTTGGGACATCAGGGTTTAAATAACCACTGATGTTATGGAGCTTGCTCCATGAAAGATTTGCCATGTAATCTGCACAAGAGACATGTGTGTTAGTTATCAGTTTTGACTTTGAATTAACAAGGAAGACTACTTGTTATTTCTATTCAATTGCTGTAATGGCAAATGATGAATTTGTCATTTAACAATCACAGAGTTTTAATGTTTGAACCATTAGAGAGGTATTGTTTTATTGATTTGTTTGAAATGTGTAATTTCAACATACTCTGTTCTTAAAACGAACATGAATATCAAGATTTTCATAATGACAAGAATTTATGTTGGTTTTCATGCTCATTGAAGTCGAAAAGGTGTATTATGTTACATCAACGAAACATGTTTTTGTGTTCTTCCTTATCATTTGGTTCTTGACTGATTTAGGTTTATCATTCTAAAACTTAGGTTTTGATTAAACTTCTTATGAAAATTTCACCTTATTTCTAATCCGAATGTTTTTTCAGACTCGATATCAAAAGTCGATTGAGAATATTGACACGAAAATCTTTGAATGTTTATGATGATGATGATGATTGAAGATGGTCTACTATATGTTTGCACTCGTCTCACTATAAAGTCTCTCAAATTTGAAAAGTATTAAATGACCCTTTTGAATTCCTTTAAATAGTCAAATAATACAATTTGGAAAATTTTATAAGTTTAAAAGCAGATACAGTCACCACTGTAGCAAATGCTGAAGGTTAATTTGTTTGACTTTTGCTCATCCACATTTGTTGACTATAGCAAATGCGGAAGGTTAATCAGTTTGACTTTTGGTCATCCACATTTGTTAACTGTAGCAAATGCGGAAGACAAACTTTTGACATTGACAGTCCGCATTTGGCTACTTTTGGTTGGTCATCCGCATTTGTTACTGTAGCAGATGCGGAGGACAAATTTTTGACTGACTGTCCGCGTTTCACTACTATTGTAAATGCGGAAGTTTTGTTCCTTAATTTTTTTTATTCTTCCCGCATTTGTGTATTTGCAAATGCGGAAGTTAAACTTGAAACCTTTGGACGTCTGCATTCGTGTTGTAGTAAATGTGGAAGAATAACTTGTGTGTGTTCTTCAGCACTATAACAAATACAGTAGAGTTGCTTGTTTTATGCTATCCATATTTGTACATAGTAGCAAATGCGATAGAACAAAGTCAAGAAGCATTTGTGCAACTATATCAAATGCGGTTGACACTAGAACAT
The DNA here is from genome assembly GCA_025506515.1 of Flaveria trinervia. Classification (NCBI taxonomy): domain Eukaryota; kingdom Viridiplantae; phylum Streptophyta; class Magnoliopsida; order Asterales; family Asteraceae; genus Flaveria; species Flaveria trinervia. The sequence goes on from CM046458.1 coordinate 22,678,092, forward strand.
TGCACTGTAGCAAATGTGATAGAGACCTGTTCATCCGCATTTGTTAACTGTATCAAATACAGTAGAGTAAATTCCACATTTACTTCACACACTAATGTGGTAGAGTAAAATCACTGTCCGCATTAGTTGCACTTGAAAATAAATATTGTTACCCGCATTAGTTACATGCATGGGTTACGTTCACCCGCATTAACTAATGCACTTACCTGGATTAGCTTTTGAACTTGATCAAAAGTTAATATGATTGAATTGATTATTCATCTTATGAAGAGGTGTCCTTGATTGATTTTTCTTATGAAGTTGGCTGTTGAAATTGTCAATTCTTGCTTGGATTGACTTGTATGTCACAATTAATATAAGTTTCCCAATTTTGACAGATCTTGGACTTATCATGCTTCTAAGAATCTGCGTAAGCTGAGATATAATGGTATGACTTATTGCAACAACACCAACTAAAATTCTTTTTGTTTTGTTTTTCAAAATTAAGTTAATAAACAAAAGTTTAGACTTACTCAAAAATTTTAAATTACTCCCCTTAAAGTTTATGTCCACATTTGGAGAGAAACTTTAAAGATTTAAAACTTTTTGAATATTATTTTGATTATATTAATAATGAAGAGAAAAATCTCTTTGTTGGGATCATATCAGTCTTACATTACACTTGTGCATCCTTTATGATTAAATGGACATGATCATGAACTTGAAGATTAAAGGTGTGTTTGTCCTCTTAAACCCATACCTCGTTGATATTTTGATCCAAATGACTTTTATCATGTTTTGGTTGATTTATTATTCAATGCGTACCTCACACACATAAGCATGAAATGATCAACCCTCCTTATACAATGCATGGTAGAACTTTTTCACAACTTTTCTTACCAGGTTACTTAAGTCATGAAATCTCATTTTCACTGATCCTCATTGGGATTCTTTTAATTTGATCCTTTTTCATGTTGATCCAAATTGGGATTCTTTTCACTTCACTTTGGAAGGTGATCCATGATAAGATTCTTTTGTTCATTCACTTGGAATCTATTACTTTGTTGATTCATCCAATTTTGGATGTGTTCCTTATTGAGAATCTTTTGGATCACGACATCTGCACTATGTGCAAGTTTCATCAGGTCTTTGCTCTGCAAAACAAAGATGAAACATGATGTGGTGAAAGAGATTCATAAAGTATCATTACCTAGTGTTTTAGGCTACTACACACATGCATTCAGATAAGCCAATACATACCTGTACTTTGTGATGAGTGTTTCACAATTGAATATGTCTTTAATCATCACTGCATGTATCTTTTCTTCCAAGTTGAGCCTACCAACATATCTGGTAAGTCATCTCAGTCTTTTACATTTTGAAATTAAGCACAGTGAATGATATAACGACTGTAATTATATCATTTCCCATATAATTCTTTTCTTCATCAAACTTGATTTCTTTTTATGGTTTTTCTAATGTTTTAGATTGTTTTTGATGTTTTTCATAGTTTTTACTCAAGGTTAATCATGCCAATTGACTAAACCAGAAATTCAAACCTACTAGGTTCAAATGCCTTGGTAAAAAAATCAGCTAATTGATTTTCAGTTGGTACTTCAATCAATTTGATTAAACCCTTTTCAACACAGTGTCTCAAAAAATGATGTCTAATCTCAATATGTTTTGTTTTTGGATGCTGAACTGGATTATTAGTTATAAAGACAACAACTGTGTTGTCAATAGAATTTTGTGTGTGCAAGAAGTTAAAACCATAATCAAGCATCTAGTTTTGAATCCAGAGAACTTGAGAGCAACATGCTGATGCAGCAATATACTCAGCTTCTGCTGTGGACACAGACACATTTGTCTGCTTCTTGCATTGCCAGGATACTAGTCTAGGACCAAGAAATAGATAACCGCCAGAGGTAGATTTTCTGTTGAAGTTGCATCCTCCATAATCACTGTCTATGTAGGCATAGAGAATAAATTCTCCTTCATTTGGATACCATAACCCAAGAGCTGGCTTGCCCTTCAGATATCTGAATATCCTCTTGGCTGCGTTCACATGTGATTCTTTTGGATCAACTTGATATTTGGCACACACACAAACATCAAACATAATGTCAAACCTATTGGCTATTAGATACATAAGTGAACCTATCATTGATCGATAGTTAGTTTGATCCACTGATTTGCCTTCAGGGTCAGGTCCAATCTTCACTTTAGTATCCACAGGAGTTCTGATAGATTGAGAGTTAGCAAAGTGGAATTTCTTCAACATGGTTTCCACATATTTTGATTGGTTAATGAAGATTCCATTTGTTGTTTGTTGGACTTGCACCCCTAGAAAGAAGGTGAGTTCCCCCATAGCACTCATTTGGAACTTTGAATGCATAAGGTCTTCAAATTCTTTGCAGAGTTGCTTATTTGTTGAGTCAAATATAATGTCATCCACGTAGATCTGGACTAACAGCATGTCTTTTCCTCTTGTTCTTCTCAAGAGAGTCTGGTCAATCTTTCCTCTTTCATACCCATGTTCAAGAAGAAAGAATGATAGAGTCTCATACCACTTTCTTGGTGCTTGATAAAGACCATACAGAGCTTTGTCAAGCTTGTAAACTTTGTGAGGGAAATATGGATCTTCAAAGCAAGGTGGTTGACTCACATAGACTTCTTCAACAATCTTTCCATACAGGGAGGCACACTTTACATCCATTTGATAAATAGTAAATTTCATGGACGCAGAATATGCAAGAAAGATTCTGATTGCTTCTAGTCTAGCAACAAGAGCAAACACTTCGTCGTAGTCGATTCCTTCTTCCTGAGTGTATCCATGTGCCACTAGTCTTGCTTTATTTCTGATGACTATCCCTCAATCATCGGTCTTGTTCCTATACAGCCATCTGGTACCGATAGGGTATTTTCCTTCGGGAAGATCTACCAGTTGCCATACTTCTTGCTTCTTGAATTAGAGCAATCTTCCTGCCTTGCTTCAATCCAACTATTGTCTTGAAGTGCCTCTTTGATACTGTTAGACATAGAAAGCATGAGAACAAACAGATGTTTGCAATACTGGACTTGCTTCTTATCACCCTCTCATTAAGATCACCAATAATGGTTTCAACTGGATGATTCTTGTGTATTCTTGTGGCTGGAATGGCATCACCAGCAATAGTTACATCAAGATTGGAGACATTCAGTTCATTATGGTCAGAGGCACATTCATCTTGTATTGTTGTTGAATTATCAAGATTGTCAACCTCTGTTTCAGTAACCGCTACATCTTCAGCAACATTGAGATTGCTTGGATCATTTGATGTACCTTGTGTTTCTATTGAATGATAAGCCTATTTTTGATTTTTGATCTCATTTGACAAGTCATCATAGTGAGATGGTACCAGGGGACCTTCTTCAGAAGAAACACTAAGGTTTTGTGACAGTTCTCTGATGGGATCAGCTTGAAGAGGAACATCTTCATTCATATGTTCATCAGATATAGGTGGAATCAATGGATAATTATCTCTTCTTTCTACACTTGATGAAGTATCACCTGAATGTATATTTCCTACATCAGACAAGTGAAATTGGTCAAATGATTTTGTAAAAGTGTCAATATCAAATAACCAGTCAGGACCATTTGTAGATTTGGGAAACAAATGTTCTTTGAATTGAACATTTGTAGATTCATCAATAATGTTCAGTCTAGGATTGAACACTCTATAAGCCTTTGAGACAAAAGAATAAACTACAAAGAATCCTTCATCAGACTTGGATGAAAATTTTCCCAAATTATCACGGGTGTTTAATATTGAGACTGGACAACCAAATGATCAATGCCTTTGAGTCAACCAGTGTTCTATCACAGATGAATAAACTACAAAGAATCCTTCATCACGCTAGCATCGTTCTTGCTGCTTCAATCAGTGTTCTATTTCGCCTTTCAACTACCCCATTTTGTTGAGGAGTTCTAGCTGCACTGAATTGATGAGCAATGCCTTTGGTTGCACAAAAGGAACTCATATTTTCATTTTTGAACTCTGTACCATTATCACTTCTTATTATTTTGACCTTAAGATCAAGTTGATTTTCAATTTTAGTGATAAATTCTTGAATGATTTGGGATGCTTTGTTTTTATGAAGTAGGAAGAACACCCATGTGAGTCGAGAAAAGTCTTCAATGATCACTAAACAATACTGTTTCTTTCCCATACTCATTACATGAGTTGGTCCAAAAAGATCCATGTGAAGTAACTTCAATGGAGTATTGTTAGTGTTCACCAGCTTGGTTTTGTGAGACGATTTGTGTTGTTTTCCTTTGACGCACGCTGAACATTGATCAATAAAATTAAATTCTTTTTGAGGAAGTCCAATGACATGGTTTCCTTTGACTAACTTGTTCATATTTTTAAAGTTAGTGTGCCCCAAACATCTATGCCAAAGTTGTGACTCATCAAATGATGCTTTAGACAAAAGACATATTTCTTCCTTAGGTGCAGAACACAAGTTTAAGACATATGTATTATTCTTCCTCGGATTCTTTAAGACTACCCATTCTTCAAGGATCGGAAATCTAGGTTTCAGAATGTAGCAGTGAGTGTGTGTAAAGTGAGTGGGATATTTTTTTGTCGCAGATCTAAGACACGATTAGCATATTGAAATTCAGTTGTTCACAGTAATTCACTCTATCAAAGCTCAGCATCCCGTTTGTCATAGATCCTTCTCCTATAATTCTACCACCTTCTGAATCTCCACCAAATGCCACAGTAGTTCCTTGTATGTACTTGAAATCATAAAGGAGGTAACGATCTCCAGTCATGTGTCGGGAGCATCCACTGTCTACGTACCATAGGCTACTAGACTTGTGTGGATGAACCTACAAGCAAAAAGAACTAATTAGAATAAGGAACCCAAGCCATGATGGTCTTGGGTTTCCCGTTCCTATTCATGATAGTCACCTCCTGGTATTTCCCTCTGAATTGTGATTTGGATGGAGGTGTTCTGGGAGATTTTTTATGATGAATTGGTCGAGTCATCTCATCAACATCTACTGAGGATTCAGATGAATAATGAAACCGTTGGTCTCTATTTCTTTGTAAAAATATAGCCCGAGTTTCATTATCAAAAGTTGGTTCTTTGCTTAGGAAGGTGTTAGGACCTAGTATTTGACGGAAATACCTAGAGATCACGTGTAAGCAGATCAAATAGTGCGGAATCCTATTTGATTGGCGATCCAATCAGTGAGAACACACGAAGAATCAATCAAGGATTGAAACTAATGTTAGAAATCGATAAGGAATCGATCTAATGTGTTCTATGAACTTGGAGAACAATTTAGAAGGTTTCTGGACGGCTAGGGTTCGTCTAGAATCGTACTTGATCGAGTGTCCCTATTTTTCATGAATTGAGTAGTATTTATAGGTTGGCACTATTCAATCGTGCGACTGAACCATTAGTTTGGTTCAGTCGTGCGATTGAACCATGCGGTTGGTTCATTCGTGCGACTGAGTGTTCAGTCGTGCGACTGAGCCAATCTTATGTTACAGTCGTATGACTGATCCAGTCTCCTGGTTCAGTCGTGCGACTGAGTCAATCGTGTGAGTTCTTCATGTGTATGGTTCATTCGCATGAGCCATTCGCATGGGAACTTCATTAAGTTAAGTTTGAATGTTTTAGTTAATAATATATATTATATGTAATCATTCAAGTAATTATAAACCCAATCATTCAGTCACGACTCATTCATGAACTATTAAACATTATAACCAACAGACTATCAATATCAGTTCATTACTCATACCAAACAAGATCTATTACATCACATATCACGATCTAGGGACATACATGTATCAACAAACTCCCCCTTGGACCTAGATCTCTCTAATGTCTTGTTTTCTTCTTCATACCTCCTCATATTTCTTGTACTTGTCCTCTTGTGTGACACCCGCTTGAATATCAAACGCGAAGCAAAGTCGTATAACATTTTGGAACTGGAGGGCTTGTACAATGTCTTGTGTGTCATAGAACAGTGGCCACTTGTATAATGTATAGACATCATTAGCACACAAGTTAGTTAGCCACATTGGGTCGAATACCCTGACAGTATCCATTTGATCCCCTTTGTTCAGAACTATGACAGCTTCAGCAATTCTCCAATCATAGTACCACCATTGGAAGTGTGGAGTGAAGTCCTGTGGCATTTCCCTGAGAGGGATTCTCGACATAGTGCGAGGAGGACTCCACTTCAACACAATCTTAGGTTTTCCAGTAATGGCATCCATCTCAGACCTTCTAATATACCTTGTAGGTTGTTCAGGTCTGAAGTTAATCCACCTGGTGTGGTACTCTTTCTTTAGGACAGCCTCAAACCAGCCTGACATTTTTCTCGGGTCAGCATACAACAGCTTCAATTGGCCGGCTGGTTGAGCTCAAATCCTGGTAGAGTCTTTAGATCATGTGGAAATCTAAAGTACTCTATGCCCTTTTCCCTCTTAACGGCATAAGCGTTAAGATCATCAAAATATGCCCATGCTATAATCCTGCCTGACACCATAAGATGTTTCTTGACGCTGTAGAACTTGGTGTAGGCATCCCTCTTCGGTGCAGCACGTTGGGCTCTGACTTCTTTAAAACATTCAGCCCACTCAGCCTTTCGAATATATACGTCATCGTTTGAGGCTTGGGCTGTTCCTTCGGTCTTTCCTGCTTCCTGCTCCATCTTGTCTAGTACCTCAAACATATCACTGACTAGGGACTCACCCAGATTGGGGACCACATTACCCTCGTTGTCAGCGTACTGAGGGTACTCTTCAGCAGCAATATCTTCAACCTCAACTTCATCAATGTCATGTAGTTCGTCGTCACTGGTTGAATCAACTGTTGGAGCATCCTTGATAATGTCATCAGGATTGAGTCTGAACATCTCTGCCAGTTGCTCGTTAGATAGGTCGTGAATTATTTCACCTTCTTCAGGGGTATAACTCACTGACCTTCGACAATCCCTTGCAGATCAAGAATCATTGTGAGTTGAGACTTGACCTGTTGAAGGGGCAATATCAAACTCATCTCTGTGGTACTTTGGATCTGTTTGATTTACACATTTCACACTCAAATCATTAGTAATATATCAAACAATGCATTAACTTAGTATAAACATTTAGTACATGGTTTTTCAATACAGAATACAAAAGTAAATAAATACATAAACATCCACTATTTACTTTTATCCTGAATGCTAGACTCTTCTTGTGAAGGTGCAGAAGCAGAAGCTGACTGATCGTGTCTGTTCTTTGTTCTCTTCTCTTGCCCGGAGCTGAGACAGATTCAGCTGCTTCTCCTCCTTCAGTCTCTTCATCTGCACACCACTCTTCGGTTTTCTCTTCATCAGAATCACTGTCATCATCATCATCATCATCATCATCATCTCTCATTATCTCTGTCTCCATCCTTTATCTTTAGAGTTTCTTCCTTTGATCCATTCAATTTTAGCAAAATGGTCCTCTTAGCTTTTTCCAACTCCTCTATTTGCTTACATGTTGCGACACTTTGAGCTCGGAGTTGGTCCAACTGAGTGTTCTGAGCAGCCAATTGTTGGCCTGTTCCTCAATTACTCGATCCTGCTCTGCAATTTTATGCGATTGTGCATCAGTCAGGTCGGTAAGCTGGCGGATCTGAGTGGTCTTTTCCTCATCAGCCGCCAGCAATCGCAACACCATTCTATTTAAAGCTGACAGCTGTTCCTCTACCCCGATTGGAGGTAGAGGAGATCTATAGGTGTGTGAGGGGTAGGCTGAGGGCTCGGTTTGGCGGCTAGTGGTGGTGGTGGAGGTGGTGAATATCGGGTCAGGTCTGGATGATAGTGGTGGTGAGTGTGGGGTGAATGATGTAGTGGTGGCTGGGGTCTGGCTTGTGGTGGTCGGTATGGTGGTGTTTGTTGTCGTTGTGGGGAAGGTATGGTGGTGTCTGTTGTCACTGTGGGGGAAGGTATGGTGGTGTCTGTTGTCGCTGTGGGGGAAGGTATGGTGGTGGATGGTGTGTCTGCAGAGGTGGTAGTGGTGGAAGGTATGGTGGATGTGGTAGTGATAAAGGTTACCTTACGCTTCTTCTTTTTCTGGCCATGGGGTTGAGCCATCCGTTTTCTCCTCGTTCCCTTCGAGGTGGATGCTCCCCCTACAATCCCGCCTGAGGACCCCGAGCATAAGTTGGATCAGTTTCCGTATCTCCGGAGCCTCTCGGTTGTTCACCAACAACCCTCAACCCATGTTCTGTGGGAACAACTTTCCTTCCCACAGTTGGGTCAGTGGCTCCTCATCAGATTCACCTCATCTTCATTGTTAAGAACAAAGTCTTGATGAAATCCTGCTAACTCAGTTACTTCAGCAGGTGAGACAGACACAGAGGGAACAGCGTCAGACACATTGCCTCTGGATGGAATAGCACCATCCCCACTGTCATCCTCCTCTGAATCATTAGTAGGGAGGACAATTGGCTCCACGTCGGAGTCACTGTCCTCGTGACGCCATTGGCGTCTCCCCGGTGCCACATAACTTTCATCTACTAAGTGGCCAATCAGCCTCTTTTCCTGGGGCTTAACTTGCTTGCCCCGGTATACCACCATCCTACCCAACGTAGTGTCATCCATAAGTTCCAAAGTCACTGCATCGTGACTTTCCTTGGGGAGCTGAGGCGCTTCTCATTGAATATCATCTGAAGAAATCGTGGATACATACAAAAACCTTCTTTCCCTTTTTTATCAATGTTCTCTACCAAATAAGCAAAGATCATATTAGAGAAGCTAAAGGGTGGTTCAGCACCAGAGCCACGAAGGCATTCTGTATCTGATCTGATAGGTCATCGAAGCCACCCCTTCTCGAAGCGATGCACTTAAGAATCACATGTGCCAGATATTTGTATTGTGCGCACAGGTTGCTCTTATTTAGCACCCCCGAGTAATGTCCCCCGCATACTTGATTCGGAGAAAACACCCTCTCACAGTCAATGGATGTACTTAATGGGGTGAGTAGAGTCATCCCCCAACTCAAGGTTCTTTGGATGTCCGTGGCGGTGATGTCGATAGCTTGACCCAAAATGGTGCTTCTGATGTTGTATGGCTCACGAGACCGATCCACTGAGGCATTCTCCCAGAATGCCTGGTGTAGTGATTTTGTAAGGTGTGCAGGGCGTAGATATAGCCTTATGTATCCGTGAACGTTTGAGGAAGGCTATAATACGGAGAACTTGGCCCCATTCCTTGTCGTGTGGTCCAAATGGGCACAAATGTTGTGCTTTGGATTAAGAGACCATCGGTCAGTCATTTTTCCTGAAACACATAAGACATAGAACCATTAGTACATAACATGAAAACTTCTTTCTAAGTGTAAAGTTGAAAGTCATTTTGATTCATTCGTGCGAATGAATCATGCGACTGAAGTCAGTCGCCTGTTTGAGTCATGCGATTGAGTTCAATCGGCTGATTGAGACATGCGATTGAGTTCAATCGGCTATTGAGGCATGCAATTGAGTTTAATCGCCGACTGGACTCATTCGGTGGGTTTAGTCGGTCGAATGATCCAATCGTAAGGTTCAGTCGTGCGATTGGAGTTCATTCGAACGACCAGTCGCTTGCCCTACTGTTCGATCGCCTGTGGGTCGAATCTTGACCAATCTAAGTCATTTAACAGTGTTTAATGGTCCTTTGCCTCGTCTACTTGTCACTAATAACCTATTAAACTCAATTTTAACATTTTGCTTAATTTACATAGGTGATTAGGTCATTTCACAGTTCGGTTTCTTGATTCAATCGAGAGTCGCTATTGTAGGTCGGTAATGTGCTGATTTTGGTAGGATTCAAGGAGTAGTGTACCTGGAAAACGTCACTCGAATGTTAGAACTTAAGAGCAATGTATATCAGAATCTGTGGCAATTTTGACAGAGTAACGGTAAAGAACACGATTTGGGGTGCTATTTGGAGTGATGAGTGAGATGCGATCGACTGAGACCTTAAATACTGAACCTAGGTTCATTCGGCCGACTGGCCTCATTCGATCAGTTCAATCGGGCGACTGAGTCTCAGTCGTACGATTGGCCTAGTCAATCGCATTCAGTCGGCCGACTGAGTCTCAGTCGGTCCACTGACTCATTTGGTCTCCTTCATTTGCCTCTTTAGTTGACCGGCTGAGCCTCAGTCGGTCTACTGTTTCATTCTCCCCCTTATATTGCGATCGATCATCATGGATCTTTTCATGTCCATTCGGCCGATTGGAAGCCATTCGCATAGTTGGTCGACCACCATGATCCACTAGTGCGAATGGGTCACACTTTGTGAGTTTACAGTCATATTGAACATTTACTATAAGACCCTTCTCACTTTTGATAATACATTGTAAGCTCTTAACTAATTCAGTCACTTCATACATGACCTTTTAAATTTTGGAAAACATGTGGCCATCTCGGACATGACCCTTTTTTTTGGTAATTTAATTCCCTTCTGATTTCCCTGATGTAGTCCGACAGACACACAAATTTAAAGATAACATAGAAACTTAAACTAAACTACACAACTAAAGTTTATTTTTGGACTTTTTGTGAGAGATAAAACCCTAAGATGGAAATCTACGGATTTGATTAGGAGTAGACAGCTTCAACTTAGATTGATCATATCTGGACCAACTCAATTTTGGAATCATACAGGAATATCAAATCATTTTGGGACTTGTTATTAAAACTCTTTGATGCTTAAATTCTCCGTGTTCATCCAGAGTCGTTAGCAACTTAAGGAAATCATACTGAAACTCTTAGATTTTCACATTGATTTGAACTCTTGAGAATGTAGCCACTAAGATTGTCAGTATGTTTGTCCACTTAAATCCATACATAGACTTTTGACGCCGACTGGTGACTGATTTAGGTTTAATTATTTCAGCTAACATTTGTGGATCCCACACTTATATGGTAATCAACATTCCTCAGAGGTTTTGAGCGGTCTACGGGTATTATTACAAGAAGTGACTATTCTTAGAGCTTTCAAGAGAAGCCTGTCCTCAGGTCAGTGCCATCACACAGCAGAGAGGCGGCAAACAACAATGAATTCTAGAATATCTAGGTTATGCTTATCCTCAGGTCAGTGCCATCGCACAGCAGAGAGGCACACAACCTATCTCCTTGTTAGAGCACTTATTTTATTTGACACATATGCACCAACAACATAAGTCATTAGCTTTATTGCATTTATCTTTCATTTTTCTTGCTTTGCTCTAATTATGGTCATCCGCACACTTTTGTGGCATTTAAATGCTCATTACCCCTTATTGGAATATATTTGATTGTGTTAACCAGTGATAAGATGGAAGCCCACAGTCAATTGAACAACTTAGTTTGATCTTGAGATCACCAATTAGGTCTAATTGTCTATTGTGTTGAATCTACCAACATATTATTTGTGATCTAGCAGCCTCTAAGTCTACTTTCTCTGTGTCACCTTAGGAGTTGCCAGTTTTCTATCATTTTCCCTTTTTATATTGCTTAGACTACACAGACTTATACTTTGAACTTTTGCATCTTTTCAAACCTTAAATTTAAAATCCCTCTTGATTTGTTCCTGTGTACTATCATATTCTAAAGGTATTGAATCAGTATCACAGACACAATCTACCTTATTTCAGCTAGTTACCCCTTCTCCCTCATTTTTTTTTAATATTAACTTGCTGACATCTTCTCCCCCTAAGATATTAAAATCATTTCGGATTTAATTATTTTTGGATTTTAATAAAGCAAAATAACATGAGTTTAAATATAATAGACAAAAGAAAAAAAAACAGATAACATAAAGTAAAATAAACTTTAACGAAACTACATCGGACTACACATCATTCTCATCAGGAATTACCTCACTTTTCTTTTTAACGCTGTTACCTCTAGCAAGTATTGAAAACGTGGTTTATCAAAGGCTTTTGTATAGAGGTCAGCACGTTGAAAATCAGTATTAATTTTAACCACATCTATTAAGGTCTTTTCAAAACAGTCTCTTATGAAGTGGTATTTAATACTGATGTGTTTGGTCTTAGGATGTTGAACCGGATTTGGTTACTGCAATTGCAGCAGAGTTATCAACAAAAATAGGAGTAGACGAGAATTTCAAACCGTATCCCGAATTTGCTGTTGAATCCAAATGATTTGAGAACAGCAACTTGCAGCAGCAACATATTCGGCTTCACAGGTTGACAATGCAACCGATGTCTGCTTCTTACACTGCCATGTAACTAATCTTCTCCCAAGAATTGACACCCTGCTGATGTAGACTTGTAGTTCATTTTGCAGCCTCCATAGTCCAGTCCTATACGTTGTGAGCTCAAAATCGTCATCATGAGGATACCACAACCCAGTGTGGGTGTACCCTTTAGATAGCGAAAAATCCTTTTGACCCCGATCAGATGATTGACCTTAGGTTTAGCCTGATATCTGGAACATAAACATGTAGCATACATGATATCAGGTCTTGAGGCAGTGAGATACATGAGAGATCCAATCATTCCTCGGTACATAGTGGCATCTACAAGATCTCCATTCTCTCTCAGGTGCTATATCATGATTCGTAGCAAGTGGAGTCCCAGCAGCAGAAGCATTCTCCATGTCAAAGCGACTGAGAATGTCTCCTACATACTTGGTCTGATGTAGAAAGATCCCATTAGGTTTTGATCCACCTGTAACCCGAGAAAGAACTTCATCTCCCCCATCGCACTCATCTCAAACTCTTTCTTCATCATTGCTTCAAACTCTTTGCATAACTCTTCGTTCTTTGACCCGACGTTATGTCATCAACATATATCTGTACAAGCATAGGTCACCATCCTTTTCTTTAATAAACAGTGTACAGTCAATGACTCCCCTGCGAAAGCCGTGTTTCACAAGATGAGTCGAGAGTTTCTCATACCAAGCTCGAGGAGCTTGATGAAGCCCATATAACGCCTTGTCGAGCTTGTAAACTCTATCCCGATGATAAGGGTCTTCAAATCCCTCGGTTGACTTACATAGACTGTTTCCCTGATTTCCCCATGAAGGAATGCACTCTTCACATCTAATTGGTAGACTTTAATCTTCATGTACGAGGCATAGGCAAGGAAGATACGAATAGCTTCCATCCTTGCCATGGGTGCAAACACCTCATTATAGTCAATCCCCTCGACTTGGCGAAAACCTTGAACCACCAGTCGAGCTTTGTTCCTGATAATGACTCCTTGGTCATCCTTCTTACATTTTAGTACCCATTTGGTGCCAATGACTTTAGCACCTTTAGGTCTATCAACCAGAGTCCATACACCTAACTTCTTAAACTGCAGAAGTTCTTCTTGCATGGCACTCACCCACGCCTCATCATTTAGTGCTTCACTGACATATTTTGGCTCAACCTGCGAGACAAAACATCGATACGCACCATCATGAATGTAACCCTTCTCCATAATGAGGCGTAATCAGCTGAGTATAGCTGATTTCGGGTTTGTACTCCTGATCGGAAATCTCCAATAACATTGTCAAGGGGATGATAGACGTTTAGTCATGATCCTGGAGTAGTCGGCACAATCACCTCCGAACCAAGATTGTGAACATTTTGGTCTGCATCTGAGGAGGTTGGAGTTTGAGGTTCCGAAGTCGAGGGTGCATCACTTGTGGATGCTTGTGGACTTTCAGGAACTGGAACCTGTTCCTCCTGACTGTTCTAGTCATCTGCTTCAGCTTCGTCTTCAGAGGAGGAGTCACTTTCATCGACTACCCCTTCTGACTGAGTAGATGATCTCCCTGTGTGCTAGATGGAGTATTTAGAATATCATACATCATCCTAGTAGCTAACTCATCATCCGAGGGAGAGAGAGGGATGTTGAAGGATTTGAAGAATCCATCATAATTGAAGAAGTATGCAGGTCCTTTGCCTGTAGTGGTGTGGTATATCTCTGAACGTCGACATTACACCACACTTCTACAAGACCCATTGAGTTATTGTAAACTCGCTTGTTCGGTATTTGTATCCTAGAAAAGTTCCTTCAACTGCCTTCTCGCTGAATTTTCCTTCTTGTGTCTTCTTCAGAAGTGTACACGGTGCGCCAAAAGGTTCAAGATACTCCAAATTCGGTTTGCTCTTTGAAGTAGCTCATACATGTCTTTCCGTGGCGCTTGACTATTAGGACTCGATTCAGTGTATAGCACGCATTTGCCACTGCCTCGTTCCAGAACTGGATAGGCAGTTTCGAGTCTGCCAGCATAGTCCGGCTGTCTCTATCAAACTCCTGTTCTTTCTCTTAGCAACGCCATTCATCTGAGGTGTGTAGGCAGAAGTGAATTGATGCACAATTCCTTTTTCCTTGCAGTATGCCTCCATCCCTTGATTCTTGAATTCTGTCCCGTTGTCTGAGCGTATTTGTCGAACTTTTAGCTTGTAGAGTGATTCCAGTGTGGTTACTAATTCCTTGAATGTCTCCAAAGTTTCTGATTTTGATTTCAGAAACATTACCCAAGTGAACCTTGAGTAGTCATCAGTGACCACATAAAGTACACGTCGCCTGCAATGCTCCTTGTACTAACTGGACCGGCAGATCCATGTGAAGAAGCTCAAGAGGAAGTTCTATTGAATGAACTTTCTTTTCCTTATGAGACTTCTTTGTCTGTTTGCCTTTCTTGCAAGGTACACAAAAGTCAGGAAGTTGGAAGTTCTTGACATTCACTCCTCTAACTAAATCCTTCTGAATCAAATGATTCATCTTCCTTTGACTAATGTGTCCCATTCTCCAATGCCAGGAGATGGAATCCTTCTCAGTAGCTTTAGATAAGAAACACTGAACCTCATAATACGTTGTGGCAGCTGTTGACAGATCCAAGACATAAATGTCTTTATATCTTGAAGCAGTCATCAGAACTTGGTCCTCTGGGATCATATATCTTTCTTCAGCACGTAACACTTCTGGTTATCGATGATGATTTTAAATCCTTTATCACAGATTTGGGAAACAGAAAGTAAGTTGTTCTGAAGTTGTTGAACGTAGTTCACTTTATCAAACTTAACTTTCTGATTTCCCACTTCTCCCTGAGCAGTGATATAGCCTCCTTTGTTTCCTGCAAAGGAAACATGCCCTCCTTTTATTTGTTTGATGTTAGATATAAGGGCTCTATTTCCTGTCATGTGCCTGGATGCTCCGCTGTCTATAATCCACGTGTTAGTCTCAGCATTATATCGAACACCCTGCACATACATAGTAAATGAATCAGTTTAGGTTAGGAACCCAAGCTTTGATTGTCTTGGGTTTCCCAGAGGCATCACACATCATAAACTCCATCCATTGACCCTTAGAAGGTGAGGGTAGCTCAAGTTCCTTCTTGTCCTCAGTATTAGACACGTAGGTGGATTTTTCTTTCCATAAGACAGATTTGTGCAATGCCTGTTTATGATAAACAGTCGTCTGACTTACAGGTTGGACTTTAGGTTCACTAGCTCTTCTAGGTGGAGTTAAATAACTCCGCTTAGAAGACCTAGGTTTAGAGTCCAGAAGATCAATCTTCTTCCTAGGGGTCTGATAGAAATGACAGTAGGTAGCAATGTGTCCACATTCTCCACAGTTGTAGCATGACCTGCTATCAACTTTATGAGTAGACTTTCTTTGTGGAGAAGTGCATGACACTCTAGTAACATCAATCACTTTAATTTTTGACTCTTGGATGTTTGATGTTTTCTCTGGTGTAACAAAATTTACTGATTTAACCTGTTTTACTTTTTGGTTAACTGGTTTTTGACTTGAAGCATGTGAAAAAGTAACATTTGAAGTCCTTTTAAGTTCTGATTTGACTCTATTTGACCCTGACTTTAAATTATTTTTTTCAAATTCATTTTCCAGGTTAACACAAGGCAATTTACCCTTTGCCTTTGAAGTGGATTCTTTTGTTTCTGACCAGATTCAGTAGATGAACATGAGGTGTCTGGATCAGTAACAAGAGGAGTGGTCACCACATGATCCTTGATGGGGTTATTATTTACTGGTCTTGACTTAGTGTTCATCAAGGTCTCAGGTGGTGGTGGAACCACTTTGTAGCCTAATCCCTCCCCGTTATTCCTTTCTCTTACTAAGTGTTGGACTATATGTGACGAGCTAGTCCAATTATGCAGTTTCTGTTTTAATGAATTAACTTCGACTTCTAGAACTGCCCTTTGTTTCTTAGTGTCTTCTAGGGAGTTAAGATAGTACCTAATGTCATTTGCTTGGTTAAAAGCCACTACTTCGGTTTCCCTAAGTTGTTTAGTCAATAGGTCTATCTTTTCTTTATAACTATGGTCATTTTGTTTTAGTACTCTATTAGCCTCAGTGCACAAACATAAATTTTACTAAGTTATCATTATGATCTAATAACCTAGTAAAATTTTCATCTATGCTATTTCTAAAAGTGTCACAATGAGAACAAGCATGGTTATTAAAAATTTGGTCAGTGGTACTTACCTGAGTTGGGTCAGAAGAGTTAGCCATCAGTGCAGCATCAGATGATTCCGGTTCTGGTGATTCTAGCTTTTCTGTCTCTGATGTGGAAATATCCTCATTTGGCTTGTAACTGACCTCGGCTGCAGTTGCTTCTTCACTATGTGACATTGCAATCTCAACTGCTATATCATCTTCACTCGCAGAATCATTGTCAATATCCTCAACACTGGCAATGTTAGATTCTCCTGGTGAGACAAACCTGAAACTCCAATCCTGTCCTTCATCATCATGAGCAGTTAGGCTTTTGGATCCTTGTTTGATGAAGTAGAACTAAAGCTTGCTTGTCTTGGAGAGTAAAGGATGAGAACAGGCTCCCATTCCCCATCTTCTTTGGCTTGACACATTCTCTTTTGAAGTGCCCCTTCTCACCACAGTTAAAGCAGGTCACTTTACTCTTGTCGAAGCCAAAGGTGGTGTCCTTAGTAGCAACCAAGTTCTGTCCAGTCTTTTTCACAAACTTCTTCGCCCTCCGACAGCACTTGCTAAGGCCCACATTATATCCATTCTTTCAAGCTCCATCTCATCCACCTGCTCGTAGTCCTCATCTGCCAGATGGTAGTTTCCAATCTTCCCAGCAACAAGTCCATCATATGAGTGAACCACTGCTGCTAAGAGATCCATATGCTCTCGTGCTACTTCCACGGTCACATTACCGAGGTTCTCGATCTTCAGTTTGGTAGCGTTTGCTTCTGATCCAATATGATGGGTACATGATGACCCAGACGTGTCTGATCCAGAAGGAGAAGCATGTGAAGTACCTGACGAGCTAGACACAAAAGCAGTCTGGAGGGGTGCTCCAGATGTCTTAGCTTGAGGCGTGGCGTTGTATAAAGCTGGATTTTGTGTGTACGAAGACTTATGAGCTCTATACTTCATCCTTAGTGCTTCTTCTCGCAACTTAAGAATGAAGTCATTTATATCCAGCTTTACAAGGATTCCATTCTGTCTCAGTTTAGACACGAATGTAGCCCACTTATCAGGCAACCGTCTGCGAAGTTGCTTACTTTCTCTTCCATGGTAGTAACCACTCCATGTGTATGCAATTCACTCATCAAGTGGTAGAATGTGTCTATGACTTCGTCCAAACTTTCATTACCAATTGATGAGAAGTTATCGAATTCCTTCTTAACTCCTTTGCCTTGATTGCCTTCAATGATGCATTACCATCATATATCTTCTCAAGTTTGTGTTTCATTATGAGATGATTTCTTTGACCCTTCCTTAAATCCTTCAAGTGATTTCTATCATTTGTTGATCTAGGTGTCCTAGATTGAGTATTATGAAGATGAGGTCTGATAGAGTGCATCACAGTAGATGTTTTTAAGATGGGCTTGTGTTGTGGAATTCTCAACCCCTTCTGATTAAAGTAACAATCAGATGTATTGTGATTGTTCATGTCACAGATTGAACAATACTTGTTGAAATAGCAATTTTTGATTGAGTGATTATTCATATCACAGATGGAATAATATGGATTAAAGAAGCATTTATCTGCCTTGTGATTGAACATGTCACAAATCTCACAATACATTTGTCTGTTTCTTGAATCAGATTTTTCCTTGTGTGACTCAACGGGTACTTTCTTTTGATGAGTTACTTTCATTTCTTTAGGCGATGAATCAGAATCAGCCCTTTTAGTAGTTTGCTTCATAACACTACTTTTTTTCAGTTGTCTGGGTTGTTTCTATTTCTTCAACCTATTTCTCACCTCCTTTTCAAACTGGTCAACATGTTCCTTGTTACAGATATCAAACCCAACTCCCTGCCTTAACCTTGATGACTGAGGGTCTGATGATGTTTTATGTGTTGAACTCATTTTTACAGTTTTTTCTTTTTCAATGAACCTTTTCTGATTTGCTTGAATTTTATGGAGATATAATCTCATTATCAGAACTACTCTCTGTAGTGGCTTTCACTATCTTGACATATTTCTTTTTGCATTGTAAAACAGATGGTATGAATTTTATAAAAGGTATAATTGCTTTTACAAGGCTTGATGGTTTCATGACACTCACTGTCTTGTCTGAACACTCTTTGATTTTGATTGGGTGACCTAACTTGATTTTATCCACATTGGTTTCAAAATAAACATTAGGTTTGTTTTGAGGATTTGTCACTTGTTTCACTACTGATTTAGGTTCCATAGTTTTAGGTTCAATTGATTCAGAGAGTGAGACAGAGTCAGGCATGACAGTGTAATTGTCATTGTATGGTGGAGGACATGAATTATACCCAATCCCTGACATGTCCTTTGGATCCTTTTGGGAATCCAGCATCTCTTGCAGCTTGACTGAAGACATTTGAAACTTTTCAAGTTTCACTTCAGTCATAGATTGTTGAGCTTTAGCTTGAGCTAACTTTTGAGTAAGTAGCTCATTTTCAGCTGGAAGAGTGTATTTCTCACCATGTAGTTTTTCTGTCAGAAATGAGAGATTTGATTTTGATTTCAAAACTTTTTAGTTCCCTCTTCATCATTTCTGACTTCACTTTTTCTTCTTTGATTTTATCTGCCAGTTTATGGTTGTGTTCCCTATACTCTTGTAATTCATTAATGTATTTTCCACTACAGATGTTACTTTTTCCCTCAGTAGGCATTGAAGATGGTCCATCGTTGATGTGAGCCATAAGAGCATGATTTTGGAATTGAGGCTTGATTTCCTCAGCATACAAACTTCAGTCACATATGCCATCTTGTTTAATCACAAGGGCACTGGCAGAAGGCTGACTGCTTGTATGAGCTTGAATTGTCAGTTGTGGTTGATTCTGGTATGTTGTTGATGATGAGAATGATGATACTGTTGTTGTTGATTGTTGGAGTGATAGCTTGAGTTGGGCTGTGATGATGATTGGCCTGGAGAGTTCCTTTGATAGTTGTTTCTATTGGGGCATTGCACTCTCTTGAGAAATGGCCAGTCATGTCACAGTTGAAGCATTTCACCTTGGATTTATCATATCCAAGTTTTGTGTTCTCATTCAGGCTCAACTTTCTTCCTTTTTTGAAGAATTTCTTCGCTCTCATGGCAATCATTGCCATTTGCCACTGTAGATCCATTTCCTCAACATCATCAGGATCCATTTCTTCCAAATCTTCATGAATTAGGTGGGCAGAAGTGAGTCTTCCTCCCAGATATGCTTCAAAGCTTGCAACAAAGGCATTGTAAGTTGCCTTTTGCTTTTCTAATTTTGATTCTTCTGGAGAGGTTTGAGGAGCAATGGAGACTTTAGGTGCTTGTGATGAAGTTGATGGATGATTGAATGGTGGAGTTACAATGAACCCAGTATTGTTCATTGGATCTCTTGATGAGATGAATTCATCTTCCTCAGTGATGAAAGCATTTTCAATAGAATGAGATTCTGAGGAAATTTGTAGGCCTCAATCACTCTTGGTACACTCAGGTTTCTGCTTCGTTCATGAAGTTCCAAAGCTTCAATTTTTGCTATCATAATGTCTAGAGGGGTACTCTCAAGATCAAGAGTATTTTTCAGCATGGTGACATTCTGCTTCCTGCTTTTAGGGAGACTATGAAGCATTTTCTTGTTAAGTTCTTTCATATTGTAAGAAACTCCCATCATTTCCAAGTCATTTACCTACTGTACAAATATGTGCAGTTGTTTGATATGTGTTCTCCTTTGGTGTGGTGGAAGGTTTCATACTGATTGACCAGCTTGTCTTTGTTAATTTCAGCAACCTCACTGCTTCCTTCACACATAATTTTCAGTGCATCCCAAACATCTTTAGCAGATCCATACTTTTCCAATCTTTTTAGCACATCCATTTTGAGTGCTTGAGTCAAAATTGAATATGCTTTGAGGTCAATTTTGATTTTCTTATAGTCATCTTCATCCAGAGTTAAGTCTTCAATTGGTATTCTAGCAGTCTTGTTAAGTGCAACTTGAGATGTTGATAGAGTAGCAGGAATGTGTGGACCCTTACATATTGAAATCCAAAAATCAGGATCTACACCTGTGATATAATTCTAAACCTTATTCTCCAATGTTTAAACTCGGATTTGTTTAAGCATGGGAGGTTTAGGTGTATGATCCAGTTCAGAGTAACTGTTAGAATCCATGTTGATTTGTGTAAGTATAGATTTAGTTGATTTTAAGATTGATTATGTTTGATGAGTCCAACTTGTTCAAGCAGTTCTTTCGAGGTTCAAAATGAGTTCTGTAATGATTTTCTTGTTGTTTTAAAGGAGTATTCTTGCTGTTTACTAAGTAGAGATGATGATATCCACTACTAGCAACTTGATTACCAGATCAATCGAATTCTATTCAGTCCGTGCACAAATCTGAAAAAGAATCGAGAGCCAAAGCTCTGATACCAATTGACTGGGGTTGAGTAAGAATGATATTCTTACTGTGAATCAAATATGATAATCAAGTCAATGATTGAGTGGCGGAAACAACAATCAAAGAACATTCAAAGCAAGAAGAATACTCATAAATGTTGATTGTATTGATATATGAAAGTTGATATATTACAGAGAATGATTACAACAAAAATTCTCTATCTATCAGCCGTCACCTCAGTACGAGGTAAACTATTCTATTTATAGGCAGACAAGATGCCTTTACAAAATGACTAAACTACCCGTGATCTATTACATTAGAAACTAGTCTAAGTCTTGATCCACATCTCTGCTTGTTCATCCGCAATGACAAATGCGGATGAGATAATCTTGATTAGCATCTCCACTTGATCATCCACATTAGTAAGTTGGTCATCCACATTGGTTAATGCGGATGAACAAATACTTATGCGCACTTGGTCAGTCATCCGCATTTGTCAATGCGGATGAGCAAAGTCTTGTCCGCATCTTCTTTTGTTCTTCCGCATTAGTCAATGCGGAAGAGTAACTTGTTCTTCAGCATTAGTATTATGTCTTTCGCATTCGTCAATGCGGAAGAGTAAACACTTGTCCGCATCAGAGTTATGTCTTCCGCATTAACTAATGCGGAAGATAACACTTGTTATTTTCCTTGCAGACCTTCAATCGCATTTCTTCTTGGACTTGTGGGATTCCAGCTGAGCAATCATCAATTCACCCATTAAGTTGGCATGTATGATCCTTTCAGGGTGCAACATTATTTACATTTATTAAAATGTTTTAGCAAACTCATTTAGTAAAACCATTTCATATATTTAAAATAACTTTTGCAAAATAATACATCATTGTTAAATTACAAAATGTCACTTGTGGCATTACATAACAAAAACATTATCATAATACAAAATGGATGCCATCCAAAACAAGCCACGTAGTTGACCCCGTGCCATCCTCAGCATCCATCACCTGCCAACTGAAAAGAAATAAAAAGTTAGCATTGTTGAGTGAGTTCTAGTTTCATAAAAACATTATATCACCTTTCATTTGTTAAAACATTTTCTTTTTTCGCACATGATCATACATCATACATACAACAAGGTAATATTTATTATTTTCCGTCATCATTCATTTCATTCATATTGCATGTTTTGTACTTATTGAACGTTTTGTACATTTCTTTTCTTTTACTTGAATCCAAATCCTGTCATATGCTTAACCACCCTCTTGGGCACCAAGCCGTTTCATCTAGGGTTAAGAGATAAGGATCTTATATCACACGTATGGAGTAGTCACATAAACAAACTCCCCCTATTTGTGAACGCTTAAGGGTTAGCCAAGATCGCATGCTGTAAAACACACAGTTGAGCTAACAACCCTCAATGACATTGGAACCTCCTTACATTTTCTAGCAAGACTTTTCATTCGTTCATTCATTATGTTCCACTTTAATTATCTTAAATCTTTCGCTTTGTTAAGATAATACTTTATGTTCATTAATATAATCACACCACGCAAAGCCACATAATAATACGTAATCTGGAACATATGTAAATGGATCATACTCATACATAATAACATCACACATCATCAAACATCATCATACATCACCCCCGGGAACATTTCAAGTCATCACCTAAAACTTTCTTTCTTTCCAAAATTTCAGAAAATTTTCTAAGTCTTAGGCACATGGGTACTATGTAGGTGCATGACCACTATGTGGGCGCATGGCTACTTAGGCTCATGGAACACTTAGGCACATGGGATAATTTTAGGCGCATAGGGAAAGTTGGACGCATGGGCGCTATTTGGGCATATGGCCAACACTTAGGCATTTCAGGCAACATTCTAGGTCCATGGGTACTATGCAGGCACATGAGCCTGACTTAGGCACATGGGCAGTTGGGTGCATGGGAACACTTAGTTAATTCAGGCATAATCCTAGGCGCATGGGAACTATTTGGGCGCATGAACTTCAGGCGCATTGAGATTTAAACGCATGGGCAACTAACTCCAACTAACAACATAATCCTATCCCCAAAATCACATCTGAATATGTTCAGGCCTAGTTCTAACATACTAAGCATCATAAACACATGCCCAACATAATCATTACCCTAAATTATCGCAAACATACACCCGCCCACATATACATACTCATGAACATACGGGTATTCACACCCAACATTATAAAAACATTTAAACATGTATTTCCAGCCCCAAAATCAGTTAAAACATGTAAAAGTGGGGTTCTAGAATTCATCTCTTGCAACCTTGTGTGTGACTTCCTTCAAACCCAGATGCTATAAGTTCAAAAACCTAAAACCCACCAAAACACACACCCGAACACAAACAACACACATAAGCATAAACCTGAGGTTAAAACCAGCCAAGAACACTTCAAAACATAAATTTTTACCTTCAATTTAACTTATTCTTCTTCTTCAAAAACCCAAAGCTTCACCTCTTTCTCCCTCTAAAACCATAGACAAAATGATGTAAAGTGTATTATAGGTGGCCATAACACCTTTGTACAAAATATAATATATTATTTTGTACTTTTTATACCTTTAACCCCTCAGCTTAGGTTATATTGCATTTTCTCCTTTTGTGCACCTTTATTCTTTATTTCCTTTTCTTTTTATATTTTCTAGGTGTTACACCTGTCGGATGTCCAATCACGAGGGTATGCTAATTTAAGCACGAGGCGTGTTTGTTGGATCTTGAAAGGCTGGTGCAACCAAAACCAAACACTTACACTATTTTTGGTAGAACTTATAAAGGACTTCCGAAGCTAAGTATGGACTTTCGAAGGAAATGAGTTCTTCCAAAGACAAAGTTGCTGAATCAAAGCTATAGATTGACCCAAAGCAAAAGGGTGTGTCATCACAGCTGGATTCCAGGTGGGGGAACTTATGAACCTGGAAAAGTGTGCAGTACTAGCAGACCTATCCAAAAAAAGAGTCAGAAAGGAAAGGGAAAGATTGTTGTTGAAGGCAAGAAGACCAAGAAACAATAGCCTTCACATTCCAAGAAGACTAACATTACATGCATAATATGTGGTCTGCAAAACCACACGGCCAAAGATTCTAATTACAATCTTGCTAGCACACATTATGCAAATAATATTAAAAAAAGGAGTCAGGGAAGGTTTCTCATTTGGACCCTATCAAATGATCCAAGTGATGAAAAAGGGAAAGCTCGTTTCCGAAGTAAGCTTGCTTTCGGAAGAAAATCCTTCTTTCGAAGGGAAAATGTCTTCGGAAGCTAAAGTTGTGAAGACTCAGAAAGCCAAGAGAGTCCCCTTGAAACCATCCTAGAAGAAGACTGCTTCGGAAGAGAAGGTGGTGAAGGCCTTCCAAGAAGAAAGAAGCTTCAGAAGAATGCCCTGCTGCTCAACCTTTAATAAGCTCATCCTCTATGATCAACCAAGGGATGGAATGAAAGATCAATGAAGATGCTATAGCCCAAGCCTCCTCTTCACAACACTTATTGAACCGCCATGTATAAATTTTGGTTCAATAAAATCCTCATTGGAATAGCTCAATACCAATAAGGCTTGGGTTTTCAATAAAAACTAACTTTTTCACCTTATGTGCAGGGACATCCATATGACAAGAACAATAATGTGTGAATCGTAGATAGTGGACGCTCTAGGCACATGACTGGGAACAGATCTCTCCTTCGATAACTTCAACATTTTAATGGAGGTCTTGTTCAGTTTGGAGGTGAGGCTGGAGGACATATTTCTGGCAGAGGGAGTGTATTCAATGACAAGTTAAAGGTTGACAAAGTAAACTTATTCAAACAGCTTGAACACAATCTTTTAAGTGTTTCTTAATTCTTTGATCAAAAGCACCAAATTCTTTTCACAGAACATGAGTGCATTATCCTCAAACCTAGGATGACCATTCTTCCAAATCTGGTGCTTTTGAGATCTCCCAAGAAAGGGGATATGTACAAGCTCGATATGAACTATGCTTCCCCACTAGGAGAAGTATCATGCTTCTTTCCAAAGCTGATGGTGATGAGTCAACACTATGGCATAAACGAATGCGTCATGTCAATTTTGAAACCATGAATAAATTGGTTAAAAATAACTTGGTACATGATTTTTCTAACATGGAATTTTTCTACAAAGATAACTGTGTTGCATGCCTAAAAGGGAAGCAACACAGAGCATCTCATAAATCCAAAGTTGTTAACTCCATCACCATCCCATTGCACTTATTGCATATGGATCTCTTAAGTCCAACAAGTATAATAAGCATTAGAAGGAAATCATATTGCCTTGTAACAGTTGATGCTTTTACAAGATTTACATGGGTATTCTTTTTAAGAACTAAGGATGAAACTACTAAAACATTAAAATCTTTTATTCCTAAAAGAAAAACAAATTGATTACAAGGTAAAATAATCATAAGTGATCATGGGACTAAGTTCAAGAATCAAGTTCTTGACTCATTCTATAACTCAAAAGGGATTGCCAAACAATACAGTGCTCCTAGAAATCCTCAA
Organism: Flaveria trinervia; assembly: GCA_025506515.1. NCBI lineage: Eukaryota > Viridiplantae > Streptophyta > Magnoliopsida > Asterales > Asteraceae > Flaveria > Flaveria trinervia. Next base: position 22,703,425 of record CM046458.1, read on the forward strand.
CAAAGCGTGTTGCTGAGCGGAGGAACAGAACACTTATTGAGGCCGCTCAGACTATGTTGGTTGATTCAAAACTCCCTCTTACTTTCTTGGCAGATGTAGTCAGCACTACATGCTATGTGCATAATAGAGTTCTTGTAGTTAAGCCACATGGAAAAACCCCTTATCAGCTTTGGAACAAGAGGCCACCATTCATTGGCTTTCTAACATCCTTTGGTAGCAGTTGTACCATACTTAACACAAATGACAATTTGGCAAAGTTTGCTGAAAAGTTGGATGATGTTATCTTTCTTGGATTTTCCTCCAACTTTATTGCTTATTGAGTTTATAACATCAAAAATCAACAATTTGAGGAATCATCCAACATTATGGTTGATGAGAACACTCCTTGTGCAAGGGGGAATGGCACTGATTACATTTTTTACTTAGAATTGTTTCCTAACTATTCGAATCTATCTTGTAAGAATGTTTCAGCTAGAATAGGTCCTCAAAATGATCATCATCAACTGTTTGAGTTACCCAGACCCTGTTCAAATTCTCCAAGAGTGACTGAATATCCAACTCCAACTATCTTAAGATCAAGTAGCATAACTCTTTCAAGAGATTGTGAAGCTTCAACCAGTGTTCCTTCAAGTGACACTGAACAACACTCGATTGATACAAGTAGTATTCTGAAGGAACATGCAACTGTTAATGTTGCTTCTCAGCCAATCATTGATGATGATGTTTCTCTTTCATTCAATCAGTTCTCATTGAATGACATTAAAACAGCAGCTGGCCCAAGTGTTCATGCTCCTGAGCAAAATATGTCCAACTTGGATTTATCTTTGCAACTGAAAGTGATTCCTAGACTAAGAGGAGAAGTCTCTGAAGGTGTAACAACAAGGGACAAACTCATCATGGGAATGTCTGTTTGTACTAATGCTTCTTGTCTCAGATGGAACCCAAGAAAGAAGAAGAAGCCTTAAAGGATAGTAGCTAGGTTATGTCAATTCAAGAGGAGTTGCTTCAATTTAAGAGACAAAAGGTTTGGAACCTTTGCCCGCTACCTTCTAGTCAAGTACCTATAGGCACCAAATGAGTTTTCAGAAACAAGAGAGATGATAGAGTCTTGATCATCAAGAGCAAAGCTAGACTGTTTGTTCAAGGATATACCCAAGAGGAGGAATTGATTATACTAATGTTTTTGCACCTGCTGTAAGACTTGAGGCAATTAGAATCTTCCTTGCTTATACTGCTTCCAAGAATTTTACTGTCTATCAGCTTGATGTCAAGTGTGCCTTTCTATATGAAAATTTAGATAGGGATGTCTATGTGTGCCAACCTCTAGGATTTGAAGACCAACATTACCCCAACTATGTGTGCAAGCTAGATAAAGCTCTTATGGGCTGCACCAAGCACCTAGGCTGTGGTATGAGACTTTGTCTCAATTTCTCTTGAAGAATGGTTACACTAGAGGCACCATTGATAAGACTCTTTTCATAAAGAAGTCTAGAATGAAATATTGCTTGTTCAGGTCTATGTTGATGATAACATATTTGGTTCTTCAAATGACTAAATGTGTAAAGACTTTGAGAGCATTATAAAGAAAAAGTTTGAGATGAGTTCCATGGGAAAATGGACTCTTTCCTTGGAATTCAGGTGAAGCATATGAAGGAAGGGTTCTTTATCAATCAATCTAAGTATGTCTTTTATATCCTAGAGAGATTTGATATGAAGGATTGTAAGCCAACCAAGACACTTATACCTAGAAACCATGACCTTTGTCCTGACTCTGAAGGGGAGGATACTGATCAACATCAGTATAGGGTAATCATTAGGTCTTTGATGTATCTCACAGCATGTAGATCTGATATCATCTTTGCTACATGTATATATGCCAGATATCAGGCTGCTCCAAAGGTGTCTCACCTATTTGATGCCAAGAGAATTCTTAGATATCTCAAAGGAGCAACTAAATTAGGTCTTTGGTATCCTAGGAATATCAACTTCTATCTCTATGGCTACTTAGATAGTGACTATGATGGCTGCAACATCAACAAGAAATCCACCCCAGGAGGATGTCAATTTCTTTGTGGAAGGATCATCTCATGGCAATGCAAGAAGCAATCCTTTGTCTCCATATCTACCGCTGAAGTCGAATTCATTGCTACTGCAAGTTGTTGTGCTTGGCTGCTTTGGATTCAAAACCACATGCTAGACTATGGATTCAACTTCATGAGCACTCCTATCCATATTAACAACAACAGTGTTATCTTTATTACTAAAAATTCCATGAAGCACTCAAAGACAAAGCACATTGATATCAGGTACCACTTCATTAGAGATATTCATCAGAAAACCTTGATCAAACTAATCAAAGTTGATTCAAATGAACATTATGTTTATTTGTTCACTAAAGCTTTTGATGAACAAATATTTAAATATCTCATTACAGCTATTGGGATGATAAATATTGATTAGTCTATCTTACTTGAAAACCATTTTGAAATGTGTAATGTCTTTTGTCATAGCTATCTAAGCCCTGTTACATTAGGATAAAATTTTCTAAGTATGGGTTCCTTCTGAAGATTCTTTTCATATCTTCCGAAGCTAAATTTCTCCAAGGAAATCTTCTTCTCGGAAGAGTTTTTAGTCTTGCCAGAAGCAATTGATTGTGTATCAGATCTACTTCCGAAACATATAAAACTCTCCATTTGGAAGGCATATCTACTCTCTAAAGTAAGAAATTTACCTTTGGAAGTAAAATTGGCTTATGAAGAAGGATACCTTCTGAAGAAGATTACCCTTGGAAATCCTTTATACTCAGAAGAAAATCTTACTGTGTAACGGAAATCTTTTGCCCCCACACAGTGAAAAATAAAGATTTTATTAATGATGTTGGAATCTTTTAAATGGTTTTTAACCTTACTGCCACTCTCACATCTTACCCCAAACCATTTTTTCACCTTATCCAAAATCCCAAAGACCGCCATTCCACCCATTTAAATAATCCCGACTCTTCACTTTATCTTTTTACCATAATTACTGTCCAAAGCTTCCTTCACCCCAAATTCACCCTACTCAAACTTGTTTCATCATCTTCTTTCTTACAATGGCACTCAACCCTCAACACAACCAAGTCACAATCCCTGACTCTACCAAGGATATTGACTTCTCAAACATCATCTCTTTCTTACCCAATCTACCTACTTTACCGCTCTGACTGTGAACCCAGTTGTTTAGTTGAATCACATGGAAGAATTTTGGGGTAACGGTCAGATATTACTCCTAAATGGAGTTAGGGTTATTCAGATGAGCACTTCTAGCCAGGAGTTGGTCATTACTGAACAAGTCATCCAGGGGCATCCGGAGCTCCATGATAAATGCGCTCCAAATGAGTTCCCAAAATCAGACCTTGATAATACATATCTCCAAATGGGATATGGTGGAGAAATGAGTAGGTCCACGGTTTATAAGTTCAATTTTTCATACAACTGGAAGTTCCTACTTCATGTTATTCTCTATTATCTGTCTAACAAATTTGGGGGATCGGATCAAATCCCATATGAATTGGGCTGCCTAGTTCATAGATTAGTGAAAAGCCTCCACCTCAAGTACTCAAGGTTTGTGCTGACTAACCTCATGGGAAACCTTCAAAAGGACACATTTTTTATATATATCCTAGATTCATCCAACACATAATCAACTGTGAGTTGGAACAGAGTAAGCTTTTCTGTGCAGCTACTCTGCATGTCCCTCAATGAGTCCACCCATCTTCAAGATCTTGAATAGAGTGTTCCCCAATTTCACTGGAAGACACACTGTGCTTCTTCTATGTATGATTGAGCTAATGGCTCCTGGTGACATCCCTATTCACCCCACAAGTGATGAACCCACACCAGCAACTACCCTTACTTTGCTAGATCTTCCTACTGACCCCATCAAACACACATATCAGAGACGCAAACGAACCCTTGTTCAGTCTACTCTGATTGAGCAAGCCCCTCCTGTTCAAACCAAAATGACTAGAGTGGAAACATGGGGCTCCCACTCAGTCAGAGGTCTTACCATCCTTCCCAATGTTCCTCAATATGGAATTTGAGTCACCTCAGTCTCAATTCCTTGAGCCCTAAATCCAGGCCACAAGCGCTTAGGATGAGTCTCAACACCCTCCTGAGAAACCAAAAGGGACAGCCCCACCAAAGGCTCAATACCAATAGACATTAACCAACGTCCTGGGTTAGTAGGCTTCACTTCCCATATCCTTTACTATCCTTTTAATCAGAACTTATGAGGAGATTACGTCTCTTCATGGCAATGAAGTTAATCAACAACACTCTCTATCAGATCAATAGAGCCTAGAGGGACCTCTTGTTTCTAGCACACATCAGTTAAAACCAACTGAGGTGAGTCCCACGGATGTGGAGGGGACTCATGTAGTGGTACCATCTCTGAGACTGAATCTACAGCAACCATGCCTTTTGATGACTCTTAAAGAGACATACTCAGGCAAGGGAAATCAGGGTGCCAAGAAACCACATATGGTGGTGAGGATGAACATACAAGGTATGTTACCTCATCTCTTTGTGATTCTTCAAAAGAAGATGAGGTTAGTATGCAAATCACCATTGAAGACCTACTTTCTAAAGTCTTAAACCTTGAATCAAAGGTTAAGACTTTAGAGGATAGGTCTGCCACTTAGCAACTTGAGATTGAAAATCTCAAGGCTCAACTAGCTGAGAAACAGATTGAGAGATCTGTCAGGGACGTACCTATTCAGGTCTCATTGACCTCTTTCTCTAGCTTATCTAGCTCTCAAGATGATGCTACAAAAACAGGGAGAATGTTCAGAGACAAATAACAAAGGAACCACAGACCCAAGCTTTAACTTCTCTATTTGCTAGATACTCGGCTCCTATAGCAACAGTCTTTCCTGAGCCTCCTCAAATTGTCTTGCAAATGGACCCAATGATACTCAGAGATCTCAACAGGATCTTCTCCAAGTTCCTATTGAGACCTTCTTTAGATCAGCCTAGCCGTGACGTGACTATGATATACTTTGGAGCTGAAGAGCTTCAGAGGCTAAGTGCACCTTCTACCACTATGGAAGAAGTTGGTCGACCTAAGGCCCAAATGGAAACTAAGATTCATTTTGAAGGGTAAATGAGGATTGATGGCCCAACAACAAAATTGGTTAGGATAGATAATGCATTCCCTTAGACTTCCAAAGCTGAAGTCAAAGCCTTGGAAGAATAATTTCAATCTTCTGAAGCTGAGATTGAAGCTCCAGTAAGCTTGTTTTCCTTATCCAAGGATGTAATCATCACAGATGCAATTCAAGAGTTGGCATCTGAGGTGAATAGTGAGGACTTTCTCAACCGACCCCTAGCTCCAACAATTCATTATCTCCATCCACCATGTCTCACCTGAACCCTCTATCCAAGAACCACCAAAGTCTAACACTTCCAAAGATGTTAAAGGCAATAAGAAGTTGAGTCTGGAAGAGCTTCAGGAGGAGGAGAGGATTGAGAAACTTAAAAGAAAAGGTAGACTCCCAACTGAGAAGTTGCTAGCTGCTAGCTCCAAAGCAGTTACAGCCAACCAGGAGGCAGTTAACAACAAGAAAAGGGTGGAGATCATTGACAAGCTCATCAAGTTTGGAGCTGTCACTAAAGATATACTCCAGCTACCACTAGAGGAGTTAGTAGAGATAGAAAAGGAAACCATGCTGCAGATTGAGAGAAAAGAGGAAGCAACAAGGTTGGCCTTAGAGGAGGAAAGAGAAAGGAAGAAAAGGGAAGCTGATCTGCAGCTTAGGAGGAAAAGGATAACTTTCCTAACCTCAAGAGGTTTCACTCTTCAAGAACTATCTCCACATAAAAATGACATGACCCTATGACTCTTCATCAAAGAGCAGGATGAACTGGAGAAAGAGAGGAGAAAGCTGCAAAATAGAAGATGAGGGAGAAGAAGAGAAAGGAAGAAGAAGTTGGGGTCATTGTTGCCAAGAAGATAGGTGTGAAGGCCTTGATGAAGGATTATCTTCGGGCTCATGGCTTCTATAGTAGGCAAGTGGAACCCATGTCTGAAAAGACACTCCAGTGACATGTCAGTGACATCAAGGCTGACATTCGTTTGGGAAAAAGGAAAGAGATATACAGAAGGGGAGAGGGGATGATCTTTAAACCAACAACTCAACCCCAACCTCAACCTAAGCCTTTCCCATTTCCCTTCCCTATCAAAACTAAACCCACATCAGAACTGTAAGGCCCCCGTTCCCGGGCACCTTACGGTTGGTCATTCATTGCACTTAAAACATTATAAAACGTACATTATTTTGCAGCAGAATTTAAAACATTCATTAATAACTAAAACATTTCATTTACAACATTTGTTTTCATCTCAAAATACAAGACATGTCAAAATACGGATGCCAGCCTCAAAATGCTCCCAATAGCTTATGCATCCATGCCTCCAACTCCTCAGTATCAACAAATACCTGCCAACTATCATACATAAAAAAGTCAGGGACGCTGAGTGAGTTCTAGTTTTATAATAAAACATACTTTTCTGTGTTAAAACCGTCTTTACTTTATTTCAGAACATACTATACTTTACATCGTTTGTGATCATGCATCATACGTACATACAGATAATATTATTATATCTTCATCATTACGTTCATTAGCTTTGTTCGTCAACGATTACATTATCGTTCACTTCTCTTTCCAGATCCAGTCATACTTTACCCTCTTCGTGGCACTTAGCCACGATTACTGAGGTCGAATGACGAGGATCCTATTCTGTACATTATTACGATAATTCATTTTCGTTCATTCATACATTCGTTCTTTCATAGATGATCTTTCGTTCATTACTCTTTGTTACTCGAATCTTATCTCTTGCAATATCCCCAACTCATGCTTGAAAGCTGATGCTATGCCGGGGCCAACCCAACACAAACCCCCGACTCATGTCAGAAGACTGACGCAGCATCGGGATACACGACAAAGATCCCATACGAGTCAATCACAGAGATTGAACTCCATCCGAGTCAATTGAAGAACAAAGCGCTCATCTCATTATCTTGTCTCATGGAAAGACCTCTGTCGAGTCCGTTGCAACACAGAGTCGGTCACCTCATATCTCGTCTCATGGTCAAAGACCTCTGTCGAGTCTGTTACGACACAGAGTCGCTAACCTCATATCTATTCTTGGCTTTATGCCACACCCCAAAGTTATACGTAACTCTGGTAAAAACACCGCCACCAAAGTGGGTAACAACATCCCCACCGAGAGGGTAACAACACCCCCACCAAAGTGGGTAACAACACCCCCACTGAAGTGGGTAACAACACTCCCACCAAAGTGCGTAACAACACCCCCACCAAAGTGGGTAACAACACCCCCACCAAAGTGGGTAACAACCCCATAGAAATGGGTAACACCCATATAGAAATGGGTAACACCTCTAAAGGTCAGTCAAAAAGACTGGAACCCTTGCGTGCACACTTTAGGATTTGCTGAACGTCACGCGGTAGAGCTTAAGGCATTTAGAGCCATGCACCCCTGTACATATTGCTTTCAAGCCTTTCTATACTTTCTCTTTTATTAATGCATGCATTCATTCATTATGTTCCTCTTTTCATTATCTTCCACTTTACATTACATAATACTTTCATTAAATTCATAACATTCAACGCAAAGCCAAGGGAAGACATACATACATATAAGGAACATACATAAACATAAACATATACCATCACCATACCGGCAACATCATACATGCACAACACTCATCAAACATAAGCCATCACATCACAACTAGGCCTATCTTCCTATTTTACCCCTTAAATCCACTTAGAAAACCTCATGTCCAAAGTGGGCGCATGGGTCCTTCCAGGCACATAAGCATAAAAGTTCTAAGTATAGAATAGTCTAGGCGCATGGGCACTGTTTGGGCGTTTCTACCCTGTTCAGGCGCATCACCAACACTTAGCCGTTTCAAGCACTTGGGCACATGGACACTGTTTAGGCGCATGGCCAACACTTAGTCATTTCATTTCTGGGACGCATGGGCACTGTTTAGGCGCATGGCCAACACTTGGCCATTCCAATCACTTGGCCGCATGGGCACTATTTAGGTGCATGGCCAACACATAGGCGTTTCATTCATTTTGGGCGCATGGGTACTATTCAGGCGCATGGCACACACTTAGGCATCTGGCCACTCATGTTGGGCGCATGGACAACTGTTTGGGTGCATGAGCCACCTCTGGGTGCATGGACTACTGTTTGTGTTCATCAGAACCTTCTGAAATCTTTTCTATGTTGCCAATTTAACCGATTATCATTCTAAGCATACCCAACCACATATCTAACATACTAAGGCCATCTAAGCATGCTAAACATCATCTCTAACCCATAATCGACACTATAACATACATACATACATACAACATTCGAACATAAAGCTGTAAACCCACGGTTTCTTTCAAAATATTTACTTAGTATGCATAATAGCCCCAAATCAGTTGAAAATCAGTAAAAGAGGGGTTATAGAAACTCACCTTGAGCATCTTTTGAACAACACTCTTCCAATTCAAGACCCAATTTGATTCAGCTTTTGAATCCTGAAAACAAACTCTAAACAACCAGAACTTGGGTCAAGAACTCAATACTCAACTGAAACCGAGCTCAAACAAGAGAAGACTTACCTTTTTCAGCTTCTTCTTCCTCTTTCTCTCTCTAGAACCGAGAGTCTCTTCTCTCTCTTCTTCTTTTCAGCCGTGAAGAAGAAGATGAAAAAGGAAGAATAGGCACCCATGCCCATAAATCCTTAAAATAATAAAAGTGTACTTGGTACACTTTTTCCCACTCCACTTGTGCAAAGTTTCTATTCTTTCCATTAACTTTTCTTTTCCTTCCATTTAAATAAAATTTTGGAGTGTTACAAGTCTACCCCCCTTAAAGAGGTTTCGTCCCCGAAACCTATCGCTTCTCGAACAGTTATGGGTAACGCTGTCTCACCTCCTCTTTGATCTTGCCTTTAAACTTAGATCCCTTTAGGCTTCACTGCACTCGCACAAGTGAAACTATTATCCTCCTTATCCTATTCTCTTCTTCTTATTAGTAATGGTCACCAATTGCTCCTCGTGGTTGGATACTCTGTCCCTCTTAGTATTCTATAGTAGCATGATCATATCCTCGTCGGTTGAGCTCTTTCTTAGATAAGATGCATGGATCATAAGATGAATTCACTTAACTCATCGGGTAGCTCCAGTCAATGTGTCACTTCTCCTACCTGAGCAACAACTAGGAATGACCCTCTACACTTTAGTATTAGCTTTACTCGACTCCAAACCAAGCAATCTGCTTTCCTGGTCGAAGCCTTCCTCATAATTCATTGTCGTAGGTTGTCACCAAAATCTGGTTGTGCACCGTTGAGCAATCCATCTTCATGCAACACTTGGGGTTTGAGTCATAGACTACTGGTCAACTCACCCGGAGGTGCATGTCTACCTACCTATGTTTGTCTTGAATAGTCTAGCAGGAACAAGCACTCTCTCTCAATTCTATCATGCAATCCTCTAGGGAATTAGGTAACCTAGTAGACTTACTAATAGCAATTCTTACATCGAAGGGTTCATCGATCTCCTTACCCTTAACGTGCAACATCACAGAAAATAGCGGCAACAAAACTACTACTAGCGTCACAATTAAAGCATAGATGCATAAATCTAAACTTACGAGAACGTACCTGACATTACCTTGGAGTCGGACCTAGCCTCCTCCCGGTCATAGAGAAGGCTCTAGCCTTCATCCTCTGTTCTCCTTCCTCGTACCGGAGCTTCCTCCGATCTCCTTCACTCGCGAACCTTCCGCTCTCGGCTTCTTGCAATCCTGCTCATGTGACCTTCCTCACCATATGAATAACACCTCCCCATACCGTAGTTCTTCGCCACATATCGGTCCTCCCACAACGGAAACAGACATTCCCCCCAATCTACATTCCCCGGGGTGCCTGTGTCCACACTTGTCACACCTTTCGACCCCGCACTAGTTATGAGCACACACTGATCAACCACTCGTGCACCTTTCCACCTGGAACGGCTCCGCCAATTCCAATCACTTCCCGTTCCCTTCTGGATCACCTTCTCCTTTCTTGCTACTTTTAGTCACCATCACAGATCTTTCATCATACAATCTCCCCGCCAAATCAACCGCCGACCTAAATGTGCTCGGTCGGCAGCGACCATGTTAGGACCTGGTATTTGAACGAAATACCTAGTGATTAGCGTGTAACCCAATCCATAGTGCAGAATCCTATTTGATTGGAGATCCAATCAGTGAGAACACACGAAGAATCAATCAAGAATTGAATCTAACGTTAGAAGTCGATTGGGAATCGATCTAATGTGTTCTGTGAACTTGGAGAACGAATTGGGAGGCTTTGGACAGCTAGAGTACGTCTAGAATCGTAATGAATGAATACTCAACTTTTTCCACGAATTGGGTTGTATTTATAGGTAGTATTGTTCATTCGTGCGACTAAACCATTAGTATGGTTCAGTCGTGCGATTGAACCATGCGGTTGATTCATCCGCACGACTGAGTGTTCAGTCGTGCGACTGAGCCAATCTTATGTTACAATCATACCACTGATCCAGTCTCCCTGGTCAGTCATGCGACTGAGTCATTCGTATGAAGTTATTCATGTGTATGGTCCATTCGCATGGGCCACTCGCATGAGAACTTCATTCTGTTAAGTTTGAATGTATTAATTAATAATATAACATTATGTGTAACAATTCAAACAACCACAAACCTAATTAACCAATTCAATGTCGACTCATTAATGAAATATTAAACATTATAAATAACAAACAAACAATATCATTTCATTAATCATTCCAAGCATTACCTCAGAATCAGACAAACAAGATCTATTACATTCATATCATGATCTAGGGACATACATGTATCAACAAACTCCTCCTTGGACCTAGATCTCTCTAATCTCTTGTTTTATGCATAACCTCCTTGTATTCTTGTACTTCTCCTCTTTTGTGACTCCCGTGTGAATCTCAAACGCGAAGCAGAGTCGTATAACGTTCTGGAACTGGAGGGCTTGTACAATATCTTGCGTGTTATAGAACAGTAGCCACTTGTATAGCGTATAGACATCATTATCCGACAAGTTTGTAAGCCACATCGGGTCGAATACCCTGGTCGTATCCATTTGTCCCTCTTTGCTTAGAACTATGACCGCTTCAGCTGTTCTCCAATCGTAGTACCACCACTTAAAATGTGGAGTGAAGTCCTGTGGCATTTCCCTAAGTGGGATTCTTGACATTGTGCGCGGAGGATTCCACTTCAACACTATCTTGGGATTGCCAGTAATGGCATCAACCTCAGACCTTCTGATATACCTAGTAGGCTGTTGGGGCCTGAAGTTAATCCATCGGGTGTGGTACTCCTTCTTTAGGGCAGCCTCAAACCAGCCTGACATCTTCCTCGGTTCAACATACAAAAGCTTTAGCTTAGCCAGCTGGTTGAGCTCAAAACCTGATAGAGTCTTCAGATCATGTGGGAATCTAAAGTACTCTATGCCCTGTTCTCTCTTAACCGCATAAGCATTAAGATCCTCGAAATACGCCCATGCTATGATCCTTCCTGACACCTTGTGATATTTCTTGACTCTGTAGTTTGGTGTAGGCATCCTTCTTTGGTGCACCACGTTGGGCTCTAACTTCTTCAAAACATGCAGCCCACTCAGCCTTTTGAATGTCGACATCATCATTTGAGGCTTGGGCTGTTCCTACTGCTTTCTCTATTTCTTGCTCCATCTTCTTCAACACCTCAAAAGTATCACTGACAAGGGATTCACCCAGATTGGGGACCGCATTACCCTCATTGTCAGCGTACTGAGGGTAATCCTCGGCAGTGATATCTTCGATCTCGACTTCATCAACATCGTTGAGCTCTTCGTCACTAGTCAAATCGCATGTCGGAGCATCTTTCACTATCTCATCTGGATTTAGCATGAAAAGCTCTACGAGTTGCTCGTTTGATAGGTCATGAATTATTTCCCCTTCTTCAGGGGATAATTCATTGACCTCCTAACAATCCCTTGTAGATCAAGAATCATTTTTAGCTGAGTCTTGACCTGTTGAAGGGGAGCAACATCAAACTCATCTCTTTGGTAATTTGGATCTGTTTGATTTAAATATTCAACACATAAATCATTCGTAATTAATCAAACAGAAATGAATTAACTTAATATAAACATTCAATACATTGTTTTCAATACAGGATTCACACACAAAAGTAAATAAATACATAAACATCTACTCTTTACTTTTATCCTGTATCATCGTCTCGTCACTTGGAGGAGCAGAAGTAGAAGCAGGTTGGTCTTGTCTGTTCTTTGACCTTTTCTCTTGACCTGAAGTAGAGGCCGAGGCAGCTGCATCCCCTCCTTCTGCTTCATCATCACCGTCCTTCTCCTCTGTCCTATCTCCTTCAGTTTCCTCATTCTCCTCTGTATCACTCTCATCATCCTCATCATCATCTTCATCACCGTCCCCTTCCTTGATCTTCAAGGGATCCTCCTTAGATCCTTTCAGCTTTAACATGATAGTCTTCTTTGCCTCCTCCAACTCCTCTATCTTCTTGCTTGATGTGACTTATGTGCTTGGAGTTGGGCTATCTCAGTGCTCTGAGCAGCCATCTGTTGGGCCTGCTCCTGGATTACTCGAGCTTGCTCTGCAATTTGGTGAGATTATGCAGCAGTCAGGTCAGTAAGCTGGCGGATCTGGGCTGCCTTCTCCTCATCTGCAGCCAGTAAGCGCATCACACCATCCTGTTCAGCGCAGACAGCTATTCCTCTACCCCAATTGGAGGTAGAGGTGATCCATAAGTATGTGAGGGATGGGCTGAGGGTCCTGCTTGGTGTGAAGTGGTGGTGGTGGTGGTTGTAGTGAAGATAGGTATGTGAAATGGTGGAGGTGATGTGGTAGTAAAGGATATGGTGGGGGATGGAATCTGTATAGTGGTGGGAGGTATGGTGGTGGCTGTGGTAGCTATGGTGGATGTGTGGTGGATGTTGGTGGATGGTATCTGTACTGTGGTGGAAGGTATGGTGGTGGTTGTGGTAGCTGTACTGGATGTGGTGGAAGTAGAGGCTATGGTGTAACGAAGGTCACCGACGCTTCTTCTTCGTCTGACAATGGGGCTTAGCCATCCTTTTTCTCCTCGTCCCCGCTGAGGTGGATGCTCCCCCTACAACCCTGCCTGCTGACCCCGGTGCATAACTTGGGTCAGTATCAGTCTCTCCAGAGTCTCTCGGGTGTTCACCAACCACCCTTAGCCCATGTTCTATGGGAACAACTTTGCTTCCCACAGTTCGCGTTAGGGGCTCCTCATCCGACTCCTCCTCCTCCGCACCCTGAACAAAATCCTGATGGAATCCAGCTAACTCGGCTACTTCTCCAGCTGGGATGGACACTAGAGGTACAACATCAGACACAGTGCCTCTAGGTGGAATAGGCATACCGTCTCCAGCATCCCCACTGTCATCATCATCCAACTCATGAGTGGGTAGAGCAATCTACTCCACATCAGAGTCACTATCATCGTGGCGCCACTTTCTCTTTGCTGGAACCACGTAGTCCTCCCGGGCCAGATGCCCAAACAACCTCCTGACAGGGGGTTTCACTTGCTTCCCCCTGTACACTTCATCCTCCACAAGGTAGTGTCATCCATCACCTTGAGGACTACCGCATCTTCATTCTCCTTCGGCAGGGAGGGAAGCTTCTGATCTATGATCATATGCATAAACCTCTGGTACATACAGAAGCCTTCCTTCCCTTTCCCCTCGATGTTCTCCACCAGGTAGGTGAAGATCATCTTGGAGAAGCTGAACGGGTGTTTCAGCACCAACGCAACATACGCGTTGTGTATCTGGTCGGATAGCTCATCAAAACCTCCCTTCCTGGAAGCTATGCACTTAAGCAGCACGTGTGCAAGATACTTAAACTGGGGACAGAGGTTACTCTTGTTGAGTACCCCAGCATTGATGTCCCCAGAATACTTGGCTCTAAGAAAGCATCCTCTTATTATGAGGGGGTGTAATCGAGTCGGACAATCAGTGTCATCCCCCAACTGTAATACGATCCTTAGATCCTCCTCTGAGATCGTAATAGCCTCTCAAGATGGTACTTTCTATGCAATGAGGCTCAGACGATCTATCAACTGTAGCGCCTTCCCAGAAGGCCTGCTAATGGATCGATAAGGAGTACAAGGAGTAGATATGGCATGTGCAATCCTCGATCTCAGTAGAAATGTGATGATGCCAGAGAAATCTGCAGCGTTTTTGGATGTCAAGTCCAGATGAGCACATATATTGTGATTCGTGCTCATAATCCAATAAATCTCCATCTGTTACACCAAAGATAGTAAACATTAGTGCCATTGGCTAAGAAAGTCATGAAACACTTAAACTTGAAGAAAATCTTTCTATCATGCGATTGAGATTGTGCGACTGAGATCAGTCGTGCGATTGAACAGTGCGAATGGGGTTAAGTCGTGCGACTGATCCCATGCGTACCACTGAGTGTGCGACTGGGCTCATACGTATATAACCTCATGCGGTTACGCCAGTCGTGCGACTGAACTTCATACGCATGGTTCAGTCATGCGTTTAAGCAGTTTGCACCCTTCAGTCGTGCGACTGAAGTTCATCAATCTGTCCATTCGCATGATGTACTGACTGTTCGATTCAAATTCACTTTTTCACCATTTTTGAGTTTTAGACATCTTTATCTGGTTCATTTGACTCGCAATACATTCTTATAACACCTAACATCTTTACTTTCTTTTGTTTGAGTCATTTAGTTAGGTGATTTATTCACTTAAGTCTCAGTTCTTTTGCGAGTCCGAATGTACCGAATTTGCATCAAATTGAAAGTTATGGGAGTGCTTATTTACCGTATATTACCTGTAGAGTCGATGTATATGGTCAGTAATCAGAAACGGGGGGATTTAGAGATCAAATGAAATTTAGGCAGAGTGGCGTTAAGTCGTGCGATTCATGGTTATTTGAGGGTGGTGAGTCTCTGTGACCGACTCCCCTCTATTTATACTAACCCTAGATTCAATCGTGCGACTGAGCTCATACGCACCTTTCAGTCGTGCGATTGGTTCAGTCGTCCTTCTTCAATTTTCCGACTGGATCTCAGTCGTGCGACTGACTCACTCGTCCGCCCTTAAGCATCCGACTGGGCCAATCGTATGGGCCATTCGGTTGGATGGTCCATATTCATCGTCCATTCGTACGAATGGCTTCCATTCGTATGATTGGTCCATACGTATGGTCCATTCGTGCGAATGGGTCATACTTATTAAATTTTCTGCCAATTTGAATATTTAACATTTAAAACCCCTTTAATTGTAGTAATTAACGTTATGAGCATTTGATCATCTCGACATGATCGTTTTGACTTGAAAACTTTTTGATCACCTCAGACGTGACTGTTTTAAAATTTTAAAACCACATGTGATCATCTCAGACATGACCCTTTTAGTGAGTTGATCCCTTACTGATTTTCCTGATGTAGTCAGACAAACAAACAACTAAAACGACTAACTAAATTAGAAAAATTAAACTAAGAATGAAAAATAAGAGTTGTTTTTGCCTTTTGTGAGAGATAAATCCTAAGATGGAAATCTACTGGATTTGGTTCCGAAATAGACAGCTTCAACTTAGATTGACCAGACCTGGACCAATTCAATTTTGGAATCATACAGGCAAGTCAAATCATTTTGGACTTGTTATCAAAATCTTTTGATGCTTGATTCTTGGTGTTCATCCAGAGTCGTTAGCAACTTTTAGGAAATCATACTGGAACTCTTAGATTACCACATTGATTTGAACTTTCAAGAATTGCAGCCACAATGATTGTCAATATGTTTGTCCACTCAAATCCATACACAGACTTTTGACACAACTGGTGATTGTTTTAGGTTTAATTATTTCAACTAACATTTGTGGATCCCACACTTATATGGTAATCAACATTCCTCAGGAGCTTTTGAGCGGTTACAGGTATTATTACAAGGAGAGACTATTCTTAGAGCTTTCAAAGAGAAGCCAGTCCTCAGGTCAGTGCCATGGCACAGCAAAGAGGCAACAAACAACAATGAATTCTAGAATATCTAGGTTATGCTTATCCTCAGGTTAGTGCCATCGCACCAGAGAGGCACTAACCTATCTCCTTGATAGAGCAGCTTAATATATTTTACACAAAATGCACCACAACATAAGACATTAGCTTTATAGCATTTGTCTTTCATTTTTTTTGCTTTGCTCTATTTGTCATCCGCACACATTTGTGGCATTTACATGCTCATTTCCCTTCCATTGAATATTGTTGACTGTGTTAAGCAGTGATAAGATGGAAGCCCACAGTTAGTTGAACAACTTTGTTTGATCTGTAATCACCAATCAGTCTAATCATCTATTGTGTTGAATCTAACCGACATATCATTTGTGTCTAGCAACCTCTAGGTCTACTCTCGTTGTGTTGCCTTGGAGTTACCAGTTTTTCTATCATCTTCCCTTTTATATTGCTTAGACTACACATACTTATACTTTGAATCGTTGCATCTTTTCTAAATTAAATTTTACAGTCCCTCTTGATTTGTTCCTGCATACTATCATTTTCCAAAGGATTTGAATCGGTATCACAGTTACAGTCTACCTTATATTAGTTATCCACTCCTTCTCCCTTGTTTTTTTTAATGTTACTTGTGACAAATTCTCCCCCTAAAATACTAAAATCATAACTAGTTTAATTATTTTAGGATTTTTAATAAACAGCAACAGAACATGAGTTTAAATTGAACAGACTAAAATAAACAAATAAAATAAAAAATAAAATAGAAAACTTTAACTAAACTACATCAGACTACACATTATCATCATCAGGAATAACCTCACTTTTCTTTTTAACGCCGTTGACCTCTAGCAAATATTGAAAACGTGGTTTATCAAAGGCTTTAGTATAGAGTTCAGCGCGTTGAAAATCAGTATTAATTTTTACCACATCAATTAAGTTCTTTTCAAAACAGTCTCTTATGAAACGGTATTTAATACCGATATGTTTGGTCTTAGGATGTTGGACCGGATTTTTAGTTACTGCAATTGCAACAGAGTTATCAACACAAATAGGAGTAGAGGAGAACTTTAAACCGTAATCCCGCATTTGCTGTTGAATCCAGATGATTTGTGAACAGCAACTTGCAGCAGCAACATATTCGGCTTCACAGGTTGACAATGCAACCGATGTCTGCTTCTTACACTGCCAAGTAACTAGTCTTCTCCCAAAGAATTGACACCCTGTGGATGTAGACTTGTAGTTCATCTTGCAGCCTCTGTAATCCGATTCACTATACGCCGTGAGCTCAAAGTCATCATCATGAGGATACCACAACCCAAGTGTGGGTGTACCCTTCAGATAACGAAAAATCCTTTTGACCCCGATCAGATGGTTGACCTTTGGCTTAGCCTGATATCTAGAACATAAACATGTAGCATACATGATATCAGGTCTTGAGGTAGTGAGATACATGTGGGATCCAATCATTCCTCGATACATCGTGGCATCTACAAGATCTCCATGTTCATCAGTTGCTATGTCGTGATTCGTAGCACTGGAGTCCCAGCAGCAGATGCGTTCTCCATGTCAAAACGACTGAGAATGTCTCCTACATACTTGGTCTGATGTAGAAAGATCCCATTTGGTGTCTGATCCACCTGTAACCCGAGAAAGAACTTCATCTCCCCCATAGCACTCATCTCAAACTTTTTCTTCATAACTGATTCAAACTCTTTGCATAACTCTTCGTTCTTTGAACCGAAGATTATGTCATCAACATATATCTGTACAAGTAGTAGGTCTTCATCTTTTTCTTAATGAACAGCGTGCAGTCAATGACTCCCCTGCGAAAGCCGTGTTTCACAAGATGAGTCGAGAGTTTCTCATACCAAGCTCTTGGAGCTTGATGAAGCCCGTATAAAGCCTTGTCGAGCTTGTAGACTCTATCCCGATGATAAGGATCTTCAAATCCCACGGGTTGACTGACATAGACTGTTTCTCTGATTTCCCCATGAAGGAATGCACTCTTCACATCTAATTGATAGACTTTAATCTTCATGTACGATGCATAGGCAAGGAAGATACGAATGGCTTCCATCCTTGCCATGGGTGCAAACACCTCATTGTAGTTAATTCCCTCGACTTGGCGAAAACCCTGAACCACCAATCGAGCTTTGTTCCTCATAATGACTCCTTGGTCTCCTTCTTGCATTTCAAGACCCATTTGTGCCAATGACTTTAGCACCTTTAGGTCTATCAACCAGAGTCCATACACCTAACTTCTTGAACTGAAGAAGTTCTTCTTGCATGGCACTCACCCACGCTTCATCATTTAGTGCATCACTAAGTATTTTGGCTCAAATTGTGAGACAAAACACCGATAAGCACCATCATGAATGTATCCCTTTTCCATAACTGAGGCGTAATTAGCTGAGTATAGCTGATTTCGGGTTTGCACTCCTGATCTGACATCCCCAATGACATGTTTAGGGGATGATAGACGTTTAGTCTGATCCTGGAGTAGTAGGAATAGCTACCTCAGAGCCAAGATTTGAACATGTTGGTTCTGCAGCTGAGGTAGTTGGAGTTTGAGGCTCCGAAGTCGAAGGTACATCACTGGTAGATGCTTGTGGACTTTCAGGAACTGGAACCTGTTCCTCCTAACTAGTCTGATCATCTTCTTCAGCTTCATCTTCAGAGGAGGAGTCTGTCATCGACTACTCCCCCTGACTGAGTAGATGATCCTCCTAGTGTGCTTGATGTTGGTGTATTCAAGATATCATACATCATTTGTGTAGCTAACTCGTCATCCGAGGGCGACAGAGAGATGTTGAAGGACTTGAAGAATCCATCATAGTCGAAAAAGTAGGCAGGTCCTTTGCCAGTAGGTGATGTGGTATATCTCTGAACGTCAACATTACAACACTTCTACTAGACCCGTTGAGTTGTTGTAAACTCGCTTGTTGGTATGTTGTATCCTAGAAAGATTCCTTCATCTGCCTTCTCGCTGAATTTACCTTCTTGTGTCTTCTTCAGAAGTGTGCATGGCACGCCAAATGGTTCGAGATACTCCAAATTCGGTTTGCGTCTTGTAGAAGCTTTAACATGTCTTTCTGTGGTGCTTGACTATCAGGACTCGATTCAGTGTATAACATGCATTCACCACTGCCTCATTCCAGAATTGGATAGGCAGTTTCGAGTCTGCCAGCATAGTCCGTGCTGTCTCTATCAAGCTCTGTTCTTTCTCTCAGCAACGCCATTATCTGAGGCATGTAGGCAGAAGTGTATTGATGCACAATTCCTTTTCCTTGCAGTATGCCTCCATCCACTGGTTCTTGAATTCTGTTCCGTTGTCTGAGCGTACTTATCTAACCTTCAGCTTGTAGAGAGATTCCAGTGTGGTTACCAACTCCTTGAATGACTCAAATGTTTCTGATTTGGATTTAAGAAACATTACCCAAGTGAACCTTGAGTAGTCATCAGTGACCACAAAACAGTACAAGTCGCCTGCAATGCTTTTTGTACTGACTGGACCAAACAGATCCATGTGAAGAAGTTCAAGAGGAAGTTCTATTGAATGAACTTTCTTTTCCATATGAGACTTCTTTGTCTGTTTGCCATTTTTGCAAGCTACACAAAAGTCAGGAAGCTGGAAGTTTTTGACATTAACTCCTCTCACCAGATCCTTCTGAATCAAGTGATTCATCTCCTTTGACTAATGTGTCCCATTCTCCTATGCCAGGAGATGGAATCCTTCTCAGTAGCTTTAGATAGAAAACACTAAACTTCATGATCCGTTCTAGAAGTTGTTGACAGATCCAAAACATAAAGGTCTTTATATCTTGAAGCAGTCATCAGAACTTGTCCTCAGGGATCACGTAGTCTTTCTTTAGCACGTAACACTTCTTGTTGTCGAAGATGACGTTGAATCCCTTATCACATATTTGGAAACAGAAAGTAGTTATTTTGGAGTTGTTGAACATAGTTCACCTTATCAAACTTAACTTTCTGATTCCCCACTTCTCCCTGGGCTGTGATATAGCCTCCCTTGTTTCCAGCAAACGAAACATGCCCTCCTTTTATTTGCTTGACGTTTGATAAAAGAGCCTGTTTCTGTCATGTTCCTGGATGCTCCGCTGTCTACAATCACATGTTAGTTTCAGCACTGTATCGAACACCCTGCACGTACAAAGTAAAGGATTAGTTTGGGTTAGGAACCCAAGCCTTTACTGGCTTGGGTTTCCCAGAGGCATCACACAACATAAATTCCACCCATTGACCCTTAGAGGATGAGGGTAGCGCAGGTTCCTTCTTGTCATCATTATCAGACACATAGGATGTCTTCTCCTTCTATAATCCAGATTTGTGCAAGGCCTGTTTGTGATAAGCAGTCGACTGACTTTACAGGTTGAATTTTAGGTTCACTAGTTATTCTAGTTGGAGTCAGAGAATTCCTCTTAGAAGACCTAGGCTTTGAAACCTGAGGTTCAATCTTCTTCCTAGGTGTCTGATAGAAATGACAATAGGAGGCAATGTGTCCATATTCACCATAGTTGTAGCACGACCTGCTATCAACTTTTTGATTAAACTTTCTTTGTGGAGAAGTGTGTGACACTCTAGTAACATCACTCACTCTAGTTTAACAAAGTTAACTGTTTTAACCTGTTTAACATCTTTTTCTTTTTGGTTAATTGGTTTTTGACTTGAAATATGTGAAAGATTAACCTTAGAAGTCTTTTTAGGTTCTGATTTGACTCTGTTTGACCCTGACTTTAAGTTAACCTTTTCAAATTCCTTTTCTAGATTAACACAAGGCAATTTACCCTTTGCCTTTGAAGTGGCCTCCTTTTGTTTGTTTCCAGAGTCAATAGATGAACATAAGGAATCTGGATCACTAACAAGAGGAGCAGACACCACATGATCCTTGATGGGATTAGTATTTATTGGTGTAGTCTTAGTGTTCATCAAATTCTCAGGTGGTGGTGGAACCACTTTATAACCCAGTCCCTCCCCGTCTTCCTTTCTCTCACTAAGTGTTGGACTATGTGTGAAGAACTAGTCCAACTGTGCGGTTTCTGTTTTAATGAATTTACTTCTACTTCTAGAACTGCTTTTTGCTTATTAGTGTGTTCTAGGGAGTTTAGATAATACCTAATGTCATTAGCTTGGTTAAAAGCGACTACTTCGGTTTCCCTAAGCTATTTAGTCAAAAGGTCTATCTTTTCTGTTTTTTCTGTCTCTGACATGGTAGTCTCCTCTTTAGGCTTGTAACTGACCTCGGTTGCAGTTGCTTCTTCACTATGTGACATCGCTATCTCAACTGCTAGATCTCCTTCACTAGCGGAATCATTGTCAATATCTTCTACACTTGCAATGTTTGATTCCCCTGGCAAGACAAACCTAAAGCTCCAATCATGTCCTTCATCATAATGAGCAGTCAAGGCTTTTGGATCCTTGCTTGATGAAGTAGAACTGGTAGTTTGCTTGTCTTGACTAGTGAAGGACGAGAACGGGTTCCCGTTACCCGTCTTCTTAGGCTTGACGCATTCTCTTTTGAAGTGCCCCTTCTTTTCACAGTTGAAGCAGGTCACTTTGCTCTTGTCAAAGCCAAATGTGGTATCTTTAGTAGCTACCAAGTTCTGTCCGGTTTGTTTTACAAACTTCTTTGCCCTCCGGACAGCACTAGCTAAGTCCCATATTATGTCCATCCTCTCAAGCTCCATTTCGTCCACCTGCTCGTAGTCTTCGTCTGCCAGATGGCAGTTTCCAATCTTCCCAACAACAAGATCATCATAAGAATGAACCACTGCAGCCAAAAGATCCATGTGTTCTCGAGCTACTTCCACAGTCACATTACCAAGATTCTCGGTCTTTAGTTTAGAAGCACTTGCTTCGGATCCAATATAGTGGGTACAAGAAGGTCCCTTCATGTCTAATCCTGAAGGAGACGCATGTGAAGGACCCGATGAGCTAGACACAAATGCAGTCTGGAGAGGTGCTCCAGATGTCTTAGTTTGAGGCGTGGTGTTGTACAAAGCTGGATTTTGATTGTACGAAGACTTCAGAGCTCTGTACTTCATCCTAAGTGCCTCTTCTCGCAACTTAAGAATGAAGTCATTAATATCCAGTTTTGCCAGCATTCCATTCTGTCTAAGGTTAGACACGAATGAAGCCCACTTTTCAGGCAATCCGTCTGCAAAGTTAGTAACTTTCTCTTCCATGGTAGTAGCCACCCCATGTGTATGCAGTTCACTCATCAGATGGTAAGATCTATCTATAACGTCGTCTAAACTCTCGTTTCCCATTGATGAGAAGTTATCGATTCCTTCTTTAACTCCTTAGCCTTGATTGCCTCAATGAAGAATTCCCGTCATACCTCTTTTCTAGCTCATCCCAAAGTTTCTTGGCCTGCTTATTCTCTGAGTACTGGTGGAATATGTCTTTAGGAATAGACTGTGTAATCAATGCATAAACTCTTTTCTCTGCATTGTATTTAACCTTCTGCACGTCCGTCATCCCTCCTAACGTTAGCTTAACTCCATCAGCCCCCCCACGGTGTACTATATCCAATCTCGATGGCTTCCCACAGATTTGGATCCACTCCATTGAGGTAGATCTCAAAACTTGTTTCCAGTGGGGAAACTCATCTAACGTCAAGAGTTTTAGTGGTTTATTATGATTACCAACTCACTCTCAAGCAACAGCACGTTCTGTATCCTAGAGTCCTTCCCAGCAGTAAAGGCCGACATTTGATCTCCATGGCGAATAACTTATCTAATAAAACAAACTGTCACTGTGCGACTGAAGGATGCAAATGGTCTAGTCGTGCGTATGAACTCTGCGACTAATTCAATCGTGCGGCTGAACTAAGTGATGGCTCAGTCGTGTGAATGAATCTGATGCGTGTGAGCAATGCGAACGACCGGTTCAATCGTACGAATGGAGATGCACTAGGTCCAATCATGCGTCTTGACTATGCGAATGAAGTCCGGTCGTGCGAATGGACTCTCGTGTGACTGAAGCTGCTGTTTTGCAAAATTTTCTAAGTTAAACGTGTTTTAGCCGTAAAAAATCGAATTTTCGCAAGGTCTAATCACCTAAGTCTGTAGAAACCAAACTTTGATGAACAGGGAACGTCCAAGATCACTTTTGACACCAAAAATTGCGTTTTAATGCAAAAACACAAATATTTTATCAATCTTGATTGAATCACACGTAATCAAGAGCCAAAGCTCTCATACCACTTGTTAGGACCTGGTATTTGAACGAAATACCTAGTGATTAGCATGAAAACCAGGTCAAATAGTGCGGAATCCCTATTGATTGGCGATCCAATCAGTGAGAACACACGAAGAATCAATCAGAAGTTGAATCTAACGTTAGAAGTCGATTGGGGAATCGATCTAATGTGTTCTTTGAACTTGGAGAACGATTGGGAGGCTTTCTGGATGGCTAGAGTACGTCTGGAAAGTAATGAATGAATACTCAACATTTCCCACAAATTGGGTTGTATTTATAGGTTGTATTGTTCATTCGTGCGACTGAACCAATAGTTGGTTCAGTCGTGCGATTGAACCGCGGTTGATTCATCCGCACGACGGTGTTCAGTCAGTGCGACTGAGCCAATCTTATGTTACAATGTGACAGGATCAGTGATCACAATTTGATGTATCAGAATATAAAGCAGCGGAATACAACCACGAATTAGACCAATTGTAGCAAGCTAACGATATATGTGAGCATTAAGATCGCATACAGTTATAGGGAGAGAATATGATTTCTGATTTCTAGGAATGTTTATAGATGAGGAATATTCTAATCGAATCAATCATTCATTCCATTCAATTCCTCATTATTCATGATACAATAGGTTGTCACTCCTTATATAGAGTGCAACAGTCACTGCTGCTGTTATCACGGAAAGTGACAACTGGCAGATCCAATACAGAAATAACTAAATCTTAACAAACTACTGAAATGTTCACAACTACTGAACATATCAGCAGTTAAGTACAGAATATAAAACTACTGAAACTACAACGACTGAAGAACAAGCTCTTCAGTCGTTTTACAAAACTACTGAAACATAGAAAATAAAAAACTACTGATATCACAACTACTGAAGAAGTACTCTTCAGCAGTTGTGACAAACTACTGAGGCTTCAGTACTTGATCTTCAGACTTTGACCTTCAGGAGTTTCATCAGCTGATGACTTCAGTAGATATCATCAGCTGATGTCTTCAGTCTTTGTCTTCAGACTTTGTACATCAGTTGTTGATCTTCAGCACTTGTGAACTCTTCAGCTGTTGTACTTCCAGTACTTTGGTCTTTCAGCTTCAGCACTTGTGTTCTTCAGCTGTTGTACTTCAGTACTTTGGTTCTTCAGCTGTTAAGGTCTTCAGCACTTGATCTTCAGCTGTTGAAGTCTTCAGCACTTGTCAAACTACTGATGAGGCTTTCAGCAGTTGTTGTGATACCGTGTGGGACTTAGAGGTTTTCTGATCTTGGCTCATTGGTTCTTTTGGTCCAACAAACTCCCCCTGAACCAATGCAGCCAAAACCTCTAACTTATTTATACTCCCACTTATTGATGGCAAAAATGTTGGTCTTTTTCCTTCTTGATCAGTAGAGAAGATGACCCATGTACGCTCCGGCCTGGAAGAAATCTCAAATATTTGTTTGGCAGAGTATGAATGGGAACTCTGTTTTGGGGAACTGGACACAGAGTTGTTATCCCATTCATGAGATTTACTTCCCCATAATGAGTCTGTATGACTCACGAACATAGGCCTCAAGGAGAACAATTTGTTCCTCTTGAGAGAGTTCTTCAGCTCCTCCTTCGAAGAAGAACTCTGGACCATAGTACTCTGATAAGTACTTCATGGTCCTGCCATTTTTCAGCTCCACCGTAGTTACCTCCCTATATACAAATTCATCAGGATGGTTGCCTTCAAGGAGTAACTGGAGCTCATTCTTTTGGATGTCTTCAAGCTTTTTTATATACAACCCCTTCTTAATCATCTTGTTTTCTAGTAAGGCTTGAGGTGTCTTCTTTGCTTGGTGAGCTTTCTTGAATTCATCAATGATTTCCCAAGGTGAGACTACAACGGCCAACATGATGGTAGATTCTATTGTTTTTCGTACTTGGCCGTTGTATCTGTGTGGGATAGTTCTTTTATGGATTCTAGAACTCACCCTGGGGTCTGGCCATACTCTCACTCTCTCCTTCTGATACTGAAAGGTGTGCCTGAGAGTGTACAGCCGTTGAGCATGCCCTTTCATGGCTTGAATAGATGATGACTGAGGAAATTCCTTGTCAACCATCTTCAACAGTTGCTCATCGTGCTGTTTCTGCTGTTCTTCTTCTTCTATCTTGACTCTGACCATTTCCCTTTGAGAGTCAGGTGTGATCATGGGTTGACTTCGGGGTTTTGGTAGCTTCAGAACAGCAGAGAGTGGCAGACAATCATCTTCATCCTCTTCTTCTTCTTCTTCTTCCATCCTCAGCACCCTTCTCCTCCTTCGGGGTACATCACTGGATGATGGTTGGGTTGGTGAAGGATTGGTTTTGAAGAAAGAGGATGTTTGGATTTTGGCTTAGGTTGGTTGGAGATTTGAGGGATAGGAGCTGTTTGAGTGGGTGGAAGGGAAGGTTGATCTAGCATCCTTGTAGTAATTTCGCCTTTGTGAGTTTAGCCATCTCTAACCTTTTGCCAGCCCCAGCCTCATCAAGGGCTTCCACAATAATCCCTTTGTTGAATTACTCAGACAGACAGATTCTGGTGGCTATAGCCAGAATGCTGTCCCTGGACCATGCGCGGATCTCCATTAATGATCTTCCCAAGTATTTTGCAATAAAGCGGATCATTATTTCCAACCTCTCTTTCTCAAGAGCATCATACCCTGCCCATCGGGTTTGTATCTCTTGTACTTCTAACCTTCTGATCTCACTATCCAGTGTGGCTGTGTCAAACCCCTGCCTGAAGAGTTGTTCAATTATTTTATCCATGGAGCGCTGTGTGTGGTGTCAGCTTCTTTGACCAGCTCCTCCAAGGATTTGTCTTCAGCAGTGTGATCATCAGCACTTCTCTTTCGCTTGTACGTGAGCAGAGGTTGCTTTTCTTTTTCCTCCTCTTGACTTGCTTCTCTTCCTTTTCCTCAGATCTTTTCCTCTTCCTTTCTTTCACTGCAGGACTCTCCCCCTTTTTGGTTGCATTGGAGGAAGGGTTGTACCGCAGAAAGAGTCTTTTGGACAGCAGCATCAACCAGGGGCTGTAATGGGAGGAAAGCCTCTCATCAAGGGCTTTGATCACTATATCAGTGATTATTGGGGTGATGAGAGGAAGGGAATTTTGGAGTACAGCACCTATTTGCTCAGGAGGGTTCTGTTCCTGAGAAGTAGGGCCTGAAGCAGAGGCATGTGGTTCAGTATCAACTGATTGACCTGAGCTTCTTCTATGATGTAGTTGCTCAAAACACCATTCAGAGATGAGTTACAGATCAAAGAGCTGTGGCCAAGATGTCTCAGATGCAAGTCCATCTGCCACCCTCATACACCCACAGATTGCACCCTCTCAGCTGTTGATGTTTGGGATGGCTCTGTGTTTGGGAAACCTTCAAGGGAAGGTGCCATCTGTGGGTGTATGAGGGTGGCAGATGGACTTGCATCCTGAGACATCTTGGCCAGCAGCTCTTTGAGTCTGCTAACCTCATCCTCTAGAATGGTGTTTGAGCAACTACATCATAGAAGAAGCTCAGGTCATCATCAGTTGATACTGAATCACCTGACCTCCTGCTTAGAGCAGGATTTACATGCACTGGGTGTAGACCAGTTGGTGCATGTGCCCCTTGTGCTTGGTACTGGGGACTTCCAGCCTCAGGACAATGTCCATCATCAGCTGTTGCCTCTAGGGAGGTCTTAGCAATGTTACCAGCCTCACTCTGGTCATGTGCTGAGTCAGAGGAGGTGGCAGCCTCACTAGATATTCTAAGCTCCTTGTCTACACCAGGAGATAGAATTGGGAAACCCCTGTGCTGTGGGTTCTCAGGTGCACTGTGTTCCTCCCCCTCAATTGTAGAGGAATTCCCAGTAGTAAGTGGTTTCTGGGGAGGTGGTGAGGAGTGCAATTGAGTCAGCACTTGTGCAACTATTAAAGTTGGGCTGTGAGGGGCGGTTGTTTGGGGTAAGGGTTAGAAGCAGTGTGCACCTGGGGTGGATGGTGCTCTTCAATGGCAATCTCCTCAAGTGAGTAAGATCCCAGATAAGTAGGTGCCCCTTGGGTTGCTGCAGGCTCCTGTTGAGAGGAAACCTGAGCGGCTGTGGCTGGAAGAGTCATTGTATCCACTAGGGGGTTTGGACTAGTGGATATATCCTGCGTTTGTGGTGCAGGAGCATCCTCAGGGGACTCAATTCCCTGAGTAGCCATTTTGGGTTTCTTTTTGTGGGTTTGGTGGGGACATTGGATTTGGAGGTGGTGGCTGTGGGTTCCAGCTGCGTGGGTTTTCGCAGCTTGGCAGCCAGTTTGAGTGTCCGGTCAGAGTTGTGCCGGGAGTATACTTCAGGCAGAACAGCCGTAGCAGGGACTCCCAGGCCAACAAGTCCCTCAGCATTAAGCTGGTCTATAATAATGGCCATTATGAACCGTGGATAGAGTATCCAACGGTTGGCAGTTAGTTTTTGAGCCATATCTTTGAGCTCTGAAAATATTAATTCTGAAAAATTCAGTGGTTGTTGCTCAAGGATAGAATACATTACCTGCTGCCATTTGGTGGACATTTGATCCCAAGACGATGTCTTAGGGGCCAAACATACATTGACCATATGAAAAATCAGGCGCTCAGCGTCATTAAAGTGTTTCTTCATGATGGTGGTGGCACTGAGATCACCTTGATATCCATGCTGAGCAAATGATAGATCTATGGTGCCCTTCGGATATCCAGCAGGAGAGTAGCATCACTCAGTTGAAGAATTTTACGGATTGTTGCAGGAGTAATCACTACTTCTTTGTTGTTGACGACTGACCGGAGGGATCGTGTGTTGCTCTCCTCAGTGTAACAGTAACGTTCATCCAAAATTGGTTCAAGGATTCGGCATGTAAAACGGGGTTCAGAAGGAATGCCTTGTTGTATTGGGACTGAACCATAAGATCGATAGCAGTATCGAACTTAGTCCAGATCGGCGATTTTGTGAGGTAGGCAACACAGTTGTGTCGCGGTTTAATTTGCATAGACGCCATGGAAGTTTTGGAGAGGAACGTTAGGTTTGAAGAAGATGAAGCATGGAGAGCTCAGGTTAGGGTATTTATAGGGTACGGGTGAGGAAACGACTGAAGGATGTGGTGTTAGTCATCATTGTTTTAAACGACCGTTGACATGGTATTATCCTTTCAGACGTTGAAACCTGAAGTCGTGGTGTTAGGCATCAGTAGTTTAGAAAACTACTGAAGACCGTGGTTTTGACTTCAGATGATTGAAACAACTGAGGACATGGTGTTTGTCATCAGTAGTTATGAAACTACTGAAGACAGTGGTTTTGTCATCAGCTGTTGTAAACAACTGAAGACTTGGTATTAGTCATCATAGTTATAAAACTACTGAAGACGTGGTTTTGCTTCAGTTGTTTAAAATGAAACAGCAGTTGTACAAACGACTGAAGAGAAAGTTCTCTTCAGCTGTTTTCGTCAATTCTTAGCTTTTCAGCTGTTTCAAACTGTCCTCAACACATTCATCAGTCTTTATGGCTGATTTCAGTTGTTTCATAGGACATCAGTACTTATCTGTTTTTACTGATTGCAGTAGTTATGACTGCATCAGTAGTTGTAACTACTTCAGTAGTTTAGAGCAGATGAAGTACTTCAGTACTTGTGAGACATTTAGCCTTCAGTAGTTATAAAACTACTGAGGTTAAAAGAGCTCATCAGTACTTATATGTGACAGGCACTCATGATCATCAGTATGAATTACTGAGATCATCAGTAGTTGTCACCTATTCTAGCTGCAGCATACCAAGCCTTAACACCAGGTTTTGGAAAGTTGAACTATCCAAAGGCTTAGTAAAAATGTCTGCAAGCTCATCAGCACTAGGCACAAACTTAGGATCAATCAGACCTTTTTCAAAACAATCCCTTATAAAATGATGTCTGATCTCTATATGTTTGGTCCTAGAGTGCTGGACTGGATTTTTGACAATGCAAAGAGCTGAAGCACTATCCATTAACAATGGAGTCTTAGTCTCTGTAATGCCATAATCCAAAAGTTGGTTTTGAAGCCAGAGTACCTGAGATGTACAGCTTGCAGCAGCAATGTACTCTGCTTCCGCAGTGGATGTAGCAACTGAGGTCTGTTTCTTGCTCTGCCAAGAAATCAAGCAGTTGCCTAGGAATTGACATCCACCAGAAGTTGATTTCCTGGTCAACTTACACCCTGCATAGTCACTGTCAGAAAAAGCAACTAATTTACCAGAATGTCTGGTAGAATACCATAAACCTAGAGATGGAGTGCCTTGCAGATATCTAAAGATCCTCTTGACTGCAATCAGATGAGACTCTTTAGGTGCAGCCTGAAATCTAGCACAAACACATGTAGCAAACATAATATCTGGTCTAGAAGCTGTTAATACATCAAGGACCCAATCATACATCTGTAAAGTGTTTCATCAACCACTTTACCTTTCTGATCTGAGTCCAGTTGTGTGGTGCTGCTCATGGGAGTAGAACAGGGCTTACAGTTTTGTAAATCAAACTTTTGCAAAAGATCTTTTGTATATTTGGATTGATGAATAAAATTCCATCAGCCTTTTGTTTGATTTGCAACCCCAGAAAGAACTGTAATTCTCCCATGGCACTCATTTCAAACTTCTGTTGCATCAACTTTGTAAAGGCATCACACAACTTTGGATCAGAGGATGCAAAAATGATATCATCTACATAAATTTGAACAAGTAGATTATGCTGCCCAGCTTTCTTAATAAATAAAGTCTTGTCTATGGAGCCTCTAGTGAAATTGTTTTCCAGAAGAAAGTTTGATAATGTCTCATACCAGGCTCTGGGAGCTTGTTTTAACCCATAAAGAGCTTTATCAAGCTTATACACCCAATTAGGATGTTTATTGTCCTCAAAGCCTGGAGGTTGACATACATAAACCTCTTCTTTAACTTTTCCATACAAAAATGCACTTTTGACATCCATTTGAAAGACTTTAAGTTTTTGATAAGCAGCATAAGCTAAAAACATCGAATTGCTTCCAGTCTGGCTACAGGGGCAAAGGTTTCATCATAATCAATACCTTCTTCTTGTGCAAACCCCTGAACAACCAGTCTGGCCTTGTTCTTAACAATAAGCCCATTTTCATCAGTTTTGTTCCTAAACACCCATTTAGTGCCTATTGCACACTTACCTGGAGGTAGAGGAACCAGTTCCCACACTTGCTGTTTCTTGAACTGAAGAAGCTCAAGCTGCATGGCATCAACCCATCCATTGTCCTTTAAAGCAATGTGATAATTCTTTGGCTCTTGCTGACTGATGAAGAGAGCATAGAAGCAGAAATTTGACAATTGACTTCTTGTTGATACTCCAGCAGTGATATCACCAATGATTTGAGACATAGGGTGATTCTTCAGATCTTGATACACAATGAGATCTGTGCAAGTGTTTGTAGCCGGTTCAGCAGCAACAGATGGTGATGGTGAATCATTTCCTTGAAACCAATCAGTGGATGGTAATTCAAAGGAAGTTGAATTCGAAGAAATCTCATCAGCATTTGTTGTGGATGGTGCTACTAGGCGCTACAGGAACATCAGGTCTAGTTGAGTCAGGCAGCTGATCACTAAACCTGAAGAGGTGAGTACTGCAATCATCATCATCATCAGCAGTACCACCAGGTGGTGAACTGTTGACAGGAGCAACAGCAGGAGTTTGATAAGGAACATATTGCAGTATCAATGTCAATCAAATAACTCCACAGGACTTTGTGGAATCTTGTCCTTTGGAGATTCATTAAACTTAACATGTAGAGTTTCTTCAACCATCTTTGTTCTGCAGTTGAAGACTCTGTATGCCTTGCAAGTAGATGAATAACCAACAAAGTATCCTGCATCCACCTTAGGATCAAATTTGTGGAGTTGATCCTTTGTGTTGAGAATAAAACAGGGACACCCAAATGCTTTGAAAAATGAAATCAGTGGAGCCAAATGATGGAGAACTTCATATGGAGTCTTCATCAACCTCTGATTTACTAAAACTCTATTTTGCACATAACAAGCTGTGTTGACAGCTTCGCCCAAAAGGTCAATGGCAAACCTGAGTCAGCCAGCATGGACCTTGCAGCTTCAATGAGGTCCTGTTCTTTCTCTCCACTACTCCATTTTGTTCTGGAGTCCTTGGAATGCTGAACTGCCTTTTGATTCCCTTTGAAAGATAGAAGTCATCAAGTGTATGATTTCTGAACTCAGTTCCATTATCACTCCTAATACACTTGACTGGAAGGGAATACTGCTTCTCAATGTACAGCACAAAGTGGATAATCTTCTGAGCAGCCTCATCCTTTGAATGTAGAAGAAAGTCCATACAAATCTGGAGTAATCATCCACAATTACCAGACAGTATTTCTTCTTTGCCATGCTCATTACTCTCACAGGACCAAATAGATCCATATGCAGTAATTGCAAGCAGGCAGTGGACTTGGACACTTCAATAGGAGGAAATGAGACCTTGTGCTGTTTTCCTTTTAAACAAGCAGTGCAAGTTTCATCACAGTGGAACTCCTTTATTGGTAAGCCTCTGACTAAACTATTGTGGCTAAGCTGATTCATGTTTTTGAGATTAACATGACCAAGCCTCCTGTGCCACAGTTTAGATTCTTGAGAAGAGGCTTTGGAAAATAGGCAAGGATTGCCTTTGAGATCTATCTTCTTAGAGAGATCTAAGGCATACACTCTTCCTGTCCTGTTGGCTTTCAGGAGAGTGTGATCATCCAACACCTTGTCAATCAAGTGCAAAACTTTGGATGACAGAATCCTACAGTTTTGACTTGTGAAAAGGGCAACATGGCCTTTATCACACATTTGACTGACACTCAAGAGGTTGTACTTGAGATTTTCCACATGATTAACATCATCAAATTTGATTTCTCCATTGGAGACAAAGCCCTTACCGATGATGTAACCCCTAGCATCATTGCCAAAAGACAAATCCCTTCTTTCCTTGAGAGTAGTCATGAAGAAGAGAGATGTTCCCAGTCATGTGCATAGATCCCCCACTGTCTACATACCAGATGCTACTTTGGCATGTTGAAGAACCCTGCAATAATAAACAATCAGTTAGTTTTAGAGACCCAAACCTTTTTGGTTTTGGGCCTGGTCTCATCAATAGATGGTAAACTAACTGTTTATTTGTAACAACAGCCTGAGAAAGGAAGATGGTGTAGAAGAGGAGTCCTTTGGCTTAGACCCTTTTTTTCTGTGGTTTCAACATAGGAGAATCTAGTTGGTTAACTCTACCCAACAGATGTTGTACCATCATCACCAGCTGTGTCTGATTTTGTGATAAAGCTTTCAGCTCATCAGACACATTGCTAGTGGAGTTAGATAAGGTCCTATGTTGCACCTTCTTCTTTTGAGCACCCTCAGCTGTCACCTGTTTAACTCCTTCCTTTTTGGATTGCTTTAAGGACTTAAGGGTTACAGGATTTGATGTTGCTGATACAAATGTGGTCTCAAACTCAGTTTTCATTTTTACCATTTTCTCATTAATTTCTTCTTTTGTTTGAGTTTGGAACCTCTTTTGTACCAACAATCATCTGTAAGATGATTGAACAAACCACATATTCACATGGTTTCTTCTTCATCTTAGGTTGATCATCAACTAAAGATGGTGAAGCAACAGAAGACTTGTTCTTCAATGCTTTGGAAGCATTGGTTGCTTTCTTGACATCCTCTTTAGTAGCCTTCAAACTCTTTCTACTACTGCCAGTTTTCTTCTCTTCAGTACTGACAGCAGTTGAAGTTTGAACTTCAGGTGTTAAATCCTGCTCTCCAGTCCTTTCAGGACCTTCAGGATTAACTCCTGAGTTGATCAACTTATTGATCATGTGAATGTCAGCATTTGGACCATCAACATCAGCTGATAGGTTCAAGGAGGACTTGATGCTGACTGCTACTTCTGATTGTGCTGTATCAGAAGGTAGATCACATGATTGATGGATTGGTTATCACTCTCACCATCAGATTCTACCTCTGCTCTTGGGGTAAAATCTGTAGGTGGAGCAGTGTGATTGTAGCCAATGCCAAACTTCACATTTGAAGCAGATTGCTTACTAAGAAGCATTTCAAAACCTTTGCATGATTGTACCCATCTATCACACTCGACCTGGGTAACTGCAAGGGTTTCTTTGAGATCTTTGTACTTCTCTAGAAGTACATCTTCTCTAGCCTTATCATCAATTATTTTGCAATTCAGTTTATAAACCTCATCATTTTTATCTTTGAGCACAAACTCAAACTCAGCTTTGTTTTTGGAAATTATTTGTTCTAGCTCAATGTTCTTATTAATTAAAGCTACATTTGCTTCTCTAATGGAAGCAAATGCTGCTATGCATTGTTCAGAACATAATTTGGCTTTTGCCTCAGAGGATACCTGTGATACCTGAGGTGTAGAGGCATTGGAAGATGAAGTATCAGCAGACTCCAAAGCCATAAGAGCTAGATTCCCAAAGGGACTGTCACCACCATGTTGACCAGCACCTGAGAACAGTTGATCATGACCAGACAAGTCATCTGGTAAACTGCTCCAGTCAACAACTCCTGGGGTGAAGAAGCTGTGTTGTTGAGATGAAGTTGTTGATGAGATAGGGAAGGCTGAGGTTCTGGTAATGCATGAGGTTGTGGTGTCATAGGAACTTGAACTTGATTTGACTGTGGCATGTAATAACCAGGGTACTGATATGGCATTTGACCCTGAGGAACAAAATATGCCGGAGATTGTTGTTGAGGATGATGACTAGATGTGACAGGATGTTGCCCTCTGTGTTTTTGACTATTGCCAGGAAAAGTCACAAAGGGTGCAGTGAGTTTGATCCAGTTGATCTACACTCTCTTGCAAAGTGTCCAAGCCGTTGGCATTTGTGACACCTCAACTTGCTCTTGTCAAAACCAACTTTGGTTTTGCCAGAGAGTCCTGGGAATTTTCTTCCAGTTCTTTTGTAGAACTTCTGAGATCTGATATTTATCAAGGCCATTTGGCTCAAAATATCCATCTCTTCTAAGTCATCATCAGCAATCCCCTTGAGATCATCCATAATGAAACATAATTGTCATTATTACATCCAGTGAACTGACCATCAACACTTACAAATGCAGAATTAGAAGTGCTCGAAGAGAAATTAATATGCTCATCATACTGGCATTCAGATGAAGCATATTCTGACTCATGACCCACCAAGGCAGTGTTGCCTTGTATAAAGTCTTCAGTGAGCTTTCCAGATGAAGACAGCTTTCTCTTCTGTTCTATCTCTCTCTCAAAAGTGAGCAATTTCCCATGGAGTTGGGTGAGAGATAGTTTGTCCAAACTTGCACTGGAGCGTAGGACAATAGTATATGTGTCCCATCTCTCAGGCAGTGATCTGAGAAATCTGTTATTCATCTGAATATTGGTGTATTCAAGTTTGACCATTTTTAGTTCAGAGATCAAACAAGAAAACCGCTCATATTGTTGAGTCAGTGTCTCACCCTTTCTATGAGAGAATGTCTCATATTGTTGGGCAAGAATTTCTCTATTATTTGCCAAGACCTCCTCTGTTCCTCCAAATTGTTCTTTCAAAGCATCCAGAGGTCATGGGCAGTTTCATGATGCATTAGCCCAGAATAGATTTCATTGGGCAAAGCCATGGCCAGAATTCCATGGGCTTTTGCATCAATCTCAAGCAACTTTTTATCCTCATCTGAGTATTGCTCCCTCCTCTTCGGAACCATTTGATTGGTTTCCGGGTTATTCACCATAGGCTTGTGTGGACCATGTACCACTGATGTCCAACACCCTGCGCTGTTAACAGACAGGTGATGGAGCATACGTCTTTGCCATATGTTATACTCATTCCTAACCAGCATAGGAGGCTTGGTTGAGGAACCAGTATTGTGAGGATCATTGGAGGAGTGGTCATTTTCAGTTCAAAAACAGTTTAGTTCAAGTTTTAAAAAAATTTTAGACAAACCACAACAAACTCAATGAGAACCAAGAAAAGATCTCAGGATGAATGAGCAGAAATACAGAAAATTCAATCTCTATAACCGTTTCTTGCAAAAACAAAAGCTAATTCAATCAAACTTGGATCTTGAATAGCAGTTTCAATGATCAATTATTAGATCGATCAATGATTAACCTGCTCTGATACCATTTGACAGGATCAGTGATCACAAGTTTGATGTATCAGAATATAAAGCAGCGGAATACAACAACGAATTAGACAAATTGTAGCAAGCAACGATATATGTAAGCATTAAGATCGCATACGTTATAGGGAGAGAATATGTATTTCTGATTTCTAGGAATGTTTATAGATAGGATATTTCTAATCGAATCAATCATTCATTCCATTCAATTCCTCATTCATTCAATGATTACAATAGTT
The DNA here is from genome assembly GCA_025506515.1 of Flaveria trinervia. Lineage (NCBI taxonomy): Eukaryota > Viridiplantae > Streptophyta > Magnoliopsida > Asterales > Asteraceae > Flaveria > Flaveria trinervia. Next base: position 22,739,185 of record CM046458.1, read on the forward strand.
GTCACTCCTTATATAGAGTGCAACAGTCACTGCTGTTATCACGGAAAGTGACAACTGGCAGATCCAATACAGAAATAACTAATCTTAACAAACTACTGAAATGTTCACAACTACTGAGAACATATCAGCAGTTAAGTACAAAATATAAAACTACTGAAACTACAACGACTGAAGAACAAGCTCTTCAGTCGTTTTACAAAACTACTGAAACATAGAACATAAAACTACTACTGATATCACAACTACTGAAGAAGTACTCTTCAGCAGTTGTGACAAACTACTGAGGCTTCAGTACTTGATCTTCAGACTTTGACCTTCAGGTGTTTCATCAGCTGATGACTTCAGTAGATATCATCAGCTGATGTCTTCAGTCTTTGTCTTCAGACTTTGTACATCAGTTGTTGATCTTCAGCACTTGTGAACTCTTCAGCTGTTGTACTTCAGTACTTTGGTCTTTCAGATTCAGCACTTGTGTTCTTCAGCTGTTGTACTTCAGCACTTTGGTTCTTCAGCTGTTAAGGTCTTCAGCACTTGATCTTCAGCTGTTGAAGTCTTCAGCACTTGTCAAACTACTGATGAAGCTTTCAGCAGTTGTTGTGATACCGTGTGGGACTTAGAGGTTTTCTGATCTTGGCTCATTGGTTCTTTTGGTCCAACAACAATCATACCACGATCTAGTCTCCTGGTTCAGTCGTGTTACTGAGTCCTTCGTTGAAGTTATTCTGCGTTTTTTTTATGGGCCCTTCGCTGGGCCCTCGCATGAGAACTTCATTCTGTTAATTTGAATGTATTAATTAATAATATACCTGATGGTAACAATTCAATAACCCCAAACCTAACTAACCAATTCAATCCCAAACGTCGCTCAGTAATGAAATCTAAACATATAAATAACAAACAACAATATCATTTCATTACTCATCCAAGCATTACCTCAGAATCAACCAAACAGATTAGTTAACAATTCAATATTCATATCATGATCTAGGGACATCATGTACAACCAACCATGTGCCTACGGATGCTGCCAGCAAGCCTTGATGTACCTCTTCATCTTTTCGTGAAAGAGGGTCCCCTGATCCGGCACCCAGACGTTCTATCTCATTGATTTAGCGGTATGTTGCTGATGTGTCATTGTTCCCGGCCTCTACTGCAAGAACTCTCTTCAACCTCGTCCATCTCACACTCACGATGAGGACCATAACTCCTCAGCACCAGCCTTTTCACTCTGGTCATCGCATCCCTCCCCCGATAATCCCTGCTTCCTCAACTGGACGATATTGTCCCACCAACACAAGGCTGATACATAAAGAGTGGGCAGCAACTTTAGCCTTCTGATCCTCCGACACTCGCTGATATTCAATACGCTCCATCTCCCTCACCAATCATGACAGTAGTACATTGCCATTACCGTAAAGGTAGGGGCTTGTACCATTGAAACCCCCATATTTACAGCCTCGTACCGCTCCGCGCAGGCTCTTCCTCTTCGTCCTCTTCGTCATCGAAAAAACTATTTTAGACTCGGGTCGTCTCCTTTCGCTCGAAGGTATACCCCTTTCCTGTCTCTCCCTATCTTTTACAGCCTTCATAACTTTGGTCACCACAGACGGTAGGATCATCTGCATAACCTGATGCACTTCCTCCCTTACCACCTCTCTCATCGAGGCTCTCTGATTAGCATTCTCATCACCGCCCTCCTAATGAGGGGCCTCAGGTTCCTCATGGGCTGTTCTTTTAGCCCTAGACCTTCCTCTTGTGACCCGTGGTTCAGCACCACATCCACCACCACCTCCACCTCGTGACTACATCAGTATCTAAATCTACACAATAACACACAAGCCACGTAACATGCGCACATAATGCCGGTTAACATTAACTTACATAAAACGTTTTCATAAAACCTTTACCTACAGGCACTTAGCTACTAGGACTGGCATCCCTTTTCCTTTTAGTCCCATTATAGTTTAAGATTAGGTTTTTCAAAATATTTACCCAATTCACTTAAACATTTGCTCTATGTAACACCCAGAAATTTTATTTAAACGAAAGGAAAAGGAAAGTAAATAGAAAGAACAGAAATTGTGCACAAGTAGAGGGGGATAAAGTGTACAAAGTACAAATCTTATTATTTTAAGATATTTAAGGGCATGGTCACTCGTATCAAGCAGAAAGCTGCTTTGATCTCGGAGGAAGAAGAAGAGAGAGAGAGCCCGTTCTAGAGAGAGAAAGAGGATGAAGAAGCTAAAAAAGGTAAGTCTTCTCTTGTTTGAGTTTGGTTCAGCTGAGTATTGAGTTCTTGATCGAAGTTCTGGTTGCCTAGAGTTTGTTTTTGGGATTCAAAGAGCTGAATCGAAGTGGGTCTTGAACGGGAAGAGTGTTGTTCAAAAGCTGCTAAAGGTGAGTTTCTAGAACCCTCCTTTTATTGATTTTTAACTGATTTGAGGCTATTATGCATACTATGCATACTGATTTGAGGCTATTATTCAAAGAGCTGTTCGAATGTTGTATGTATGTATGCATGTTATAGTGTTGATTATGGGTTAGTGATGATGTTTAGGATGCTTAGATGGCCTTAGTATGTTAGATCTGTGTTTGGGTATGCTTAGAATGATAATCGGGTGAATTGGTAGCATCAGTAGACCATGCGCCCAGAGGTGGCTCATGCGCCCAGACAATTGTCCATGCGTCCAGTATGAGTGGCCAGACGCCTAAGTGTTGGCCATGCGCCCAATAGTGGGTCATGCGCCTGAACAGTGGCTCATGGCCCAGCATGTTTGCCATGCGGCTAAGTATTGCCATGCGTCCAAGTGTGGCCATGCGCCTAAATAGTGCCCATGCGCCCAAGTGAATAAAACGGCTAAGTGTGGAACATGCGCCTAAATAGTGCCCATGCGTCCCAGTGATTGAAACAGCTAAGTATTGGCCAAGCGCCTAAACAGTGCCCATGCGTCTAAGTGCTTGAAACAGCTAAGTGCTGGTGATGCGCCTGAACAGGGCAGAAACGCCCAAATAGTGCCCATGCGCCCGGACTGATTATACTTAGAATTTTTTTATGCTGGAAGGACCCATGCGCCAACTTTGGACTTGAGGTTTTCTAAGTGGTTTTTAAGGGGTATATAGGGAGATAAGCCTGGTTATGATGATATGGATTATGTTTGATAAGTGTTATGTATGTTTGAGGTGCCAATATTGGTGATGGTGTATGTTTATGTTTATGTATGTTCCTTATTATGTATGTATGTCTTCCCTTGGCTTTGCATTGAACGTTAATGAATGTAATGAAAGTATTATGTAACGTAAAGTGGAAGATAATGAAAAGAGGAACATAATGACAGAATGCATGCATTAATAAAAAAGAGAAGTATAGAGAGGCTTGAATGCAATATGTACAGAGGTGCACGGCTCTTAATGCCTTAAGCTCTACCGCGTGAGGTTCAGCAAATCCTAAAGTGTGCACGCATGGGTTCCAGTCTTTGTGACTGACCTTCAGAGGTATTACCCATTTCTATGGGGGGTTACCCATTTCAATGGGGGTGTTACCCATTTCTATGGGGGTGTTGCCCATTTCTATGGGGGTGTTACCCATTTCTATGGGGGTGTTACCCATTTTTATGGGGATGTTACCCATTTATATGGGGGTGTCACCCATTTCTATGGGGGTGTTACCCATTTCTACGGGGGTGTTACCCACTTCGGTGGGGGTGTTGTTACCTACTTTGGTGGGGGTGTTGTTACCCGAGTTATGTATAACTTCGGGGGTGGGGCATAAAGCCAAGCATTGTTATGAGGTGAGCGACTCTGTGTCGCAACAGACTCGAAAGAGGTCCTTGTCCCGTATCCCAGTACTGTGTCAGTCTTCGGACATGAGTCGGGGGTTTGTGAGCAGGCCCAGGCACAGTATCAGTCTTCGGACATGAGTCGGGGGTTTGTGAGCAGGCCCCGCACAGTATCAGTCTTCGGACAAGAGTCGAGAGTATTGCATATGACGAAAGTGACGGATGATGAGATCCGTGTCGCGTATCCCGATACTATGTCAGTCTTCGAACATGAGTCGGGGGTTTGTTTATCAAGCCCCGGCATAGTATCAGTCTTCGGACATGAGTCAGGGATATTGCATGAGCCGAGATGATGAGGTGAGCGACTTTGTGTTGCAACAGACTCGGATAGAGTTCAATCTCTATGATTGACTCATACGGGATCTTTGTTGCGTATCTCAGTGTTGTTTCAGTCTTCGGACATGAGTCGGGGGTTTGTGAGCAGGCCCCGGCACAGCATCAGCTTTCGAGCATGAGATATTGCAAGAGACAAGATTCGAGTAATAATGAGTAATGAACGAAAGATCATGTATGAAAGAATGACCGTATGAATGAACGTAAATGAATTATCGTAATAAAGTACAGAACCGGATCCTTGTCATTCGACCTCAGTAATCGTGGCTGAGTGCCACGAAGAGGGTAAAGTCTGACTGGATCTAGAAAGAGAAGCGAACGATAATATAATACGTTGAATGAATGAAGTAATGAACATAATGGCTAAGATAATAATGATATTATTTGTATGTACGTATGGTGCATGATCACGAACGATTGTAAAGTATAGTACGTTTTGAAATAAAGTAAAGAACAGTTTTATGATAGAAAAGTATGTTTTATTATAAAACTAGGACTCACTCAGCGTCGCTGACTTTTGTATGCATGATAGTTAGCAGGTATATGTTGATGTTGAGGAGTTGCAGGCATGGATGCATAAGCTACTGGGAGCATTTTGAGGCTGGCATCCGTATTTTTACATGTCTTGTATTTTGAGATGAAAACAAATGTTGTAAATGACATGTTTTGGTTATAAATGAAAGTTTTAAATTCCACTGCAAAATTAATCTATGTTTTCTAATGTTTTATGTGCGATGAACCACCAGCTGTAAGCGTCTCGGGAATGGGGCCTTACACTCTGATACCAACTTGTAAGGCCCCCGTTCCCGGGAACCTTACGGTTGGTCATTCATTGCACTTAAAACATTATAAAACGTACATTTATTTTGCAGCGGAAGTAAAACATTCATTAATAACTAAAACATGTCATTTACAACATTTTTTTTCATCTCAAAATACAAGACATGTCAAAATACGGATGCCAGCCTCAAAATGCTCCCAGTAGCTTATGCATCCATGCCTGCAACTCCTCAGCATCAACAAATACCTGCCAACTATCATACATACAAAAGTCAGCGACGCTAAGTGAGTTCTAGTTTTATAATAAAACATACTTTTCTAAGTTAAAACCGTTCTTTATTTTATTTCAGAACATACTATAGTTTACATCGTTCGTGATCATGCATCATACGTACATACAGATAATATCATTATTATCTTCATCATTACATTCATTAGCTTTGTTCGTTCAACGTATTACATTATCCTTCACTACTCTTTCTAGATCCGGTCAGACTTTACCCTCTTCGTGGCACTCAGCCACGATTACTGAGGTTGAATGACGAGGATCTTGTTCTGTACATTATTACGATAATTCATTTACGTTCATTCATACGTTCGTTCTTTCATACATGATCTTTCGTTCATTACTCTTTGTTACTCAAATCTTGTCTCTTGCAATATCCCTGACTCATGCTCGAAAGCTGATGCTGTGCTGGGGCCTGCTCACAAACCCCCGACTCATGTCAGAAGACTGACGCAGCATCGGGATACACGACAAAGATCCCATACGAGTCAATCACAGAGATTGAACTCCATCCGAGTCAGTTGAAGAACAAAGTCGCTCATCTCATTATCTTGTCTCATGGACAAAGACCTCTGTCGAGTCTGTTGCAACACAGAGTCGGTCACCTCTTATCTCATCTCATGGTCAAAGACCTCTGTCGAGTTTGTTGCAACACAGAGTCTCTCACCTCATATCTTGTCTCATGGTCAAAGACCTCTGTCGAGTCTGTTGTAACACAGAGTCGCTCACCTCTTATCTCGTCTCATGGTCAAAGACATATGTCGAGTCTGTTGCAACACAGAGTCGCTCACCTCATATCTCGTGTCATGGTCAAAGACCTCTGTCGAGTCTGTTACAACACAGAGTCGCTCACCTCATATCTATGCTTGGTTTTATGCTACACCCCCGAAGTTATACGTAACTCAGGTAACAACACCCCACCAAAGTGGGTAACAACACCCCCACCGAAGTGGTAACACACCCCCCCCAAAGTGGGTAACAACACCCCCACCAAGTGGGTAACAACACTCCCACCTAAGTGGGTAACAACATCCCCACCGAAGTGGGTAACAACACCCCCACCAAAGTGGGTAACAAAACCCCCCATCAAGTGGGTAACAACCCCCACCGAATGTGGTAACAACACCCCCACCGAAGTGGGTAACAACACCCCCACAAAAGTGGGTAAACCCCATAGAAATGGTTAACACCCCCATAGAAATGGTAACACCTCTGAAGGTCGGTCACAAAGACTAGAACCCTTGCATGCACACTTTAGGATTGCTGAACCTCAAACGTAGAGCTTAAGGCATTTACAGCCATGTACCTCTGTACATATTGCTTTCAAGCCTTTCTATACTTTCTTTTTTATTAATGCATGCATTCATTCATTACATTCCTCTTTTCATTATCTTACACTTTACATTACATAATACTTTCATTTAATTCATTAACATTCAACGCAAAGCCAAGGAAGACATACATACATAATAAGGAACATACTAACATAAACAATACCATTACCATACGGGCAACATCACACATGCATAACACTCATCAAACATAAGCCTCACATCACAACTAGGCCTATCTTCCTATTTTCCCCTTAAATCCACTTAGAAAACCTCAAGTCCAAAGTGGGCACATGGGTCCTTCCAGGCGCATGAGCAGTCTTGGCGCATGGGCACTGTTTGGACGTTTCTGCCCTGTTCAGGCGCATCACCAACACTTAGCCGTTTCAAGCACTTGGGTTCATGGACACTGTTTAGGCGCATGGCCAACACTTAGCGGTTTCATTCACCGGGACGCATGGGCATTGTTTAGGCGCATGGCCAACACTTGCCGTTCCAATCACTTGGGCGCATGGGCACTATTTAGGCGCATGGCTAACACTTAGGCGTCTCATTCATTTTGGGTGCATGGGTACTATTCAGGCGCATGACCCACACTTAGGCGTTTGGCCACTCATGCTGGGCGCATGGACTACTGTTTGTGTTCATCAAAACCTTCTGAAATCTTTTCTATGTTACCAATTCACCGGATTATCATTCTAAGCATACCCACCACAAATCTAACATACTAAGGCCATCTAAGCATGCTAAACATCATCTCTAACCCATAATCAACACTATAACATACATACATACATACAACATTCGAACATAAAGCTGTAAACCCTCGGTTTCTTCAAAATGTTTACTTAGTATGCATAATAGCCCCAAATCAGTTGAAAATCAGTAAAAGAGGGGTTCTAGAAACTCACCTTGAGCAACTTTTGAACAACACTCTTCCAATTCAAAACCCACTTTGATTTAGCTCTTGAATCCCAAAAAAACTCTCTAAACACCGAACTTGGGTCAAGAACTCAATACTCAGCTGAAACCAAGCTCAAACAAGAGAAGACTTACATTTTTCAACTTCTTCTTCCTCTTTCTCTCTCTAGAACCGAGAGTCTCTCCCTCTCTTCTCTCTCTTCTTTTCAGTCGTGAAGAAGAAGATGAAAAAGGAAGAATGGGCACCCATGCCCATAAATCATTAAAATAATAAAAGTGTACTTTGTACACTTTTTCCCCTGCACTTGTGCAAATTCTATTTTTTCCATTAACTTTACTTTTCCTTTCGTTTAAATAAATTTCGGGTGTTACAGAACCTTACACCCTTGAACTCACACCAACCATCATACCTACCTCAATACCGTACACACAATTAAGTACCCTTTAACAAAACACTACCCGAACCCAAACACCACTACCTACCTAACAACCATCCAGACCATCCCCTCAGCCTTCTAACATCTCTCCTTAGAGGAGTTTAAGGAGATCAAGATGAAGATCATCAGATGCACAACCTTGAGTGACATCTCTTATGAGAGAATTTTGTCAAGCTAACTTTTGTTGATGGATCCTCATGTTTCCTCACAAGAGATCAATTCTTTGATCTACCAAGAGGAACATTGGACCAGGCTATTAAACTTCTTGGGCTCAACTCAGATTCACTTAATGATGAAGAGAAGAAGCTAAGAAGGAAGTTGGTTGTAACATCTTGTATTTTCGTTAAATCGAAAGTTAACTTTGTTACATTCTTATAAGGACCATTGTAGTCAATTATGAAACTTATGGTATAGTCATGCCTATTTCCTTGTTTGTCTTTAATTCTTTTAATAACTAATAATAATAACCTTAATAATAATACTAATAATACTATTAACAATAATAATAACGTTAGTAGTGATAATAATAATAATAATAATAATAATAATAATATAATAATAATGTTACAAATAATAATAATTTGTAAAAATTGTTAAAATTGCAAATGCTTAAAACTTAAATTATTTAAGTTAAGGGGTTGTTTGTTATTTTATAAACTTTAAAAGAAGTTTTAAGCATAAATAACACAAATCAAACTACAAGGACCATTTCTGTAAAGTTATTTAACCCAAACCCCTTCCCCCTCTAAACTCGCTTTTCGGCCAACTCCGGCCACCCACCGCCAAACTCCAGCGACCCCAAAAACCATCAATTTAATAGTTTTTATCCAAAACCGTTAACAAACTCTTTTAGAACTCGATTAGAACCGTTAATCATCAAATAAACGAGTTAACACATCGGTTACGAAGCTCCACCGAGAGCATAACCGATGCCATACACCCTATGGTCGTTCGAACATTTAATCCTAATAATAATCTAATTAAACGAACCTACACAAATATCTAGCTGAACTTAATCGTCCAATTAAACCTGAAACAAACACAAACCTTGAATTCAATCAACATCTTCATCGTGAACCTGCACCTCTATCAAAACACACTTTCCAATCAATCTAACCTGAAATTAGTAGAGGGATTTGAGTCATGAACATTCTTTGAAGCTTCACACGAGGTTAATTTGATTATTGTCAACATTTGCTCATCAATTGAACTCACGTTGGTTGCGGTTTGTTCGTCATCTGTCGCGCCATCTATTTGACTTCAACCGGGTAATTAAACCCATATACATACTCGATTTGATATGGGAAACAAAAGCCCCATGTTTATAATCATCGAAAAACTCGAATTGATCCTCATTTGGATCTAAACGAAGCTAGGGTTTGGGTGGTTTGGGGGAAATTCTGAATCTATGTTTTTCATATTTTAAAACCAAAGTAAACCACGGCAAGGCCCTGGTTCACTGATTAAGTCACTTGCATATGCAACATGAGGTCCCGAGTTCGAACCCGGGCTACCTTATGTATTTTTTAATGGCTTTTTAGCCTTAATTAGTTTATAGAAATTTTTTTATAAATATAAAAATAATTTTTATAAACTTCAAATATTTTTGAGGACACCAAATATTTCTTGTAATTTTCCTAAAAATTAAATATTTAAATATCTTTTTGATGAAATAATTCAAAAGTTATTCTTGGATTATTCTTTATAAATAAAAAGGAATTTTGAATAATAAATTTATAAATTATACTTGGTCCAAAATTTTCTTTAAAACTATTATTATTTAAATCATATTTACTTTAAACTTTTATACTTAACTTTATATTTATAAGTAATTTAATTTCATTTTCCTTTAAAACACGTAAATAATATATTACTTTGTTTCATTACTTGATGCACTTACAAGAATTTTCCAAATACCAAACTGAAACCCTAGTCCTCAACTAATTTGTTAAATCTATATTTAGATGTTAATCATGGAAATATATATATATACGTTTAGGTAACTTGTAAAAGAAATCATTGGAGCCTCGTTTAAATTCTTATCATCACCATATATATATCAAGTGAGTTTTCTATATGAGTTCTCCATGCCCCCTTTTTTACTTTATTTCACACCTTTGCAGCTCTTGAGTATGGCTTCTTCCAAACTCGTTTGAAATTGAGTTCAACTGCCTAGAAACCCACTATAAAATACCACTAAAAACATACCCGAACACAAACAAACACACATAAGCATAAACCCAAGGATATGACCAGTCAAGAATATCATAAACACATGAATTCTTACCTTGAATTTGAATTCTTTCTTGTTCTTCCTTCAAAACCAAGAGTTTTCTGCTCTCTTTCCTTCTCTCTCTAAAATATCCGAGAATTTGTGTGTAGAGATGGTGATGGGCGGCCATGCCACCCTTATCACCAACTTTCAAAGATTGTCTTTTTTGTCACTTTTAACCCCTAGACTTGGGTTTTATTTCTTTTCCTTCTTTTTCTTCACTTTATTCTTTCTTTCTTTGTCTTTAAAAACAACCGGGTGTTGCAAGTCCACCCCCTTATATACGTTCGTGCCCAAAACCTGTTATTCCTCAAACAATCATGGGTAATGCCATCTCATCTCTTCTTCAGTCTCCCACGTAGACTCGGATCCCTTCATATGCTTCCATTGAACATGCATAAGAGGAACCACTTTATTCCTTAACCTCTTCTCTTTACGATCAATGATCGCCACTGGTTGCTCCACATAATTGAGTCGTTCATCTACGTTGATATCTTCCAGTGGTACAACCATACCTCGTCTACTAAACATTTCCTTAGATGAGATACATGGAATGTCGGGTGAATTCCACTTAACTCATCTGGTAACTCTAACCTATAGACCACCTCTCCTACTCTAGCAATGATTCGAAAAGGCCCTATGTATCTCGGGCTCAACTTGCCCCACTTTCGGAACCGAATAATACCCTTCAAGGTAAGACTTTCAACATGACCCTGTCACCCACCTGGAACTCAATCGGCCTATGTTGTTTATCAGCATACAACTTCTGTCTATCTTTGGCTTCCTTCACAAAGGCCCTGATCTTTTCATGCTTCTCAGTCGTAGCCTCGATCACCTCGAAGCTCCCCAACTCCTTCTGACCAATATCACCCCCAACACATGGGTGTTCGACATCTCCTACCGTATAGCATCTCATAAAGGGGCATACCAATACTGACATGATAGATGTTGTTATATGAGAACTCAGCTAACGGTAAGTGGTCATCCCAACTTCCTATGAAATCAATGACGCATGCTCAAAGAATATCTTGCATTGTCTGAATCGTCCTCTCCGACTGACCATCCGTTTGAGGATGATAAGCCGTCCTAATATGGAACCTCGTCCCCATCGCGTTGTGGAATTTCTTCCAAAATTTAGATGTAAACCGGCTGTCACGATCAGACACAATAGACAACGGCACACCATGCCGAGTTACAATTTCCTTGATGAATAGATATGCCAACCTCTCGAATGTATATGTCTCGCGGATCGGTAGGAAGTAAGCACTCTTTGTCAAACGGTCAAGTATCACCCATATGGCATCATACCCTTTCGGGGTACGCGGTAGCTTCGTAATGAAATCCATGGTGATGTGCTCCCACTTCCACTCCGGTATATCCAAAGGTCGGATCTTCCCATACGGCTTTTAGTGGTCGGCCTTCACTTGTAAACAAGCAGGGCATTTACTCACATACTCCACCATATCACGCTTCATACCCGACCACCAATAGTCTTTCTTCATGTCTTGGTACATCTTTAAAGCACCGTGATGAATAGAGTAGCGAGTCTTATGAGCTTTATCCATAATCTTCATACGTAGATCCCCATAATAAGGAATCCACATCCGCCTGAATCAGGTCTTAGCACCTAGTGTGTTTTCACCCAACTCCGTGACCAGACCTCTCTTTCTTTCAAAGTTAAGATGATCTTCTTTCAATGCCTCATCTTGAAACTCTTTGACTTGCTTCATCACATCGGAGGTCATGATTAACTAGTAGGCTTTCACCCGAATCGGTTTGGGTCTCTCCTTGCAGGTAAGGGCATTCGCCACCACATTGGCTTTGCCCGAATGGTAATGGATCTCGTAATCGTAGTCTTTTATGAGCTCCAACCATCTCCTATGCCTCATGTTCACGTCCTTCTTCTCAAAGAAGTACTTCTAGCTCTAGTGGTCAGTGAATATGGTGCACTTCGTCTCGTAAAGGTAGTGCCTCCATATTTTTAATGCAAAGACCACAGCTGCTAGCTCCAAGTCATGAGTAGGATAACTGACCTCATGGACCTTCAATTGTCAGGATGCATAGGCTATAACCTTCCCTTTCTGCATTAACACACATCCCAACCCTGAGTAGGAAACATCAAAATAAACCACCAGATCTTCACTTCCATCGGGTAATGACAGAACAGGAGCTTGAGTCAACCTCTTCTTCAATTCCTCGAACGCCTTCTCTTGAGTTTGACCCCATACAAACTTTACAACTTTCTAGGTGAGCTTAGTTAGTGGAGAAGCGATCTTAGAAAAGTCTTGAACAAATCTACTGTAATAGCCCGCCAAACCCAAGAAACTACAAATTTCGGATGGCGTCTTTGGAGACTTCCATTGCATCACTACCTCCACCTTTGCCGGGTCCACCATGATCTCCTCAGGATTCACCACATGACCTAAGAAGCGAACCTCGCGCAACCAGAATGCACACTTGGAGAACTTGGCATACAACTTCTCCTTTCTCAACGTCTCTAAAACCTCTCGAATGTGACCGGCATGCTCTATCTCGCTCTTCGAATAAAGCGTGATATCATCAATAAACACAATCACTGATTTATCCAACATCGGCCAACACACTCGATTCATCAGATCCATAAAAGCAGTTGGCGCATTGGTTAAACGAAAAGACATGACAATAAACTCGTAATGTCCATAGTGCGTGCAAAAAGCTATTTTAGGAACATCCTGCTCCTTCACTTTCAACTGATGGTAGTCTGATCGAAGATCTATCCTTGAGAACCAACTGGCACCTTGAAGCTGATCAAACAAATCATCAATTCTTAGTAAGGGGTATCGGTTCTTTATCGTCAACTTGTTCAGCTCACGGTAGTCTATACACATCCTCATGCTACCGTCTTTCTTCTTTACGAATAAGACCGGAGCACCCCAAGGAGAGATACCCGGTCTAATAAACACATTATCAAGCAACTCTTGCAATTGCTCCATCAACTCTTTCATCTTAGTCGGAGCCAACCGATATGGTGCCTTAGCAACAGGTTGGGCACCCAGTATCAGATCAATCTGAAACTCGATCTCTCGTTCAGGTGGCACTCCTGGTAAGTCTTCAGGAAACACATCTGGGAAGTCACACACAACCGATACATCAGACAACTGTGGTGTTGGTGTTTTCATATCTTTCACATAAGCCAAGTAGGCGCTACATCCACTTCTCATGCACTTTCCCGCCACCGCCATTGAGATTACTTTAGGAATCGTCGTGACCTGATCACCATAAACTGTTACCAAACTCCCGTCAGGCACAGTCAAACGAATCATCTTCTTGTGACACATAATGTTCGCCTCGTAGTCCGCCAACCAATCCATCCCAAGAACCATATCAAAACCACCTAAGGTCATCACGAATGGTGTAGCCGGAAACTAATGACCTTCCAGTTCCACATCACATCCTTCTATCACCTCAGAAATCCTGGTAGACTTACCTATGGCAGTTTCTACATCAAGGAGCGCATCTATATTCTTACTACTAGCAGGCAGTTTTGCACAGAAAGCAGCAGAAATAAAACTTTTACTAGCACCAGAATCAAATAACACATAGGCTAAAGTTAGAAACATACCTGACACGACATCAGGGTCCATCCTAGCCTCCTCCTGCATCATCGTGAATGCTATGGCGCTGCCCTCGATCCTCCACCTCCAGTCTACTTCACCCCAGAACCCTCAGCCCTTGGCTTCTTACAGTCTCTACTCATGTGGCCCTCCACGCCACAGTTAAAACATCAGACTGTATGACAGTCCTTTGCTATATGCCCTATCTTCCCATATTTGAAGCATAAGTTCGATCCCAACCAACATTCCTTAGTATGCTCCTTTCCACATCTCCCACACTTCTTCAACCCCGCACCAGATGCGACCACATGGCGGTCATCCACCTGTGACTTCTTTTTACTCGTCGAGACACTACCCCGACCAAACCTTTTTCCATTCCAATTCTGATCACTACCACCATTCTTGCTACCTTCGATCACCACTACAGTCCTTTCATCATACAGTCTCCCAGCCAAATCAGCCGCCGACCTAAAGGTGCTCGGCCAGGCGGCGATCATGTGCCTGCGAATATCCGCTGGCAAGCCCTGAATGTATGTCTTGATCTTTCGTGATAGAGGCGTCACCTGGTCCGGCACCAGCCGTGCCATTTCGTTGAATTTGGTGGTGTATTGCTAATGTGTTATGGTTCCCGCCTCCAACTGCAGGAACTCCCTCTCAACTTTGTCTATTTCTATATGAGGACAGAACTCCTCAATGACCAACTTCTTTAATTTTGCCCACTTCATCTTCCCGATAGCCCTACTACCCTTAGCTTGGACAATATTGTCCTACCAGCATAAAGCTGTGTCCACGAAAGAGTGGGCGGCAAAATTCACTTTCTAATCCTCCCGGCACTCGCTGATGTTCAAAACAGCTTCCATTTCTCTCACACACCGGTGAGCAGCAGCCGCAGTGTCGTTACCATCAAAAGTAGGGGGCTTGCATTGTTGAAACGCCCCGTAGTTACAGCCTCGTGCCGCCTCCGGCGTAGGCCCTTCTTCTTCCTCTTCTTCTTCGTCATCAGATAGAACCGTCTCAGTCTCGGGTTGTCTCCTTTCGCCCGTAGGTCTACTTTTTTCCCTTCTTTCCCCATCTCTAACAACCTTTATCACTTCGGTCACCATAGATGGTAGGATCGTCTGCATGACCTGATGCACTTCCTCCACAACCGCCTCCTTCACTGAGGCTCTCAGATTATCACTCTCATCACCACCTTCTGGATGAGGGGTCTCTGGTTCTTCATGAACCACCTTTTCGGCTCTAGGCCTTTCTCTCATGACCCATGGTTTAGCACCACGACCTCTGCCACTTGAAGTTTTAAATAATCTACCACCGGCCATCCTCACACACACGCTGAAAGATTCAAACGCCAACACGGTCATTCAAGGGAACAACTCAGTTTATGTCAAGTATAGCAAGTCCCTAATTATAGTGGTCAGTTATGATTAGCCACTTACTTTACTCTTCATACCCCAAGCATTACCTGTCTTGACTACATTAGTATCTAAATCTACCAGAAACACATAACCAAAAAACATGCACACATAATACCAGTTAATTTTAAGAAAATAGTTTATGGCACGTAGCTACTCGGATTGGCATCCTTTCCCCTTTCCATCACATTTTCAGTTTAAGTTTAGTTTTATTTTGAAATTTTACCCATTTCACTTAAAGTATGGCTCTGATACCAACTTGTAAGGCCCCGTTCCCGGGACGCTTACAACTGCCAATCATTGCTCACAAAACATACAATTACATTTAAAATTTCATAAAACATCGCAATGGAACATTTAAATAACTTTTCATTTCATAATAACTGCTTTTGCAAGTTAATAAAATCATTCATTACACATTTTCATGTGTTCGCATTACAATGCAAAAACAATAACAAAAGAATGTCATCCAAAATGTCAAGTAGCTGCCCCGAGCCATCCTCAGCAATGCTTACCTACCAACTGGAAAATGTATAAAAAGTAAGCATTGCTGAGTGATTTCTAGTTTTATAATAAAACATAATTTACTTTCATTAAAACCGTTCTTCACTTTTACATGTGATCACACATCATACGTACATATCGATAATATCATTATTATCTTCATCATTCTTTCATTAAGTTCTGTTTGTTCATCGTACGTCATTATCATTCACATTCATTACTTTTATTCACGTCAATTCATAGTTACTTACTTTCTTTCATACGTTCATCACTACTTCTTTTCATTCCATCAAAAACCATGACCTTACCCTACCGTTATGCATAAAGCTGCTACTGGACCGGGTCTATCATAGATCCCCCGTCATGGTGCACAGTAGCCTGGCCACAGTACCTAGGGTAAGTTCATATGTACCATTGTCATGTGCTATACCCGCCGCATGCATAAAGCTGATACTGGGTCGGGGTCCATCATTGACCCCCCCATCATGGCGCACAGCAGCCTGGCCATATTATCTAGGGTAAGCGACAAAGGTTCTATACTAATGGTCAATCACAAATAATGACCCCGATGTGCATCCTTCTGGGGTAGCTAACCCACACACTGTTGGACTAGCACCCTTCATTCGGTGTGTTCCGACATACAAGGCTTGAAAGACTTTCTTTACTTTCCATCATTCATTAATGCATGCATTCATTCACCATGTTCCTCTTTTCATTATCTTCCACTTTACGTTACATAATACTTTCATATCATTCATTAACATTCAACGTAAAGCCATGGGAAAAAACATACATAATAAGGAACATTAACATAAACAGTCAACATCATCATATAGGGTATCATACGTACATAACATACACCATACATACCATCATGCATACGTAACATACATCATATATACCATCATGCACAGGCATCAATCATACATCATAATATCATCATACAATGCCCATCACATCATCTATGACCATAAAAAGTCAACTTTCATAGCCCCGGGAACCTTCCAAGTCAAAGCCTAAATTTCTCTTTTTCCCCAAAAGTCTAAGTGTTCATCCGCATTTCTTTTACTTCATCTGCATTTGTTCATCCGCATTGACTTTACTCATCCACACTTCCCATACTTAGTCAATGTTTATCCACATTTCATCCAATACTTGTCCGCATTGACTTACTTAGTGGTTAATGCTCATCCGCATTAACTGTTCATCTGCATTGACTTTCCGTTACTCATCCGCATTGACTTACTTAATGGTTAATGCTCATCCACATTGACTTTCCATTACTCATCCGCATAGACTTACTTAATAGTTAATGCTCATCCGCATTAACTGTTCATCTGTATTGACTTCCATTACTCATCCGCATTTCTTCTGCTTCCATTAGTCATTTGTATTTCTTTTGCATACTTAGGCAGATTCTAAAACTTAAACATATGAGCCCTAAACATCAGATCTGTTAGGGACCGTGTATTGGACGGAGTACTAACTGATTCATGTGTATACCAATTCAAATAGTGCGGAATCCTATTTGATTGGCGATCCAATCAGTGAGAACGTTAACCGGTCGATATAAGATTAAACTAAACGTTAAGAATGAATAGGAATCAATCAAGAACGATCTATGAACTTGGACTGGCTTTCTTGGACGTTCTGGACGGCTAGGGTATGAGTAGGAGTCAAAATATTGAAAGTGTTCCATTTTTCCACGAATTAAGTGTTATTTATAGGTTGGGGTTACACATTCGTGCGACTAAACCATTAGCATGGTTCAGTCATGCTACTAAGTCATTTGGTTGATCCATTCGCATGCATGACTTACTATTCAGTCATGCGACTGAGTCAATCTCATGTCACAATTGTGCGACTGATCCAGTCTCCTGGTTCAGTCATGCGACTGGTTCATTAGCATGAAGTTGTTCATGCATATGGTCCATTAGCATGGGCTATTCACATGAGAATTTCATATGACTAAGTTTTAATATGTTTCCCAATCATTCTTTGACTATGATCTATTCAAACAACCACAAACCTATATAGTTGGTTCAATATACGTTAATAAATGATAAACATTAAAACATAAACTGAAACATTAAACATTAAGATCAACAACCATATAATATGTTTCATTCAACTCATATGTTTCATTACATCTAGGATATGACAGACATATTACATTACGATCGTAAACTAGGTACATATGGATCAACAAACTCCCCCTTGGACCTAGTTTCCTTCATTGTATGGCATCCTTCATTAGCTCGTCAAACTTCTTATGCATCTCCTTGACTGTGACTCTAGCGTGTATCTCGAATGCAATGCAGAGTCTTATTACATTCTGAAATGAAGGCCATGTATAATATCTTGCGGATCGTAGAATAGTGGCCACCTGTACAAAGTATAACATCATTAGCTGACAAATTGGTAGCCACATTGGGTTGAATACCTGGATGGTCTCCATTTGGCGCTCTTTCTGTAATACTATGACTGCTTCTCCTGTTCGCCAGTCATAATACCACCACTTGAAGTGGGGAGTGAAGTCCTGTGGCATTTCCCTCAATGTGATCTTTGACATAGTACGTGGAGGACTCCACTTCAACACCACTTTGGGTTTCCCAGCCCTTGGGTCCACCTCTGACCTTCGAATGTACCTCGTAGGTTATTGAGGCTTGAAATTAACCCATCGTGTGTGGTATTCTCTCTTCAACGCAGTTTCAAACCAGCCTGACATCTTCCTGGGGTCAGCATATAGCAGGTTCAGGCATGCCAACTAGTTGAGCTCAAACTAGGGAGAGTCTTAAGATCATGTGGAAATCTGAAGTACTTGATTCCCTTTTCCCTTTTCACTGCGTATACATTAAGATCCTCAAAGTAAGCCCATGCAATAATCTTTCCAAACACCTTAAGATGCTTCTTGAATTTCTAGAGCTTGGCGTAGGCACTCGGCTTTGGTGTTGTGCATTGCGCACGGATCTCTGCAAAACAAGCCACCCATTCAGCCTTTTTGTTTTCAACATCGGCGTCCGTGGCTTGAGCTTGGCTTTCTGATTTCTCGGTCTCCCTCTCCATCGTATCCAATTTAACATGCATATCATTATCGAGTGTATCTCCAAAATTAGGGATCACATTTCCCTCTCGATCAGTATATTCTGGATAGTGCTGTGTTGTGATCTCTTCAATCTCTATCTCATCAACATCATTGAGCTCGTCATCACTAGCAACATCGATGGTAATGGCATCCTTAACCATTCATCCGGGTTTAACCGAAACATTTCTGTGAGTTGCTCATCAATGAGGTTGTGAACAATTTTTCCTTCTTCGAGAGTATAGCTTACTAACCTCCTAACAATCCCTTGCAGGTCAAGTATCATTGTGAGTTGAGACTTGATCTGCTGAAGGGGAGCAATATCATAGTCATCTCGCTGATAATATGGATTTGCTTGATTTAAATTATTTAACACATCATGCATCAGTAAATAATCAAGACAGTGTACATTAAATATATACATAAACATTCATGCACATAAGTTTAATACAATATTCAAATACACATGATTTAAATTACACAAACATGTATGCATTACTTTGGTCCTGAATCATGTGTTCCTCTACTGTCGGGGCTGATGTTGAGGCACCCGGATCTTGATTCCTTTTGGTCCGCCTCTCACTAGCTTCTTGTGCACACGAAGCAGATTGATCTCCTTCTCCTTCATCATCTCCTCCATCGTCATCATCACCTTCATCATAATCATCATCACTATCATCATCATCACTATCATCATCATCACTATCATCATCATCACTATCATCACTATCATCACTATCATCACTATCATCATCATCATCAATATCATCACCTTCATCACCGTCAACCTCTCTGATCTTCAAAGGCTCATCCTTTGTGCCCTTAATTTTGAGCAGGATGGTCCTCTTGCATCCTCCAACTCCTCAATCTTCTTAGTAGATAACACGTTCTGCTCCTTGAGTTGGGTAATCTCTTGACTCTAAATAGCCATTTGTTGAGCCTGCTCCTCAATCTGTTGTGCCTGCTGAGAGATCTTCTGTAATTGTGCAGCAGTAAGCTCCAGTAACTGTCGAAGCTAACCAGTTTTCTCGTCAATGGCAGCTAACAGCTTCAGCACCATACAGTTTAGTGCTGAAAGCTGTTCTTCTACCCCACTTGGAGGTAGAGATGATCCTGAAGGGAAAGATGGGTGATATGATGGTCCTGCCTGGTGGCTAGTGGTGGTGGTGGTGGCAGTGGTGAATATGGGAGGTGATATGTGTGTGGGTGGTGATGGGTAATCTGTAGTGGGGATGGATGTGATATGAGTAATTGGTGGAGTGGTTGAGGTAGTGGTGGTGTGTGTGGTGACAGTAGTGGTGATAGGTGGAATGGTGGCAATGATGGTGGTGGTGACGAAGGTCATCCTCCTTTTCTTCGTCTTCATCCCATGGGGCTGAGCCATCCTTTTTCTCCTCATGCCCCTTGAGGTGGATGCTGCCCCTAGGATGTTGCTGGGCTGACCTGGTGTGTAACTGGGGTCGGCTGTAGTCTCCCCAGACTTGCTAGGGCGTCCTCCAACCTCCCGAATGCCTCAGCCAGTGGAAACCACCCTGCTGCCTACTGTCCTTGTTAGGGGCTCCTCATCACTCTCTTCCTCCTCATCAGGAGGACAGAAATCCTGATGGAAAGTGACGGTGGTGGCATCTACATGAGTGGGTGGTAGAGGTGTAACATGTGTAGTGGTGGCCCTAGAAGTAGAAGGGCAAGACTCTCCACTAGTGCCACTGTCGTGATCATCGAAGTCATCAGATGGAAGAGCAATTTGCTTAACATCTGAGTCACTCTCCTCGTGGCACCACTTACACCTTCCCGGCGCCACATAGTCCTCCGGGCTAGGTGCCCGAACAGTCTCTTCACAGGGGGCTTAACTTGCTTTCCCCTGTAGACCTTCATGCAGCCCAAAGTAGTGTCATCCATCACCTCAAGTGATACCACATCATGGCTCTCCTTAGGCAAGGAAGGCAGTGTAGATACATGTGTCCCTAGTTTCTGAACTTAATGTAATATGTTTGTATTGTCATACACATATGTAATTGTACGAGTACCTAATGAAATACAATATGTGGTTGTGCTTATAATGTTGAATATTTCATTGGTTGGTATGTAATAACGCTTATTGAACTAACTATATAGGTTATGGTTGTTTGAATAATATCTAAATCAATTAATGATTATGAAACATATTCAAACTTAATCATGTGAAGTTCTCATGCGATTGGCCCATGCAAATAGACCATACGCATGAACAACTTCATGCTAATGAACCAGTCGTACGAATGAACCAGGAGACTGGATCAGTCGCATGATTGTAACATGAGATTGACTCGGTCGCACGGCTGAACACTCAGTCGTGCGAATGGATCAACCGCATGACTCAATCGCACGACTGAACCACGCAAATGGTCCAGTTGCATGATTGAGAAATCCTAACCTATAAATACCATTTAAATCGTGGAAAAACAAGACACTTTGGATATTTTGATACCCAGACGTACCCTAGCCGTCTAGAGACCTCTAGCAACCTGTTCCAACTTCATAGATCGTAATAGATCAATTGCTAATCGTTCTTAATGTTTACATTCAATCTTTAATTGATTCTACGTGCGTTCTCACACATTGGATTGCCAATCAAATAGGATTCCGCACTATTTGATTCGGTATACTCGTAAATCGGTTTGTATTTGTCTAGTACACGATCCTAACAAGCGGTATCAGAGCTTTGGCTCTAGATTTACGTGTGATTCAATCATTTTGATATAAAATTGTGTTTTTACACTCAAAAACACATTTTTTTGTATCAAATCGGGTTTTAGATGTCTCCTGATCATAAAGTTAAGTTTTTTTAGGCATATGGCAATTAGGGTTAGCAAGAAGTTCTTGTTTTTGCATTCAAATACCTTAAACCTATGAATTTTCAAAATCCAGCAGGCCCAGTCGCACGATTGACTCAATCGCACGACTGAGTTCATACGCATCCCCGATAGACACGATTGAACTCATTCGTACTTCCATTCGTCTTACTAAGAAGCCTATTCGCATTCTTCAACCGCAGTAGTTCATTCGGCCGACTGAGTCATCCGCATTAGTTCAATCGCACGATTGAACCATTCACATAGGTCAATCGCCCGAATAGCCCAATCGCACATCTTCATTCGCACTAATAAAACAGTTTGGTTTAAAGTTAAAGTTAATAGTAATGGAAGACCAATACTCAGCATTCACAGCAGGGAGAGACTCACGAATACAAAACTTACTGCTACTGGAGAATAAAGTGGGAATCACAACAAGCCCCCAAAGCTAATCACGTTAGACGAATACCCACAATGGAAGCAACGTTTCGAGATCTACTTAAATGGAGTAGATCCCAATCTGTGGGAGTCTATAGAGACGGGGTACATCATGCCTGTAGGAGCTGATGGTGTCAAACTCACACTTGGTAGCATGACTGACGGACAAAAGGTGAAATACAATGCCGAAAAGAAAGTTTATGCTTTCCTTACACAGTCAATTCTGAAGGATATTTTCCATCAATTCTCGGAATATACACAAGCAAAGAAACTATGGGATGCATTGGAGAAAAGATATGACGGAAATTTATCATTGAAGGCCATAAATGCTAAGGCTTTAAAGAAGGAGTTTGACAACTTCTCCTCCATGGGAAAGAAAGCCTAGATGATGTCATCGATAGGTTCTACCACTTGATGAGTGAGATGCACACTCATGGAGTATCAACGTCAATGGAGGACAAAGTGTCCAACTTTGCAGATGGGCTGCCGGAGAAATGGGTTTCATTTGTATCCAATCTCAGACAGAATGGTATGCTAACGAAGTTTGATATAAATGATTTCATTCTGAAACTGAGAGAAGAAGAATTGAGGATGACGTACAGAGCTCAAAGTCTTCTTATGATCAGAATCCAGCGCTGTACAATGCGACTCCTCAAGCCAAAACATCTGGAGCACCTCTTTAGACGGCTTTTGTATCAAGCTCGTCTGGTCCTTCACCAGCCTCTACTTCAAGGTCAGAAATGTCAGGGTCATTTGGCACCCAATACATTGCACCTGAAGCAATGCAGCAAAGCTGAAGACCGAGAACTTCGGCAATATGACAGTTGAGGTAGCTAAAGAGCACATGGATCTCTTAGTTGCGGTAGTCCACTCCTATGATGGACTAATTGCTAGTAAAATTGGGAACTAGCATCTGCCAGATGAGGATTATGAGTAGGTGGATGAGACAGAGCTGGAGCGGATGGACATAATGTGGGCCTTAGCAAGTGCTGTCCGGAGAGCTAAGAAGTTTGTCAAAAAGACCGGACAAAATTTGATTGCAACTAAGGACACTACCTTCGGCTTTGATAAATCGAAGGTAACCTGCTTCAACTGCGGAGAGAAAGGGCACTTCAAAAGGGAGTGCATGAAGCCAAAGAAGACTGGCAATGGGAATCCTTTCTCCTCCTTCAATCGTCTGGAGAAACCCACTAGCAGTCCTTCTTCATCAAGCAATGATCCCAAAGCCGTGACTGCTCATGATGATGAAGGACAGGACTGGAGCTTTCGGTTTGTCTCACTAGGAGAATCTAATATCGCTAGTGTGGAGGATATAGATGATGACTCTGCCAGTGATGGAGATATTGCAGTTGAACTCGCAATGTCAAACTCAGAAGAGACTGCACCAGTGGTCAACTACCTGCCTGAAGAAGGGAAAACTACAACAACGTCAGAATCACCAGCTCCAGAAACACTAGACTCTGCATTGATGGCTGATTCATCAGAACCCGCTCAGGTAAGTACTATTGACCAACTTTTTAATAATCATGCTTGTTCTAGTTGTAATAAATTTAGAGAAAGCATTGATTTAAAATTTTCTAGGTTATTAGATCATAATGATAACTTAGTAAAGGACTTGGAACTATGCATTGAAGCTAACAGAGTGTTAAAAAAATGAGCATAGTTACAAAGAAAAGATAGACCTTTTGAACAAACACTTAGGGAAACAGAAGTAGTAGCCTTTAACCAAGCTAATGACATTAGGTACTATCTAAACTCCCTAGAGGACACTAAGAAACAAAAGGCAGTTTTAGAAGTAGAAGTTAATTCCCTAAAACAAAAACTGCATAGTTTGACTAGTTCTTCACACATAGTCCGACACTTAGTGAGAGAGTGTAATAATGGGGAGGGTTTGGGTTATAAAGTGGTTCCACCACCACATGAGACCTTGATGAACACTAAAAGTAAACCAATTAATAACAATCCAATCAAGGATCATGTGGTGTCCACTCCTCTTGTAACTGATCCAGATTCCACATGTCCATCAAATGAATCTCGCACTAAACAAAAGGAGGCCACATCAAAGGCGAAAGGTAAAATGCCTTGCGTTAATCTGGACAAAGAGTTTGAAAAGGTTAGTATAAAGTCTGGTTCAACAACTGTCAAATCTAAACCTAAAAAGACCAGTAATGTTAACCAATCACGTGCATCATGTCAAAGTCCAAAAAATAGAAAAGAAAAGGATGTTAAAAATGTTAAAGCAAATAACTTTGTTAAACTAGACAAAACATCTAAACAAGCAGAGTCAAAACCCAAACAAAGTAAGGTCACCCGGGTGTCACATACATCTCCACACAAACAGTTAAATCGTAAGGTAGAAAGCAAATCTTGCTACAGTTGGGGAGAGTATGGACACATTGCGTCTCATTGTCCTTTCGATCGGACACTGAGAAAGAAATTTGAACTTCCTAACCAAAAACCTAGCTCTTTTAAGAGGAACTCAGTGATGCCACCTAAAAGAGATAGTGAACCTAAAGTTCAACATATTAGCTAGTCGTCTGTTTATCACAAACAGGCTTTACACAAAGCTGGCTTATGGAAGGAGAAATCAACCTCATTGTTTGATAATGAGAACAAGAAGACATTTGAGCTTCCCTCACCCTCGAACGGTCAATGGGTTACATTTATGATGTGTGATGCCTCTGGGAAACCCAAGCCAGTGAAGGCTTGGGTCCCTAACCTGAACTAATGTTTTCAAATTGAATGTGCAGGGTGTTCAATATAGTGCTGAAACTAACACATGGATTATAGACAGGGGAGCATCCAAGCACATGACAGGGAATAGGGATCTCTTATCAAATGTAAAACAAATAAAAGGAGGTTACATTTCGTTTGCTGGAAACAAAGGTGGGTACATCACAGCTCAAGGGAAAGTAGGTAATCAAAAAGTGAGTTAGACAAAGTAAACTACGTTCAACAACTTCAGAATAACTTCCATTCTGTTTCTCAAATTTGTGATAAAGACTTTAAGGTAGTATTTGATAACATGAAGTGCTATGTCCTGAAAAAGGACTATGTCATCCTGGAGGATCAATTATTAATGTCCGCCCTCAAGATATACGGACCTTTATGTTTTGGATCTCTCAAAGGCCTCCACAACGGATCATGAAGTTCAGTGCTTCTTGTCAAAAGCTGCTGAGAAGGAATCCATCTCCTGGCATAGGAGAATGGGACACATTAATCCACAGAAGATGAATCACTTGATCCAGAATGATCTTGTGAGAGGAGTTAACGTCAAAAACTTCCAATTTCCAGATTTCTGTGTTGTGTGCAAGAAGGGCAAACAGACGAAGAAGTCTCATAAGGAAAAGAAAGCTCACTCTATCTAACTTCCTCTTGAACTTCCTCACATGGGTCTGCTTGGTCCAGTCAATGCATGAAGCATCGCAGGCAACTTGTACTGGTATGTAGTTACTCATGACTACTCAAGATTTACTTGGGTGATGTTTTTGAAATCCAAAACGGAGACATTTGAGTCATTCAAGGAATTAGTAACTACTCTGGAGTCCCTATACAAGTTGAAGGTACCTCAAGTGCGTTCAGACAACGGAACCAAGTTCAAGAATCAATGGATGGAGGCTTACTGCAAGGAAAAGGGAATTGTGCATCAGTTCACTTCTGCCTACACTCCTCAGATGAACGGCGTTGCTGAAAGGAAGAATCGCAGCATGATAAAGACAGCACGGATGATGCTAGCAGACTCGAAACTGCCTATCCAATTCTGGAATGAAGCAGTTGCAAATGCGTGTTATACGCTAAATCGGGTCCTGGTAGTTAAACGCCATGGAAAGACGTGTTACGAGCTACTACAACGACGTAAACCTAATCTAGAGTATCTCAATCCGTTTGGCGCTCCGTGCACACTACTGAAGAAGACTCAGGAGGGAAAATACAGCGAGAAGGCTGATGAAGGTATCTTTCTAGGATACAACATACCGAACAAGAGGATCTACAACAACTCAATGGGTCAGGTAGAAGTGTGGTGTAATGTTGATGTTCAGAGATACACCACACCACCTACTGGAAAAGGACCCGCCTTCTTTCTCGACTATGATGGATTCTTCAAGTCCTTCAACATACCACTCTCCACTTCTGATGATGAGTTAGCTACAAAGATGAGGTATGATGTTCTAAACACACCAGCTCAGGAATCTACATCATCTGGACTACAAGGCGATTCATCTAACAACTCAAAGGGAGCACTTGAAGATAGTGACTCTTCTTCTGATGAATAAGCTGTGGAGACTGATTAGAACAACCAGGAGCAACAGGTTCCTCCAACAGAAAGTCCACAAGCATCTGACATTGATGCCTCTACGCCTTCGGAACCTCAGACTTCTACTGCCTCGGATACTGAACCGAATGTTCATAATCTTGATTCTAAGGTAGTTGTTCCAACCACTCCTGGATCATACCTAAATGTCTATAATCCTTTGGATAATGTCATTGGAAATGTGAGATTAGGAGTTCAGACTAGAAATCAGTTGTATTCAGCTGATTATACCTCAATGATGGAAAAAGGCTATCTTCATGACGGTGCATATCGTTGCTTTGTGTCTCAGTTTGAGCCAAAGTATGTTATTGAAGCCCTGAATGATAAGGCATGCGTGAGTACCATGCAAGAAGAACTTCTTCAGTTCAAGAAGTTAGGTGTATGGACTCTGGTGGATAGACCTAAAGGTGCAAAGGTCATTAGCACAAAATGGGTCTTGAAATGCAAGAAAGATGATCAAGGCGTGATCATCAGAAACAAAGCTTGACTTGTTGTCCAAGGATTTTGACAAGTCGAGGGCATTGACTACAATGAAGTGTTTGCACCCGTGGCAAGAATGGAAGCAATCCGTATCGTCCTTGTCTACGCATCGTATATGAAGATTAAAGTTTATCAACTTGATATGAAGAGCGCAATCCTTCATGGTGAAATCAGAGAGACAGTGTACGTCAGTGAACCCCAGGGATTTGAGGATCCATATCATCGGGACAGAGTTTACAAACTCGACAAGGCTCTATATGGGCTTCATCAAGCTCCTAGAGCCTGGTATGAGAAACTCTCGACTCACCTTGTGAAACACGGTTTTCGTAAAGGTGTCATTGATTGTAGCTGTTCGTAAAAGAAAAGGATGGAGATTTACAGCTTGTCCAAATCTATGTAGATGACATAATCTTCGGTTCAAAGAATGAAGATCTATGTAAAGAATTTAAAGCAGTAATGAAGGCTGAATTTGAGATGAGTGCCATGGGAGAGATGAAATTCTTTCTCGGGTTACAGGTGGATCAGACACCAAAAGGGATTTTTCTACATCAAACCAAGTATGTAGGAGATATTCTCAGTCAGTTTGATATGGAGAATGCTTCCGCACCTAGGACTCCACTTGCTACAAACCATGATGTAGCACCTGACGAGAATGGTGATCTGGTCGATGCCACCATGTATAGAGGAATGAATGGATCTCTCGTGTACCTCACTACCTCAAGACCTGATATCATGTACGTGACATGTTTATGTTCAAGATTCAGGCAAACCCAAAACTTAACCATCTAATAGGGGTCAAAAGGATCTTTCGTTATCTGAAGGGTACTCCAACACTAGGGTTGTGGTATCCTCATGACAATGAATTCGAGCTGATAGCGTATAGTGACTCGGATTACGGTGGCTGCAAGATGAACTACAAGTCTACATCAGCGGGATGTCAATTCTTTGGGAGGAGATTGGTGACCTGGCAGTGTAAAAAGCAGACCTCGGTTGCTTTGTCAACCTGTGAAGCTGAATACGTTGCTGCTGCAAGTTGTTGTTCACAAATCATATGGATTCAACAGCAAATGCGAGACTATGGTTTGAAATTCTCTTCTACTCCTATTTTTGTTGATAACTCTGTTGTGATTGCAGTAACTAAAAATCCGGTCCAACATCCTAAGACCAAACACATCAGCATAAAATATCACTTTATACGTGATTGCTTTGAAAAGAACCTAATCGATGTGATTAAAATAAATACTGATTTTCAACGCGCTGACCTCTATACAAAGGCTTTCGATAAACCAAGTTTTCTATATTTGTTAGAGGTCAACGGCAAAAAAAAGTGATGTAATTCCTGATGATGACCATGTGTAGTCCGATGAGTATAGTCAAAAAAAATTTTCTTTTTTTTTATTTATCTATATTATTTTAAGTAGTCAAACTAAATTGATGTTATTTGGTCGCATATTAAAATCCTATAAAGCGTAAATCGGTTACCGATTTAGAATCTTAGGGGGAGAATAGGTCAGTTAGTAGCATTATAAAAAAACGAGGGAGGAGGAGAGGCTAGCTGATAGAAAGTAGATCGTATCTGTGATACCATTTCAATGACTTTAGAAAATGGTAGTACATAGGTACAAATCACTTGGGACTTTAAAAGTTTAAATAAAATAAGATGCGAAGTTCAAAGTATAAGTCTGTGAAGTCTGGGCAATATAAAAGGAAAAATGATAGTAAAATAAGCTACTACTAAGGTAACACAAAGAAAGTAGACCTAGAGGTTGTTAGACCACAGATGATATGTCGGTAGATTCAATACAATAGATGATTAGACCTTATTGGTGATCTCAAGAGCAAACTAAGTTGTTCAACAAGCTGTGGGTTAACAACTTATCCCTGGTTAACACGATCAACAAAATTCCAATAAGGGGTGACGAGCAGAATAATCGCCACAAATGTGAGCGTAAGGCAAATGTAGAGATTAATGAAGAGGCTGATGCAACCTAAACATCCAATGTCTATCCTGCATGCTGCACAATGCATTGAAGAAGAATGCTTAGGAAGTTTACACATGCAATAGAAAATACTCTAAGTGTGAAATCTTTCGAAGCCAAGACCAATATTTTCCGAAGCCAAATATGAAGTCTTCCGAAGCCTTAGAGACAAAGTCTTCCAAAGCTTCAACTCATGAAGACAGATTTCTTCCGAAGACTTTTAACACATGCTTTATCTGATGTACTTTTCCATAAAGTTGGACACCTTTCCGCTACACCTCTGTAAGGTCACCAACTTACATGAGTTGGTGAAAAGGTCCATGCTTTTTGTGACTGTACATTGAGGTTTTGAGTCTGTAACTTTCTATTCATATACTTTATCCTTTTTGTAATAGATAAGGATGTGAGCTATGGCATGTCATAGTCACTAGTCAAAAGGCAATCTGCCTTTTGACTCTACAATTGATTTTGTTTTGTGTCTAGTCAATTGTATCTAGCTGGCTTTCAAAGTATAGCCGGTTGTAAGAAGTTGTATAAGTATCTCATGTTCTTGTATCTTTGAATCATGCTTTGTAAAACTTGTAACAGAGCATAGAGAAAGCAATATACCTGCATTCTTGAAAACCATATACTTGTGTTCTTTGTGTTCTGTCTCTTACATTACTTGTGTTCTTAGTGTTTTATATTGGTTAATCCAATTTACTGTTTGATTAACTCTACACCCTTCAACGATCCTGCATTTGGTATCAGAGCATTTCAGGCTCTTGATATAAGATCTCACCATCTTAAGATCCCTCACACACACAAATACTAAACTTTTCAAATGGCAGCCATTTCCAAGACTGCTATGGAAACTGGAACCATGAACAAGTCCCCACTGATCACCCTTGATGAGTTTGACACCTGGTGTTTAAGAATGGAACGTTTCATCAGGTCTCTTGATTCAAGAATGTGGGAGTCTATTAAGAATGGACATTTCATACCTAGCACCCCCTTTGCTACTGGTGCTGGTATGATCCCCAAAGATGTGACTAACTACTCTGATGAAGATAGGAAGAGAGTAGAGAATGACAGAAAATCCATGACAACTCTTCAAACTGCCCTTCCAAACTCTGTGTACAGAGGTTCCAAGAAGTGCAAAACAGCCAAGCAGCTGTTGGATGCACTGAAACTGATATATAAGGGTTCCTTTGAAGTCAAGGAGAACAAGAAGGATCTCCTAAAGCAGCAGTTTGAAAACTTCACCTTCAAAACAGGTGAAACCATGACTCAGGAGTACTTTAGGTATGTTGAGATTGTGGATACCCTAGTGGATGGAGGATTTTCTCTTGAGAACAGAGACATTGTAAGGAAGTTCATGCCCTCACTTCCTAGGCAATGGACACACTACTGTGTGGTGATCAAGAGAAGTGAAAATCTCAAAACTCTTACTTGATAGAGTTATATGGGATTCTCAGTGGCTACCAGATGGAGATGAACATGCAAGGTTCATCTGGCAACTCCAAGAATCAAATGGGTTCAGCCCTACATGTGGTTGAAAGCGATAGCATAGAACCCAAACATCATCTCATATGCTACCCTGACAACTCACCAAAGGGTCCTTTCATCACATTCCTAGAGACACCAAGAGAGAACTACACTCAAGGAAGCCCATTCCAAGAGACAAGCTCTTCTCAAGCTTTTGTGTCTTCTGATGAAAGCTGTGGCAACTCTCTTTTCACTCTTGAAGACCTGGACTGTATTCATCTAGATGATCTGGAATACATGGAAATAGTCCAGCAGATTGCTTTTCTCACTCATAGAGCCAAGAAGTTCTACAAGAGGACTGGAAGGAAGTTTCCAAGCAATGCAACCAGTGGAAAGTTTGGCGTGGACAAAGGCAAAGTCAAGTGTTACAACTATAACTTGATGGGCCACTTTGCCAGAGAGTGTAAGGCACCTAAAACAAATGGTGGCCAAACAAATTCCAAACCAAACTACACTAACAAAGCTCTCCAGAATGAGAAGTTAAAGTAGCAGGCTGCTGTTGCTGTTGAAGAAGGAGGCTTTGACTGGAGCTTTCAGGTGGAAGATGCTTCTCCTAACCAAGCATTGATGGCAGATCATGATGAAACCAAGGTATTGGAACATCTCTGTACTCCTGAATGCATTGCTAAAGTAAATAGATATAGGTCCTATAACCTGGAGATCAGATCTGACCTTGAGTCCTTAAACATTATAAAATCTGATTTTAGAAAGTATGAAAATGATTATAAACTGTAAATAGAGGACCTTGAGTAAACCATTTCAGTTCTAAAACATGAACACACAGATTTTAGGACTCAAATCAAAGATCTCATGACCAAGATAACTGAGTGCCAGGCTAAGAAAGCCAGGGCAGAAAAGAGTGTTCTTGAAGAAGAGACCTTCAAGAACATGATATCCTCATCTCTTCACAACAAAGTGTGCTATCAAAATAGGCAGGGACTGGGATCAAATGAAATAGCTCCTCCATACACAATCTTGTCTGTAAGATCTCCTAGGTGTGAAACTTGTGAAGATGAGTATCCTCTCATAGATCCTATGAGGGAAGAGGATGAAGAAGAGATAGTGAAGAATTCCTCTGAAAATTGTGAAGAGGAAGATTCTAAGGAGGGCCACTATCCTTCTGAGGAGAAAAAGAAGACTGTGATGACCAAGTCCATGAGAAAGAACTTGATCAGAAAGTGCAAAAGAAAGGCAAGGAGGGCTCAAGAGATCAAGGCTACTTTTGACTCTACTAGAAACAAGTTTTCATCTTTGCAGGGTTTAAAGTGGTAGGGACTGAAGGCATCAACCAAAACTCTTCTGCTAAGAGTTTTGGTTCTTGTTCAACTCATCTTAGTAACAAGAAGAAGACTGATCTGCTATGTACCACTACTGCATAGCCTGGACCTCAAACTCCAAGCAGTTCTCAGCCTAAGAGGACTGTCTCAGCATCTGCAAGGATGAAGGTGGAGAAGGGATGTGACCAAAGACAATCTTGTTCCCAGAAAAAGACTCTTGTGAAGAAGGAAATGAGGTGTGTCATGTGTGAAAGTACCTCTCACATTGCTAAGGATTGTCCATACAATCCTAAAGGTACTGTCCATATGACCAGTACAAAGACTTCAAAGAGTTCTAAGGAGATTCAAGCTTTAGAAGGAAAACTTGTTTCCTTCGGAAGCTCCAAGTCTAAGAAGAAGGGAAGTGGAAAATTACCCTCGGAAGAAAAGATGGTCTTGGAAGAAAGGAGTTCTTCCAAAGCACTGAAGTCTGCTGCAGTGTCTGCAGAATCTTCCGAAGGTTCAGTCATCAAAACTTCCAAAGTCCCAAAAGCTTCTGAAGTTTTGAAGGTCAAGTCCAAGACTCCAAAGGTGGTGTGGAAGTCTAAGAAAGACCAAGTGACTGAAAATTCTCCATCAACAATAGCTCAAGATCCTCTTAGTACAACCATAGGATCTATTACTGTTGAATTACCTTCTGTTAATGAGCCCAAGACAAGCAAGGCTTGGGTTTCCAAATATAACTAATCATTTTCTTTGTGCAGGGACAGCTGAAGACAAACAAAAATGTATGGATCATGATAGTGGTGTTCCAGACACATGACATTCAATAGGTCACTACTCCAGAACTTTGAAAGAATTGATGGAGGACCAGTTGCTTTTGGAGGAGATGAAGGTGGTTACATTTTTGGAAGGGGCAAGGTCACAAATGGTAAGCTCAGCATTGATAAGGTAAACTTTGTCAAGGAGCTTGGGTACAATCTTTTGAGTGTATCTCAATTTTGTGATCAAAGTCATAACATGCTCTTTACTAAGCATGAGTGCATTGTTCTCAAGCCTAGTATGGTCATTCCTCATGAGCAAATCCTGCTTAGAGCCCCCAAGAAAGGGAACATGTACAAGATGGATTTGCAAGAAACATCTCCCTCTGGAGAAGTTTTATGCTTTCTTTCTAAAGCTAATAGAGATGCGTTTATCCTATGGCATAAAAGCATGTGCCATGTAAACTTTAGGAACATGAACAGATTAATTGAAAATGATTTGGTAACTGGAATACCAAAGAAAGAGTTTACAAGTGATGACCATTGTGTTGCATGCCTAAAAGGGAAGCAACATAAGGTATCTCACAAGCCTAAGGAAAGGAACTCCATCACTACACCCCTACACTTGTTACATATGGATCTCTTTGGCCCCACCAGTGTAATGAGTTTAGCAAGGACCTCTTACTATTTTGTGATCACAAATGACTTTACCAGATTCACCTGGGTTTTTTTCCTTAAAACTAAGGATGAGACTCCTGAGATTCTAAAGAATTTCATCTTAAAGATTAAGAATCAATCTGATCACAAGGTCAAGATCATAAGATGTGATCAAGGAACTGAATTTAAGAACCAACTCCTTGATACATTTTGTGATGAAAAGGGTATTACAAGATAATACAGTGCTCCAAGGACTCCTCAGCAAAATGGTGTTGCTGAGAGGAGAAACAAGACACTGATTGAAGCTGCAAGAACCATGTTGTCTCACTCTAAGCTGCCCATCACCTTCTAGGCAGAGGTAGTAAACACTGCCTGCTATGTGCAGAACAGAGTTTTAGTAGTTAAGACTCATGGCAAGACTCCTTATGAACTTTGGCATAAGAGGAACCTTTCATTGGTTTTCTCAGGTCATTTGGTTGTCCTTGCACCATCTTGAATACCAAAGATCAAATTGCCAAGTTTGCTGAGAAATCAGATGATGGACACTTTATTGGATACTCTTCTCAAGCTAAGGCTTATAGAGTATACAATCTCAGAACTAGAGTTGTTGAGGAGTCAACCAATGTGACTTTCAATGAACACACACCCTGTGTTGCTGGTTCTGGTCCGGATTGGTTATTTGATCTTGATTTAGTTACCAACTATTTTAACAAATCTTGTGAGAATGTTTCAAGATCTGCAAAAAATTTAAATACAGTTGATCCTGATCCATGATTTGAACTAAGAAGACCTTCAAGTCATACATCTTCAGCTCCAGTTGGAACTACTTCTACAAATGAGGTTTCTGTCAGCACTACAATGACAAACTCAGCTGATACATCTGGGGTGCCTTCAAATTCTAGCTCAGAGACTCCACAACCAGATAAGAACACCTCAATTGTAGAAGACAACAATGGTGGTGGTGACAGTGACCAAGAATTTCTTGATGCCACTAACCACACCATAAGTGAGAACATCAATGATGTCACACACTGCCTGGATCAAGTCTCTCTTGAAAAGTGTGCTGATGTGGTGGGAGAAACATCTATGCCAGATCTAAATTTCTCTAATTTAGATCTTTCTCAGTAACTTGCTGTGATCCCTCAGCTTAGGATCCACAAGTCTCACCCCACCACAAACATCATTATAGATGTTGTCACAGGGGTATGAACAAGAGGACAAACCCATGAAGCAAATATTTGTCTTCACTCTTGTTTCTTATCCCAGATAGAGCCAAATAAATTTGATGAAGCTCTAAAGGATGGATGTTGCGTTGAAACTATGCAACAAGAGCTGCATCAAATCAAAAGGCAGAAAGTTTGGAACCTTGTTCTCTTCCTTGAGGGAAGACTACCATTGGAACCAAATGGGTGTTTAGGAACAAGAAAGATGATAGAGGCATCATCATCAAGAACAAAGCTAGACTGGTTGTTCAAGGATACACACAAGAAGAAGGGATTGACTACACTGATGTCTTTGCTCCAGTAGCAAGATTAGAAGCTGTGAGGATATTCCTGGCATTTGCTACATCCAAGAACTTCAAGGTCTTTCAGCTTGATGTGAAGTGTGCCTTTTTGTATGGAGTGATTGATGAAGAAGTATATGTCAAACAACCACCTAGTTTTGTAGACCCTGATAATCCTGATTATGTCTGCAAGCTTGACAAAGCTCTCTATGGGTTGCATCAGGCACCCAGGAAATGGTATGAGACAATGTCTGAGTATCTTTGTAAACATGGATATAGTAGATGTACTATAGATGGAACTCTCTTCATCAAAGGACAGGGAAATGACATTTTGCTAATTCAAGTATATGTGGATGACATCATCTTTGGTTCAACTAATCCAAAGCTCTGCAAAGACTTTGAGAAGCTGATGAAAGACGGATTTGAAATGAGTGCCATGGGGGAACTCAATTTCTTTCTGGGAATTCAAGTGAAGCAAGTTGAATATGGCATCTTCATAAGTCGGTCAAAGTATGTTCAGGACATACTCAAGAGATTCAACATGACTGATTGTAAGATTGCTAAGATACCCATAGCTAGAAACCACTCCCTTGGACCAGATCTTGAGGGGGAGTATGTAGATGAGCACTTATACAGGGCTATGATTGGTCCTCTTATGTATCTTACTGCTAGCAGGCCTAATATCATGTTTGCTACATGCATCTGTGCAAGATATCAAGCCAACCCTAAGACGTCTCACCTCATCACTGTCAAAAGGATTCTAAGATACCTCAAAGGTGCCTCAACACTTGGTTTATGGTACCCTAAGAATCCTGACTTCAATCTGTATGCTTATACACATAGTGATTATGGTGGTTGCAACATGACTGCAAAGTCTACATCTGGGGGATGTCAGTTCCTTGGTGGAAGGGTTGTCTGTGGCAATGCAAGACACAATCCTGTATCTCTGCATCAACTGCTGAAACAGAATACATTGCTGCTGCAAGCTGCTGTGCTCAAGTGCTTTGGATTCAAAATCAGATGCTGGACTATGGGTTAAACTTCAAGGAGACTCCCATTCACATAGACAACAATAGTGCTATCTCAATCATAGAGAACCTGTGCAGCACTCAAGGACAAAGCACATCAATATCAGGTATCATTTAATAAGAGATAACTATGAAAAGGGATTAATTAAACTAGTCAAAGTTCACACAGATGAACAATATGCGGATTTGTTTACAAAGGCTTTCGATGAACAAAGACTTAAATATCTAATATCGGTTATTGGGATGATCAACTTTGGGTAAGCTTTTCTTAAAACTAATTCTTATTATTTCTTAAAATATGTGTGTCATAAGTTGTCTAGATCATCACTTTCATAAGCTCATGTTTTCTTTGGATGAAAATTTCTTTTTGAAGACTTTCCTTAGATTTTTGAAAATTTCTGATACTTTGGAAGTTATTCTTTTAACTTCGGAAGCAAATCATGCCTTCAAAAATAAATAACTGTCTAAGAAATTTACCTTCGGAAGAGCTTTCAGATCTATCTTCCGAAGCTTAAATACTTGTCTCAGACACTTACTTATTTTCAAGGACCATTTACTTCCGAAGCAAAATTAACTCTCGAAAGCTTTGATTATTTTATATACAAAGCACTCAAGTTTTAATTTCTCTTCCAAAGCAAAATTCTCAAAACTCTCAGGAAATTCTTCTGAAGTTATTTTAGCTTCAGAAGCTTTTTAATTAAAACTTCCGAAGATAATTAACTCTCGGAAGCTTTTTGACTTCTAAGAAAAATACTTTTTGAGCAAAAGTAAACTACTTTTTGAGAGGTGGGACCGACATCCGGATTTCAAAGTTTATCCTCTTTCATTAAACTTTATCTGAAATCCCTCTCACATATAAACCCAACGGTTTCCCCCTCTTTCTATCATTTGTTCTTCCTCCAAACCTAAAAACCAAATTTCTCTCTGAAATTTCTTTCTTCTTCTTTCTTCATCTTTAACTTACCTTAAAATGGCCAACCTGCTCACAGAAATGATCCCAACTTCACCATGCAGCTACACAGGCAACATAATCAGGTTGCTCTGTTAATCTCTGAGAAAGATCCTCATTTCTCAGAGGTTTGTCGTTTCTTAGCTTTATCAAACTTCTTCACCTCCCTCACCATTGATCCTCCTCTCTATGAGGATCAACTACTTGAATTCTGGAAGACCTGCCAAGGGGTCATTATGGACAGGGAGAAGGCATTGTCAGCCACAGTGTAGGGGAGAACAATCTTCTTCACTCCGGCCATCATCAATAGACATCTTCAACTGGATGATGAAGAAGGTGAGGTGTTCTTCCCAAAGGAAGTTGTTAATCATTCCTTTGAGCAGATGCGATATGAGGGAGATTTCTCTGTAAAGACCATTAGGAAAGAGAAGGTCTCATCCCAGTGGAGATTCCTGCCACATGTGGTCATCCACAGCTTATCAAACAAGCATGGTGGATGGGACCAGAATCCTGAGGATCTCTCCTTCATAATCCATGGAATGGTTCAGGGGGTCAAATTCATGTATTCTCAGTTTGTTTATACAAATTACTTGCTAATTTAGACTCCTTAGAATATTACATGTTTCCTAGATATGTCCAGTACATTCTTAACTGTGAACTGGGCTCACAGTTGAGGGAAATAGGTAACATTCTTAAATGACAGATGAAGCCTAACATCTTTAAAATACTAAGAAAGCCCACTGTTGGCTTCTCTGGGGTAGAAACAACCCTTGTCCCAAAAATGTTAGAGTCATTGCTCAAGGTGACAACCTAGCAGCACAAGCTCGTGTTGAGCCCACACCTGCTACCTCCTAACCACCCACACAGCCTCAAATCACCATCACTTACCAAAGAAAATCCAAACGAACCCCTGCTCAGGCTATTCAGTCTGTGAAGGCCCCCATATACTCACCCATATAGGAAGAAGTGGACACTAGAGCTCCCACTTCTCCTGAGGAGCAGACCGCTCCCATCTCTCTAAGAATCAGTGCTGAGGTTCCTCATGCTCAGCCTGATGAGCTTATGAGCCCAACTTCCTTAAGCCATCACTCTGAGTCTCAACACTCAAGTGATCAACCTTCAGGGGACAGTTAGCATCCCCAGCCTATAGATCTCAACCAACCAATTCCCAAGCTTGACTTTTATACTGATGAAGATCTAGGTTTTAGTGAGTATAATTTGTCTCTCTTCTTTACTCCTACTCAAAGAGAGATGAATGCTCCTGAGTCTCCTATATCTATCCCACATCAGTCACCTACAACTGAGGTGGACACTTCTGAACCTGTTTAGGATGTCCATATGGAAGAGGCTCTCACTTCTAAAAGTGATTACATCATTAAGACCTCAACCATGGCAACTCAGCCCACTGAAATCTCAACTGAGATTGCTAGTGACCAGAGGAAAACCAGCAGCCAAGAACCAGAAGCTGGTGGTGAGAGAGAGGACTTTGGTCCAATCATCTCATCCCTTATGAGCCTTCTGATAAAGATGAGGGAAATCTGAGACTAAAGGTGCACAAACTGACTAAAACATGCACCTATTTAGTCTCAAATGTAGTCACCTTGAATCTCAGATGACTACCTTACACAACAAGATCAATGATCAGCAACTTGAGATTTCATATCTTAAGGAAAAACTAGCTGGGAGACCCTTAAAAAGAGCTTAACCAGGAACACAAGAACCTGTGGATGTGATTGACCTATCTTCCAGCTCACCTATGCAAGTGGGTGATGCTACCAAAAAGGGGGAGAAAGTTATTACAGCCACAGAACCTAGGAGTTGTTCAGAGAGAGTGGACATTGAGGACTCACCATCCTCACTTGCAATTGTGCATTCTCAGCAACCTCCTCAACTTCTTATTGATGTGGACTACACCGACTCCTTCATACAGAGTTAGTTTGAGGATGGGATACCAAGGGCTATGTCATCTTCACCATCTTCCAATTACATCATTAGGTGGAGGTATGACAACATCAGGAAAGCCCTAATCATCATAAGAGTTCAAGGACAGCAAGAAGTCTTCAATTTCAGACTTTGAACTACTATGAAGGTCTAGATTTAGTCAACATGCCACTTGTCAACCCAAGCAAATCAAGACAAGATGACAGACTGGCTCAAAGAATCCAAGACAGATCACTGCAGAGTTCAGCTTAAGAAGGAGACTTAGGCAATCAGGCAATGCCACCGGTCAACTAGATGTTGAGGCAGACCCTAAGATTAGTTTCATAGGGGAAACCTTGACTGAAGGCCCAGTGGCAGAACCTAAGATTAGTTTCATAGGGGAAACCTTGACTGAAGGCCCAGTGGCAGAACCTAAGACCCCTGTCTCATCATCATCAACTGTTGTAGAGATCCACACTCCTATTGAGACACCTGCTGGTGAAGGTGCTTCTCAACCTCTCTCTGGCCAGAGCTTAGATGCTGCAACAAGCAATGAAGGCCAAAGCTCACTCCACCCTAAGTCACAAAGGTCTATGAGTGACAAAGGGAAAAGAAAAATGACATCTGAGGAGATTGAGGAGGAGGAGAGAGAGAGGAAAAGGAGGCTGAGGGGAGAAAGTTCCTCTGCTAAGTCTTCAAGACTCATGGAGTCTGCTATCAGGGCTGCCCCCAGACCAAATACTCAGAATGATGAGTTAAGGGCTGTCAAGATAAATTACCTGCAGACAAGGAACTATGACATAGACAATGTCATCTCTCTCCCCTTAGAAGAGTTGAATGAACTGGTTGATCTGGAAAGGTCAAAGGAGAGGAGGCAGAAGATGTAGAGCTTCTAGTACAAGTCAATGAAGAGAGAAGAAGAAAAAGACTATACAAGGATATGTCTACCCTCTCCCCAGTTTAGGAAAGTCCTGCACAAGAAAATGTGGTTCAACAAGAACCTCAGGTAGACAAAGAAGAAGAGAGGATCAAGATGATCAACTACCTGAGTGCCACAGGCTTTTATCAGGCAGATGCACTCCTTCCCTTGTCCTATGACTATGTTGAGTTTGAGTACTTAAAACAGCTTAAACTTGAGATAATCAAGAATAGAAAGACAACTAAGAAGAAGCTAAGGGAAGAAGCTACAAAATCAAGAGCTATCATCAAAAAGAGCATGAAGAAGTCTGCTGATAGGCAGAGGATGATAAGCTTCTTGAAGCTATATGGATTCTCCAGAAGGAGACTTGGCCCCATGTCTTTTTCCACTATGGATGAGCATATTAGGGTGATCAAGCAGAAGATCAAAAGTGGAGAGCTCATTGACTTACACTCCATTCCAAGTCAAGCCCCACCTGAAGTGGAGGTTAATGTTGAACAACCAGAGACAACACAACCTGGACCTCTTACGGAAACTCAGCAAGCTTCATCTTCTAATCCACAGCAGGGTCAACCTCCCTCTCCTTTTAAGCCTGAGAGGGAGGAAGTCCCAACTGAGAAAGACAATGAAGATCAATCTGGTACTGCAGGCCAGTCTTCTCAGTTAAAACCTGTAAAGAGAAAGAAGAGGATGGCTTCTAAACCAAATCCAAAGAAGAAGAAGACTACACCCTCTTCTAAACCCCAGGATGAGTCAGAACATCTTGAGGTTGTGCAACCAAAGGATGCTACATAAACTCTAATTCAAACAGCTCCTCTAGCATTAGGAAGACCCATCTTGTCTTGGACATACACCACAAATCTAGAAAGATGGCATGTCATTAGAGATCAAGGCACTGAAGACATTTACACATGGCAAGATATGTTTCATTGCGTCTACATGACCTCTTTGATATAAGAAGACACTTTGATAGTCTGAATGATCCTGATCACCTTATGAAGAAAGGATTGGTGATCATCCTAATGAGGACTGTTGACATCTGAAGTCTACTAAGTGTTTTGGTATCATCAACCTAGGGGAGTTTGTAGAGATTAATGAAGAGGCTGATGCAATCTAAACATCCAATGTCTATCCTGCATGCTGCACAAGTGCATTGAAGAACAATGCTTAGGAAGTTTTACACATGCAACAGAAAATACTCTAAGTGTGAAAGCTTCCGAAGCCAAGACCAATATCTTCTGAAGCCAAATATGAAGTCTTCTGAAGCCTTAGAGACAAAGTCTTCCAAAGCTTCAACTCATGAAGACAGATTTCTTCTGAAGACTTTAAATACAAGCTTTATCTGATGTACTTTTCCATAAAGCTGGACACCTTTCTGCTGCACCTTTGTAAGGTCACCAACTTACATGAGTTGGTGAAAAGGTCCATGCTTTTGGTAACTGTACATTGAGGTCTTGAGTCTGTAACTTTCTACTCATGTACTTTATCCTTTTTGTAATAGATAAGGATGTGAGCTATGGCATGTCATAGTCACTAGTCAAAAGGCAATCTTCCTTTTGACTCTACAATTGATTTTGTTGTGTGTCTAGTCAATTGTATCCAGCTGGCTTTCAAAGTATAGCCAGCTGTAGGATGTAGTATAAGTATCTCATGTTCTTGTTTCTTTGAATCATGCTTTGTAACACTTGTAACAGAGCATAGAGAAAGTAATATACTGCATTCTTGAAGCACTGAAGTCTGTTGCAGTGTCTGCAGAATCTTCTCAAGGTTCGGTCATCAAAACTTCTGAAGTCCCAAAAGCTTCCAAAGTTTTGAAGGTCAAGTCCAAGACTCCAAAGGTGGTATGGAAGTCTAAGAAAGACCAAGTGACTAAAATTTCTCCATCAACAACAGCTCAAGATCCTCTTAGTACAACCATAGGATCTATTACTGTTGAATTACCTTCTGTAATGAGCCCAAGACAAGCAAGGCTTGGGTTTCCAAATATAACTAATCATTTTATTTGTGCAGGGACAGCTGAAGACAAACAAAAATGTATGGATCATTGATAGTGGCTGTTCCAGGCACATGACAGGCAATAGGTCACTACTCCAGAACTTTGAAAGAATTGATGGAGGACCAGTTGCTTTTGGAGGAGATGAGGGTGGTACATTTCTGGAAGGGGCAAGGTCACAATGATAAGCTCAGCATTGATAAGGTATAACCTATATATTCTAGACTTCATTGTTGTTTGTCGCCTCTCTGCTGTGCGGTGGCACTAACCTGAGGCTTGGCTTCTCTCTGAAAGTTCTAAGAATAGTTTCTTCTTGAAAACTACCCTGAGACCGCTCAAAAATCTCCTGAGGAATGTTGATTATCATATAAGTGTGGGATCCACAAATTCTTGTTGAAATAATCAAACCTTAAACTATCACCAATCTATGTCAAAAGTATGTGTATGGATTTGAGAGGACCAGTATACTAACAATCATCGTGGCTACAATTCTTGAAAGGCCAAATCAATATGGGGAACTAATAGTACTTGTATGATTTCCTAAACTTGCTAACGACTCTAGATGAAAAACAAGAATTGAGCATCAAAAAGTGTTGATAATATGTCCTAAATGATTTGACTTGCCTGTATGATTCCAAATTGAATTGGTCCATTTATGGTCAAAATAAATTGAAGCTGCCTATTCCAGAACCGAATCCATTAGATTAATATCTTAGGATTTACAGCTCACACAAAATGTCAAAAAACAAGTTTTAGTTTTGCATTTCAGTTTAAGTCTTTTATTTTGTTTAAATTTAGTCAATTCAGTTTGTTTGATATCAAACTATGCCATGGAATTCATTAGGGGAGTTAATCATCTAAAAGGGTCACGTCTAAGGTGACGACACGTGTTTTCGAAGGTAAAATCAGTCACGTATGAGGTGACAAATTGCTTAAAAGGATCACGTCTGAGGTGGTCATAAGGTTTTCAAGTTAAAATGATCATGTCTGAGATGATCAAATGCTCATAAAGTTTAATCAAAAGTTAAAAAGGGTTTAGGTGAGAATGGTCATAAAGTCAAAATCATGAGTATGATCCAATCGCACGACTGGACCATGAGTATGGACCAACCATACGAATGGACCATACTCATGCACTAAACAACCGGATGGCACATGAGTATGAACCATTCACCCGAATGGCTTATTAGAATGAGCCAATCGACCAAATGGAACCGTGCGAATGAGTCAGTCGCCTGACTGAAATCCAGTCGGCCGACTGAATGTGATCGACTGAACCAATCGCACGACTGAGGTCCATTCGCTCGAATGAACCGAGCGAATGGGTCCAGTCGGCCGATTGAAATCAGATTCAGTATAAATAGGGCCACAGTCGATCGCATTCAACTCATCAACCCCAATCACCCTAAAATCGCACAGCCTACCGTTACTCTGCCAAAATTTCCTCTGACCCAAATATCTTGCTTATTCTCATATTCTGACATTCGTTGGTGCTTATACAGGTAGAATGCGGTGTGAACATGCCAAAACTCCTTCGATTAGACTTAAAAAATCAAGAATTTGGCCCTAACAAGACCCGACACCTTAAATGGACTAATAACCTAACTAAACCAAGTAAATTGTTGAAATAAAGGCTATTAGGTTATTAGTAAAAGCAATGTGAGTCTAAAGAACCATTACTCGACGTCTAATTTCAAGAATTGGTTCATTTTCGAATCTCAATTGACCGAACAGTGGGTCATGCGACCGGACACCAGGATGAACTCCAATCGCATGATTGAGCTGGTCGAATGGCTCAATCGGCCGAATGGATCATACGGGTGAGCTCAGTCGGCCGACTGAACCAATCGCTAGCTCAGTCAACCGATTGAACTCATTCGCATGCTCAGTCACCTGACTGAATCCAGTTGCATGCCAAGTCAACCGACTGAACACAGTCCGATGGTTCAATCGCATGAATGAACCAGAATGAATTCAACCAAGTTAATTGGAACTGATTTGTTTTGTGTGGTTA
Source organism: Flaveria trinervia (assembly GCA_025506515.1). Classification (NCBI taxonomy): domain Eukaryota; kingdom Viridiplantae; phylum Streptophyta; class Magnoliopsida; order Asterales; family Asteraceae; genus Flaveria; species Flaveria trinervia. Next base: position 22,782,540 of record CM046458.1, read on the forward strand.
TCTAATGTCTACGTGTCTTGTGTTACAGATTGTTGGCGGACAGATGGTCCATCACCCCAAGCACAACATATGTGCTCATTTAGATTCTACGACTCAGAATGGTGCCGAGTTTGTAGGGATCATCATTTTCCTCAAGCAATCCAGGATCCACAAGGCGATATCTACAACATGCCCTCCCTATAGGTCTCTTCAGCTGTCCTTCTAGGAGGGAGCATCGGTTGACCGTTCTCATGAGTCGTACAGCTTTAGGAGTTCTATCTTTGGGATGGATATTGAGATCACTGTTGCGGACATTCAGCGAGTACTTGGGTTGGGTGATGATGCAGACCACCCCACCAGACATCACCCACTGACGGTGAGAGCGTGCTTCTTGAGGATGAAGTACGCTGGGGATATTAATGCAGGTGTGCTCAACAAGAGCAACCTATGTCCCTAGAACAAGTACTTGGCACATGTCATCCTCAAGTGATTGGCGTCGCGAAAGGGTGGGTTTGATGATCTTTCAGACCAGATTCAAAATGCCTATATGGCACTGGTACTGAACCACCCTTTCAGCTTTTCTAGCAAGATTTTCTCTTACTTGATAGAGAACTTGGAGGCGAAGGGCAAAGAGGGTTTCTGCATGTACCCTAGGTTTTACGGATGATCTTTTATGAGAAGCTGCCCACGCTACCCAAGGAGAGCCACGATGCTGTGTCATTAGAGATCATGGATGATACGACACTAGTTCGTATGAAGGTTTACCGGGGAAAGCAAGTCAAACCCCCGGTGAAGAGACTCATCGGCCATCTGGCTAAGGTGGACTAGGTGGCGCCAGGGAGGCGTAAATGGGGCCACATAGACAGTGATTCAGATGTCAAGCAGCTAGAGCTCCCTTTAGATGACTTCGACGACGACGACAACGATGATGATGGAGATGTAGGTCCCACTCAACTGAGGGCCCCCACTGCTGATATAGCATCTCCAGCATCCCCCAAGGTGGAACAGAGGCTGCAGGATTCCATCAGGACATTCGTCTTGATGTGGAGGAGGAGATAGACGAGGAGCCCTTGACTCAGACTGTGGGGCGTAGGGTGGTTGCTACCGACCGAGGTATTCGAGAGGTTGGAGGACGCCCTGGCGAGTCTGGGGAAGCTGACACTGATCCTACTTATGCTCCCGATCAGCCCAGCAGTGTTCCAGGGGGAGCATCCACCTCGAGGGGCTCGAGGAAGAAAAGGATGGCTCATCCCCACGACTTGAAGAAGAAGAGGAGGAGATGACTTTCATTACCACCACCACTACTACCACCACTTCCACCTCTCCACCTACTACCACCATTCCATCCACCACCTTATCTACCACCTCACACACCACTACCACAACCACTCCACCACCACCTTCATCTATACCACCCCCAATCTTCACACTCCACCGCCACCTTTATCTATACCACCCCCAATCTTCACCACTGCCACCACCACCACCACTAGCCACCATGCCAGGCCATCATCTTACCCCTCCTATCCATCTGGATCCTCTCTACCTCCTAGTGGGGTAGAGGAACAGCTCTTGGCACTTAGCGTATGGTGCTGAAGCTGTTGGCCGTTGATGATGAGAAGACTGCCCAGATTCATCAACTAGTAGAACTTACTGCTGCACATATCTTAGCAGGCACAGCAGATAGAGCAGCAGGCATAGCAGATGGCTGCTCAGAGCTCAGAGATATCCCAACTACAAGAGCAACATGTCCAATCAGCAAAACAAATAGAGGAGTTGGAGGCGACCAACAAGACCATCATGCTGAGGCTCAAAGGATCAAATGATGAGCCCTTAAAGATCAGAGAAAGAGATGGAGATGATGGTGATGATGATGATGATGGAGATGATGATCCTTCTGCTGCGGGTGCCATATCTGCAAGTGAAAGGAGGACCAAGAAAGCTCAGGACCAAGGTGCCTCCATTTTAGGCCCGTCAGCAGAGGAGCACATGATACAAGACAAGAGTAATGCTTAGTTGTTTATGTATTTAAATCATGTGTATTTGAATCTTGTATCAAATTAATGTAATTAATGTTTATATTTATTGTTGATGTTTACTACTTTGATTGTTGACTAATGGTTGATGTAACATGTTTTAAATCAAGCAGATCCAAACTATCAAAGAGATGAATATGATATTGCTCCCCACTAACAGATCAAGACTCAGCTCATGATGATTCTTAATCTGCAGGGTATAGTCAGGAGATCAGTGAATTACACTCCTGAAGAAGGAGAGATAATTCATGATCTCACAGATGAGCAACTTGCTGAAATATTCGGACCCAATCCAGATGAGATCGTGAAAGATGCTCCAACAGTCCATGTGGAAAGTGACGATGAGCCCAATGACGTTGATGAGATCGAGATTGAAGATGTCACGGACCAACACTATCCGGAGTACACTAACATTGAGGATAATGTCGTTCCCAATCTGGGTGACAACCTTGTTAGTGAAACTTTTGAGACTCTGGATAGAATGGAAGAAGAGTCTGACAAGAAAGAGGATACGGCCCAAGCCTCGGAAGCTTAAATAAATATCAGAAAGGCTGAGTGGGCTGGATGCTTTGAAGAAATACGAGCCCAACGTAGTGCTTCAATGTCAACTGTCTACACCAAGTTGTACAAAGTGAAGAAACATCACAAGGTGTCGGGCAAAATCATAGCATGGGCGTACTTTGAAGATCTCAACATTTATGCAGTTAAACGTGAGAAAATGATTAAGTACTTCAGGTTTCCACATGACCTGAAGACTCTGCCTGGATTTGAGCTAAACCTATTAGCAAAGTTAAAATTGCTATACGCTGACCCACGCAAAATGTCAGGCTGGTTTGAAACTACTATAAAAAGAGAGTACCACACCAGATGGACCAACTTCAAACCTCAACAGCCAATGAAGTATATCAGACGGTCTGAGGTTGATGCCATTACTGGAAAACCTAAAATAGTAGTGAAGTGGAGTCCTCCGCGCACAATGTCTAAGATCCCTCTACGGGAAATGCCACAGGACTTCACTCCAAACTTCAAATGGTGGTACTATGATTGGAGGATAGGAGAGGCAGTCATAGTTTTGAATAAGAATGGTGTAATGGAAACCATCAGGGTGTTTGACCCAATGTGGCTTACAAACTTGTCTACAGATGATGTTTATACATTATACAAGTGGCCATTATTCTATGACTCTCAAGATATTGTACAAGCTCTACAATTTCAGAATGTTATACGACTCTGTTTTGCTTTTGAGATACATGCTAGAGTCACTAGAGAAGAGAAGTACAAGAAGTTTGAGGAACTCATGAAGGATGTAAGACATTAGATGAAACTAGGTCCAAGGGGGCGTTTGTAGATACATGTGTCCCTAGTTTCTGAACTTAATGTAATATGTTTGTATTGTCTTACACATATGTAATTGTACGAGTACCTAATGAAATACAATATGTGGTTGTGCTTATAATGTTGAATATTCATTGGTTGGTATGTAATAACACTTATTGAACTAACTATATAGGTTGTGGTTGTTTGAATAATATCTAAATCAATTAATGATTATGAAACATAGTCAAACTTAATCATGTGAAGTTCTCATGTGATTGGCCCATGCTAATGGACCATACGCATGAACAAATTCATGTAATGAACCAGTCATACGAATGAACCAGGAGACTGGATCAGTCGCGTGATTGTAACATGAGATTAGCTCAGTCACATAACCGAACACTCAGTCGTGTGAATGGATCAACCGCATGACTTAATCGCATGACTGAACCATGCAAATGGTCCAGTCGCACGATTGAGAAATCCTAACCTATAAATACTACTTAAATCGTGGAAAAACAACACTTTGGATATTTTGATACCTAGACGTACCCTAGCCGTCCAGAGACCTCTAGCAACATGTTCCGACTTCGTAGATCGCAGTAGATCAATTGCTAATCGTTCTTAACGTTTAGATTCAATCTTTAATTGATTCTACGTGCGTTCTCACTGATTGGATTGCCAATCAAATAGGATTCCACACTATTTGATTGGTATCCTCATAAATCTGTTAGTATTTGTCTAGTATGTGATCCTAACAGTCAACTTTTTATCGATAATCATCTGTAAGAATCTTGGGTACATACAGAAGCCCTCCTTGACTTTGGCCTGAAGATTCTCTATCAGGTATGCAAAGATCATACTGGAGAAGCTGAAGGGGTGTTTCAGCACTAGTGCCACATAGGCATTCTAGATTTGGTCTGATAAGTCATCAAAGCCACCCTTCCTTGAAGCTATGCACTTTAGTATGATGTGTGCCAAGTACTTGAACTGGGGACACAGGTGCTTTTGTTTAGCACACCTGCATTTATGTCCCCAGAGTACTTTATCTTGAGGAAGTATCCCCTCATAGTCAGAGGGTGTAGTCTGGTTGGGTGATCAACATCATCACCCAGATCCAGTACTCGTCGAAGATCTGTAGCAGTCACCTCTATGTCATGCCCAAATATAGTACTCCTAATGCAGTAGGGCTCACGAGATCGATCAACTAATCCACCCTCCCAAAAGGCCTGCTGTATAGACCTGTAGGGAGTGCATGGTGTAGATATGGCTCGGTGTATCCGTGATCTCTTCAGGAAAGCTATAATGCTAGCAAACTCGGCAGCGTTCCGAGTGGTGGCATCTAGATGAGCACAAATATTATGCTTGGTGTTGATGGTCCACCGATCAACCATCAATCTGTAACACAAGAAGCATACAAGTTAGATTATCACATAACAGAAAGTAATTCAATCTAAACTGTTTGAGGTCAGTCTGGTTCAATCGTGCGATTGAACCATATGACTGGATTCAGTCGTTTGACCTAACATGCGACTGAATACAATCGGTTGACTTCTCATGCGACTGGGTTCATTCGTTTGACCTAACATGAGATTGAGTACTATCGGGTGACTTCTCATGCGACTGAGTTTAATTGAATAACATAAACTAATATAAAATAAAAGAAAATGGACTTGACGCATCGGACTAAACATGTTCATCTTCTGGAATTACATCACTTTTCTTTTTAACATCGTTGACCTCTAGCAGATATAGAAAACGTGGTTTATCAAAGGCTTTTGTATAGAGGTCAGCGTGTTGAAAATCTGTATTTATTTTAACAACATCGATTAGATTCTTTTCAAAGCAATCACGTATAAAGTGATATTTTATGCCGATGTGTTTGGTCTTAGGATGTTGGATAGGATTTTTAGTAACGGCTATTGCAGCAGAATTATCAACAAATATAGGGGTGTTAGAAAATTTTAAACCATAGTCCCGCATCTGTTTTTGAATCCAGATGATTTGAGAACAGCAGCTTGCCACAGCAACATATTCAGCTTCACAAGTTGACAACGCAACTGATGTCTGCTTCTTACATTGCCATGTGACTAATCTTCTCCAAAGAATTGACACCTACTAAGGTGGATTTGTAATTCATCTTGCAGCCGCCATAATCTAAGTCACTGTACGCGCTAAGCTCAAAATCATCATCATGAGGATGCCACAACTCAAGTGTTAGTGTACCCTTCAGATAACAAAATATCCTCTTGACCCTTATAAGATGGTTAACTTTTGGTTTCGCCTGATATCTTAAACAAAGACATGTTGCATACATGATATCAGGTCTTGAGGCAGTGAGGTACATAAGGGATCTAATCATTCCTCGGTACATGGTGGCATCAACCAGATCACCATTTTTGTCAGGTGCTACATCATGGTTGGTAGCAAGTGGAGTCCCAGCTGCGGAAGCATTCTCCATGTCAAACCGACTGAGAATATCCCCTACATACTTTTTCTGATATAGAAATATCCCCTTTGGTGTTTGACCCACCTGTAACCAAGAGAAAGAACTTCATCTCCCATGGCACTCATTTCAAATTCCGCCTTCATTACTGCTTCAAATTCTTTACATAAGTCTTCGTTCTTGGAACCGAAGATTATGTCATCAACATAAATCTGAACAATCAGCAGATCACCATTCTTTTCTTTGATGAACAGTTTACAGTCAATTACACCTCTATGAAATCCATGTTTCAGAAGGTGAGTTAAGAGTTTGTCATACCATGCTCTCGGGGCTTGGTGAAATCCGTAGAGAGCCTTATCCAATTTGTAAACTCTGTCCCGATGATATGGATCCTCAAATCCTTCGGGTTGATTGACATACACTGTTTCCCGGATTCAACATGAAGAATGCACTTTTTACATGCAGTTCATAGACCCTAATCTTCATGTAAGAGGCATAGGCTAGGAAGATACGGATGGCTTCCATTCTCCACCATAGGTGCAAAAACTTCATTGTAATCAATTCCCTCTACTTGTTGAAATCCTTGAACTACAAGTCGAGCCTTGTTCCTGATGATGACACCTGGTCATCATTCTTACATTTCAAGACCCATTTGTGCCAATGACCTTAGCACCTTTAGGTCTATCTACCAGTGTCCACACACCTAACTTCTTGAACTGAATAAGTTCTTCTTGCGTGGCACTCACCCATGCCTCATCATTTAGGGCTTCACTGAGGGCTGGCTCAACTGAGACACAAAACAACGGTAAGCACCATCGTGAATATACCCTTTTTCCATTACCGAGGCATAATCAGCTGAATACAGCGATTTCTTGTCTGAACTCCTGATCTGACATCCCAATGACATTGTCCAGGGGATGATAGACATTTAGGCATGGTCCAAGAGTGGGGGAACAGCTACCACAGAATCAAGATTATGAACATTTGGTTTCATATCTGAGGCAGTAGGAGTGTGAGGTTCCGAAGACTCAGAGGCATCAACATCAGATGCTTGTGGACTTCAGTATTAGGAACATGTTGCTCCTTTCATCATTAGAGGAAGAGTCACTTACCTCGAGTGCTCCCCCTGAGTGGTTAGGTGATTCACCTTGTGAACCAGATGATGTAGAGTCCTGTGATGGTGTGTTTAAGACATCATACATCATTTTGGCTACTAACTCATCGTCAAAAGTGGAGAGAGGAATGTTGAAAGACTTCAAGAATCCATCATAGTCGAAAAAGAATGCGGGGTCCCTTCTAGCAGGAGGGGTGGTGTACTCTGAACGTTGATGTTACACCACACTTCTACTTGACCTGTTGAGTTGTTGAACTCTCTTATTCGGTATGTTGTATCCGAGAAAAATGCCCTCTTCAGCCTTCTCGCTAAACTTGCCTTCTTGAGTTTTCTTCAGCAGGGTGCACGGTGCGCCAAACGGTTCGAGATACTCTAGATTTGGTTTACGTCAATGAAGTAACTCGTAACACGTCTTGCCATGGCATTTGACTACCAGAACTTGATTTAACGTGTAACACGCATTTGCAACTACCTTATTCCAAAATTGGATAGGCAGCTTTGAGTCTGCTAGCATCGTCCTTGCAATCTCTATCAAGCATATGTTCTTCCTTTTAGCAACCCGTTCATATGGAGTGTAGGTAGATGTGAACTGATGTACAATTCCCTTTTCTTTGCAGAATGCCTCCATCCATTGGTTCTTGAACTTTGTTTCGTTGTCTGAGCGGACTTGTCTCACCTTGAGCTTGTAGAGGGACTCCAGTGTAGTTACAAATTCTTTGAATGACTCAAATGTTTTTTATTTTGATTTCAGAAACATCACCTAAGAGAATCTTGAGTAGACATCTGTAACTACATAGCAATACAAGTCGCCTGCAATGATTCTTGTACTGACTGGGCCAAACAGATCCATGTGAAGAAGCTCAAGAGGCAGTTCTATAGAATTAACTTTCTTTGCCTTATGAGACTTCTTTGTCTGTTTGCCTTTCTTGCAGGCGACACAAAAATCCGGGAGTTGGAAGTTCTTCACATTGACTCCTCTCACTTGATCATTCTGGATCAAGTGATTCATCTTCCTTGGATTGATATGTCCCATTCTCCTATGCCAGGAGATAGAATCCTTCTCAGTAGCTTTTGACAAGAAGCATTGAACTTGATAATCCATTGTGGAGGCCTTTGATAGATCCAAGACGTAAAGGTCATTATATCTTAAGGCTGACATTAAGACTTGGTCCTCTGGAATCACATAATCCTTGTTTAGGACATAGCACTTCTTATTTTCAAAAACTACCTTAAATCCCTTATCACATATTTAGGAAACAGAAAGCAAATAACTTTGAAGTCTGAACATAATTTACCTTGTCAAACTTCACTTTCTGGTTCCCCACTCCCCTTGAGCTGTGATGTACCCTCCTTGTTTCCAACAAAAGAAACATGACTCCTTTGATTTGTTTGATGTTTGACAGGAGTGCCCAGTTTCCAGTCATGTGCCTTGATGCTCCGCTATCTACAATCCAAGTGTTTGTTTCAGCACTATAGCGAACACCCTGCACATTCAATTGAAAACATTAGTTAAGGTGAGGGACCCAAGCCTTAACCGGCTTGGGTGTCCCAGAGGCATCACACATCATAAATTCTACCCATTGTCCATTAGAGAGTGAGGGAAGATCATTTGTCTTCTTGTTCTCATTACCATACATAGACTTTTCCTTCCATAAGCCAGCTTTGTGTAAGGTATGTTTGTGATAAACAAATGACTGGCTGATAGGTTGAACTTTAGGTTCACTGACTCTTTTTGTGGAGTCATGGAGCTTTTTTTGGAAGAGCTTGCTTTAGTGTCATAAAGTTCAATCTTTTTCTTTGGTGTCTGATAATAAGGACAGTAAGATGCGATGTGCCCATACTTTCCACAATTGTAGCATGATCTGCTTTCAACTTGACGATTTAACTGTTTCTATGGAGAAGTGTGTGACACACTTGTGACTTTATTCTGTTTGGGTTTCGACACTTCTGTTTATATGTTCTCTGTTTAACAAAAATAATTGTTGGACATTGTTAACATCTTTTCCCTTTGTTTATTTGGACTTAGACATGAAGCACATGATTGGTTAATTGTTTGGTATTTCTTGGTTCAGAAAAAGACTTTGTTGAAACAGACTTTATTTTAACCTTTTCAAATTGTTCGCCTAGATTAACACAAGGAATTTTACCTTTTGATTTTGAAGTGGCATCCTTTTGTTTAGTGACAAATTTATTTGGTTTACATGGGGAATCTGGATCACTTACAAGAGGAGTGGGCACCACATGATCCTTGATTGGGTTATTATTTATTAGTTTACTTTTGGCATTCATCAAGGTCTCATGTGGTGGTGGTACCACTTTATATCGCAAAACCCCCCATTGTTGCGCTCTCTCACTAAGTGTTAGACAATATGAGAAGAACTTGTCCAACTATGCAGTTTTGTTTTAATGAATTTACTTCTACCTCAAAAACCACTTTTTGTTTCTTAGTGTATTCTAGGGAATTTAAATAGAACTTAATGTCATTAGCTTGGTTAAAAGCTATAACTTCAGTTCCCTAAGTTGTTTATTCAAAAGTTCTACCTTTTCTTTATAGCTGTGCTCATTTTGTTTTAAGACTCTATTTGCTTCTGTGCATAGTTGTAAGTGTTTTATTAAGTTATCATTATGGTCTAATAACCTAGAAAATTTCAAATCAATGATTTCCCTAAATTTATTACAATCAGAACAAGCATGATTATTGAAAAGTTGAGTAGTGGTACTTACCTGAGAGGGTGAGGTTGAATCAACCATCAAAGCAGTGTCTGACTTTTCTGGTTCTAGTGATTCTGGACTTGTTGAACTTGTCCCTTCTTTAGGCAGGTGATCAACTACCGTTGCAGTTTCTTCAACTTTGACATCGCGATTCCACTACAATATCACCTTCGCTTGCTGAGTCGTCATCTAGATCCTCAACACTAGCAATGTTGGATTCTCCAGGAAACACAAACCGAAAGCTCCAATCTTGTCCTTTGTCATCGTGGGCAGTCAAGGCTTTAGGATCCTTGCTTGACGAAGTAGGACTTCTTGTGGGTTTATCCTGACGATGAAGGATGAGAATGGATTCCCATTTCCTATCTTCTTAGGCTTCACACACTCACGTTTGAAGTGCCCCTTTTCCCCATAGTTAAAGCAGGTAACTTTGGTCTGTTAAAGCCAAAAGTTGTGTCCTTAGTAGCAATCAAGTTCTGTCTGGTCTTCTTGACAAACTTTTTAGCTCTCCGAATAGGACTTGCTAAGGCCCATATAATGTCCATTCTCTCCAGCTCTGTCTCATCTACCTGCTCGTAGTCCTCGTCTGCCGGATGGCAGTTCCCAATCTTCCCAGCAACTAGTCCATCATAGGAGTGGACAACAGCTGCTAAGAGATCCATGTGCTCCTTTGCTACCTCTATTGTCACATTCTCGAGATTCTTGGTCTTTAGTTTTGTATCATTGGCTTCAGGTGCTATGTATTGGGTACCAGATGACCCTAACATGTCAAATCCTGAAGTGGTAGCTTGAGATGGACCAGCTAAACTCGACACAAATGCTGTTTGAAGTGGTGCTCCAGACGTTTTGGCTTGTGGAGTTGACTCCATCTGCACCTACAGGCATACTATATCCTGTCTCTATCGACTCCCACTGATTGGGATCTACTCCATTTAAGTAAATCTCAAATCTTTGCTCCATTGTGGGTAGTCATCTAATGTTATAAGCTTAGGGGGCTTGTTATGATTTCCCACTTCATTTTCTAGAAGCAAGAGATTTTGAATCCTGGAGTCCTTTCGGCGGTGTGAACGCTGAATATTGATCCCCCATTACTAAAACTTTGAACTTTGGAACAAATTGTTTTACTTGTGCGAATGAAGGTGTGCGATTGGACAGCTCGTGCGATTGAACAATATGAATGGCTCAAACGTGCGATTGAACCAATGCGAATGAATCAATCGTGCGAATGGACAGGTGCGGATGAACAATGCGAATAGACAGTTTATTCGTACGAATGGATGTATGAATGAGTCCAATCGTGCGTATGAGGGATACGTATGGATTCAGTCATGCGATTGAGTCAATCGTGCGACTGAAGCTGCTGAATCTTGAGAATTCGAAAGTTTAAGGTATTTTGACGCAAAAACACGAATTTCTCAAGAACCCTAATTGCCGTATGCCGGGAAAACGTTAACTTTACGACCTGGAGACGTCCAAAACAACGTTTGACACAAAAGGATTGCGTTTTTGCGTGAAAAACAAAAATTTTATATCCAAATCGATTGAATCACACGTAAATCAAGAACCAAAGCTCTCATACCACTTGTTAGGGATCATGTACCGGACGGAGTACTAACTGATTCACGTGTATACCAATTCAAATAGTGCGGAAACCTATTTGATTGGCGATCCAATCAGTGAGAACGTTAACCGATCGATATAAGATTAAACTAAACATTAAGAACGAATAGGAATCGATCAAGAACGATCTATGAACTTGGACTGGCTTTCTTGGGCGTTTTGGACAGCTAGGGTACGAGTAGGAGTCGAAATATTGAAAGTGTTCCGTTTTTCCATGAATTAAGTGGTATTTATAGGTTAGGGTTACTCATTCATGTGACTGAACCATTAGCATGGTTCAGTCGTGCAACTGAGTCATTCGGTTGATCCATTCGCACGACTGAGTGTTCAGTCGTGCGACTGAGTCAATCTCATGTCACAATTGTGCGACTGATCCAGTCTCTTGGTTCAGTCGTGTGACTGGTTCGTAATGAGGAGAGACTCATATCAAATAGGGAACTGAGTTTTTGGTTATGATACTAAAAACACAAGTATGAGATAGAACAAGAACAAGAGCAAGATAATATTTGGTTTTCAAGAATGTTATATATGCTCTCATTTTAATTATTGAATCATATATATATATATATATATATATATATATATATATATATATATATATGTGTGTGTGTGTGTGTGTGTGTGTATGTATATATATATATATGTGTGTGTATGTATATATACATATATATGTGTGTATGTATATATACATATATATATGTATATACATATATATATGTATATACATATATATATATATACGTATATATATGTATATATATATATATGTACATACATATATATATATATATATATATATATGTATATATATATATATATGTATGTATATATATATATTTGTAATTTACATGAAATCGATTTTATAGGTAGAAAATATCTAATTAAACCAAGTAGCAATTTCCAACAAGCAAGTCTTTCTGCTTTTTACGAGCAAGAAGCATAACTACAATAATAATTTGACTCTCAATGGAGCCTATTCTATCACTAAGTCAACTTGTCCAAACCTTGGGAAACCTTGTTAGACAACTAGACGCTCTTGAACGGGAAATGGTTTAGGAAAGGACTCTAGAATCGGATGTGCTCGCCCAACGAGAAAGACCTTCACCATGCCAACCAAGTAAAAATAAAAAAAGAAAGAAGAGAACGAGAAATACCTTCACAATGCCAACCAAGTAAAAATAAAAAAAGAAAGAAGAGAACGAAAAAGAACTTCGTATTTTGGTGACTCTCTAGAAGTCATGTTTAACCTTAAATGCTATTAATAGATTCTACAGCAATAGTCCCTCGAACTTGGAAAGTAATATAAAAAAATTCAATCATATATTCACAAATCCAAAAATCTAATATTTGCTATGGTTTATTGAATCACAAAATATTTTTTGTCATATTGTTGTATCAGAAAGTATTCTAAAAGTTTATTTGTTTTATTCCATTTTAAAACACTTGTTTTTAACACATTATCAATTAAAATAATTTTACTTGACGAGCAGTTTTATTCAAATTTGAAGTAATTTTTTATCTTCACATATTGTATTAAATGAAAGTAATATCTAACTTTAAAACTCGTTTTATTTTTTCATACTTGCCAAATTTATATTATAAAGCATTTTTTTGTTTCATAGTAACATATGTGAAGCTAATGTGTTCATTTTTAGTTTTGAAAGGTTTTGGTTGAGGAAAATTACTTAATTATAGAAAGTGAGTGCATATATTACACCACCACTCTATAAAAATCCTACGACTTGTCTTATGTCATGCATGAGCTTAATTTACAATTTCCAATCTATTTTGGACTATGCTTTATTAATTATAAAAGTATTGGTTTGCAGAAGTATTTTCATGTATTAAAATTTTATAATATGAAATAAAATTTATAGTAGTGATTAACCACACCTAAATATAGGACACTAACTTTTTTTGTTTCTGTTTGTTTTATAATATGGTTAGCTTCATAGTTAATTTTTAATATTAAAAATATCACCATGTTGAACAAAAAAATAATTGATTAAATTGACATTTTACATGAAAGATTTAGATTTTGCATATTTTTAATATTAGAATAACAACTATAGAATGATAAATATTATCATTTTATAGGTGGTATTATCACTATACAGCTGTTGCTTACAATGTTCACAACAAAATGTATTTTTTTTTTGTCTTTTATATATGTAATAATTGATTTCAGCAATTACAAGTATATAAAATTCAAGCTTTTTAATTATTTAACCCATGTTATACACGAGATCTAAATCTAGTAATTTTATGTAAGGATGAAAACTTACATACCAAACATCAAATGTTACATATAAAGAGCTTTATAGATATTTATAAATAATAATAATAATAATAAATTATTTTTGTATGTTATTGTTTATAACTTAAACATATTTGTTATACATAATAATTTAATTGATGTCCTATCTATAACATATATTATATTACACATATATATTTTCTATTATGTACTTTTTCTATATTTGTATTTAACATAATCAATTTTTAATATAACACTAGTATTAAGCCCCTCACGTTGTAGCGGGACGTAAAATCATGTCATGCAACATCAATGACACATCATCATCAATACTGACAAAACTTGTATTAAAATAAAGAGAAAAAGTTAAAAGAATAAAATTGAAGAAAAAGTAAACATAAAAACGTTGAACCATGCACACGAAAGCAAAAAATCTAGATCAATAAGTAAGTTGATCTATGCGACGAGGCAGTTAAATAGGGAAAAAATAACCATAAAAACGTTGAATCACACATACACGTTTCAGCTTGTTAACTCGCACAATTTTGACTGAAAAACAAACAATGTTTAAAAATATAAAATGTAGAGGAACAAAGTTTAAAGTAAAGAAATTTTGAAATTAAATTGTAAAATATGTAAAAGAATCAGAATTAAAATAAAAAGCTACATATTAAAATAAGATGTGAGCCAATTGTCACGGACTGAATCGTTCAGCTCACGTGCGACACTTAGATCCGTTCTAAGTCAGCCTTCTTGATCTCGGGTGGATGGTTTATGCAGCGAAAGTCTTAGTAAGGGAACGTTAGATTTGTAGTACGCAAGTAAGACGTTTGCGGTATATGTTTACAACACAAGTATATTGCTTGTATTACTAAGAACACAAGTACAAGGCTTTGATGATTAAAGGAGCTTAGGTGTATGCAAATGAGGCACCACCATCCTATTTATACTAGTTACATTCTTCCTAGAGTGTTCTATATCTAGACATTTCCTTACATAATATTTAAGACTAGATTTTTACAAGAAATGCTCTAGATCTCTCATGGTATCTCCATGGCTGATTTTTGTAGTGTTCTCTAGAGAGTTCTAGGGTCTTTAAGGGCTGCACAACCTGCCCCTTTATGGCAGCTTTTTGTGCCTGGGTTCTAGCACATCCGGGGACGTTCTAGAGTCTTCCAAGGCTGCAATGTAGCTGCCGAATTATGTGGGTTGTTCCGGAGTGTTCCGGGTAGCCTTGAATGCTTTGAAAGTGCCCCTAATCGATAAAAATTAGGGTGTTGCGATCTGCGTTTTGGCGGGTCGTGACATTCTCCCCCACCTAATGAGTTTCAAAATAGAAACAGTTTTGCCATGATGCCTTGTATCGGGCTCCAAGGTAACGGTGTGCACTTGGTCTCCCTTGATGATGTACATGGTGTTGATGAACAATATTGGGCAGGCTTTGGCTTTCCGGAAGAAGTCCATTCCTAGCACGATATTGTAATCTTCTAGTGGGATGACTGAGAAATGTAGCTTGCCTGTCCACGTGCCCATCTTTGTCTTTACACCCCATGTCGTTCCTTCTATTGGTTTGGGGTCTCCTGAGGCACCTTTGATCCATCCTTTTTGCATGGTGATCCTTAAGCCAAGTCTTCGAGCCTCCTCAGGTGAGATGAAGTTGTGGCTTAATCCGGTATGTTAGAAGTCTAAAAAGATTAACATGTTGTCTTTATGTGTCTTTTTATTATTTGTAATAGTATAGGACTAGTTTTGTAATTTGTTAGTTCCTTGTGTTTCATTATAAATAGCTTAGACTTGTAGCAGTTAAAAGAGAGAAGAACAACAGATTTAGAACTGCTTACTTACTTTGTAATTGTCTTTGCTTGATATTAATGAAACTATGAATTGTGTTGATATCTTGCTTGATTTGATTACTTTGTTTGTATTTCTTTGAATTGTGTTCATACATCATCATAGATTGGTGCATTTGATCCTATCAAATGGTATTAGAGCTGTTGGTTGAGTGATTTTTGAGGTTTCTCGAACTTTCAAATTCAAAAAGTTCACTGAATCTGTGATTGATAGACCATTCAATTGAAAATTTGTGGATTTTAGATGTGTTTCAACATCAGAAACATGTTTTAAACCATAATCAGCAGTTAAATTCATCAAATTCGAGATAATTTGTTGATTTGTGTTCGAAAAGTTCACAATTTTTCGTACTGAAAATTACAAAATTGATTGATTTGTTGTTGATATTGAAAGAAATTGATGTTAGAAGAATGATTATCGGTATAAAACATGTCTAATTGGAAAGTTTCAATCCAATTCATCAACTTTTGAAGAATTTCAGAAGATTTGAGTTAGTTACATTCATATGAACATGATGAATGTGGCGCATTAGAGTTGAGGTTTGCTGAAAAATTGTCTAAGTGTTAGGCATTTGACTACTGTTTAGTCGCACTAACACTGTTTAGGCGTTTTTAGTTCAGACGTTTGACTACTGTTAAAGAGTAAAAGTCCAGACGCATCAACTTGGGCGTTTTGGAAAATTTTTCTAAGGCATTCCTTAGACGTCTCTCAACTTAGGCGCATTAACTGTTTTGGAGTTTGATTACTGTTAAGGCGCATCACCCTTGATACTTAGAATTTTTATTTTTTAAGAAAATTTTTCAAAAACTTTTTCATTTCTTTTCTTAATTCAAAATCTAAGAAAAACAACAAAAATATAAGAATGGTGAAATCAGAAGATTCTGAAAATAGAGTTCCAAAACTTAAAAATAGAGCTGATTTCAAAAATTGGTCTCTTAGGTTAAAACATCATTTAAATTCCATTGACACTGATCTTTGGAAATCTATAGAGAAAAAACCATACATTCCTACAATCACTGATGGGCCTAACAGAGGGTTTGTTTATACTAAAGATTCTCAAGAACCCTATCCTGAAGATGGTCTTCAAGGAGATGATTTGAGAAGAGTAAAGAATGATATCAAAGCATATTCCTTGATGTGTAAAGGACAACCTCTGGAAGTTCTTGCAAGGCTTGATGGATATCAAACTAGATACACCATGTATAAAGCCTTAAAGACCATTTGTGAAGGAGGCAAGGAGATTCAAAATCTCAAGAAACAAAAGTTGAAAAGGCAATTAGAATTGTTTCAACATTTGTCTGGAGAAACCATAAATCAGATAATGAACAGATTTGTTCAACTTACAACTAAGATATCAACAGCTGGTATTAAGCCTGATCTTGAAGATCTAAATCTTAGACTACTCAATGCTTTACCCTCATCATGGAAACAAACAGTAACCTTACTAAAACATACTGAGAAGTTCCCTATGGATCTAGATCTACTCATTGCCAAGATAGAGTCAGTAGAGATTGATGAAAGCTCAATGAATAATGATAGAGCAGCATCAATGTCTTAGTATCAGTTTGTTGTTTCTCCTGCAAACACTATTGTAAATGCATTCATGGCAAAAAGTGAGAAAATTACAAAAGAAGAGGGAGATTTATTTGTTGGAGTAGGATTTTTCACTAGTTCATCATTTACTAGTGCTCCTGCTTATACAACACAGTCTCATTCTCAATCTCCTCCTAAATCTCAGTCTCAAACATCTAATGTTCAAACAGAGACTTCTTCATCTAACTCTGCTAAATCTAGCAAAGTTAAAGATGTGATAAACATTCTATTAGAGGATGAAGAGTCTAAAACTGCATTCACTGTATTAATGGCTAGTTTTCAAGCATATCAAGGTAGCCATTTAACTCAATTAGACCTTGTTTTGCAGAATTTGTTTGAAATGGATCCTGAAGATGTTGAAGAGATGGACTTAAACTGACAGATGGTGATGATTGCTTACAGGACACAAAAACACTCATATGTCAACAGGAAGTGCAAGCCAAGTGCTAACAAGACTGTTTGGTTTGATAAGTCAAAATCAAGGTGTTTTAACTGTAACAGTTATGGACATTTCTCCAGAGAACGCAAAGCTCCAAGGAATAATGGAGAAAATGCTCAATCAAGTTCTAGCACTCAAAGGTTTCAACCAGCTCAGAAGACTTTTCAAAAGCCTTATCAAAGTCTTCCTATGCTTGAGCTTAAAGATGAAACAAAATCATCTGATGAAACCAAGAAAGCTTTAGTAGTCAGCATTAAAGATGGTTATGATTGGAGTGCATATGCTAAACAGTTTACTAATGATTTAACATCAAGTTTATCTCTTGTTGCAGAAATCCAGGGAGAAGATTGGTCAGAAAATAATGATCCAAAGGTGGAAGGTGAGAATGAAGAAGATGACTATGATTGGAGTGACAAATCGGATCCTAAGGAGGATACAAATGAAGTAGCTCTAATGGCACAGGCTGATCAACCTAAGGTTGACACTTCATCTTCAAAATCTGAAACCTTATCTCCAAAATTCCCTGAAATTCCATCTGAAGTGAGAGAAAAACTGTGCACAAAATCATGCTATGAACATGTTGAATACTATAGAAACTACTCATATAAAATCTATGAGAAACTAAAACAAGAAGAGTCAATGCATAACAAACTAAAATCTGATCATAAAACAGTTGATCAAAAGATTATTTCTCTTCAAACTTCATGGAACAAAACACTAAAAGAATTAGAAATTATTTCTAAACAATTGGAAGAGATTATCAAAAATCTTGAACAGGAGAAGATAGCACATGCTGCTACTCAAATGGATCTTGCTAAAGTAAAAAGTTCAAAAATGATTGTAGAAAAACTAGTAAGTGAGAGAAAAGATAAACAGAAAGCAGGGTTAGGTTTCACTCATAACCTATGCTTGAATCTATTACAAACACTTTACTTGAAAACTTAATACACATGATATTCTCCTGAGAATAAAGCTAAACTTAAAGTTTTTCAGGTCAAAAACAAGAATTCAGAAGAAGAAAGGAAAATGTAAAAGTTTTTGTTGAAAATGATCAAGAAAAGATTAAAAATGGTCATCCAATCAAGATAAAATCTTATGAACCTAAACAAACAAAACAAAACACTTCTGGTTGAATTCATTATGTATTAGAAGAAGTGAAAGTTCAAAGCAAAGATAAAGATAAACAACAGGTAGGAACATCAGAAGATTCAAACACTATTAATCTAAAACAAGTTCAATCTGAAAAGGAATCTTCTTCTGATGATGTTCAATCTGGAAGTAAATCAAGTTCTTCTAAGTCAAAGAATCAAAGAAGAAGAAAGAAATCATCAAAAACGAAATCTGAACAAAACAAAAGTTCAGAAAAGTTGATCAAAGCAACAAATCAGGCAGCAAAACTTAAATCGATAAATTTGTGTCAGCCGGTTTGTTAAATATGAATTCTATTCAAAACAACAAGGTAAATATTATGAACAAATCTCACTCTAATCTGAAATCAAGTTCAGATTCTATGACTTCCGCTGTAGCAAAAAGATTTGTTCCTAAGGAATTCAAGAAGGAAGTTCATGTTAAACAGATGCAAAATAATTTGGCACAAGATCAAAATGTGAAAAATGAAAAACAACAGTTTAACTATTTGACACCAAAATATAAAAACGAATCAAATATAGTGTCAATGTCAAAAGTTAACAAACAGTTGTTTGTAACTCCATAAAAGTACTGTGAAATATGTGATATAAAAAATCACAATACTGCTAAGTGCTATTTCAACAAGTACTGTCACATATGTGACATGAGAAATCATTTCATAGCAGATTGTTATTTTAAGAAATACTGTACTTATTATGATGAGAAGACTCACAATACTGCAAATTGTTATTATAGAAAGAGATCACATACTAGAGGATTTGCAAATTCAAACATGAGCAAAGGTTATGTTAATCCTCAATATATGAGAAATCAAATTGATGGATTTCAAAAATTAACTAATCAACCTTTTTTAGGTTTGAGATCTTTTCAAAAGAACAATTATGTGAGATCTAAACAAAATGTGCAAGAAAAATTCATACCAAGATATGTAAGAATGACTAATAAAAAGGTTAGTCATCAATACGTGTCAAAAATTGATCAATCAAATGGTATGAATGTTCTTAAAAATAACTCAAACAATTTTCAAAACAAGATTGGTAAATTCATCAAGAATAAACCTGATTTGAATAATCTTCAATACAAATAATTTATCATTGTTGATAATTTGGAAAACCCAAGACCATCTCGGCTTGGGTGGATATCTCAACTTAATTTTCTTGTTGTGCAGGTACGCCCAAGAAGACCACTTAATACATGGTATGTGGATAGTGGTTGTAGCCGGCATATGACAGGCAATCCTGCCTTGTTACAAGATTTTAAGTTAAAGGATGGAACACATGTCGCCTTTGGTGGTGATGCAGGAGGAAAAATAACAGGAGAAGGAACAATATCAAATGGGATAATAAGCTTTGATAAAGTCAACTTTTGTTCACAGTTGAACTTTAATCTTTTAAGTGTATCCTAAATATGTGATAAATCATACTCTATTCTATTTGATGATTCATTCTGTTATGTTTTGAAGCCAGGTTTTCAGATAAGCAAAGATTGGGTAATTGTTATAGCTGAAAGGGATAGAGATGTATACAAGCTGGATATGTCTCAAGTTGATCCTTCAACTGAAACAACATGCCTAATTGCTAAAGCATCAAATGATGAAAGTCAGCTTTGGCATAGACATCTCGGGCATTCAAATTTCAAGAATATGAACAAGCTTGTATGAGGAAATCATGTCATTGGACTTCCACCTAAGAAGTTTGCAACGACTGATCACTATTCAGCATGTTTGAAGGGAAAGCAACACAGAGCGTCTTATGAGACCAAGCTCATAAACTCAACTTCCAAACCTTTTCAAATGTTACATATGGACCTTTTTAGACCAACAAATGTCAAGAGTATTGGATGAAAATCATATTGTTTAGTTATCATTGATGACTATACAAGATTTTCATGGGTTTTCTTTTTGTATGCTAAATCTGAAACGGCTAATTTACTGAAAGAATTTATCATTAAAGTTGAAAATAATTGGAAAATAAAGTAAAAATAATAAGAAGTGATAATGGAATGGAATTCAAAAATGCTAACATTGAAATGTTTTGTGCACAAAAAGGGATAGCTCATTAGTTCAGTGCTCCTAGAACTCCTCAACAAAATGGAGTTGCTGAAAGGAAGAATAGAACACTAATTGAAGTTGCTCGTTCTATGTTAGCTGATGCGAAAATTCCTATCACTTTTTGGGATGAAGCTATATCAAATGCATGTTTTGTTTAGAACAGAATCTTAATTGTGAAAGATAAAATGAAAACTCCTTATGAGTTAATGTTTGGCAAGAAACCAAACATAAACTTTCTAAAATCATTTGGTTGTCCTGTTATGATTCTTAATTCAAATGATCAGTTAGGAAAATTTGAAGCAAAATCTGATAATGGATTTTTCGTTGGATACTCATCTGTTTCAAAAGCCTATCGAGTGTACAACTCTAGGACGAATATAATTCTTGAAACATTCAACGTTAAATTTCTGGAAAATTCTTTTCCATCAGTTTCAAATGGTCCTGCCTGGTTATTTGATTTAGGTTCATTATCAAACTCTCTTCAATCTAACTTGTTTAATCAATCAAATTGTCTTGATTCTACAGGTAAGAAGAACTTTAGAGGAGATCTTGGATCTTTCAGTGAGGATTCAGATTCTGACGACCCAGATGATTCTAGCTCAGACTACCCATTTTTATCATTTGTCAAGGACTCAACAATACGATACAATGACCATAATTATGCTAATACAACTTTAGATCATTCGGTCTCATTTGATCAAGAAGGATCACAACCAATTCCTAATGATGGAAATGAGTTTGTGCAACCTGAGTCTGGAACATCATCCATCTCTGGTGATGCAGTTGATACTGGTAACTTTGATTACTTTATTAACTCACCAACTGAAGTTCCAAACTTCAATCCACATTCTTCTAATTCGTTACATCAGCTTTCCAACTTAAACCAAACAAATCTGGATGTTAATGTTCAATGTGATGAGATTCCAACATCTCGTATTCACAAGAATTATCCAACTTTTCATATTATTGGTCCATTGAATGAGAGAACAACAAGGAGTAAATCAGAACAAGCAAACTTGTGCTTATACTCTTGTTTTCTTTCTCAAATTGTTCCTAAAAAGGTTACCGAAGCATTAAAGGACAATGGTTGGATAGAAGCCATGCAAGAAGAATTACTTCAATTTCACAAACAAGAAGTGTGGAATTTAGTGGATTTACCTAAAGGAGCAAATGCTATAGGCACAAAATGGTTGTTTAGAAATAAGACTGATGATCGTGGTGTAGTAATAAGGAACAAAGCAAGACTTGTTGCACAAGGATACACACAGGAAGAAGGGATAGATTATGATGAAGTGTTTGCACCAGTTGCAAGACTTGAATCCATTCGAGTTTTCCTGGCCTATGCTTCATTCATGAAATGTAAGGTGTATCAAATGGATGTAAAGGGTGCCTTTCTATATGGTGCTATCACTGACGATGTGTTTGTGAAGCAACCTCCGGGTTTTGAGGATGCAGAATTTCCACATCGAGCATATAAGCTTAGTAAAGCTTTATATGGACTTCATCAAGCCCCTAGAATTTGGTATGAGACATTATCACAACACTTAATCCAACATGGATACACAAGAGGGAAAATTGATCCAACTTTATTCATATAGAAGGATAACGATGATCTCTTATGTGTACAAGTGTACGTTGATGATATCATATTTGGTTCTACCAGTCCAAAATTGTGTAATGAATTTGAAGAAATCATGAAATCTCGGTTCCAAATGAGTTCTATGGGAGAGATTATCTTTTCTCTTGACTTCAAGTCAAGCAAACTGACAATGGAATTTTTATCAATCAAGAGAAGTTTGTTGACAAGCTCTTGAAGAAATTTAAGATGCAAGACTGTCAGTCCATACGAACTCCAGCAGATGTTAACACCAAGATTGAACCTGATCCAAAAGGAAAATCTATTGACCAAACGCTATACAGATCAATGATTGGTTCTTTGATGTATCTTACTGCATCTAGACCAGACATTATGTATGCTGTTTGTGTTTGTGTCAGGTATCAATCAGACCCAAAAGAATCACACTTAATTGCTGCCAAAATGATATTCAGGTATCTCAAATGTAAACCAGCTTTAGGGCTTTGGTATCCTTACGAGGGTAACTTTGAACTACATGGATATATAGATAGTGATTATGGTGGATGTTGTCAAGATAGAAAATCTACTTCGGGTGGGTGTCAATTTCTTGGTCCCCGATTAGTCTCGTGGCAATGTAAGAAACAAACAAATGTCTCTATTTCAACTGCAGAAGCTGAGTACATTGCTGCATCAGCATGATGTTCTCAAATCATCTGGTTGCAAAATCAACTACTGGATTATGGGTTCAATTTTCTTAAAACACCTATTTACATTGATAACACTGCTGCTATGTTCATTACAGCTAATCCTGTTCAACATTCAAAAACAAAACATATCAAAATTCGATATCATTTTCTCAGAGATAACTCTGAAAAAGGGTTAATCATATTGATTCAAATTGCAACGGAAAAACAGTTGGCGGATCTATTTACTAAAGCCTTCCTACCAGGATGGTTTGAGTATTTAGTGGAGTCAATTGGTCTTATTAATCATATATGAACTCTCTAAATCAAAAGATCATCATAAGTGATCCTCTCAATGTTAATTGCATGTTTGTATTTTGTGTGTGTGTGTGTTTTTTCTTAGAAAAATCAAATACAAAAGTATAAATCAAAACTCCAAAAATAGAGTCTTTTTCTAATTGTCAGCTTATTTTTAGAAAAGAATCTGTTTATGCAATTTGTGAGAATAATAGTCATTAGTGAGATTAGTTGTATATTTCACTCATTAATAAAGTCTGACATGATCAAATATGATGTGTAGACAATATCAAGCTACTATATTGAAAAAGTAAATTCTTGTGATTACACTAAATCTTTATGCTTGTGTGTATTCATCTGAGTACTTTTGAGATGTATTGTGTAACACCTGGCTATTTTTAGACAAAAAAGAAGAATAAGTGAAGAAAAAGAAGGAAAAGAAATAAACCCCAAGTCTAGGGGTAAAAAGTGCCCAAAAGGAAAAAATGTTTGAAAAGTGGGTGTAAAAGGTGGTATGGCCGCCCATATGTCACATACACCACTTATTTTCGGGTTTTAGAGAGAGGGTAGCTGGGAGTAGCAAATTCTCTTGATGGTGTATGATTATGTTTCTAAGGCTTAGAGGGTAAGATTTAAGCTTAGAACATGATGAATGGTGCATGGAAATCGAATATAATGTGTTAGGCTCATATGTTAAGTTTTTAAATCTCCCTAAGTGTTTGGAAGTCAATGTAGATGGAAAGGGGTTAATGCGGATGAACATTAACCATTGAGTAAGTCAATGCGGCTGAAGTCAAATGCGGATGAAGTCAATGCGGATGAACATTGACTAAGTGCATGAAATGCAGATGAGCATTTGACTAAGTCTGGGAAATGCGGATGAGATGTGTCAATGCGGATGAGCATTTGATTAAGTCTGGGAAATGCGGATGAGCATTTGACTAAGTCTGGGAAATATGGATGAAGTATGTCAGTGCGAATGAGCATTTGGCTAAGTACATGAAATGCGGATGAGTAAGGCCAATGCGGATGAACAAATGCGGATGAGGTAAGACCAATGCGGATGAACTATAGCAAATGCGGATGAAGTATAGGAAATGTGGATGAACTATAGCAAATGTGGATGAACTATAGGAAATGCGGATGAACACTTAGAATAATTCTGACTTTTTGGGGAAAAAGAGGTAATGTAGGCTTTGACCTAGGAGATTCCGGGGTTATGAAAGTTGACTTTTGAGGTCATAGATGGTATGTTGGGCATGTAACGATGTGTGATTGGTGTTTATGCATGATGATGATGATGATGTTGCATGGTTATACATGATGTATGTTATGTATGTATGATGCCCTGCATGATGATGACCAAATGATATGTTTATGTTCCTTATTATGATGTATGTTTATCTTTCTCGTGGCTTTATGTGTTATGTTAATGAATGAACCGAAAGTATTGTGAAGTCGGTTTTTCGGGATCGATAAACATCCGAGCATGTTCTTGACGGAAGGATGAACAACCAAAACCAAAAGTCAAATCAATAACACGAACTATCAAATATTGGTTTCATTGATAAAAACCTAACGATTACAAGCTCGTTACAACATAAGAATCAAGACTCTGGCAAGGGAAGATCGAGCATGATCTCCCCTCTCATCCGGCAGCCCTAGGCTCCGGGCAGACTTCCTCTC
The DNA here is from genome assembly GCA_025506515.1 of Flaveria trinervia. Lineage (NCBI taxonomy): Eukaryota > Viridiplantae > Streptophyta > Magnoliopsida > Asterales > Asteraceae > Flaveria > Flaveria trinervia. Next base: position 22,807,342 of record CM046458.1, read on the forward strand.
AATCCTTTTCTCTCTACACATTGAAACTGGCATATATAGGCCTCGGCCCATATAGACGCAACTGGGCCCATTCGTGCGATTGGACCATGCGTATGGTTCAATCGTACGACTGGACCATGCGTATGGTTCAATCGTACGACTGGACCATACTTATGGTTCAGTCTTACGAATGTCCCAATCGCATCTCTCAGTCACACGGCTGGTCCATTGGCATGGCTCAGTCGTACGACTGAGTCTCATTCGCATATGCTCCTACGAATGACCCAGTTTCATGTGTTTACAACATATCAGATGTATAACATTAAGCCTAGACTATTCGACAAGTGACGGACACACTATATATGACTATATATGCTCCAACAAATTCCCCCTTGTACGTTGCTTGCGAATAGTAGATAACAACTCTTACAATCTTCAGTTAATCTTTGCTCTGGTTGCCAATAGAATCAAATGAAAACCATATTAGCCAATGTTGCCGATCCGTCAGGTTACTACCATATCCCTGAAAATGAATTTAGGCACAATAGCTTTTGTTTACTTTGTAGAACATTATCATAGCAGCAAGATTCCCCATATGACTGATTTTTCCAGATAATGACACGAACAGTTGTCCATTGCTTCAATCTTCACACATGCTAACTTGATTAACATCACCACCTGTAGAAATTCCCCCTCACATTTAGCATATCCCAATATATAGACATTGTGCTCTCCTTGCATCTTGACACGGTGTATTGGGCAAAAGGTGAAGGTTCCAATCAACAGCTGACAATATCAACCAAATCAGCATGCACGAAGATTCATCATCGGAAACCGGTTCACATCATCACTTTCTAATTGCGTCTTCACTTTCTATATACAAGGATTCCCCCTAAGATGCAGAATCTTTTCTGTGCGGATAAATATAACTTGATTGGCCCATAAGTAATCAGATGCTCTTGACTACCCCACAAAATCAGCACCAACTGTTGACATCTTCTCTTCTCTCTTTCGTGTTCCAATTACATTCACCTATTCTGGAAATCCGACGAATAATGGAGTACACATCGAACTTATTTGAAAAACGAACCTTTGGGTGAATATGCTTTGCTCATCTTCAAATCTGTGCAAGAAACTGTTCCAGACTCTTTTTTTGGTCTGGAACAAATGCAGATGGCTCATTCGTGCGATTGAACATACGGCTAGTCCAGTCGCACGATTGAACATACGACTGGTCCAGTCGTACGAATGGCTCATTCGCATGGTCCAGTCGTACGAATGGTCCATTCGCATGGTCCAGTCGTACGAATGGTCCATTCGCATGGCCCAGTCGCATGAACGGGTCTGCACGCAGATTTTCAAATCTGCAGCCGCCAGGGCTACCCAAAACCCTAATCTGACGAATTCAACATGAACCGAAACAAAGTAGACATTATCAGATCTGAAAGGGTGATAGGAACGTGGTTTCTAATTCGATTTCAACATAGAAGCAACACACGTAACAAGATCTGAGCAAAACACGAAAAACACGAAGTGGGTTTAACGTCAAGATCTGAAATTCAATCCAGAAATCAAGAGCTCGAGTTGCTAGAATGATTGTTAGATCATTCCAGCAGTAACCGGCTCTGATATCAATTGTGAAGTCGGTTTTTCGGGATCGATAAACATCCGAGCATGTTCTTAACGGAAGGATGAACACCAAAACCAAAAGTCAAATCAATAATACGAACTATCAAATATTGGTTTCATTGATAAAAACCTAACGATTACAAGCTCGTTACAACATAAGAATCAAGACTCTTGGCAAGGGGAAGATCGAGCATGATCTCCCCTCTCATCCGGCAGCCCTAGGCTCCGGGCAGACTTCCTCTCAATCCTTTTTTTTCTCTACACATTGAAACTGGTATATATAGGCCTCGTCCCATATTAGATGCGACTGGCCCATTCGTGCGATTGGACCATGCGTATGGTTCAATCGTACAACTGGACCATGTGTATGGTTCAATCATACGACTGGACCATACTTATGGTTCAGTCTTACGAATGTCCCAATCGCATCTCTCAGTCGCACGGCTGGTCCATTGGCATGGCTCAGTCGTACGACTGAGTCTTATTCGCATATGCTCCTGCGAATGACCCAGTTTCATGTGTTTACAACATATCAGATGTATAACATTAAGCCTAGACTATTCGACAAGTGACGGAAACACTATATATGACTATATATGCTCCAACAAGTATTATGTAACGTAAAGTGAAAGATAACAAAAGAGGAACATGAAGTAAGAATACATGCATTAACAAGTAATGAAAGTAAAGATAGTCTTGTAATCATGGCATGCACATCGGGGTCTTTCCTTGTGATTGACCATTTGCATAGAACTATTGTTGCATACCTTAGGTACTGTGACCACGAGGTGCGATGCACTGTTATAGAAGGTCTATGAGAGGCCTAGGTCCAGAACCATGAACAGAAAGGTATTGCTTATGGCAATGGTACATTTACATTCATACCTTAGGTACTGTGACCACGAGGTGTGATGCACCGTTATAGAAGGTCTGTGACAGGCCTAGGTCTAGAACCACGAATAGAAAGGTATTGCATAGTAAACCTAAACTTTACCCTAGGTACTGTGACCATGATGAGCGATGCACCGTTATAGAAGGTCTGTGATGGGCCTAGGTTCAGTACCATGAACAGAAGGGAAGGGTTTATGGTTGACAGAAAGGAAAATTAAAGAATAAGGCATGAAAGATTAAAGAAGATAATAATGATATTATCTGTGTGTACGTATGATCTATGTTCACGGACGAATGTAAAGTATAGTATGATTTTGAAAGAAAGCAAAGAACGGTTTTATGAAAGTAAAGTATGTTTTATTATAAAACTAAAGCTCACTCAGCAACACCGACTTTTATGTGTTTTCCAGTTGGCAAATGAGCATTGCTGAGGATGGCATGGAGCAGCTACTTGGCATTTTGAATGACATTTTTTTGTTAATGTTTTTGCATTGTAATGCGATCGAATGATGTTATGAAAGGAACGCTTGTATTAACTTTCAAAAGCATTTGTAATGATATGAAAAACTTGTTTTATGTTTCCGCTGCAATGTTTTAATGATTAAATGTAAAGTATATGTTTTGTGTGCGATGATTTACTAGCTGTAAGCGTCCCAGGAATGGGGCCTTACAAGTTGGTATCAGAGCCAAAGTTTAAGTGAAATGGGTACATTTTCAAAATAAACCTTAACTTAAACTGAGAATGGGACGGAAGGGAAAGAGATGCCAATCTGAGTAGTTGCGTGCCATCAGGTATTTTCGTAAAGATAACTGGTTTTATGTGCGCATGGTATGTGGTTACGTGTTGTATGTAGATTTAAATACTGATGTAGTCAGGACAAGTAATGCTTGGGGTATGAAGAGTAAAGTAAGTGGCTAATCACAACTAGCCACTATAATTAGGGACATACTATACTTGCCATAAACTGAGTTGTTTCCTTGAATGATTGTATTAGTGTTTAAATCTTTCAGTGTGAGTTAGAGGATGGCCGGTGGTAGATCATCTAAAGCTTCGCGTGATGGTGGACGTGGTGCTAAACCACGGGTTACGAGAGGAAAGATTAGGGTCGAAAAGGTGGTTTATGAAGAACTAGAAACCCCTCATCCGAAGGGCGGAGCTGAGAGTGCTAACCTGAGAGCCTCAGTGAAGGAGGCGGTTATGGAGGAAGTGCATCAAGTCATGCAGACGATCCTACCGTCTGTGGTGACCGAAGTGATAAAGGCAGTTAGAGCAGGGGAGAGAAGGGAAAGGAGTAGACCTATGGGCGAGAGAAGACAGCCCGAGACTAAGAGTGTTCCGTCTGATGATGAAGAAGAAGAGGATGAAGCAGAGCCTGCGCGGCACGAGGCTGTAACTATGGGGCGTTTTGAGATGCAAGCCCCCAACTTATGATGGAAATGGCACTGCAGCTGCTGCTCACCGGTGGGTGAGGGAAATGGAGGTTGTTCTTGATATCAGCGAGTGCTGTGAAGATCAAAAGGTGAAGTTTGCTACCCACTCTTTTGTGGATTTGGCTCTGTGCTGGTGAGACAACATTGTCCAAGCGTGAGGGTAGCAGGGCCATCGGGAGGATGAGATGGTCTGAGCTGAAAAAGTTGATGATTGAGGGGTTTTGTCCTCATCGAGAAATGGACAAGGTCGAAAGGGAGTTCCTGCAATTGGAGGCGGGAACTATGATGCACCAGCACTACACCACGAAATTCAACGAGATGCCACATCTGGTGCCGGATCAGGTGACGCCTCTGTCTCGAAAAATCAAGATGTACATTTAGGGTTTGCCAGCGGATATTCGCAGGCACATGATCACTGCCCGGCCGAGCACGTTTAGGTCGGCAGTGGATTTAGCAGGGAGACTGTATGACGAGAGGACGGTGGTGGTGAATGAAGGTGGAAAGAAGAGTGGTGGTGAGCGAAACTAGAAGGGGAAGAGGTTTGGTCGGGGTAATGCTTCGACTGGTAACAAGAAGGCACGGGTGGATGACCGCCGTGTGGTCGCATCGGGTGCGGGTATAGAGAAGTGTGATAGGTGTGGGAGAGAACATAGCGGGGAATGCAGGCTGGGGTTGAATGTATGCTTCAAATGTGGGAAGCCGGGGCATATAGCCAAGGACTGTCGTACGGTCCGATGTTTTAACTGTGGCATGGAGGGCCACGTGAACAAGGATTGTAAGAAGCCTAGGGCTGAGAGTTCTGGGGTGAAAAGAACCGGAGGTGACGGACCAAGGGCGAGCGCCAGGGCATTCACGATGACACAGGAGGAGGATAGAACGGACCCTGAAGTTGTGTCCGGTACGTTTCTAGTGAACCAAACTTTAGCTTCCGTGTTATTTGATTCGGGTGCCAGTAAAAGTTTTATTTCTATTGCTTTCTATGCTAAACTGCCTGTCAGTAGTAGATGTGTTGATGTGCCCTTCGATGTAGAAACTACCATAGGTAAGTCTACCAGAATCTCTGAGATAATAGAGGGTTGTGACGTGGAACTAGAGGGTCATAAATTTCTGGTTAGACCCTTCGTAATGACCTTAGGTGGTTTCGATTTGATTCTTGGGACAGATTGGTTAGCAGACTTCAAGGCGAACATTGTGTGTCGCAAGAAGATGATTTTTCTTACAGTGCCCAGCGGGAGTTTGGTAACAGTTTATGGAGATCGGGTCACGACGATCCCGAAGTTGATTTCGATGGCGGTGGTGGGAAAGTGTATGAGGCGTGAATGTAGTGCCTACTTGGCCTATGTAAAGGATATGGATACGCCAACAACACAACTATCTGAGGTACCGGTTGTGTGTGACTTTCCAGACGTATTCGCAGAAGATTTAATAGGGGTGCCACCTGATAGAGAAATCGAGTTCCAGATTGATCTGATACTGGGTGCCCAACCTGTTGCCAAGGCACCGTATCGGTTGGCTCCGACGGAGATGAAAGAGTTAATGGAGCAGTTGCAAGAGCTGCTGGATAAGGGGTTCATCAGACCGAGTATCTCTTGTTGAGGTGCTCCGATCTTGTTTTTGAAGAAGAAAGACGGTAGTATGAGGATGTGTATTAACTACCGTGTGCTGAATAAGTTGACAGTAAAGAACTGATACACCTTACCCAAAATAGATGATTTGTTCGATCAGCTTCAAGGTGCTAGTTTGTTTTCAAGGATCGATCTTTGATCGGGCTATCATCAGCTTAAAGTGAAGGAGCAGGATATCCCTAAAACAGCTTTCCCTACGCGCTATGGTCACTACGAGTTTCTTGTCATGTCCTTTGGTTTGACCAACGCGCCAGCTGCCTTATGGATTTGATGAACCGTGTGTGTCGGCCAATGCTGGATAAATCAGTGATTGTGTTTATTCATGATATCCTAATTTATTCGAGGAGCGAGATTGAGCATGCCGGTCACATTCGGGAGGTTCTAGAGAGGCTGAGGAGGGAGAAGTTGTATGCTAAATTCTCTAAGTGCGCGTTCTGGTTGCGCGAAGTTTAGTTCTTGGGTCATGTGGTGAATCCCGAGGGGATTATGGTGGGCCCGGCTAAGGTGGTGGCGGTTATGCAATGGAATTCCCTAAATACGCCATCCGAGATTCGCAGTTTCTTGGGTTTGGCGGGTTACTACAGGAGATTCATTCAAGATTTCTCCAAGATTGCTTCTCCACTAACTAAGTTGACCCGAAAAGATGTGAAATTTGTATGGGGTCAAGCTCAAGAGATGGCGTTTGAAGAATTGAAGGCGAGATTGACTCAAGCTCATGTTCTGTCATTACCCAATGGGAGCGAAGATCTGATGGTGTATTCTGATGCTTCCTACTCGGGTTTCGGGTGTGTGTTAATGCAGAGAGGGAAGGTTATAGCCTATGCATCCTGATAGTTAAAGGTTCATGAGGTCAACTACCTTACTCGTGACTTGGAGCTAGTAGCCATAGTCTTTGCACTAAAGATTGGAGGCACTATCTTTACGGTACGAAGTGCACCATCTTCACTGAACACAAGATCTTGAACTACTTCTTCGAGCAAAAAGATCTAAACATGAGGTAGAGGAGGTGGTTGGAGCTTATAAAGGATTATGATTGTGAGATCCATTACCATCCGGGCAAGGCCAACGTGGTGGCGGATGCCCTTAGCCGAAAGGAGAGACCCGAACCAATTCAAGTGAAAGCATATCAGCTGATCATGACTTCTGAGGTGATGAAGCAAGTCAAAGAGTTTCAAGATGAGGCATTGAAAGAAGACCATCTTAACTCTGAGAGAATGAGAGGTCTGGTGGCAGAATTGGGTGAAAACACGTTTGGTGTTAGAACTCGATTCAGGAGAACGTGGATTCCTTGTTTTGGGGATCTACGGGTGAAGATAATGGATGAGGCTCACAAGACTAGATACTCCATTCATCCTGGTGCCATAAAGATGTATCAAGATATGAGGAAAGAATATTGGTGACCAGGTTAAGTTGAAGGTCTCACCTTGGAAGGGTATCATTCATTTCCGAAAGCAGGGTAAGTTGAGCCTGAGATACATAGGCCTTTTCCGAATCATTGCTCGAGTAGGAGAGGTAGCCTATAGATTAGAGTTACCCGATGAGTTAAGTGGAATTCACCCGACATTCCATGTATCTCATTTGAGAAAGTGCTTAGCTGATGAAGACATGATTGTTCCATTGGAGGATATCGAAGTAGACGAACGGCTCAATTATGTGGAGCAACCGGTGGCAATCATTGATCGGAAGGACAAGAGGCTGAGGAATAAGTGTTTCCCCTTGTGCGTGTATAGTGGAAGCACCGGAAGGGATCCGAGTCTACGTGGGAGACTGAAGAAGAGATGAGACAGCATTACCCACAATTCTTGAGGAATAACAGGTTTCGAGGACGAAACCTATTTAAGGGGTGGACTTGAAACACCCGGCTATTTTAGACAAGAAAGAAGAATAAGTGAAGAAAAGAAGGAAAAGAAATAAAACCCAAGTCTAGGGGTAAAAAGTGTCCAAAAGGACAAAATGTTTGAAAAGTGGGTGTAAAAGGTGGTATGGCTGCCCATATGTCACATACACCACTGATTTTCGGGTTTTAGAGAGAGAGTAGCTGGGAGCATCAAATTCTCGGCTTTGAAGGAAGAACTTGAAGGTATTCGAATTCAAGGTAAGAATTCATGATTTGATGATGTTTTTGACTGGTCATATCCTCGGGTTTATGCTTATGTGTGTTTGTATGTGTTTGGGTATGTTTTAGTGGATTTCTTAGCGGTTGCATTCAATTTGCAAACGAGTTTGGAGGAAGCCATACCAAGAGCTGCAAAGGTGAGTTCTAGGACCCCTCTTTTACTGGTTTTTAATTGATTTTGGGGTTGGAAATGCATGAATGTATGTTTTTATTAAACTAGGTTTCGGACCCATATGCTTGAATGTGTATATGATGATATTATGATGTGATGTGTGACTATGTTCATGCTTGATGGTGTATGATTGTGTTTCTAAGGCTTAGAGGGTAAGATTTAAGCTTAGAACATGATGAATGGTGCATGGAAATCGAATATGATGTGTTACACTCACATGTTAAGTTTTTAAATCTGCCTAAGTGTTTGGAAGTCAATGCGGATGGAAAGGGGTTAATGCAGATGAACATTAACCATTGAGTAAGTCAATGCGGATGAAGTCAATGCGTGTTGCACCCTGAAAGGATCATACATGCCGACTCAATGGGTGAATTGATGATTGCTCAGCTGGAATCCCACAAGTCCAAGAACCAATGCGGATGAAGATCTGCAAGGAAAATAACAAGTGTTATCTTCCGCATTAATTAATGCGGAAGACATAACTCTGATACGGAAAAGTGTTTACTCTTCCGCATTGACTAATGTAGAAGACATAACACTAATGCTGAAGAACAAGTTACTCTTCCGTATTGACTAATGCGGAAGAACAAAAGAAGATGCGGACAAGACTTTGCTCATCCTCATTGACAAATGCGAATGACCGACCAAATGCGCCCAAGTATTTGTTCATCCGCATTAACCAATGCGGATGACCAACTTACTAATGCTGATGATCAAGTAGAAATGCTGATCAAGATTAACTCATCCGCATTTGTCAATGCGGATGAACAAGCACAGATGTGGATCAAAACTTAGACCAGTTTCTGATGTAATAGGTCAGGGGTAGTTTAGTCATTTTGTATAGGCATCTTGTCTGCCTATAAATAAAATAGTTAACCTCGTACTGAGGTGATGACTGATAGATAGAGAATTTTTGTTGTAATTATTCTTTATAACTTATCAACTTTCATATATCAATACAAATAGCATTTATGAGTAATTTTCTTGCTTTGAATGTTCGGTGATTGTTTGTTTTCCGCCACTCAATCATTGACTTGATTATCATATTCGATTCTCAGTTAGAATATCACTCTTAATAAGACCCAGTCAATTGGTATCAGAGCTTTGGCTCTCGATTCTCTTTCAGATCTGCACACAGACTGAATAGAACTCAATTGATCTGATAATCAAGTTGCTAGTAGTGGATATCATCATCTCTACTTAGTAAACAGCAAGAATACTCCTGTCAAACAGCAAGAATACTCATTCTGAACCTCGAAAGAACTGCTTGAACAAGTTGGACTCATCAAACATAATCAATCTTAATATCAACTAAATCTATACTTACACAAATCAACATGGATTCTAATAGTTACTCTGAACTAGGTCATACACCTAAACCTCCTATGCTTAAACACAAATCTGAGTTTAAACAATGGAGAATAAGGTTTAGAAATTATATCACAGGTGAAGATCCTGATTTTTGGATCTCAATATGTAAGGGTCCATATATTCCTGTTACTCTATCACAGCTCAAGCTGCACTTTACAAGACTGCTAGAATACCAATTGAAGACTTAACTCTGGATGAAGATGACTATAAGAAAATCAAAATTGATCTCAAAGCATACTCAATTTTGACTCACGCACTCAAAATGGATGTGCTGAAAAGATTGGAAAAGTATGGAACTGCTAAAGTTGTTTGGGATGCACTCAAAAATATGTGTGAAGGAAGCAGTGAGGTTGTTGAAACTAACAAAGACAAGCTGGTCAATCAGTATGAAACCTTCCATCACACCAAAGGATAACCCATATCAAAACAACTGCACAGATTTGTGCAGTTGGTTAATGACTTGGAAATTATGGGTGTTTCATACAACATTAAAGAACTTAACAAGAAAATGCTTCACAGTCTACCTGAAAGCTGGAAGCAAAATGTCACAATGCTAAAAAATACTCTTGATCTTGAGAGTACCACTCTAGACATTATGATAGCCAAGATTGAACCTTTGGAACTTGATGAACGAAGCAGAAACTTGAGTGGACCAAGAGTGATTGAGGCCTACAAATTCCCTTCAATCACCCTTCAACTTCAGCTTTCATCACAGAGGAAGATGACTTCATCTCATCAAGAGATCAATTAACAATACTGGGTTCATTGCATCTCCACCATTCAATCACCCTTCAACTTCAGCTCAAGCACCAAAAGTCTCCAGTGCTCCTCAACCTCTCTAGAAGACTTAAAATCAGAAGAGCAAAAGGCAACTTACAATGCATTTGTTGCAAGTTTTGAATCATATCTAGGGGAAGACTCACTTCTGCCCAGGAAGATTTAGAAGAAATGGATCCCGATGATGTTGACGAGATGGATCTACAGTGGCAAATGGCAATGATAGCCATGAGAGCAAAGAAATTCTTCAGAAAAGGAAGAAAGTTAAGCCTGAATGAGAACACAAAACTTGGATATGACAAATACAAGGTGAAATGCTTCAACTGTGGCATGACTGGCCATTTCTTAAGAGACTGCAATGCTCCCAAATGAAACAACTACTCAAGGAACTCTCCAGGTCAATCATCATCACAGCCCAATTCAAGCTATCACTCAAACAATCAACAACACAGTACCATCATTCTCATCATCAACAAACCACAGTTGATAAATCAAGCCCATGCAAGCAGTCGGCCTTCTGCCAGTGCCCTTGTGATCAAACAAGATAGGATATGTGACTGGAGTGTGCATGCTGAGGAAGTCAAGCCTCAATTCCAGAATCATGCTCTTGTGGCTCACATCAATGATGGACCATCTTCAATGCCTACTGAGGTAAAAACTAACCTTTGTAGTGAAAAATGCATAAATGAATTACAAGATATAGAGAAGACAACCATAAACTGGCAGATAAAATTAAAGAAGAAAAAATGAAGTCAGAATTGATGAAGAGAGAACTAAAAATTTTTGAAATCAAAATCAAATCTCTCATTTCTACATAGAAAAATTGCATGGTGAGAAATACAATCTTGCAGCTGAAAATGAGCTACTTACTGAAAAGTTAGCTCAAGCTAAAGCACAATAATCTATGACTGAAGTGAAACTTGAAAAGTTTCAAATGTCTTCAGTCAAGCTGCAAGAGATGCTAGATTCATAAAAGAATCCAAAGGACATGTCAGGGATTGGGTATAATTCATGTCCTCCACCATACAATGACAATTACACTGTCATGCTTGACTCTGTCTCACTCTGTGAATCAATCGAACCTAAAACTATGGAACCTAAATTAGTAGTGAAACAAGTGACAAATCCTCAACAACCCGATGTTTATTTTGAAACCAATAAGGATAAAAACAAGTTAGGACACCCAATCAAAATCAAAGAGTGCTCAGACAAGACAGTGAGTGTCATGAAACCATCAAGCCCTGTAAAAGCAATTGTACCTTTTATAAAACTCATACCATCTGTTTTACAAGGCAAAAAGAAATATGTCAAAACAGTGAAACCCACTACTGAGAGTAGTTCTAATAATGCGATTGTATCTCCACATAATTCAAGCAAATCAAAAAGGTTTCACTGAAAAGAAACCAACTGTAAAACTGAGTTCAACACATAAAACTTCATCAGACCCTCAGTCATCAAGTTAAGGCAGGAGTTGGGTTTGATATCTGTAACAAAGAACATGTTGACAATTTGAGAAAAGAGGTGAGAAGTAGGTTAAAGAAACAGAAACAGCCCAGACAACTGAACAAAAGTAGTGTTGTGAAATAATCTACTAAAAGGGCTGATTCTGATTCATCACCTAAAAAAGAAAGTGACTCATCAAAAGAAAGTATCAGTTGAGTCACACAAGGAAAAATCTGATTCAAGAAACAAAAAAATGTATTGTGATATTTGTGACATGTTCAATCACAAGACAGATAAATTCTTCTTCAATCAATATTGTTCTATCTGTGATATGAACAATCACTCCACCAAAAATTGCTATTTCAACAAGTATTGTTCAATCTGTGACATGAACAATCACAATACATCTGATTGTTACTTTAATCAGAAGGGGTTGAGAATTCCACAACACAAGCCATCTCAAAAACATCTACTGTGATGCATTCTGTCAGACCTCATCTTCATATACTCAATCTAGGACACCTAGATCAACAAATGACAGAAATAACTTGAAGGATTTGAGGAAGGGTCAAAGAAATCATCTCACAATGAAACACAAACTTGACCTTCCTAAGCAAAAACCAACTTTTGATAATGAAACACGGGCTAAATTTTTACAAAGAAATAGAGACCAACGATTTTATTATTCATCTGAATCCTCAGTAGATGTTGATGAGATGACTCGACCAATCATTATCAAAAGTCTCCCAGAACACCTCCATCCAATCACTATTTAGAGGAAATACCAGGAGGTGACTATCATGAATAGGAACGGGAAACCCAAGACCATCATGGCTTGGGTTCCTTATTCTAATTAGTTCTTTTTGTTTGTAGGTTCATCCACACAGTCTAATAGTCTATGGTACGTAGACAGTGGATGCTCCCGACACATGACTGGAGATCGTTCCCTCCTTCATGATTTCAAGTACATACAAGGAACTACTGTGGCATTCAGTGGAGATTCTGAAGGTGGTAGAATTACAGGAGAAGGATCTGTGACAAACGGGATGCTGAGCTTTGACAGAGTGAATTATTGTGAACAACTGAATTTCAATCTGCTAAGCGTGTCTCAGATCTGCGACAAAAAATATTCCACTCACTTTACAAACACTCACTGCTACATTCTGAAACCTGGATTTCAGATTCCTGAAGAATGGGTTGTCTTAAAGACTTCGAGGAAGAATAATACATATGTCTTAAACCTGTGTTCTACATCACCTAAGGAAGAAACATGTCTTTTTTCAAAAGCATCATTTGATGAGTCACAGCTTTGGCATAGACGTTTGGGGCACACTTACTTTAAAAATATGAACAAGTTAGTCAAAGGAAACCATGTCATTAGTCTTCCTCAAAAAGAATTCAATTTTATTGATCAATGTTCAGCGTGCCTCAAAGGAAAACAACCCAAATCGTCTCACAAAACCAAGCTGGTGAACACTAATAATACTCTATTGAAGTTACTTCATATGGATCTTTTTGGACCAACTCATATAATGAGTATAGGAAAGAAATAGTATTGTTTAGTGATCATTGATGACTTTTCTCGATTCACATGGGTGTTCTTCCTACTTCATAAAAACGAAGCATCCCAAATCATTCAAGAATTTATCACTAAAATGAAAATCAACTTGATCTTAAGTTCAAAATAATAAGAAGTGATAATGGTACAGAGTTCAAAAATGAAAATATGAGTTCGTTTTGTGCAACCAAAGGCATTGCTCATCAATTCAGTGCAGCTAGAACTCCTCAACAAAATGGGGTAGCTGAAAGGCAAAATAGAACACTGATTGAAGCAGCAAGATCGATGCTAGCCGATGCTAAACTACCAATCACCTTCTGGGCAGAAGCAGTTAACACATCATGCTTTGTGCAAAATCGAACTCTGCTTGTTAAAGAAAGTAACATGACACCTTATGAACTGATCTTTCATAGGAAACCATTTATTGGATTCCTCAAATCATTTGGTTGTCCAGCCTCAATATTAAACACACGTGATCATTTAGGAAAATTTTCATCTAAGTCTGCTGAAGGATTCTTTGTAGGTTATTCTTCTGTCTCAAAGGCTTATAGGTTGTTCAATCCTAGACTGAACATTATCGATGAATCTACAAATGTTCAATTCAAAGAACATTCGTTTCCCAAATCTACAAATGGTCCTGATTGGTTGTTTGATATTGACACTTTGACTAAATCATTTGACCAATTTCACTTGTCTGATGCAGGAAATATACATTCAGGTGATACTTCATCAACTGTAGAAAGAAGAGATAATTATCCATTGATTCCACCTACATATGAATGAAGATGTTCCTCTTCAAGCTGATCCCATCAGACATCTATCACCAAACCTTAGCGTTTCTTCTGAAGAAGGTCACAGCCTGGTACTATCTCACTCAGATGACTTGTCAATAAGACCGGAAATCAAAAACAGGCTTCTCATCTAGTAGACACTTAAGGTACATCAAATGATGCAAGCAACCTCAATGTTGCTAAAGATGTAGCAGTTACTGAAACAGAAGTTAACCATCTTCATAATTCAACAACAATACAAGATGAATGTGCCTTTGACCATAATGAACTGAATGTCTCCAATCTTGATGTAACTATTGCTGGTGACACCATTCCAACCACAAGAATGCACAAGAATCATCCAGTTGAAACCATTATTGGTGATCTTAATGAGAGGGTGATAAGAAGCAAGTCAAATATTGCAAACATATGTTTGTTCTCCTGTTTTTTATGTCAAACAGTACCCAAAAACATCAAAGAGGCACTTCAAGACAATAGTTGGATTGAAGCAATGCAGGAAGAATTACTCCAATTCAAGAAGCAAGAAGTATGGTAGCTGGTAGATCTTCCCGAAGGACAATACCCTATCGGTACCAGATGGTTGTACAGGAACAAGACTGATGATAGAGGGATAGTCATCAGAAATAAAGCAATACTAGTGGCACAGGGATACACTCAGGAAGAAGGAATCGACTACAACGAAGTGTTTACTCCTGTTGCCAGACTAGAAGCAAACAAAATCTTTCTTGCATATTCTGCATCCATGAAATTTACTATTTATCAAATGGATGTAAAGTAAGCCTTCCTGTATGGAAAGATTGCTGAAGAAGTCTATGTGAGTCAACCACCTGGCTTTGAAGATCCAGATTTCCCTCATAGAGTTTACATGCTTGACAAAGATCTGTATGGTCTTCATCAAGCACCAAGAAAGTGGTATGAGACTCTATCATCCTTTCTTCTTAAACATGGGTATGAAAGAGGAAAGATTGATCAGACTCTCTTCAGAAGAATAAGAGGGAAAGACATGTTGTTAGTCCAGATCTACGTGGATGACATTATATTTGGCTCCATAAACAAGCAACTCTGCAAAGAATTTGAAGATATTATGCATTCAAAGTTCCAAATGAGTGCTATGGGGGAACTCACCTTCTTTCTAGGGGTGCAAGTTCAACACACAGTAGATGGAATCTTCATCAACAAATCAAAATATGTAGAAACCATGTTGAAGAAATTCCACTGTCAGTCTATCAGAACTCCTGTGGATACTAAAGTGAAGATTGGACCTGACCATGAAGGCAAATCAGTGGACCAGACTCACTCTCGATCAATGATAGGTTCACTTATGTATCTAACAGCCAGTAGGCCTGACATTATGTTTGGTCTTTGTGTGTGTGCCAAATATCAAGTTGATCCAAAAGAATCACATGTGAACGCAGTCAAGAGGATATTCAGATATCTGAAGGGCAAGCCAGCTCTTGGATTATGGTATCCAAAGGAAGGAGAATTTAATCTTTATGCCTACACAGACAGTGATTATGAAGGATGCAACTTCAACAGAAAATCCACTTCTGGCGGTTGTCAATTTCTTGGTCCCAGACTAGTATCCTGGCAATGCAAGAAGCAGACAAATGTGTCTATGTCCACAGCAGAAGCTGAGTATATATGCATCAGCATGTTGCTCTCAAATTCTCTGGATTCAAAACCAGATGCTTGATTATGGTTTTAACTTCTTTCATACATCAATTTCTATTGACGACACAGCTGCTGTCTTTATAACTAATAATCCAGTTCAGCACTCAAAAACAAAACATATTGAGATTAGATATCATTTTTTGAGAGACTATGCTGAAAAGGGTTTAATCAAATTGATTCAAGTACCAACTGAAAATCAATTAGCTGATTTGTTTACCAAGGCATTTGAACCTAGTAGGTTTGAATTTCTGGTTCAGTCAATTGGCATAATTAACCTTGAGTAAAAATATGAAAAACATCAAAAACAATTTAAAACATCAGAAAAAACACAAAAAGAAATCAAGTTTTATGAAGAAAAGAATTCGTTGGGAAATGATATAATTACAGTCGTTATATCATTCACTGTGCTTAATTTCAAAATGTAAAAGACTGAAATGACTTACCAGATATGTTGGTAGACTCAACTTGGAAGAAAAGATACATGCAGTGATGAACTAAAGACATATTCAATTGTGAAACACTCATCACAAAGTACAGGTCTGTATTGGCTTATCTGAATGCATGTGTGTGTAGTAGCCTAAACACACCAGGTAATGATACTTTATCAATCTCTTTCACCACATCATGTTTCATCTTTGTTTTGCTAAGCAATGACCTGATCAAACTTGCACATAGTGTAGATGTCATGATCCAAAAGATTCCCAATGTGGAACACATCCGAAAATTGGATGAATCAACAAAGTAATACATTCCAAGTGAATGAACAAAAGAATCCTATCATGGATCACCTTCCAAAGTGAAGTGAAAAGAATCCTAATGTGGATCAACATGAAAAACAATCAAATTAAAAGAATCCCAATGAGGATCAGTGAAAATGAGATTTCATGACTTAAGTAACTGGTAAGAAAAGTTGTGAAAAAGTTCTACCATGCATTGTATAAGGAGGGTGATCATTTCATGCTTATGTGTGTGAGGTACACATTGAATAATAAATCAACCAAAACATGATAAAAGTCATTTGCATCAAAATATCAACCAGGTGGGTTT
Organism: Flaveria trinervia; assembly: GCA_025506515.1. Classification (NCBI taxonomy): domain Eukaryota; kingdom Viridiplantae; phylum Streptophyta; class Magnoliopsida; order Asterales; family Asteraceae; genus Flaveria; species Flaveria trinervia. Next base: position 22,823,843 of record CM046458.1, read on the forward strand.
AAGAGGACAAAAATACCTTCAATCTTCAAGTTCATAATCATGTCCATTTAATCATAAAGGATGCACATGTGTAATGTAAGATTGATATGATCCCAACAAAGAGATCTTTCTCTTCATTATTAATATAATCAGAATAATATTCAAAAAGTTTAAATCTTTAAAGTATCTCTCCAAATGTGGACATAAACTTTAGGGGGAGTAATTTAAAATGTTTGAGTAAGTCTAAATTTTTGGTATTAACTTAATTTTGAAAAACAAAACAAAAAGAGTTTTAGTTGGTGTTGTTGCAATAAGTTACACCATTATATCTCAGCTTATGCAGATTCTTAGAAGCATGATAAGCCCAAGATCTGTCAAAATGGGAAACTTGTATTAGTTGTGACATACAAGTCAATCCAAGCAAGAATTGACAACTTCACAGCCAACTCATAAGAAAAATCAATCAAGGACACCTCTTCATAAGATGAATAATCAATTCAATCACATTAACTTTTGATTAAGTTCAAAAGCTAATGCAGGTAAGTGCATTAGTTAATGCGGGTGAAGGTAACCCATGCATGTAACTAATGCGGGTAACAATATATTTTGAAGTGCAACTAATGCGGACAATGATTTTACTCTACCGCATTTATGAAATTTACTCTACCGCATTTGATACAGTTAACAAATGCGTGTGAACAGGTCTCTATCGCATTTGCTACAGTGCTGTGTTGACTTGTCAACCGCATTTGATATAGTTGCACAAATGCTGATTGACTTTGTTCTATCGCATTTGCTATGGTGTACAAATACGGATAGGATAAAACAAGCAACTCAACCGCATTTGTTACAATGCTGATACAATGTTGTTCTTCCGCATTTACTACAACAAATGCGAACAGCCAAAGATTTCAAGTTTAACTTCTGCATTTGCTACAGTACACAAATGCGGATAGAATAAAAAATTAAGAAACAAAATTCCGCATTTCTAACAGTAGTGGAATGCGGATAGTAAGTCAAAAATTAAACCTTCCGCATTTGCTACAGTCACAAATGTGGATGACCAAAAGTAGCCAAATGCGGACTGTCAATGTCAAAAGTTTGTCTTCCGCATTTGCTAAGTCAACAAATGCGGACGACCAAAAATCAAACAAGTTAACCTTCAGCATGTGCTACAGTGGTGACTGTATCTGCTTGTAAACTTATAAAAATTTTCAAATTGTATTATTTGACTATTTAAATGAATTCAAATGGGTCATTTAATACTTTTCAAATTTGACAGACTTTATAGTGAGACGAGCGCAAACCTACAGTACACCACCTTCAATCATCATCATCATCATAAACATTCAAAGATTTTGTTGTGTTTCTTCTTAAAACATTCTTGTCATCGATTCAGAACCACAGTTATTTCGAAGATAAGGTATAACTTCAATAAATTTTGAAACCAAGACCTAAGTCTCGGATTGTTAACCTAAATCAAACAATGAAGCAGATAATAATGAAGAACACCAAAATCAAACTATTAATGTGATGCAATACACATTTTCAACCTCAATAAACATATAAATTGATAGGAATTCAACTGATATTGAAAACCTTAATAATCATGTTTACTGCGAAAAACAGAGCAAAATGAAAAGGAAAAATGTGTAACAAATCAAAGTCACATTAACAAATCAAATCAAAGTTACAGTCAAAACTATTAACTAACACACATGTCTGTTGTGTAGATTACATGGCAAATCTTACATGGATCAAGCTCCATAACGTCAGCAGTTATTTAAACCTGATGTGCCTGAAGCCGAAGGTCTTAGAGATATGATAAGATTCTTATCTACCACAAGGGTAGCATATGCCATGCTAGTGAGACCAACAATCTACGAGAATCCTATCAGGTCCTTCTGGGAATCAGCTGAAGTAGTTGAAGATGATGGAGTGAGAACTCTAACTGGGAGAATCAAGAATGAACTTACTCTGAGGATCACAGAAGAGTCTGTTAGAAGATGTCTGCAATTCAATGATAATGCTAATGATCCTCTTGAATTAGATGATGAGTAATAACCACATTTTCTCTAAAATTGGTTATGAAGGGAGTTATGAAGCAAAACATATAGTCAAAGGATTAGTGGATCTGCCTTGGAGGTTCCTAAGTCATATGTTTCAACATTGTCTGTCAAAAAGAAAAACAGGATGGAATGACATTCCAGTCCTCACATCTTCTGCAATATGTGCTCTCTGCACCAACAGACGGTTTAATATGTCTGCATATGTGTTCAATGGCCTAATCTCCAACATTCAAGAAGGGTTGAGATACAAGTTTCTGATATACCCCAAATTCATTCAATGTCTAATCAATGAATCATTTCATGACATTGTTAATGAAGGACCCGTGATTAACATCCCTCAGTATGATGCAAGATCCTATAGTACATCAAGAAGAATGACCCAAGGAACTTTTACAGTGGTGCCCATTCACCCCTTCTTCCTTGGATGCTTCAACAATTACATCAAGCAGTTCAAGCTCAACCACCTCCATAACCAATAGCTCAACCAACTCACAACATTACCACAACCATCTCCAATACCACAACCAACTCCACTACCATCACCAATACCATCACCAATACCATCACCAATACCATCACCACAACAAATACCACAACCTTCACCACAACCATCTCTACAAACATTACCACAACCAACACCACCAACAACCACTCAACCTACACCTATATCACCTAATCATCAATCTCCAATATCACTACATCAATCACCTATTTCTCCTTCCAACCTTACCATCATCCCATGATCACCCTGATGAAATAGAAGGATCAACAAGTGCATCTAAATCATCCAAATCATCTTCTAATGAGGAGGATCATCACGATCAAATCCTAGCTATGAAAGAACCTTCTGAGGCTGCTCCTTTAGAGAGCTATGCTGAATCTAACATCAACAGACCAGATGAGAAGGATGAATTGATCACTGAATTGATGCATAAGATTGAAAGAATGGAGAGAATTCTAAACATAAGGGCAAGAATCATAGATGATAGAATTCTAGAACTAGATGAGAAGGAATAGGAGATGAAAGATCTTAAAGATAAACATAAGGCTGAATTGATTGAGAAAGATAAAGAAATTGAAGTTGTAAAGGCTGCCCTTAAGCACTCAAGAGAAGAAGTCAGTGAACATATAGACACTCTTGAAATTCAAACAATAGCAATGGAGGAACAAGTAAATATCACAGAAGAACAAGTTGATATCATCTCAAAACTTGAAAAGGAAATTGACAGCAAGAACAAAAGGATATCCGAGCTTGAAATGATGACTAAGATCCAAAGAACTGAAGTGTATAATGATGATGAGAAAGAAGAACAAGAAAAGGAAGATGTAGAAGAAGAAAAAGGAGATGATGAAAGTCAAACTAAGTTTAAAGATCAAAGTCTAGACATGGTAGTGTATTCTGGAAACACTGGTTACTCTGACTATGAAAAAGGTGAATTTGAAGAACTCATCAGTGCATTGGATAGTTTTCATCTGAACAATTCAGCATTGATGATGACTTTTGGGAATTCATAAACAACCAAAGAACTGAGTCAGAGCCTATTGTCTTTATCCCCAAATCACCAGTGCCTTTGGAAAAAGAATTAACTCTGCAAATTGTCCCTGCTATCTCATTATCTGAAGAACAAAAGGAAGAACTCAAAGAAAAGTATAAAAAAGAAAGGAAAGAAGAAACTGAACCAGAACAAAAAGAGAATGAGAAAGGTAAAATGAAGAATCAAGAGCCAAGCACACCTGAAAAGGTACCTGAACCAGAAGAACAAGCTGAAACCTCTAGCCCTCAACTTCAAACTTACTCACGAAAGAGGAAGTACTTAGCTGAAAAAGCCAAAGGTAAGAGACCAATAGTTGAAGAAGAACTAGCAAAGAAACAAAAAGATGACCCAAGAAGTCTAGCAGCAATTGCTGAATTTTTTGAAGAACATGAGCAGGCAGAAGCTCAGTTGAAGAAATTGGCTGGTGTAATTGATTAGAAGAAGGTGAAATTGTTGGTGGATATGAAGTTGAAAAGGATGTTCTCATGGACAGTCCTATTAAAGCAGAACAGGCAGTAGAAGACATGGTAACCAAAGCACAAACTGATGACTTGATGATTAAAGCCATGTTTCTGATCAATCAAGGCTACGATCCTGATGAGGTGTTTGGAATGACTTATGAGAAAATGAAGAAGGAGGAAGAGAAAGTAAAAATGTTGCTTGATCCAACAATAGACACTGAATATGAGAAAACAATGACAAAGGATACTCCAAAGCATAAAGATTCATCTTTGAAGAAATCAACAGGGTATGAAATACCATTGCCAAGAAGGGGTCCCCTACACAAACTGTCTCAAATGAAGAAATCATCCTCATCCCATGAATCATTATTTCCTGATCCTTATAATATGTCCGATAAGGAAATGAAAGAATATCTCTCAAGTCGGGGATTCACAAGAAGAAGGATTGCTAACATGAAGACAAATTCTTTAAGAGCTGCAACTCTTCAATTGATCAATGAAAAGAAAGAAAAACTCAAGAAACTAGAAGAAGAGTTGTCAAGGACCAAACCAAGAAGTAGAGTGTCAGCTGAAGGCATGTTGTTGAACCAAAAAGACCAAGAACTACTTGCCCCAGTGCTCCACAAGTACCCTGAATGGTTTGCAGAATCATCTCAGTTAAACTGCAAGAAGGACTGACTACTGCAGAACTGATCAGAGGGGTGTCTACTCCCAAGGGTAAGGTAGATCAAAAGATAATAGCCTGGAAGTATGATAGCACATGGAATATGTTCATGGTGAATAGAATCTCAGGGCTAGTACAATTCTTTACAGAGTACTCAGCTCTTGTAAATGCCCTTGAGATTCATAATTTGAAGGAGCTAGCTCAACTTGAACTGATCAATCATGTAGCTATGTTCAGGGGATATGATTTGAGAACATACTTAAGATGTTCAGAAGAACAAACAACTTCAATTCATTAAAGACAATTTGCTTGAGAAAAGATAAAACTTTTGTCAATCCCCTGGATAAGAAGAAAAAGGTACAAGCAGAGGAAATTGTATTCACTGAGTTGAAGGTAAAGCCAACCGAATCATTGAAGAGGAAAGTAGTATCTGGCACTCATTCACCTCCCATCTCAAACGTGTACTATGATGAGAAAACCTATGAGATGGTGATTGAAAGGAAGTGGGGAGGAAAGGAGGGAGCTGACATAAGACTATTCAGTGGATATGAAGTAAGATTACTTGATGAATCATACATCCACTACATTTATACCAGGCACTTCAGGGAATTAAACAATAAATTGGGTGAAAAAGACATGCACTTCTTTCTGAAATGCATCAAGTTGTTGAAACTGGCATATGATCGAATAAATACTAAAAGAGGCAAAAGAAAGAAGAAGAAAACACCACTGTAACTTGGAAATATTATTAAATTTGAAGTGGATGTGGGGGGGAGTTTATTGATTCATAGAGATGGTCTTTCTACAATCTCCATCTGGGAACCTATTTCAATGAAAAAGTTACCAATTGAAGCCATTTACAATATGAGCAGAATGAAGATACATGTGCTAAGCAGAGACAGGATGTCAGAAACAACTGATTTTGTAAACATGATCAAGGCTATCCTGGATCCTACTAAAGTTGCATTCATACTACCTTTAGAAGACCGACTAAATCATCACAACATCAATCACCTCCTAAACATTAAGGAAAACTAGTCTGTATAATCCTTAGGGGGAGTATTGTTGCATCCTTAAAGGATCATACATGTCAACTCAATGGGTGAATTGATGATTGCTCAGCTGGAATCCCACAAGTCCAAGAACCAATGCTGATGAAGATCTGCAAGGAAAATAACAAGTGTTATCTTTCGCATTAGTTAATGCGGAAGACATAACTCTAATGCGGACAAGTGTTTACTCTTCCACATTGACTAATGCGGAAGACATAACACTAATGATGAAGAACAAGTTACTCTTCCGCATTGACTAATGCGGAAGAACAAAAAAAGATGCGGACAATACATTGCTCATCCGCACTGACAAATGCGGATAACCGACCAAATGCGCACAAGTATTTGTTCATCCGCATTAACCAATGTGGATGACCAACTTAGTAATGCTGATGATCAAGTAAAAATACTGATCAAGATTAACTCATCCGCATTTGTCAATGCGGATGAACAAGCAGAGATGCGAATCAAGACTTAGACTAGTTTCTGACGTAATAGGTCAGGGGTCGTTTAGTTATTTTGTAAAGACATCTTGTCTGCCTATAAATAGAATAGTTAACCTCGTACTGAGGTGAGGGCTAATAGATAGAGAATTTTTGTTGTAATTATTCTCTGTAACTTATCAACTTTCATATATCAATACAAATAGCATTTATGAGTAATTTTCTTGCTTTGAATGTTCTGTGATTGTTTGTTTCTGCCACTCAATCATTGACTTGATTATCATATTCGATTCTCAGTAAGAATATCACTCTTACTCAAACCCATTCAATGCGGATGAACATTGACTAAGTGCATGAAAAGCGGATGAGCATTGACTAAGTCTGGGAAATACGGATGAGATGTGTCAATGCGGATGAGATGTGTCAATGCGGATGAGCATTTGATTAAGTCTGGGAAATGCGGATGAGGTATGTCAATGCGGATGAGCATTTGACTAAGTCTGGGAAATGCGGATGATGTATGTCTGTGCGGATGAGCATTTGGCTAAGTACATGAGATGCGGATGAGTAAGGCCAATGCGGATGAAGTAAGACCAATGCGGATGAACTATAGTAAATGCAGATGAACTATAGGAAATGTGGATGAACTATAGCAAATGCGGATGAACTATAGGAAATGCGGATGAACACTTAGAATAATTCTGACTTTTTGCGGAAAAAGAGGTAATGTAGGCTTTGACCTAGGAGATTCCCGGGGGTTATGAAAGTTGCCTTTTGAGGTCATAGATGGTATGTTGGGCATGTAACAATGTGTGATTGGTGTTTATGCATGATGATGATGATGATGATGTTGCATGGTTATTGTCACACCCCAACCTTGACGGCGGAAACATCGAGGAGTGAGAATTAAGATTGTTCACAGCCACATAACGCTATAATAACCCAAATATATATTAAACATAATTTCCAATTGTACGATTACAATCATAAGTCTCAAAGAAATTAAAAGCATAACATAAAATGTAACAAGTCCTTTTAATTCACTTATTATCTAGGTCCATTCCTAGATGTGTATGCTTTAATGAGTAGAAATCAAGCTTGAGTATTTCCTGAAACATGTTAAAAATAAAAGGTCAACAATAATGTTGGTGAGATTTCCATAGTTTGAAATACATAAGTATATAAAAGATGGCAATACATGTTGTAAATTAGAGAAACACAGTAAGCTAGGGATGTAAGACAGAATGCACAATCAATCCTCGACAAAGTTTTACAAGTCTCAAACGTTTAAAAGTATATACAATTAGCTAAGTGTACTTGGATCAACCAAGCAGGCTTGTCTGGCCCACAGATCTATGACTTCGCTAGGCTAGCAATAGTTAATGATTGTACATATATTCGACATTACATGGTAGCTACAGGTTCAACTAATCACAACATACATGTAAATTGCCATAAGTTTACAAGAATCAAACGTGTTTACAAGTGCAAAGTTTATAATGTAACATGTTTCACCCCAAAGTGTGAAAATATGAAAAAGGGGTATAGAAATACTCACATGATCAATTGTATATAAGTGACGATTAATATGAATAATAAGCAATAATTCCAACGAAGTTCTTCACAAGGTACCTAAGTGTGGATATATTTACAAGATTCAGATTAATGGTTTAACATGATTTAGGGTTTTTATGGGAATTTGGGGTTTTAATATTTAGTTAACGCAAGTTAGAGATCTTATATATATATATATTTTAGTCCAAGAACAATATCATGTAAGGAACTTTTAAAGAAATAAAAGCCTTTATAACAATTTTATAAATTTAACTTATAAAATATATAATTTCCATCGTAACCATGATTAATCCAAAAATATAAAATGTTTTAGTGTCCAAATAATCATTAAATGATTCAAAAGAAAATATTATATAAAGTCTATTTTTACATGATTAAACTAGGCAAAATATTTGTTAATTTTTATTTTATAAGAAAATTGTTAGGTAATTATGGAAATAAATATAAAAAAAACAATTAACAGGATAGCTTTTAAAAAAAATAACCAAAGTTTGCAAAACATTTTTTATAATTTTCAGAAGATTTTATATAATTTTTTAAAGGCTGAAAAGCCACAAAAAATATGTTGGAGGTCGTCGGGTTCGAACCCGGGACCTCTAATTCAGAATGTGAGTGGGGCACCAGTGAACCAAGGCTCTCAGCCGCGGTTAAAGTCTGTTTTAAAAACCTAAAACACCAAGCACCAAATCTCCCCCAAATCGCATGAACCCTAGGTTCAATCGTCCCCCAAATTGAAGCATCAAACGATCTAATGAATGCTAATAACCATGGGGCTTTTGTTCCCCATGTATAATCGAGTGCGTAGACATGATCAATTACTCGGTAGATGCTTGAAATCGATGCTGCAGATTGAAGAACGATCACGATCGAAGTTAAATTTGTTTTGTGTACAAATGACGAAAGAAACCAAATTAATCCCGTGGGCTGCTTCGTGTGTCGTCCTTGATCGAAAACCCTTAATCAATTGAAGTTAAAATGCTCGAAAGGTAGTTTTAGATGTAGTTGCAGGTTCACGGCGAGAAGGGTATTCGTACAACTTTGCTTGTGCGATTTCAGGTACAATTGGAAAGTGTGAAAGATTAGAAATGGTTAGATGATTGTCTAGGTTCGATTAATTAGACTTTAGTTATGGTTTATGGCTCAAACGGCTCTATGATTTAAGGATGTTTTGGTTTCATGGCGTGAATGCTCATTACAACACTTTAATCGGATTAAAGTGTGTTGGTAGGTTCGATTCATGAACCTGAAACGGTTGGAAACGGTTTTTAGCTTCGAAACCAAGAGATTTTGGTGCATAAAGGTTCGCCGGAGTGTCGTCGGCGGCGACCGGAGTGTGACGGTGGGAGGGGGAATTTGGCTCATTTTCGAAAATTGCCCAAATGGCCCCTTTGGTTTTGACTTTATCATTTCATGTGATAAGCTTAAGTTTCAAGTTCCTAAATTGGCAATAAAACCCCCTAGACTTCTTTTAAACCTTTTTAAGTTTATTAAATTTTACAAGTTGATAATATTGATAATAATATGATTATTATTGTTTTTCTTAGTTATTATTATTATTATTATTATTATTATTATTATTATAACTTGCTATTCTTATTAGTATTAACAATAACATAATTATTACTCTTATAAAAAGTTATTCTTGTTATTATTTTTATGATTATTATAATATTCACTTTAATGGATAAACTATAATCTTCTTGCATTAAAGAATTAGAGACTAACTAAGAGATAAACACAAATAGCCCAAAGGTTTCATGAAAAGCATTAATAGTTCTTACAAGAATAAACGTGGTTAACTATTAGTTAACCAAAATTACAAGATGTTACAGTTATACATGATGTATGTTATGTATGATTGATGCCCTGCATGATGATGACCGAATGATATGTTTATGTTCCTTATTACGATGTATGTTTATCGTTCCCGTGGCTTTACGTGTTATGTTAATGAATGAACCGAAAGTATTATGTAACGTAAAGTGAAAGATAGTCTTTTAAGCATGGCATGCACATCGGGGTCTTTCCTTGTGATTGACCATTTGCATAGAACTATTGTTGCATACCTTAGGTACTGTGACCACGAGGTGCGATGCACTGTTATAGAAGGTCTATGAGAGGCCTAGGTCTAGAACCATGAACAGAAAGGTATTGCTTATGGCAATGGTACATTTACATTCATACCTTAGGTACTGTGACCACGAGGTGCGATGCACCGTTATAGAAGGTCTGAGACAGGCCTTGGTCCAGAACCACGAATAGAAAGGTATTGCATAGTAAACCTAAACTTTACCCTAGGTACTGTGACCACGAGGTGCGATGCACCGTTATAGAAGGTTTGTGATGGGCCTAGGTTAAATACCATGAACAGAAGGGAAGGGTTAAGGTTGACAAAAAGGAAAAGTAAAGAATGAGGCATGAAAGATTAAAGAAGATAATAATGATATTATATGTGTGTACGTATGATGTATGTTCACGGACAAATGTAAAGTATAGTATGATTTTGAAAGAAAGCAAAGAACGGTTTTATGAAAGTAAAGTATGTTTTACTATAAAACTAGAGCTCACTCAGCAACACTGACTTTTATGTGTTTTCCAGTTGGCAGGTAAGCATTGCTGAGGATGGCACGGAGCAGCTACTTGGCATTTTGAATGGCATTCTTTTGTTAATGTTTTTGCATTGTAATGCGATCGAATGATGTTTTGAAAGGAACGCTTGTATTAACTTGCAATAGCATTTGTAATGATATGAAAATTTTGTTTTATGTTTCCACTGCAATGTTTTAATGATTAAATGTAAAGTATATGTTTTGTGTGCGATGATTTACCAGTTGTAAGCGTCCCAGGAACGGGGCCTTACAAGTGGTATGAGTGGTGTAACTTAACAAGTTGGTATGTTTTATTAATCATGAGATCTGTTACAAGCATCATATCACTTCTTTGTTATGAGTCATCACTCATACCAACTTGTAAGGCCCCGTTCCTGGGACGCTTACAGCTGGTAAATCATCGCACACAAAACATATACTTTACATTTAATCATTAAAACATTGTAGTGGAAACATAAAACAAAATTTTCATATCATTACAAATGCTTTTGCAAGTTAATACAAGCGTTCCTTTCAAAACATCATTCGATCGCATTACAATGCAAAAACATTAACAAAAGAATGTCATTCAAAATGCCAAGTAGCTGCTCCGTGCCATCCTCAGCAATGCTCACCTGCCAACTGGAAAGCACATAAAAGTCAGCGTTGCTGAGTGAGCTCTAGTTTTATAATAAAACATACTTTACTTTCATAAAACCATTCTTTGCTTTCTTTCAAAATCATACTATACTTTACATTCGTCCGTAAACATACATCATACGTACACACAGATAATATCATTATATCTTCTTTAATCTTTCATGTCTCATTCTTTACTTTTCCTTACTGTCAACCATAAACCCTTCCCTTCTGTTCATGGTACTAAACCTAGGCCCATCATAGACCTTCTATAATGATACATCGCACCTCGTGGTCACAGTACTTAGGGTAAAGTTTTTGGTTTACTATGCAATGCCTTTCTATTCGTGAATCTGGACCTAAGCCTGTCACAGACCTTCTATAACGGTGCATCGCACCTCGTGGTCACAGTACCTAAGGTATGAATGTAAATGTACCATTGCCATAAGCAATACCTTTCAGTTCATGGTTCTGGACCTAGGCCTCTCATAGACCTTCTATAACGGTGCATCGCACCTCGTGGTCACAGTACCTAAGGTATGAATGTAAATGTACCATTGCTATAAGCAATACCTTTCTGTTCATGGTTCTGGACCTACGCCTCTCATAGACCTTCTATAATGGAGCATCGCACCTCATGATCACAGTACCTAAGTTATGCAACAATAGTTCTATGCAAATGGTCAATCACAAGGAAAGACCCCGATGTGCATGCCATGCTTACAAGACTATCTTTACTTCATTACTTGTTAATGCATGCATTCTTACTTCATGTTCCTCTTTTGTTATCTTTAACTTTACGTTACATAATACTTTCAGTTCATTCATTAACATAACACGTAAAGCCACGGGAAAGATAAACATACATCATATTAAGGAACATAAACATATCATTCAGTCATCATCATACAGGGCATCATACATACATAACATACATCATGTATAACCATGCAACATCATCATCATCATGCATAAACACCAATCACACATCGTTACACGCCCAACATACCATCTATGACCTCAAAAGTCAACTTTCATAACCCCCGGGAATCTCCTAGGTCAAAGCCTACATTACCTCTTTTTCCCCAAAAAGTCAGAATTATTCTAAGTGTTCATCTGCATTTCTATAGTTCATCCGCATTTGCTATAGTTCATCCGCATTTCCTATAGTTCATCCGCATTTGCTATAGTTCATCTGCATTGGCCTTACTTCATCCACATTTGTTCATCCGCATTGGCCTTACTCATCCGCATTTCATGTACTTAGCCAAATGCTCACCCGCACTGACATACTTCACCCGCATTTCCCAGACTTAGTCAAATGCTCATCCGCATTGACATACCTCATCTGCATTTCCCAGACTTAATCAAATGCTCATCCACATTGACACATCTCATCCGCATTTCCCAGACTTAATCAAATGCTCATCCGCACTGACACATCTCATCCGCATTTCCCAGACTTAGTTAAATGCTCATCCACATTGACATACCTCATCCGCATTTCCCAGACTTAATCAAATGCTCATCCGCATTGACACATCTCATCTGTATTTCCCAGACTTAATCAAATGCTCATCCGCACTAACACATCTCATCCGCATTTCCCAGACTTAGTCAAATGCTCATCCGCATTTCATGCACTTAGTCAATGTTCATCCGCATTGACTTCATCCATATTTGACTTCATCCGCATTGACTTACTCAATGGTTAATGTTCATCCGCATTAACCCCTTTCCATCCACATTGACTTCCAAACACTTAGGCAGATTTAAAAACTTAAATGTGAGCCTAACACATCATATTCAATTTCCATGCGACATTCATCATGTTCTAAGCTTAAATCTTACCCTCTAAGCCTTAGAAACACAATCATACATCATCAAGCATGAACATAGTCACACATCACATCATAACATCATCACACACACATTCAAGCATACGGGTCCGAAACCCAGTTTAATAAAAACATACATTCATGCATTTCCAAGCCCAAACACTTAGGCAGATTTAAAAACTTAACATGTGAGCCTAACACATCATACACCCACTTTTCAAACATTTTCATTTTAGACACTTTTTACCCCTAGACTTGGGTTTTATTTCTTTTCTTTCTTTTTTTCACTTTATTCATTCTTTTGTGACTTTAAAATCACCGGGTGTACACTGCAGACATTAATTCTTTTGTTTATACTAGATTTTGATTCTGCTTTCATTTTGATTTTATGCATGTTTTCTGTGTGTGAAGGCAATGTAACAATGAGATGTGTGATCTTATTATGTTACCTTAGGAAACTTATAAGTTGTTCAAACTTAAAAGTTTCGGTGGAGTAATAAATAGAAGAGTTTTTCTCAGAAAATCAAAATCAAAGTTTAAATGTTGAATTGAAAGGATGATGTTATATGTTCAAAGTGTATGTGAGTTTGATAATGTAACTTTTGAAATGATAATATGAACGTATATAAATTTGCAACTGGAAATGCTTCTTTCAAAAGTGGAAAAATAGATATTTGATTATGTTTTGAGAATAAAATGAAGGGAAAGATAAATTTTAATAAGTTAAACAACAAATGAAGAATTAAAATTGTTAAAAATTAAATTTGAGTGTGCAAAATGTAAAAAGTTCAAATTTGAGGGACTAAAAGGTAAATTTTGGGAAATTCAAAAATATGCTTAAAATGTTTAAATATTAGTATGAAACATTATTAATATGTTTAAACGGTGTACAGGTGAAGAATTTTAAAAAACACAAGTGTTAGACTCATGAAAGTCAAATCAAAGTCAACTCATGCGCCTAAATAGTGTTCATACGTCAAAATAGGAGCACGGTGAACTTTCAGGATATTATACAAGTGTTTGGGTGTTTTACACAAACCCATGCGCCTAAACAGTGATAATGAGTCTGATTTTAACCAAGTGTTGGACGTTTTAAATGTATCATGCGTCTACAAAGTGTTGAAATATTTCAAGTTACTAGTGTTAGACGTTTCAGGAACTTCATGCGGCTGAATAGTGCAAATGCTCCTGAACAGTGCAAAAGCGCCTAAACAGTGCTTATGCGTCTGTAAAGTGCTCATGCGACTGAACAGTTCTCATGCGTCTGAGTCCATACGCACAAACAGTGCTCATACGTCTCATTATTTCATGAATTTTAGGGTTTCATACGCACAAACAGTGCACATGTGTCTAAAATTTCACTTATAAACACTTACACTTGTTTCTCATTCACACTCAAAATTCTCCGAAAACAAAACTCTCTGAACTATCAACTCTCGGTCTTCATCGAACTCTCACATTCTCATTGATTGTAGCAAATCTTGTTGATTGTTAGATATTATTTGTGTTTATAAACGTAAGTTGTGATTCAAATCAGTAGATTTTTGTTAAAACATGATGATTGGCATAGTCGTTTGACTGCTATTCGGGCGTTCGAACACTATACTATTGAACATTCAAAGTTTAACTAATCAAATCTTTATCATATCTAAAATTGATTCTGGATTGTTGATATGTATCAAATTTTGAGCATTATGATATATTGTTCATCGACTGAAATTGTGAATGATGTTGATAATAGATTGAACAGTCGGGTTCTTCGAAGGAAGAAAAAGATGATCAGACAATTCAATTTTTGAATAAAAAATAAAAATAAAAATATTTTTTAAATAAAAAGTAGATAAATCAGAATTCAAATAAATGATTGATAAAAATGATAGATACAAAATGAATAAATTTTATGATTTCACAAATTAAATTCATAAGTCAAAAGTCAAAATCATAAGTCAAAAGTCAAAATCATAAGTCAAAATTGAATTCAATATTACAAAATTGCAAATTCTTTGTAAAAATGAAAGTCTTTAATAAAATTTTAATGTTCTAATATTCTTTTTCTCTATATTTTGCAGATGGCAGCTTTGAAGTTTGAGCCTAAACATAATGTTGCTGCATTTTTAGATGAGGAAAACAGAGAAGCTGTTGGTTATGAAGAGATGATAAAATTTTTGCTCAGATCAAAATATGTCTATGCAATGTGTGCAAGACCTATGATTAATGCAAGATTGATCAAAAGATTCTAGAGAACAGCAGAAATAGAAAGAGGTGATGAAGGGAATAAAATATTAAGAGCTTTTATTACATCTGATAGAATGCTTGAAGTTTCTGAACAAGCAATAAGAATAGCTCTTAAGCTTGGTGAAAATGATCCAGAAGACTTAGTTGAGTATACTTTCAATGAATGTAGAGATGTATTTCTACAAATGGGTCATCCTGATCACTTTTCTAAGAAACAATTCTTTAGAGCAAGAGTATATAAACACTGGAAATTGTTATGTTATATATTTCAACATTGCATGTCCAAAAGAAGTGCTTGTTGGGATTCATTCCCAGTGGACATTGCATCTCCTATCATTGCTCTAGCCACAAACAGAAGGTTTAACATGGCAAAGTGGATAATGAATGTATTCATATTCAATCTTGAAATGTAAGGCCCTGTTCCCAGGAACCTCACAGTTGGCATTCATTGCACTTAAAACATTTTAAAACGTACGTATTTTTTTACAGCGGAATTTAAAACTTTCATTTATAACTAAAAACATATCATTACAACGTTCATTTTTATCAAAATACAATGACATGTCAAAATACGGATGCCAGCCTCAAAATGCTCCCAGTAGCTTATGCATCCATGCCTGCAACTCCTCAGCATCAACATATACCTGCCAAATATCACGCATACAAAAGTCAGTGACATTGTGTGAGTTCTAGTTTTATAATAAAACATACTTTACTTTCGTTAAAATCGGTCTTTACTTTTCTTTCAAAAGCATACTACTTTACAATCATTCATGATCATACATCATACGTACATATAGATAATATCATTATTATCTTCGTCATTATGTTTGTTAACTTTGTTCATTCAACGCATTACATTATCGTTCACTTCTCTTCCTAGATCCGGTCAGACTTTACCCTTTTCGTGGCACTCAGCCACGATTACTAAGGTCGAATGACAAGGATCCTGTTTAGTACTTTATTACGATAATTCATTTACGTTCATTTCATACTTCGTTCTTTACTCTTTATTACTCGAATCTTGTCTCGTGCAATATCCCCGACTCATGCTCGAAAGCTGATGTTGTGCTGGGGCTTGCTCACAACCCCCGACTCATGTCCGAAGACTGACACAGCACCGAGATACACGACAAAGATCCCATATGAGTCAATCATAGGAATTGAAATCTATCCGAGTCTGTTGCAACACAAAGTCGCTCACCTCATTATCTCATCTCATGGACAAAGACCTCTATTGAGTCTGTTGCGACATAGAGTCACTCACCTCATAGGCAATCTCAACGATTGCATGCTATCCGAGTCTGTTGCAACAACAGAGTTGCTCACCCCATGGAAACTTCATAATAGCACGTTATCCGAGTCTGTTGCAACCATAGGGTTGCTCACCCCAATTGCCAATTTCAACGATAGCACGCTATCCAAGTCTGTTGCAACAACAGGGTTGCTCACTTCATACATATGCTTGGCTTTATGCCACACCCCGAAGTTATACGTAACTCAGGTAACCATCATATATTTCACCCCCAACATTTTGGGTAACTACACTCCCAATGAAATGGGTAACAACACCCCATCCAAATGGGTAACAACACCCCCATCGAAATGGGTAAAAACACCCCCATCGAAATGGGTAAGAACACCCCCATCGAAATGGGTAACAACACCCCCACCGAAATGGGTAACAACACTGAAGGTCAGTCACAAAGACTGGAACCCTTGCGTGCACACTTTAGGATTTGCTGAACCTCACGCGGTAGAGCTTAAGGCATTTATAGTCGTGCACCTCTGTACATATTGCTTTGTAAGCCTTTCTATACTTTCTCTTTTATTAATGCATGCATTTTATCATTATGTTCCTCTTTTCATTATCTTCCACTTTACGTTACATAATACTTTCATTACATTCATTAACGTTCAACGCAAAGCCAAGGAAGACATACATAATAGGGAACATACACATAAACATACACCATCACCAATACAGGCACATCATACATGCATAACACACATCAAACATAAGCCATCACATCATAACCAGGCCTATCTCCCCATTTTACCCCTTAAAAATCACTTAGAAAACCTTAAGTCCAAATTGGACGCATGGGACCTTCCAGGCGCATGAGCATAAAAATTCTAAGCGTAAAACGATCTGGGCGCATGGGCACTATTTGGGCGCTTTTGCCCTGTTCAGGCGCTTTACCACTATGCAGGCACATCAACACTTAGCCATTTCAATCACTTGGACACATGGCACTATTTAGGCGCATGGCACCATTTAGGCGCATGGCCAACACTTGGGCAGATGGCCAACACTTGGGCGCATGGCCAACACTTAGGCGCATGGGCCACTGTTTAGGTGCATGGACCACTGTTCATGTTCATCAGAACATTCTGAAATATTTTCTATAGTATCAAATTCACTCGATTATCATTCTAATGATACCCAAGCATAGATTTAACATACTAAGGCCATCTAAGCATGCTACACATCATCACTACCCCATAATCAATACTAAAACATACATACATACATACATGCATCATACGAACATAAGGCTGTAAACCCATGTTTTCTTTCAAAATGTTTACTTAGTATGCATAATAGCCCCAAACCAGTTGAAAATCAGTTAAAGAGGGGTTCTAAAAACTCACCTTGAGCAGCCTTTGAGTAACACTCTTCCAGTTCAAGACCCACCTTCGATTCAGCTCTTGAATCCCGAAAACAAACACTAAAAACCAAGAACTTCGGTCAAGAACTCAAAACCAGCTGAAACCGAGCTCATAGAAGAGAAGACTTACCTTTGCAACTGCTTCTTCCTCTTTCTCTCTCTAGAACCGGGGCTCTCTCTCTTCTTTCTTCCTCCAAGAGCAAAAGCAGCATTCTGCTTTTGATATGGGTGACCATGCCCCTTAAATCCTTAAAATAATAAGGTTTTGTACTTTGTACACTTTTTCCCCTCCACTTGTGCTCATTGACTATTCTTTCTATTTACTTTTCTCTTCCTTTCATTTAAATAGAAATTCGGGGTGTTACATGAAAGAGGAAAGAGAAAAAAATACTTGATGTATCCAAGATTTCTCCAACTGGTCATTAATGAAGAGAATCCAGATTTATATGTTGAAGGAGTTGAAGGAGATAAGTTGCAATTAGAGCACATGTCTGAAGCTGTGTATAAGAGACTTGCTATGATTACTGGTGCTCAAAACATTCCATTATTTGATTATACAAGGAATGTAGCTATGGATGAAGTAGTCATTAATCAACAACACTATCATTTATCTGAAGATGAATCAATAGATCCAAATGATCTTATTGAGGATGTTATAGATGGTATGATTGATGATGATGATGAAGAAGTGATGATGAAGCTACAGAAAGCTAATCAGATGATGATGATGATAATAATGATGATGGTAATGATGGTGCAACTGAAGCATATCAAGAAGCTATTGATGAAAGGAATGATGATGATAATGTCAATGAAACTCAAAACTTAGCTGAAGAAACTACTAATGCTGATATTCATGATGATTCTATACATGAAGTTCAAGGAGATGAACTAGCTATTGTTGTACATGAAGAAGATTCACAAAATCAAACTTTTGATTTTGAGTTCATGAATGATATGTTATCTGAACCAGTGTTTCAAGCTGAAGTGACTGAAGGGGTTGAAGAAATTCCTGTGAGTACAACACACAATGTGTTAGTACAAACAGAGGAGATAGTTGATATAGATGAGATGGAGAATTTGAAAGAAGAAAATGTGATTAAAGAGAAAGAAATTGAAGAATTAAAAGTTGAGAATGAAAGATTGAAAGAGATGAATATATCTCTTGAAAAAGAAATTCAAAAGTTAAAGGATGAAAATTCTAAGTTAAAAGAAGAAAATTTACCGAAAGATGAAAAGCTTGTGAGCTATGCAAAATACAAAGATGATGTTATAAAAAATTTTGAAGTTATGATAAAGGATTATGACATTCTTGAAGAGAAATTTAAGAAATTATCTCATGAAAATGAAAAACTGAATGATGAATTAATACAGGTAAAAGAATCTTAAAAGCCTATCTCATCAGATCAAATGATAAGTTCTGAGATGATTATTATTGAAGAGAATCCTAAGGTGATCAAAGGCAAAAGGAAAATTGATGATGTAGCAGATACAATTTTAACAAAGTCATCTTCAAAAGTACAAAGAATAGAAGAAACTGTTGAAGAGCAAAACATTCAAGAACAAATTAGAGCTTAGAAGACAATGAAGAAATTTACAGTGATGACTGGTATGTCAAAGTCTTAGATGAAGAAGATATAGATAAAGCTTAATTTGTATCAAATTTCTCTTCACAAGAACCAACTCAAGATCAAGATGAAATTCCACAAGACTTTGAAGATAGGTACAACTACCTTGTGAAAATGAAATACAATAGAGTCTTTTTGGATGGACTTACTATTTCTCAATAAATGATGAATATGAGAAATGCATTGCTGCAGAGTCAGTTGCTCCTATTGATCCAAATGAGATTGTAATGGAACATGGTGAATGGAATAGAGCTAAAGAAAGTATTAATGTAGATGAATTATCAAGCTCTGAGCTGCACCATCCTGACCCTGATCATATGAGTATTTTAGCATTAAGGTCTTGGTTGCAAGCTAGGAATTACCCATGGAGGAAACTAAAAAGATTACAATCTGTATTTTGAGGAATCTTGTTAGAAGTTTTCAAGAAACTGAAAAACAATCGAAGAAGATGATCATACTTGATATTGATAATCCTTAATGCCTTGAGATTACCAAAAGAACAAGAGTGTTGAAGCCTCAAGAGATTAAACAGATGGCAAGAAAATCAGATGCTCATGATAGTAGAAAAGATCTGATTAAAATGTTTTCTGGTACTGAAAGGCAAGCATATAAAGCCACTTCTAAACAAAGACAAATTTTTGATAATGCCAGATCTACTGGAGACTTGGTGAGAAATGTATTGCAAAAAAGACAATGGGTTGCTGAGTTGTTAAATGCTATGATTACTCCTGATTTCACAAACCAAGTAAAGATAATAACATGGAAGTATGATGAGATATTTGATGTATTTTTGATAAAAAAGAGTAAATGCAGTTTGTGATGTATATCATTTTTACTCAAGCATCATTAAACTTCCAGTGCAAGACTTGAAAGAGTTAAACAGATTACCTCTGATTAATCCATTTGATTCTAAACATGGTAAGATGATGATAGAATTATTGAGAAGAGGAATGGTTAGATCAAGTAATTATCTTCAAACAAGATGTGATCAAGAAGACAAGGAATCCTTTGCTACATTAAGGAAGAACAAAAAGCTTAAAGGATTACAATCTGAAGAAAAACATTTCATGATAGAATTTTATGATAGTTATATTAAAAAAGTCACAACTCCTGGTCTAAAGGTGATTGATGGTAATCAAAAGTCAAAGCCAATTCTCAGATGGTTCTATAACTCTGAGACTTTTGAGCTTAAACTAGTCTGAAATCTTGAACAATGGGATGAGGATATGATTACATTATTTGGTGCTTTTAAAATGAAACTATTGCATCCAAGTTATATATCATTTTTATCTGTACAAAAGTTTGAAAAGGTATCTCCAGAGATTGTAGAGCAAGATAAGAAGTATTTTCTTTCCATCATAAATGTGATGAATGCAAAAATGGAAAGAATATCATTAAGGAAAGCTCTTGCATATGCAAACATTGTTAAGAAGGATATCAAAGACATTGAGTTCATGAGAATTTCAAGAAAAGGAGTATTAGAAATATACTCAAAGGAAAGTTGAAATCCTATTGAGTTATAAGCTAATATTGATATCACATGTCTATCAAAAGATACATTGGAAAGAATGAGCAAAATGGAGATAAAGACAAATGAAGCAAAACCAGAACAAGGTATTCTTGCTAGAAAATTTAAGTCAGCAATTGCTAATGCTTTGAAAGAACCGGAGATGTATAAAAAGAAGCCAATGTTCAAGCTCAGGGAAGAACATGAAGATTTCTTTGAGTGCTGAATATAGAAGATAGAAGATAAAAGCTGAAGATGAAAGCTGAAGATGAAAGATAAAGCTGAAGGAAAGATAAAAGGAAGACAAGATTGAAGATTTTGAAGACCGAAGACCATGTAAATCTTAGGGGGAGTATTGTTAGAACTCTAGAAAGATTAACATGTGGTCTTTATGTGTCTTTTTACTATTTGTAATAGTATAAGGACTAGTTTTGTAATTTGTTAGTTCCTTATGTTTCATTATAAATAGCTTAGACTTGTAGCAGTTAAAAGAGAGAAGAACAATAACTTTAGAACAGATTTAGAACTGCTTACTTACTTTGTAATTGTCTTTGTTTGATATTAATGAGACTATGAATTTTGTTTATATCTTGCTTGATTTGATTACTTTGAATTGTGTTCATACATCATCACAGATTGGTACATTTGATCCTATCAGGTATCAACCAACGCTTTCACAGGTTGTCCTTTGATCTCCATGTTTACAAACCAAAGTCCTTTCGATTTTGTCTTCGGGTTGTCTTTGATCGTGGTCGGGTTTGATTGGTTTGCCATCACCAAGGGCTTGCCTTCAACTGTACTTAAAGTATTAAGTAGTTGAAGTTGCATTGCTCCTAGACGAACCTCCTCTGGTTCTGATGGTTCATCATCAGATATGATCAAGGCTGTCAACCTAGCCTTCTTTGATCTCGCGCATTGTGCGGTCCATCGCAAAGGAAACATCCTTTGATTTCTTGTACCTCCTTCCCATGTCTCGGGGGTCGTCTCGGGGGTCGTCGGTTGTCTTCCCTTCGAATCTGATTTTGGTTATTATTGTGGGGTCTCACTCCCCTACCTTTTGCATTGTTATCCTCCGTAACGATAGGTTTTTATGATCGCCTTTCACTATGGTCGATCAAGCTTTCGGCAAAAACGATGGCTGAAGACAAGTCTTGAACATTTCTTCGTTCAAGTTCAGTTCTTGCCCATGCTTGTAAGCCATCAATGAAGTATATGAGAAAGTCCTTCGGTGACAAGTCCGAAATTTCTAGCACAAGGGTAGTGAAATCTTTGACGTAGTCTTTGATGCTACCCTTTGCTTTAGATTATGAAGCCGAATCTTTGCTTCATGTTCAGCATTTTCCAGATGAAATTGTTTCTTGATTTCTTTTATGAAATCAGCCCAAGTTTGTATGGTGCACGTACCTCTATCAATCTCCATGTGTTTTCGACGCCACCATAAAGTTGCGGTCTCTTTCAAGTAAAGAGTTGTCGTCTTGATTTTCTTGGCGTCATCGACAATGTCGATGGCCTCGAAGTATTGCTCCATCTCCCAAAGAAAGTCATCCACAGCCCTTGCCTCTCGTTTACCAACGAATGGAGATGATTTAGGGATGTCTACCTTTGAAGAAGCATGGATTATGTTATCACCTCCAGTTGCTAGTGCGCGCTTGTAAACACTTAGTTCGGTTTGCAAGTCTTTGATCTCTTTCTCGAAGTTTGCTCTAAGTTGACCCAACTCCCTTATGAATGCCTCTTCCATCTCCTTCCTTATCAAGGAGAGGGCGAGTTTGAGATCGCTTCGCATTTCGCTGAAGTCTTTGCCTAACGACTCAACATGTTGCAAAGAGTCGTAGGTATGTGTTTTGAAGATGTCAATTTCAGCCATGAATTCATCCATTTCGTTTTTGAATTCAGACAATCCTACCTCGACATCTTCAACTCTTTTGTCCAAGCTTGCAACCAAGTCTTTGGACATATCTTTGGTTTTCTTGTCACCTTTATGAGTCTCCTCCCGTCCACGGGTCTTGTCTCCGGCAACGCTTGCGACTACAACTTTCTCTTTAATAGATGTCATCTCAATGAATCAACTCGGCTCTAATACCACTTGTCACAGACTGAATCGTTCAGCTCACGTGCGGCACTTAGATCTATTCTAAGTCAGCCTTCTTGATCTCAGGTGGATGGTTTATGCAACGGAAGTCTTAGTAAGAGAACGTTAGATTTGTAGTACGCAAGTAAGACGCTTGTGGTGTATGTTTACAACACAAGTATATTGCTTGTATTACTAAGAACACAAGTACAAGACTTTGATGATTACAAGGAGCTTAGGTGTGTGCAAATGAAGCATCACCATTCTATTTATACTAGTTACATTCTTTCTAGAGTGTTCTATATCTAGACATTTCCTTACATATATTTAAGACAAGATTTTTACAAGAAATTCTCTAGATCTCTCATGATCTTACATGGTATCTTCATGGCTGAATTTTGTAGTGTTCTCTAGAGAGTTTTAGGGTCTTTAAGGGCTGCACAACCTGCCTCTTTATGGCAGCTTTTTGTGTTCAGTTTCTAGCACATCCTAGGACGTTCTAGAGTCTTCCAAGGCTACAATGTAGCTGCAGAATTATGTGGGTTGTTCCGGAGTGTTTCGAGCAGCCTTGAATGCTTTGAAAGTGCTCCTAATCGATAAAAATTAGGGTGTTGCGATATGCGTTT
The DNA here is from genome assembly GCA_025506515.1 of Flaveria trinervia. Taxonomy (NCBI): domain Eukaryota; kingdom Viridiplantae; phylum Streptophyta; class Magnoliopsida; order Asterales; family Asteraceae; genus Flaveria; species Flaveria trinervia. The sequence goes on from CM046458.1 coordinate 22,847,425, forward strand.
TGACGGGTCGTGACAATACGCTGCTATACACATAGTACAAAACATGATCCATAACCAATGATTAATATTATATAAATATGTTCAACGTCCACTTAGTTTGTAACGAGTTAACAAAGACCATCAGACGAGGCCGTATAAAACCAATATATTTTGATTATATGATCAGGCACTCATTTCCCCAAGGACGGTAGCTCCAAGTCTAAAGTACGTATGTGTTTGGTGGATCACACGGTCCACAACGAACGCACTTATTATATAACCGCACTTATTACACATCTTCTTTCTTCTCAATTCCATCATCAACCACCAATCTTCTGCCATTATGAACTTCGCCGGAATCCTCGCCGGAATATTCCTCCTCCTGGCGGTTTACTGCGGACTAGACCCCTTCAGGCACAGTGCAATCGCTGATTTCCCCGACTTTCAGTCCGTCATAGTCGATTTGCCCCCGTGGTCCCAAGTGCCCGAGGATAATGACCCTCATAATCTTCTTCACAAGTCGGAGGTCAAGTTTTTTAACCAAATTCAAGGGCCTGAGAGCGTTGCTTTTGATCCCCAAGGCCGCGGGCCTTATACTGGTGTCGCTGATGGTCGCGTTGTCTTTTGGAACGGGAATTCATGGTCTGATTTTGCTTATACATCCCCGAATCGGTAATAATCAAGTTTTTTTCCCTCCCTCTGTTGCACTTTAGATGGTTATACATTGTTGGTTTTTTACGAATTGAACCATCCGTCATTGAATTCAACTCCAAAACGTTTAACTTTTTGCGATTGATTAGTATGATTGCTGAATGGATAATACACATAACTGTATTCTTTTTGTGGGTTAGTGATGTATTATTCTCATGTGAGGCTGGTGTTTCAGGTCAGCTATATGTGACCCCAAGCCAACAATCTTGGGTTACCTAAAGAATGAGCATATATGTGGGAGACCCTTGGGGCTGCGGTTTGACAAGAAAACAGGCGATTTGTATATTGCAGATGCGTATTTCGGGTTGCTAAAGGTTGGGCCAAATGGTGGGTTGGCTACACCCCTTGTAACCGAAGCTGAAGGAGTTCCTCTGGCCTTCACAAATGATCTTGACATTGATGATGAGGGAAACATTTACTTTACAGATAGCAGCACGAAGTATCAGCGAAGGTATGCTGTTGAAACGCTTTTCTATTGAATTAACTGCTTTGCATTTTCTTTTCAAAATTGGATATTTATTTCTAAAAACTATAGAGATTATCTAAACATCAGAGTAACCATGTCCTTTGAAGTCTTAAGATTGTATCCTTAACATTTAGCGTACATTATGTGGTGCAAAGTTGAACATGTTAGGAAATGAGAGCAACCGTTAAAGAGAATATAGAATAATGATGTTAGGGGAGAAGAATTCAGTTCTTTGTTAGTAATTCGTGATTAGTTAACTATTGGGGAGTGAAAACATTGTAATTCTATAATATGTATATTTCGTAAAGGGGAAAGAGAAATAAGTGGAGAATTAATAGTCACTCAAAATAAATTTTGTATATGCAACTTTGCATCTCGAATATACTGAAGACTTTTAATTTCAATTAGCATATACTAATATGTTCTTTTTTTCTTTTCGTTACAACTTGTCCACTTATTTTGATGCTCTATATTATTGTTGTGAAGCACGGTTACATAATGTCTACCGAATTTAAATGATAGAATATGAGGATATATGTTGTGGTTTACCTAACAAGTTACATAGCTTGTGTAGTGCTAATAAGATTTTGTTTCTATATGCAAGCTTGCAAATAAGACAATACACTCATATGAGAGCCCCTCAATTGATGTAGTTATAGGCCTTTCAGAATAAAGAAATTTGAATCCATCTATTATTGTTCAAAGGCTCTGGAACAAAGCATGTAGGCATTGTAACTTGAAAAGAAATAGTAATCTTTAAATGAGTGTATTAGGCATGTTCAATTTTCTTTTCATGGAGGAGGTCCAAATGTTTAGCTCAAATGAATACATTATCTAAACTTCTTGCATTATCGGTATCATGAATACAAGTGTTGTTTTTTTTTCGTTGGTAATGTTAAATTTTAGTTCGTTAGTGTACATTTTTGGTCCGATAGTGTAGTTTTTATATAAATATCGAGTTCGCCCCCCTCCCCCCTAACAAAATTAATTTTGCCGCCGCCCCCCTACGATGATGTTCAAGCTCCGCCACCGAATATTTTAATAAAATTAGGGACATATAATATTTACTATAATTATAATCTTTTTACACTTAAAATAGACATTTTTTAATAAGTTTTACATCAAATATGATAAAAACTTAAACACTAGGGATGTATTATGTAACTTACTATAAAAGATGCCTATGAGGGCGCATATCCTAACCCTAAGTTCAAAAACAGTCGTCGTTAGTTTCTTCTTCACCACTGCCCTCTCATATTTTGTTGTTCTAAGCTTCAAATCGAAGCTATCATCTTCCTCTTCATCATATTTTGTTATTCTAAGCCGTCAGTAGTTTCTTCTAGTTTTTTTGCATATTTGACCCTATTTCATCCCCAAAAAGAAGCGCTAAAGCGAAAAAAGCGCGCTAGAGCGCCAAAGAGCGTTATTTGCATACTACCATGCCTTAAACTAAGATACAAGCAATCAGTGTCTTCTTGACTACCAACTTTTAAGGTTTATTTCAACTCAGTGCATGTTTGGATAAGACAACTTTTTGACTTTTTAATTTTTGGAGGGGTAAAAAGACCAAAATACCCCTCTAGAAAAGTTAAAAAGTTAATTTTAACTTTTTAACTTTTCTAGAGGGGTATTTTGGTCTTTTTACCCCTCCAAAAAGTCAAAAGGTCAAAAAGTAGTTTTTCCCAAACATGCCCTCATATATGACGTTGGATGGACCATCAAATATGGTGTAGGAGACCCGAGCGATAAGAAAAACACTTCATAGTTACTGAACTGACCTGATGTGTGCACTTTCAAGAGTTTTTGTAGTTCGTTGTTCATTCTCTGTTTTACCTTTTGTTCATTATCTTACTAGGAGAAACTAAGAGAGATGTAGAGTAAGACCGATAAGCAAAGAGTATAAGAGGTAGAGTAACAACAAGGAATGAGAGAAGCAACTTTTGAGCAACACAAGAAGAAAGAGAGGTAACTTTGGGTCATCCTTAGATATATGAACATATAGAAGTGGGTATTAAGTATACATAGATAGAATTGAAGAGTAAGTGTAAATAGATAGAAAGGAAAAACGTGTGAGTGATTAAGAAGTAAAATAGTGTTGCTTAAGTTGGTTGTAACAAGAGCTTCTTGGTTTGTACTTAGAGAGCAGGAAAATAAGGTTCTTTGGTTGTAAGTGTAGATGTTTTTAGTGTTCATTTATTTATATTATTAAGTGCGTAATTGGTTTTCAAGTAGTAAGAAGCAGGAAAATAATATCTAGAATTAATTGTAAGTATTTTATAAATATTGGTGTGTGTCTAGAGCTTTCGCCTTGCATTAATACCTCACTACTATGCCTGTGCCTCTCTTTCTAGCCCACTCCTCTTGCCTCACACCTATGCTTATCCCTATGCCTTCTAAACTCTACTTATAAGTGCCTCACATATTTTAAAACCAAGCTTGTGCATGAAAAATCATTACGAGTGTTAAAACTCATTATAACAACGAATCAAGCCTAGAAAGTGGATGCACTTTTATGACACGTCAGACACACTTATGCATCAAAATTCTTGTACCAACAATCAAACATGCAAAGTGCAATGCATTGTTGTAAATTTGTAATAGAATAAATTACACTTTTCGTCCTTTCGGTTTGTCTCATGCCGAAAGCTCTTTGGTTGCTTTGGTTGAATTAGACTTTCAAGTATAACCTTACAATAGAAAACCGAGTTTATAGTGAAGATACTAAGAACACAAGTAAATGAGACAGAACAAGAACAAGATAATATTAGTTTTCAAGAATGATATATATTACTTTCAAGTTTTTTTACAAGTGCTACAAAGAATACATAAAAATACAAGTACTTTAAACACTTTATAATACATCATATAGCCGGTCATACTTAGAAATCTAACTAGAAACACTAATCTAGACAACAAGATCAATGTAAAGTCAAAAGGCAATTTGTCTTTTGACTTGTTATTATGACATGTCATATCTCATATCCTAATATATTACAAAAATAATAAAAGTACAATAGTATAAAGTTACAGACAAAATACCTTAATCTACACTTGACAAAAGTATGGACTTTTCACCAACTTATCTAAGTTGGTGAGTCTTCAGTGATGGTAGCGGAAAACAGTTTAGCTTTTGTCAAAAGTTGATTAGAGAAAACATGTCTTCTCTGACTTGGGAAGAAATCATTCTTTGGCTTTGGAAAACTTTGTTGTTGAAGGTTTGAAAGACTTCATCTTTGGCTTCGGAAGATATGGTCTCTTGACTTCGTATGATATGATACTTAGCAAAGTTTAAAAGAACGGAATCGAGCCTCGAGGCATTTTCCCTTTGCCTCACGAGGCGTAAGCCTCGAGGCGAAACGAGGCGTAAGCCCGAGGCTGAAATAATAAATAAATATAAGAGTAAAATGTCATTTTCATCCCTGACGTTTTATTGAATTGCTATTTCAATCCAAATTTTTTTGTCATTTCAGTCACTGTGGTTTACCAAATGTTGTCATTTTCATCCACTACACTAACTCCGTTAAGTTCTTCGTTAAATATGAGTGTATTTTAGTCATTTTAACACCCTAATTGTCCAATTAAAACAAAGTCAATCAATAAAATATTTAATTAAACTAAAAAGAAAAATATGAAGCAACTTGTAACACCAGACATTTTAATTGGAGAGTTAAAAAATCAATATTTTATAAAAGCAAAACTTTTTTAAAGACGAAAGTTTGAACAATTATTGTTATTTTTTAATTACTTAATGGTTAATTATATGTAACTTTAAGCATGTTTTATCTCAAAAAGTTATTTTTTAATTTTTAATAGTATTAAATAATATTATTTAGTTTTTTCATACAACGCTTGGAGTAGACGCTTAAATGGGTTTCTAAACTAGTTAACGTTAATCAAGACTTTTAAACTGAAGTGTCCGTCTCACTGACTTCTTTATATTTTTTTAGTTTTAATTGAATATTTTATTGATTAACTTTGTTTTAATTAGACAATTAGGGTGTTAAAAAGACTAATATACACTCATATTTGACGGAGAACTTAATGGAGTTAGTGGAGTGGATGGAAATGACAATATTTGCTAAACCACAATGACTGAAATGACAAAAAAGTTTTTTGATTGAAATTGTAAATTTAACAAAACGTCAGGGATGAAAATGACATTTTACTCTAAATATAAAAAAATTAATTCTTATAATAAATAAATAAATAATAAAGGTTTGGGGTTGGACATGCCGGTTCAAACGCCGTCAGAATGAGTTCGATTAGAGTTCCTTTTACCGCGTTCAATAGTGATTATGAGTATTTCTTAGGTTTCTTAGGCAAAAATCATTTCTTAGGGTGACCTTCCCCGGATACATACATACATATATATGTTTAGGATAGAGATCATATGTTGACCATTGTTTATTGCAATAACCGATTAAACCAACCAGTGGTTCACAATAGGCCACGTCGCCACTATAAGTTAGAGTTATAACTTATAGTAGTAAAAGTAGTGGTCCACAACGAACGTTAAATTAAAAAGGATTTATTTAATGATGTAATTTGTATAAAAAAATAACATCATACAAAAAAGTTAAGAAATGTTTAAAAGAGGAGGGATTTTGAGATTGGGAGAAAATCATTACAGCAGTGGTGTAACGCGATATAAAAGTTAGTTCCACGGCATATAGGGTAAGTTTTCGTTACACTAGGGTTAATGGGTTATCGCAATAAACAAGGGTTAACAAAGGAACTTTACCTTGTATGTATATGAATATATATGTCTGTAGGTATCTATGTGTGTGTGTGTAAATAATTGGGAACTAAAAGAGTCTCCTTTTATTCTTTGTTCATGGAATGGACAAACGAGGAACACCGTCATTTTTTAAATGAAAGATACCACAGAGGGAGATCTTAACCATCTATTGAAATGTGACAGAAGCACTAAAAGGTGGCACATTTGGTTCCTGATTATTTACATACATATATATATATATATATATTATATATATATATATATATATTATATATATATATATAAAAACATATACATGTGTTTTGTGTGTGTATAGGGGTGAGCTTACTAGACGCTTTAGATAATTGGGATAGGAGACACTTGTTAATCATTGATTTCAGAAAGGACCAAAGAGGAAACTAGGAAACGGTTAATGTTTTTGTAGTAGAAGAGACATAAGAGAAGAAGTTTCGAACTAAAAATTGTGATTGAAGGGCTAAAAAGTTTCCCACTTGTTTCCTAGTTTATACTAGATGCTAGATGCTTTAGTTCATTTTTTAAAACCCCCCTCTCTCTGTCTTTTTATCTCTCTCTCTCTCTATTCATATACATATTATGAGTCATAATATGTATATGAATAGAGATAGAGAGAGAGATAAAGAGAGAGAGAGGGGGGTTTTAAAAATGACTAGTTGAATATATGATTTTCTAACCTGGAATTTATATGAATATATTTGTTTTGATATTCAGGAACTTCATGCATTTAGTTTTCTCAGGAGAAGACACTGGTAGACTTTTGAAATATGATCCACACACAAAAAAGACAACTGTTCTTCTTCGCAACCTACAGTTCCCTAATGGTGTCTCTCTAAGCAAGGATGGTTCTTTCTTCCTGTTTTGTGAGGGGTCCAAAGGCAGGTGAGCAAGCAACTTACTAACTAATTTACCTCTTACCATTGTTGTTTCAAAGCATTAAATTTTGATGGTTCTGGTGCATAATGTTCACTCTGCTTCCTCATTATAGACGTATCTAAGAGATTTAGTCATTTAACACTGATTATATACTCCTATTCAACTCTTTGCTGTTTTCAGGAGATGATTTGTTTGTTTTAGGTTTATTGAATTTCATCTCTCTTGAACCTCATGTATAAGAGAAAACATAGAGTTGGAAAAAATATTGGGTAATGGGTCAAAACATGTACACGGGAAACAAGTAAATTTTGTTAGAGTTGGATGGTTGCCTATATGCTAATGTGTTAATATGATTGCAAAAGTATATACCATTTAAATAATCTTTTTTTTTAAGTATTAAAAGTGTGGTTGAGATTGGCATGTTTGACCCATCTTCTTTTAAGTTATTTTTTTTATGAACTCCCCCTTTTGACTAGTTGGAGATGTAACATAAGTCATAACCCTCAATAATCCATTCATAAGTAAATGGGTTGAATTTGCCACCTCTATATGTGATTGTGTTTAAGTTAACATCTGCAATTTGATGTTATAGGTTAATGAAATATTATATAAAGGGGGAGAAAGCAGAGACATCGGAAGTGTTTGCCATTTTACCTGGTTTCCCCGACAATGTGAGAACAAATGAAAATGGTGATTTTGGTTGGCAATTCATACTCGCCGGTCAATGTATACTTACATATGTGCATTCTATCCAAAACTTAGAACCTTTTTGCTAAAACTTCCGATCCCAATAAAGTATCATTACCTGCTCAGCATTAGGGGTCGGCTTCATGCTCTAGTTATTAAGTACAGCCCAGATGGCAAGATTCTGCAAGTATTGGAGGACACACAAGGTAAAGTTGTAAGAGCTGTGAGTGAAGTTGAAGAGAGGGATGGCAAGTTATGGATGGGGAGTGTCTTGATGTCGTTTATTGCGGTATACAATTTGGACTGATTATATGGAGCTATCATCATCGTTTCATTATTCAATACTATTTAGGTATGTTTGTTGTATGGTTTATGTTTGGTGGTCTAAGACAGGTGGTTGCTAGTATCTCCTTATGGATTTTATTGTTAACGAACAAGATGGAACTAAATCAAAATATTGATTTTGTGATATGGTTTGTGATAAAACCTAAGCAAAATAGGTGGCGGTGGGGCAGGTAACCGGTTGAAACGGGCTTTGGTTAAAACGAGTCGCTTTAAGGAATTGTCCTTTGCTTAGGGGCTAACATAGGGTTGGATGAAGCCAAAGCGGGCTAAGCTGCTATAAAGAGCGAGAACCGGCTAAGTTGAAGATGATGGGAATGAAGTCATTTGTAAGTTTACAATATGATTAGCATAGAAGAGTCTATTGTGATCAACCTGAAAGTAGCAAGTTAGCAACTAACTTGCATAGACTAACCTAACTACATCCTAACATGACAACTAAATAGTACCCATATCACATTTTCAGATAACAATGTTTAACTGGAAATCATTAAACACTAGTTTAAATAATGTTAAAATAATGACATGTGGTATGCAATGCTTAATAAAAGATAAGAGTAAATTACGCTTTTTGTCCCTGTGGTTTGGTGATTATAACGCTTTTCATCCAATAGTTTAAAAACGTCCGATTTAACCGCTATGGTTTAAAATATGTTACAATCAAGTCCAAGATACTAACTTTTATTTAACTTTTATGTTAAGTGTATACAAAAAGACAAAAATACCCTTAGACTTAAATTGTTATTTACACACACTCATTCTCTCCTTTCATCCTCTTCACAACCCTTTATTCCCCCTCCATAACCACCATTGCCATTACCGCCACCATTGCCTCCGCCTCCATCACCACGTTCTCCCATGCCAACTGTCGGAGCTTCATCGCCGCACATGGCCTCGCCGTTAGAGCAATCGCTATTGAAGTTGAAGTCCCCGATCCAACCAAGACCACCGTCACTTCCATACACCACCGCTGCCACCCTTGAGCGACCACCTAATTGATACCGAGCGACCACCTAACTGATACCACACCATAGCGACCACCTAACTACCACTGCCACACAGTCACCGCCACCACACAGGCACACAACCACCGCCACCACACAGGCACACAACCACCGCCACACAGCCACCGCCACCACCATTACACAGCCACACAACCACCGCCACCGCCACTACACAGCCACCAACCACCGCCACCGCCACTACACAGACACATAACCGCCCACCGTTACCGCCACCACACATGCACACAACCATCGGAACAAAAATTCCACCACCACCAATGCCACAACGCAAAACCCTAAAAAATCCAAATCCAAAATCCTGAGGCTTTCACGGTGTGATTCGTTAAATATGGCTACAAATTAAGTAATCGAAGCTCGTTCTCGAGTTCCTAGGGTTCCGAAACCTACTCCTCGCCCGTCGACGTCATTGTCTTCGTTATCATCATCATCTTCGAGCAGCTCGTTAAGCAGCTCATCGGAGATGGCTTAACGGAGCAACAAGTTCCTAAAAACCCTAAAAAACCCAAATCCAAATCCAAAACCCCAAATGAATGTCAAGAAGAACACGAATCGGATCCAACAAGGAGATGTAGGTTCGCCAGTCATGGTACTGATTCAGATATGGAAGATTGGCAGGTGGTGGTAGCCGGTGACCGACGGCTGGTGGCGGTGGAGGTTGCTGGTGAGTGGCGTGTGAAGGTGGTTCGGATGTGGTCAAAGAAGAACACGAATCGGATGGAGTGGGACCCACATATTGTTTACTTGTAATATAATAACAATTTTAGTTCAAGGGTATTTTGGTTTTTTTCAAAAAAATTAACGGAGAAATTGGATTGAGTTAATGGTTTGGACTTAATTGTTTTTCAAACCACAGTAGTTAAATCAGACGTTTTTAAACTATTGGATGAAAAGCGTTATAACCACCAAATCACAGGGACTAAAAGCGTAGTTTACTCAAAAGATAATAATATGTCAAATACATGCCTTAAAACACTCAAGTCATCTTAGCATACTTGCTTATCTTAAAGACTACTAGATCAAGATATCAAAGCATTGGATATTACCAGGTAGATAAACAATGAAGAAAAGTTTTTTGGACACGAAGATATCAAGGTTTTGTTAATAAAGTGAGTGATTAAGGTTATAAGACTTGTTATAGTGATCAATACAAGACCAATACACACTACAAATGATCAATGATAATTAAAGATCGGTACGCACGAAGTCAACATATTATAAGGGAATGATATTAATAATAGGTTTATTGACGAATACAATAAGAACTCAACACATGCAATCAAGACAATATAAAGGTAATAAGATTTGGGAACGTGAGATTAAAAACCATTTTCTATAATATTTTTTATGATATATGGGAATACAGTTATCTCAAAAAAAGTGTCATTTACAAAAATACTATTTATAAAATAAAGACTTAATTACACGGATGGTCTTTGTAGTTAGGCCTGATTTTACTTTTGTTCCCTAACTCTATGAAATTATAAGGTTGGTCTAATACTTTGTACAAATGTAACAACGATGGTCCTTGAAACAAATGGACGTTAAGTATTGTTGTTAAGTACGTATGAAATGACAAAAATATCATTTTCATTTTTCTTTTTCTCCATTTACACTACTCCTACCATCATTGAAGTCTCTATCTTCAACCACCACCCCCACCACCTTCAATCACCACCCCCACCACCTTTAATCACCACCCCCACCACCTTCAACCACCACCCACCACCGCCAACCTCAACCTTCAACCACCACCACCCTCAACCTTCAACCACCACCACCACTTACAACCTTCAACCACCACCACCACCTACAACCTTCAACCACCACCACTTTCAACCTTCAACTACCACCACCACCTTTAACCACCACCACCACCCTCAACCTTAACCACCACCACTAGAAACCTTCAACCACCACCATCACCTTCAACCTTCAACCTTCAACCACCACCACCACCTTCAACCTTCAACCACCACACCTGCAACCTTCAACCACCAACATCACCTTCAACCACTAACACCACCTTCAACTACCATCACTGGCATCTTTACCATCGTCACCACCAGCACCATACCACCCACGTAATGCCAGCAGTAGGGTTTCACGTGATGATAGAGGCGGTCGTGGTGATGGAGGCAACGGTGATGGTGGTGGGGGAAGGTGGTGGGGGGTGGGGTGGGAAGATGATCATCTAGGTGGGGAAGGTATTTTAATCATTTAAAAAATTTAACAGTTAAAGTTAACATCCATCCGTTTCAATGACCATCATTGTTACGTTTATGCAAAGTATTGGACCAACCTTGTAATTTCAAAAAGTTAGAAGACCAAAAGTGAAATCGGACCTAACCACAGGGACCACCACCCGTGTAATTAAGTCTAATATAAAATGACTAGTAGAATTGTGACTAGAAGATTAAACAATTTTTATAAGATGATATGAATACAAATGTCTAGGAGCCTTTGGCTAGAATTTTCTTAGTCCTGTAGTTAAATGATTAAATTTATCAATACTAATAAAAGAAACTTTTGTATGTCACTTGTTATAATTCCAAAGCTATCAAGTTTTATTTTTCTACTATTCTCTCTTAATAATTATTACATTAACTACAAATGATATTATTAATTTTTTTCATATTACAAATATAATTTTTGTTAAAAAAAGATCTTTCTACAAATGCAATTTATAAGTAAATAATTTTTTTATAAAATAAGAAATTTCAAAACAATATAACTCTTAAAAAGCACAATATATTTTAAAACTTTGTGGTTTTTAAAAATAAAATTCTTATGAAACAAAAGTAATTAAAGTTTAAAGTTATAATCAATAAATTTTTAAAAATGACACTTTTTATAAATGGTTTTTTTGAACAATTTGTTTAAAACCCAACTTTTTTTTCAAAGAAAAGAAAAAAATTAAAAAAAGGTTCAAAAAGTGATATCGTTCTTTTATCACTCGTATGTAATATCAGTCAAATCTTATGTTAAAATATCGTTTTATAATTCATTAATTTTAATTAATAACAATTTAATATTTTATTTATTTAATCTATATAATACACGAGGTACTAACATAGTACATATATAAACATACACTATAAAATTACATGGATGAAAGTTGATGGAGCCTTGTCTAGTAATTACTTAAATTGAAAATCTATATGTTTAAAATACATGTGTGATTTTAGTGCGGCCAAAATTGACATTAGTAGATGTCTTTGTCTTGATCTAGATTGACATGAAGGGTATTGATAAACTTTATTAACACATGTTTAGGGAGACTAATGTTGGACCTATATGCTCAAATAATATCCATTAATATTGCTATTTATATGATCTTAAAGATCACGCACTAAGCAATATTTAGGGATTTGTGTAAGGTTTCGTTTCCGGACACCTCACAGTTGGTCAATCACAGCAGTTAAAACACTACACATTATAATTATACAAACTTAAGCAGCGGAAATGATTTATCAAAAACCATTCATTTCATTTAAAACACTGTTGTTAAGCATACATTATCATTTACTGTTTACAAAAGAATTGTTTTAACGCATTACAAAACAACAGCAATACGAATGGATGTCAGTCTTTCCCTGCCGAGTAGCTTCACCCTCGTGCCATCCTCAACAATAGTTACCTGCCAACTGAAAATGTATAAAAGTCAGTGTTGCTGAGTGAGTTCTAGTTTTAAAAGTAATAAAATAATTTCTATATGTTGTATATGAAAATACTCTTTTCTGTAAAATACAACTCAGTACTGTATATGCGAGCACGCATTAACTATATGAACAGATAATGTTCGTTCTCTTTACTGTATGCCTTGTCTGTTCTGTAACTTTTATCTTTGTCTTTCACTTTCTGTATGGACCAATAAGCAATACCCCAACTGTATGCGCGATGGAAAATGGGTGATGGGCCATCTATATCCCTCGAAAGGGTCAACTATATCCCTCGAAAGGGTCAACTGTATCCCTCGAAAGGGTCAACTGTATCCCTCGAAAGGGTCAACTATATCCCTCGAAAGGGTCAACTATATCCCTCGAAAGGGTCACTGTATACAAGGCCAACCCAAGCACCCCGGACACACTACGAAGGTCCTGCCAATCTCAATTGATTGGCCCTGTGTGCATAATAGGGTAGCTAACCCGCAGCACAGTTGAGCTAACGACAACATGGTCGTGTACCTCCTGTAAGCTTGCAAGACTTGTTAACATTTTTATTAATGTTCCTCTTCTTTTCTTTATTGCTCTTTCTCTTTATTATTACGATATACTTTACGTTACGATAATAAACATACCACGTAAAGTCACATACAGGCGCATTAGCCTTCTAAGTAATAGTAATAATAATAGCATTAACAATATTAAGGAACAATCATAACCATGCATGAAACATCATCATAAATAAGCCCCAGTCAACCCTCGGTCAAAACCCTAAAAACACAGCAGAAAATTCTGTAAAAATTTCTAAGTGCTTAGGCGTTTTGGCACTATTTGGGCGCATGAGCCCTGTTTGGGCGTTTCATCACTATATAGGCGCATTAGCCAACACTTAATCATTTATCACTTAGGCGCATGAACAATTCAGGCGCATGGCACTATTCGGGCGTATGAACACTTAGGCGCATGGGTCATTCAGACACATGGACACTTAGGCGCATGAGCCACTTGGGCGCATGGCTTTACACTTAGTCGTCCGACTAATATTTCTAGGCGCATGGACCACTGTTCAGGTGCATGTGCTATACTTAAAACATTTCTAAGGCAATCTTAGGCGCATGGGCTACTGTTCAGGCACATGGATTACACTTAAATCCTTCTTAGGCATTTTCAGACGCATGAGCCTTATCTAGGTGCATGGACCTTCTGTGTGACATGTTTCTAGTATGTTTTCAAACCCAATCATCAAACCCATCTGTTCTAAGCTTAATGTGGCTATTCTAAACATGAATAACCTATAAGCATTCAAGAATTAACATCCAATCATGCACATTACATACGGGTAAACACACATAAGCTTTGAAAATCGTTTAATACATTTTCAGCCCCAAAAGATATTTTAAAACAAGTAAAAACCGGGGTCTAGAACTCACATGGTGCAACTTGGGTGTTTCTTCCTTTCTAACCCGCTTGCAAATGAGTTCAAACACCTAAAAACAACACCAAACACACACACCTGAGCACATGCACAAACACATAAGCACATAAGCATATAACCGGGATAAAACCCGTCATAAACACTTAAAAACTACGAATTCTTGCCTTGAATTTGATTTCTTCTTCTTTTCTTCAAAACTCGAAGTTGTGCTCTCTCTCTCAAAACCGAAAGAAAGTGTGATGTGAAGGGAGGGTGGGCGGCCATGCCCACCTTTACACCAACTTTTTCAAAGATTTGTCCTTTTGGACACTTTTAGTCCTTCTACTTGGACTTTATTGCTTTTCTTTCATTTATCTTCATGTCTTGCCTTTTTAAAATAACCGGGTGTTACAAGTCCACCCCTCTTATATAGGTTTTGTCCCCGAAACCTGTTATTCCTCGAATAGATGAGGATAATGTTGTCTCATCTCCTCCTCAGTCTCCCATGTAGACTCGGATCCCTTTCTATGCTTCCACTATACACGCACAAGAAGAACCACTTTATTTCTCAGCCTCTTTTCTTTATGATCGATGATTGCCACTGGTTGCTCCATATAATTAAACCTTTCGTCTACTTCGATATCCTCCAGTGGAACAATCATGTCTTCATCAGCTAAACACTTTCTCAAATGAGATACATGGAATGTCGGGTGGATTCCACTTAACTCATCTAGCAACTCCAATCTATAGGCCACCTCTCCTACTCGAGCAATGATTCGGAAAGGGCCTATATATCTTGGGCTCAACTTGCCCTGCTTCCTGAATTGGATAATACCCTTCCAAGGTGAGACCTTCAACATAACCCGGTCACCCCCTGGAACTCGATCGGTCTGCGTCGTTTATCGGCATACGACTTCTGCCTATCTTTAGCTGCCTTCATGAAGGCTTTAATCTTCTCAAGCTTCTCAGTCGTAGCCTCAATTACCTCGATGCTCCCCAATTCCTTTTGATCAATACCACCCCAACAAACGGGTGTTCTGCATCTCCTACCGTATAGCATCTCGTATGGTGGCATACTAATGTTGTCATGATAGCTATTGTTGTACGAGAATTCAGCTAACGGTAAGTGGTCATCCCAACTTCCCCCAAAATCAATCACACATGCCCGAAGCATGTCTTCCAGTGTCTGAATGGTCCTTTCTGACTGACCATCAGTTTGGGGATGATAAGCCGTGCTAATCTGTAACTTCGTCCCCAGGCATCGTGGAATTTCTTCGAGAATTTAGACGTAACCGGGTGTCACGATCAGACACAATGGACACCGGCATACCATGACGAGTTACAATCTCCTTGATGAACAGGTCAGCCAACCTCTCGGATGAATATGTCTCGCGGATCGATAGGAAGTGAGCACTCTTCGACAAACGGTCAACAATCACCCATATGGCATCGTACCCCTTCAGAGTACGTGGTAGCTTCGTAATGAAATCCATGGTGATGTGCTCCTACTTCCATTCCGGTATATCCAAAGGTTGGATCTTCCTATATGGCTTTTGATGTTCGGCCTTCACTTGTAAACAAGTAAGACACTTACTCACATACTCCACCACGTCTCGCTTCATACCCGGCCACCAATAATCTTTCTTCATATCTTGATACATCTTTGTGGCACCAGGATGAATGGAGTATCGAGTCTTGTGAGCTTCATCCAAAATCCTCACACGTAGATCCCCGAAACGAGGAATCCACACCCGTCCAAATCGATTTTTAACACCGAGTGTGTTTTCACCCAATTCCCAAACTAGACCTCTCATTTTTTCAGAGTTTAGATATGTTGGACCAAAAGAACCAATGAGCCAAGATCAGAAAACCTCTAAGTCCCACATGATATCACAACAACTGCTGAAGGCTTCATCAGCAGTTCGACAAGTGCTGAAGACTTCAACAGCTGAAGATCAAGTACTGAAGACTTAAACAGCTGAAGACTAAAGTGCTGAAGTCCAACAGCTGAAGAACACAAGTGCTGGAGCTGAAGACCAAAGTACTGAAGGTCAACAGGTGAAGAATACAAGTGCTGAAGCTGAAGACCAAGTACTGAAGTTCAACAGCTGAAGAATACAAGTGCTGAAGCTGAAGACCAAAGTACTGAAGTTCAACAGCTGAAGAGTCCACAAGTGCTGAAGATCAACAACTGATGTACAAAGTCTGAAGACAAGACTGAAGACATCAACTGATGACATCTACTGAAGTCATCAGCTGATGACGTCTGAAGTTCAATCTGAAGACCAAGTGCTGAAGTTTCAGTAGTTTGTCACAACAGCTGAAGAGTACTTCTTCAGTAGTTGTGTTTATCAGTAGTTTTATGTTTTTACTTTCAGTAGTTTTGTAAAACACTGAAGAGTTTGTTCTTCTTCGTTGTTGTTTTCAGTAGTTTCTTATCAGTAGTTTTGTAATAAGTAAACACTTAGCTTCCTGTAAGAAGATGTCAGCTGCTTGACATCTTCAGTAGTTTTAGTGTTTCAGTAGTTTGTTAAATAACGGTTAGATGTCACTATCAAGTGACATCAGCCTACGTCATTTTTCCTTATATAAGGAAGAATGACCTAAATTGTAATTTTGGCGAAAGCCATGCCAAAGTGTGTGATTGAATGAAATATTCCTTTTGCAGAAACTTTCTCTCTCTATAACTATTCTGTTCATTGCTATATCTTTGGTATTCTTGCTCGAATTGGCTAGTTGGTACTCTATTCCGCTGCTGAAATCATTCGAATCGATCAAACTAAATGCTGAGATCCTATCAAATGGTATCAGAGCAGGTTAATCATTGATCGATCTAACAATTGATCATTGAAACTGCTCATTTGCTCTAAGTTTGATCGAACTAGCAAATTCGCACGAATCTGTTATAGAGACCGAAGTTCTGTCGCTTTTGGCTATTTTAATTGAGGTTCTTAGTGGTTTTGAGCTAAATTTGTTTTGCTTATCTTGAATTTGTCTGAATTTTCGAAAATGACTACACCTTCTAATGATCACAACAATACTGGTTCCTCAACCAAGCCTCCGATGCTGGTTAGGAATGACTATAACATTGGCAACGAAGAATGCTCCATCACTGTTGTCAATAGTTCAGGTTGTTGGACATCCATGGTTCATGGACCACATAAGCCAATGGTGAATCATCCGAAACAAACAGTTGATTCCGAAGAAGAAGGAACAATACTCTGATGAGGACAAGAAGTTGTTTGAGATGATGCTAAAACCCATGGAATTCTGGCCATGGCACTGCCTAAGAAATCTATTCCGGGCTTATGCATCATGAGACTGCTCATGACCTTTGGAATGCACTGAAAGAACAATTGGTGGCACTGATGAGGTCTTAGCAAACAACAGGGAAATCCTCGCCCAACAGTATGAGACTTTTGCTCATAGAAAGGGTGAGACTCTGACTCAACAGTTGAGCGGTTTTCATGTTTAATCTATGAGTTGAAAATGGTTAAACATGAATACACCAAAAGTCAAATGAACCACAGATTCCTCAGATCACTGCCTGAGAGATGGGACACATATACAATTGTCCTACGCTCCAGTGCAAATCTGGAAGTCTATCTCTCACCCAACTTCATGGGAAACTGCTTACATACGAAAGAGAGATAGAGCAGAAAAGGAAACTGGCTTCATCTGGTAAGCTCACTAAAGACTTTGTACCAGGCAACACTGCCTTGGTTGGTCATGAGTCAGAATATGCTTCATCTGAATGCCAGTATGATGATCATATTGATTTCTCTTCAAACACTTCTGATTCTGCATTTGTGAGTGTTGATAGTCAGTTTACTGGGTGTAATAATGACAATCTATGATTCATCATGGATGATCTCAAGGGATTGCTGATGATGACTTAGAAGAGATGGATATTTTGAGCCAAATGGCCTTGAAAATATCAGATCTCAGAAGTTCTACAAAAGAACTGGAAGAAAGTTCCCAGGACTCTCTGGCAAAACCAAAGTTGGTTTTGACAAGAGTAAGTTGAGGTGTCACAAATGCCACAGGCTTGGACACTTTGCTAGAGAATGTAGATCATCTGGATCTAATTCTTCTGCACCCTTTGTGACTTTTCCTGGCAATAGTCAACAACACAGAGGGCAACATCCTATCAATTCTGGTCATCATTCTCAACCACAATCTTCTGCATATTTTGTTCCTCAGGGTCCAATGCCATATCCTTACCCTTGTTATTACATGCCACAAACCAGCCAGGTTCAAGCACCATTGCTCAACAACCACATGCTCTTCCTGAGCCTCAACCATCTCAATCTCATCAACCTCCTCAACCTCAACAACACACTTCTTCACCCCTGGAGTTGTTGACTGGAGCAGTTACCAGATGACATGTCTGGTCATGAACAACTGTTCACAGGTGCTGGTCAACATGATGGTGATAGTCCTTTTGGGAATCTGGCACTTATGGCTCTGGAGTCTACAGATGGATCATCCTCAAATGCCTCTTCATCACAGGTATCACAGGTATCCTCTGAGGCTAAGGCCAAATTATGTCTGAAACATCATAGCAGCATTTGCCTCTATTAGAGAAGCAAATGTAGCTTTAATTAATAAGAACATAGAGCTAGAAAAGATCATTTCCAAAAGAAAAGCTGAGTTTGAGTCTATGCTTAAAGAGAAAAATGATGAGATTTATAAACTTAATGCCAAATCACTGATGATAAGGCTAGGGAAGAGGTACTTTAGAAAAATACAAAGACCTCAAAGAAACCCTTGCAGTCACCCAAGTAGAGTGTGATCGATGGGTACAATCATGCAAAGGTTTTGAAATGCTTCTTAGTAAGCAATCTGCTTCCAATGTGAAGTTGGCATTGGTTATAATCACACTGCTCCTACAGATTTTGCTTCAAGAGCAGAAGTGAAATCTGATGGAGAAAGCAATAACCAATCCACCTCATCATGTGATTCACTTTCTGATAGAGCCCATCAGAAGTTGAAGTTAGTATTATTCCCTCGTTGAACCTATCAGCTGATTTGATGGTTCAAATACTGACACTCACATGATCAAAGAGTGATCAACTCAGGAGTTATTTCTGGAAGTCCTGAAAGGACTGGAGAGCAAGATTTAACACCCGAAGTTCAAACTTCAACTACTGTCAGCATTGAGAGAAGAAGAAAACTGTCAGTATAAAGGGTTTGGAGACTACTAAAGAGGAAGTCAAGAAAGCAAATAGTGCTTCCAAAGTGCTGAAGAACAAGTCTTCAGTAGTTTCATTCTCTTTAGTTGATGATCAACACAAGATGAAGAAGAAACCATGTGAAATATGTGGTTTGTTCAATCATCTTACAGATGATTGTTGGTACAAAAGAGGATCCAAACTCAAACATAAAGAGGAATTAAAGGAGAAAATGGTTAAAATGAAAACTGAGTTTGAAGCCACATTTGTACTAGCAACATCAAATCCTGTAACCCTTAAGTCCAAAAAGAAATCAAAAGGAAGGGGTTAAACATGTAACAGCTGAGATTGCTCAAAAGAAGAAGGTGTAACATAGGAACTTATCAAACTCCAATGTCAATGTGTCTGGAGAGCTGAAAGCTTTATCACAAAATCAGACCACAGTGGTTATGATGGTTCAACATCTATTGGGAAGAGTTACCAATTAGATGTTCCTATGTTGAAACCACAGAAAAGGAGGTCCAAGCCAAAGGATTCTCTTCTTCACCATCTTTTCCTCTCAGGCTGTTGTTTCCAACAAACCTGTTAGTTTACCATCTGTTGATGGAACAGGCCCAAAACCAAAAAGGTTTGGGTCTCAAAATCTAACTAATTTGTTGTGTTTTGTAGGGTTCTTCAACATGCCACAGAGGCATCTGGTATGTAGACAGTGGAGGATCCATGCATATGACAGGAAACAGATCACTTCTTAATGATTACTCTCAAGGAAGGAAGGGGTTGTGTCATTTGGCAATGATGCAAAGGGTTACATCATCGACAAAGGCTTTGTTTCCAATGGGGAAATAAAGTTTGATGATGTTAACCATGTGGAAAATCTCAAATACAACCTCTTGAGTGTCAGTCAAATGTGTGACAAAGGCCATGTTGCTCTTTTCACTAGTCAGAATGTCGGATTCTGTCATCCAAAGTTCTAAGTTTGATTGATAAGGTGTTGGATGAATACACTCTCCTGAAGGCCAACAGGACAGGAAGAGTGTATGCCTTAGATCTTTCCAAGAAAATAGATCTTAAAGGCCATCCTTGCCTATTTTCCAAGGCTTCCCCTCAAGAATCTACTCTATGGCATAAAAGGCTGGGTCATGTTAATCTCAAAAACATAAATCAGCTGAGAAACCATGGTTAGTAAGGGGACTGCCTATGAAGGAGTTCAAATGTGAAGATAACTGCACTGCTCGTTTAAAAGGAAAACAGCACAAAGCCTCATTTCCCTCATAGAAGAACCTAAGTCCACTGCCTGCTTACAGCTTCTTCACATGGATCTCTTTGGTCCTGTGAGAGTGATGAGTATGCCTAAGAAGAAATGTCTGGTAATTGTGGATGATTACTCCAGATTTGTATGGACTTCTTCTTGCATTCAAAGGATGAGGCAGCTCAGAAGATTATCAACTTTGTGTTGTATGTTGAGAAGCAGTATTCCCTCTCAGTCAAGTGTATTAGAAGTGATAATGGAACAGAATTCAGAAAAATACACTTGATGAGTTCTACCTCTCAAAGGAATCAAGAGGCAGTTTAGCATTCCAAGAACTCCTGAACAAAATGGAGTAGTGGAGAGAAAGAACAGGACCCTTATTGAAGCTGCAAGGTCCATGTTGGCTGATTCTGGACTGCCAATGACTTTTTGGGCTGAAGCTATCAATACAGCTTGCTATGTACAGAATAGAGTTCAAGTAAATCAGAGGTTGATGAAGACTCCATATGAAGTTCTTCATCATTGGCCCCTCTAATTCATTTTCGGAGCTTTTGGGTGTCCTTGTTTCATTTCAACACACGGGATCAACTCCAAAAATTTGATCCTAAGGTGGATGCAGGGTACTTTGTTGGTTATTCATCAACTTGCAAAGCATACAGAGTCTTCAACTGCAGAACAAAGATGGTTGAAGAGACTCTACATGTTAAGTTTAATGAATCTCCAAGGACAAGATTCCACAAAGCCCTGTGGAGCTATTTCATTTGGACATACTGCAATATGTTCCTTATCAAACTCCTGCTGTTGCTCTTGTCAACAGTTCACCACCTGGTGGTACTGCTGGTGCTGATGATGATGATGATAGCAGTACTCACCTCTTCAGGTTTAGTGACCAACTGCCTGTGTCCTCTAAACCTGATGCTCCTGTAGCTTCAGTAGCTTCATCCCAACAAGTGCTGATGAGATTTCTGCATCTTCAACTTCATTTGAGTTGCCACCATCTACATGGTTTCAAGAGTCTACATCAACATCTGTTGCTGCTGAAGGTTCTACAAACACTTGCACTGATCTCATTGTTTATCAAGAGCTGAAGAATCACCCAATGTCTCAAATCATTGGTGATATCAATGCTGGAGTTTCAACCAGAAGTCAATTGTCCAATTTTCTTGCTTCTATGCTCTCTTCATCAGTCAGCTAGAGCCAAAGAATTATCATGTTGCACTTAGAGACAATGGCTGGGTTGAAGCAATGTAGCTTGAGCTTCTTCAGTTCAAAAAGCAGCAAGTGTGGGAGCTTGTTCCTCTTCCCCCAGGTAAGTGTGCAATAGGCACTAAATGGTGTTTAGGAATAAAACAGGTGAAAAGGGCTTATTATTAAGAACAAGGCCAGACTGGTTGTTCAGGGGTTGCACAAGAAGAAGGTATTGATTATGATGAAACCTTTTCCCCTGTAGCCAGACTGGAGGCAATTAGATTGTTCTTAGCCTATGCTGCACTCCACAATCTTAAAGTTTTCAAATGGATGTTAAAAGTGCATTTTATATGGTAAAATAAAAGAAGAAGTTTATGTGTGTCAACCACCAGGTTTTGAGGATAATAAACACCCAGAATGGGTATACAAGCTTGATAAGGCTCTTTATGGGTTTGAAACAAGCTCCTAGAGCCTGGTATGAGACATTATCTACTTTCTTCTGCAAAATAATTTCACTAGAGGCTCCATAGATAAAACTTATTTATTTAGAAGGTGGATCAGCATAAGCTACTTGTTCAAATTTATGTTGATGATATTATATTGCATCCTCTGATCCCCAGTGTGTGATTTTACAAATTAATGCAAAGGAAGTTTGAAATGAGTGCAATGGGAGAATTACAGTTCTTTCTAGGCTTGCAAATCAAACAAAAAGCTAATGGAATTTTTCATTAGTCTAATATACAAAAGATCTTTTAAATAAGTTTGATTTACAAAAGTAAGCCCTGTTCTACTCCCATGTGCAACACCACACAATTGGATGTTGATCAGAAAGGTAAAGCTGTTGAACACGCTTTACAGATGTATGATTGGGTCCTTGATGTATTTAACAGCTTCCAGACCAGATATTATGTTTGCTACATGTGTTTGTGCTAGATTTCAGGCTGCACCTAAAGAGTCTCATCTGATTGCAGTCAAGAGGATCTTTAGATATTTGCAAGGTACACAATCTCTAGGTTTATGGTATTCCACTGGGCATTCTTGCAAATTAGTTGCTTTCTGATAGGACTATGCAGGGTGTAGTTAACCAAGAAATCAACTTCTGGTGGATGTCAATTCCTAGGCACTGTTTGATTTCTTGGCAGAGTAAGAAAAACAACATCTGTTGCTACATCCACTGCTGAAGCGAGTACATTGCTGCTGCAAGTTGTACATCCAAGTACTCTGGCTTCAGAATCAACTTTTGGATTCTGGCATTACAGAGACTAAGACTCCGTTATTAATGGATAGTGCTTCAGCTCTTTGCATTGTCAAAAATCCAGTCCAGCACTCTAGGACCAAACATATAGAAATTAGACATCATTTTATAAGAGATTGTTTTGAAAAGGGTCTCTAATTAATCCTATGTTTGTGCCTAGTGCTGATGAGCTTGCAGACATTTTTACTAAGCCTTTGGATAGTTCAACTTTCCACAATCTGGTGTTAGGGTTGGTATGCTGCAGCTAGAATAAGTGACAACTACTGATGATCTAGTAATTACTGATGATCATTGGTAACCATGTCATATATAAGTACGGATGAGTTCTTTTACCCTCAGTAATTTTATAACTACTAAAGGCTAAATGCCTCACAAGTACTGAAGTACTTTATCTGTTCTAAACTACTGATGTAGTTACAACTACTGATGTAGTTACAACTACTGAAATCAGTAAAAACAGATAAGTACTGACGTCCTATGAAACACCTGAAAAGCAGATGAAAAGTCTGATGAGTAAGTGTTGAGGACAGTATGAAATAGCTGAAAAGCTAAGAATTGACGAAAACAGTGATGAGTAATTTATCTTCAGTTGTTCTACAACTGCTGTTTCTAAACAACTGAAGCAAGACCACAGTCTTCAGTAGTTTCACAACTACTGATAACTAATACCAAGTCTTCAGTGTTTTACAACGACTGATGGCAAAACTACCGTCTTCAGTAGTTTCACAACTACTGATGCCAAACACCAAGTCCTCAGTTGTTTACATAATATGAAGTCAATACCACGACCTTCAGTAGTTTCATAAATACTGATGGTTAACACCAAGACTTCAGTTGTTCAACGTTTGATGGTCAAAACCAAGTCTTCAGTGTGTTTTAACCATGATGACAACAAAACACCATATCTGTCAGCGTTTTAAACCTCTGAAGGTTAATACCACGTCATCAGTAGTTTCAAACAGCTGATGACCACCCAAAACCTTCAGTAGTTTTCTTTCAGCCTTTTCCTATCCCCACCCTATAAATACCTGTCTTCTTCTCTCAAACGTTCCATTAGCCGTTTCTGACCTTCATACTTTCAAAAATGGCAACCATGAGTCTAAAACCCAGACATAATTGCGTCGCCTACCTCACGAAATCGGCCTTCTGGACAAAGTTTGATCACGCCATAGACCTAATGGCTGATTCTCAGTATAGTACTGCTCTGCTCTTAAACCGACCATCTACCCAGAGTCACGAGTCAGTTTTGGTCCAATGCCTACGTTCACACTGATGTGCCTTGGCCAAATTTCTGTTGGTCATTGGTCAACCAAAAACAAGTAGAGGTTACACCTGATAGCATTCGTCGAGTGCTAAATTTACAAGATGCTACTGCTGTGACTTAGTACCCGAAGGGCACAACTGATATGTCCTTCATCACCAATGGGTACGACGGAAATCTTCGAGCTGCTACCATATTGAAGAAGAACTTCCCTGATGCTGAAAAGACTGATTTCATATGGTGAATGTTTGCTTAGCCTCGAAGACATCCTCATGGGATCAAATGTCTTCCCGGTGGCAACAGGTATTATATTCAATTCTAGAACACCAACCTTTAAATTTTCACAAATTGTGTTTCTAGAAATCAAAGATCTGGCACAGAAACCTGTGGGAAACAGATGGCTATTATATCCCAGGTTTCTGATGGCCATAATTTTAAATGAATTACAAACTGATGGCCTTGTTGGCCTTGGAGTCCCTGCACCACTGTTCTAGCTGAGGTATACTCCAGGCATAACTCCGACCAATCTCTTAAAGAAGCTGCCGTTGCTCAAACCCAAGCAAAGGGAACCACAGCTTCAACTGCCAGATCCAAAGTCCCCACCAAGCCAAAACCAAACCCAAACAAGCTAATCAGGGAGATGAGTCCCCTGATGATGCTCCTGTACCACCCAAACAGGAAACCTACTGGTTCAAACCCTCCAGTAGTGTTAAAGACTCAACCAGCAACAGCCGCACAGGTATCCTCTCAAAAGGATCCTGTTGCAACCACTTCAGGGGAAACCACATTACTGAGACCTCTCTCACTTGAGGAGTTATCATTGAAGAGCATCCTTCTCCCCGGATGCAATCGGCTTCTATCCCCTCTCCCCATGCAAATGCCCCTCAAAGCCCAACCATTATAATTGCCAATGTGTTGACTCAGCTGCATGCCTCTCCTCCTCCCCTACAACCACCACCAAGGGGAGAACACAGCAATTGAGGACGAGGATACACATGCTTCTGACAACCCACAGCACCGGGGTTTAAATGTTCTATCTCCTGGTGTGGATATGGAGATCAGAACATCTGGTGAGGTTGCCACCTCTTCTGAATCAGCATATGATCAGACTGAGGTTGGTAACATAACTAAGATCTCACCAGAGGCAACAGCTGATGAAGGACAAAGTCCTGAGGCTGGAAGTCCCCAGTTCCAAGACAAAGGGGCACATGCTACATCTGGTCTACACCCAGTGTATGTACATCCTGCTACAAGTAGGAGGTCAGGTGATTCAGCATCTGCTGATGATGACCTGGGCTTCTTTTATGATGTTCTTGCCCAGAACATAATCCTAGAGGAGGAAGTCAGTAGGCTGCAAAAACTACTTGACCAACTCTCTCAGGGAGAAAGACCATCTGCCACCACATCAACCCAACAGATGGCACCTTCCTCTGAAGGTCACTTAAACACACAACCACTCAAAGAATCTCAGCCACCCGCCTCTGTTTCTGGCACCATTTCTCAGGACCAAAACCCCCCTGAGCAAATGGATGCTATCCCTCAAAATCCCCTATCTCTCATCACACCGCAGATAACTGAACTTGTCATTAAAACTGTTGATGAGAGACTTTCTTCTGTCTTACAACCTATGGTGGAGGATGTACTGAGCCAAAAGCTTTCTGCTGATCAAACCCTTAAAACCAATGCACCCAAAAAGGGGGAGATTCCAGCAGTGAAAGCTAAAAAAAAGAGGATGGAGAAGGAGAAAGAGAAAGAGAAGGATAAAGAAGTGGAAAAAGAGAAGGACTGTGTGTATGAGGCCGAGAAAGAGAAGGAGAATGTGACTGAGATGGGAGCTAAAATTGAAAAAGTACGTGAAAGTCAAAAGGATTTTCATGTCACATATAAGAAAAAGAAAAGTGCTGAAAAAGAGAAAAACTGGAATGAAATGGTTAAAAAGGCTGATGCTGAACACAACAGATCAATGGACAATATCATTGATCAGCTGTTTAGGCAAGGTTTCAATACTGAAAAGCTGGACTCTGAAATAAGAAGATTAGAGATCGAAGAGATTCAACAAGATGGGCCAGCTACAACACAATGGATAGAGAAAGACTTGAGATCATGATCAGATTTATCAGCAAATACCTTGGGAGATCATTGATCGAATAAAATCATGGACCAGGGACAGCATCTTGGCCATAACCTCCAAGATCTGTTCGTCTGAGGCATATACTAAGGGATTAGTAATAGAAGCTTTGAATGAAGTAGGAGCAGGGAGCAGGACTGAGCTAGCCAAACACTCAAAAGCCACACTCACCTCCAAAATGCTAACTCAGCCTGTCAACATTCCCTCTCCAAAACAACCACAACCACAACCCACAAAACCAACTCCCTTACCCTCAAAACCAACAGCCGATGATGCACCTAAGCAGAAGAAGAGAAAGGTGTTGAGGCTGGAAGAAGAAGATGATGATGATGAAGACAGGCTGCCGATCTCAGCTGTTCTGCAGTTGCCTAAGGCCAAAGATCTCTCTCTTGCAATAACTCCTGAGCAACAAAGAGATGCAATCAAAGTGAAATTGGAAGAAGAAGAACAACACAGATTGCACGATGAAGAGTTATTGAGGAGAATAGATAAAGCATATTCAGCCACTTCCTCCATCATTATATGAAAAAACAAGCTCAGAGGATTTATACTCTTAGACAAGAAAGAGTAAGAATTTGGCCTGATCCCAGGGTGGCTCACAGAATACAAAAGAAAAATATCCCTAAGAGATACAATGGGCAAGTGGAAAAGATTGTAGAGGAAATGATCTCCTTAGCCCTTGTAGTCTCACCCTAGGAAATCCTGGAAGATTTCAAAAAGGCCTACACCTCAAACATGCCCCCACAAAAAATGCTGGAAAACAGAATGATCAAAAAGGGGCTAGTGTATAAGAGGCTGAATGAGATCAGAAAGGATGAGTTACCACTGCTGTTAGAAGGTCATCATCCTGATGAATTTGCTTACAGACAGATTACAACAGTGGTACTCAAAAATAGAAAACAGGTCAAATTCCTGTCTGAGTACTATGGGCCAGAAGGATTCTTTGATGGTGAGGCAGAGGAGCTCACCATGGAGGAACAAATTGTATTTTTGGAGGCCTACACCAGGGAATCCTACAGGCTCATAGTTGGGAAGTGAGTCTCATGGATGGGGGAACAGCTCAGTGTCCAATTCCCCAATACAGAGCTCCCATCTATACATTGCCAACAAAATCATCAGAGACTCATTCCCAGGCCAGTACTTATATGGGTCATCTTCTCAACTGATCAAGAAGGAAAAAGACCAACCATTCTGCCAACAATAAGTGGGAAAATAAATCAATTAGAGGTTTTGGCTGCATTGGTTCAGGGGGAGTATGTTGGACCAAAAGAACCAATGAGCCAAGATCAGAAAACCTCTAAGTCCCACATGATATCACAACAACTGCTGAAGGCTTCATCAGCAGTTCGACAAGTGCTGAAGACTTCAACAGCTGAAGATCAAGTACTGAAGACTTAAACAGCTGAAGACTAAAGTGCTGAAGTCCAACAGCTGAAGAACACAAGTGCTGAAGCTGAAGACCAAAGTACTGAAGGTCAACAGGTGAAGAATACAAGTGCTGAAGCTGAAGACCAACTACTGAAGTTCAACAGCTGAAGAATACAAGTGCTGAAGCTGAAGACCAAAGTACTAAAGTTCAACAGCTGAAGAGTCCACAAGTGCTGAAGATCAATAACTGATGTACAAAGTCTGAATACAAAGACTAAAGACATCAGCTGATGACATCTACTGAAGTCATCAGCTGATGAAACGTCTGAAGTTCAAGTCTGAAGACCAAGTGCTGAAGTTTCAGTAGTTTGTCACAATAGCTGAAGAGTACTTCTTCAGTAGTTGTGTTTATCAGTAGTTTTATGTTTTTACTTTCAGTAGTTTTGTAAAACAACTGAAGAGTTTGTTCTTCGGTCGTTGTAGTTTCAGTAGTTTTGTAATAAGTAAACACTTAGCTTCCTGTAAGAAGATGTCAGCTGCTTGACATCTTCAGTAGTTTTAGTGTTTCAGTAGTTTGTTAAATAACGGTTAGATGTCACTATCAAGTGACATCAGCCTACGTCATTTTTCCTTATATAAGGAAGAATGACCTAAATTGTAATTTTGCAAAAGCCATGCCAAGCGTGTGATTGAATGAAATATTCCTTTTGCAGAAACTTTCTCTCTCTATAACTAATTCTGTTCATTGCTATATCTTTGGTATTCTTGCTCGAATTGTGCTAGTTGTACTCTATTCCGCTGCTGAAATCATTCGAATCGATCAAACTAGATGCTGAGATCCTATCAAGATAATCTTCTTTTAATGCCTCATCTTGAAACTCCTTGACTTGCTTCATTACATTAGAGGTCATGATCAGTTGATATGATTTCACCCGGATTGGCTCGGGCCTCTCCTTTCGGCTAAGAGCATCAGCCACCACATTGGCTTTGCCCGGATGGTAATGGATCTCGCAATCATAATCCTTTATAAGCTCCAACCATCGTCTCTGCTCATGTTCAGATCTTTCTACTCGAAAAAGTACTTCAAGCTCTTGTGGTCAGTGAAAATGGTGCACTTCGTCCCGTACAGATAGTGCCTCCAATCTTTAGTGCAAAGACCACAGCTGCTAGCTCCAAGTCATGAGTGGGATAATTGACCTCATGAACTTTCAACTGTCGGGATGCATAGGCTATAACCTTCCCTCTCTGCATTAATACACACCCCAACCCCGAGTAAGAAGTATCTGAATATACCACCAAATCCTCGCTTCCTTCGGGTAATGACAAGACAGGAGGTTGAGTCAACCTTACCTTTAACTCCTCGAACACCTGTTCTTGGGCTTGACCCCATATAAACTTTACATCCTTTCGGGTCAACTTGGTCAGTGGAGAAGCGATCTTGGAAAAGTCCTAAATGAACCTTCGATAATACCCCGCCAACCCCAAGAAACTACGAATCTCAGATGGCGTCTTTGGAGACTTCCATTGCATCACAGCCTCCACCTTAGCAGGGTCTACCATAATCCCCACGGGATTATCATGTGACCTAAGAATTGAACTTCGTGTAACCAGAACGCGCATTGGAGAATTTGGCGTACAACTTCTCCCTTCTTAAGGTCTCTAACACCTTCCGAATGTGATCGACATGCTCCTCCTCACTCTTCGAATAAATTAGGATATCATCAATAAACACAATCACTGATTTATCTAACACTGGCCGACACACTCGATTCATCAAGTCCATAAAAGCAGATGGCGCATTGGTCAGACCAAATGACATAACAAGGAATTCATAATGACCGTAGCGCATGCGAAATGATTTTTTTCGGATATCCTACCCCTTCACCTTCAGCTGATGGTAACCAGATCAAAGATCTATCCTTGAAAACCAACTGGCACCTTGGAGCTGATCAAACAAATCATCAATCCTCGGTAAGGGGTATCGGTTCTTCACTGTCAGCTTGTTCAGCTCTCGGTAGTCAATACAACATCCTCATACTATCGTCTTTCTTCTTCACAAACAGGACCGGAGCACCCCAGGAAGAGATACTCGATCTAATGAACCCCTTGTCGAGCAGTTCTTGCAACTGCTCCATCAGTTCTTTTATTTCTGTCGAAGCTAACCGATACGGTGCCTGCAACCTTGCAACGGGTTGAGCACCAGGTATCAAATCAATTTGGAACTCAATCTCACGATCCGGTGGCACACCGGGTAAGCCTTCCGGGAATATGTCGGAAAGTCGTACACCACTGGTACTTCGGTTAATTGCGGTACCGACGCATCCAGATCTTTTACGTAGGCCAAGTAGGCACTACATCCACGTCTTATGCACTTCCCCCCCACCGCCATTGAAATCATCTTCGAGATCGTAGTAACGCGATCTCCATAAATTGTAACCAAACTCCATCGGACGCAACTAATCGAATCATCTTCTTACGACACACGATGTTTGCTTCTAGGTTGCTAACCAGTCCATCCCTAGTACTACATCAAATCCACCTAGGGGTATCACGTGTAACCTAGCAGCAAACCTATGACCTTCTAGTTCTATGGCACAGTCCTCTATCACATCAGTAATTCTAGTGGACTTACCAATAGCAGTTTTTACATCGAATGGTGCACTGACCTTTCTACTACTAACATGCAACTTAGCACAAAAAGTAGTGGAAATAAAACTCCTGCTAGCACCGGAATCAAACAATACAGAGCACAAGTTTGGTTTACTAGAAACATACCTGACACAACATCGGGATCAGCTCTGGCTTCCTCCCGGGTCATGGTGCAAGCTCTAGCACCTGCCCTCTGCCCTCTTCCTCCGGCTTCTTCTTCTCTGCTCCAGAGCTCTCCGCCCTCGGCTTCTTACAGTCTCTAGCGATGCCAGGCTGGCCACACCTGAAGCATACGTTTATTCCCATCCTGCACTCACCAGTATGATCCCTTCCACATTTGCCACACTTCCTCACCCTGCACCAGATGTGACCACACGTCGGTCACCCACCTTCGCCACCTTACTGTTTGGAGCGGCTCCACCACATCCAAACCATTTCCCATTCCAGTTCCGGTCACCACCACCCTTCTTGTTCACCTCAGCCACCACCACCTCGCGCTCATCATATAATCTACCAACCAAATCAACCGCCAACCTAAAAGTGCTCGGCCGGGCGGCGATCATATGCCTACAGATATCCACCAATAGCCCTTGGATGTATCTTTTAATCTTCCGTGATAGTGGTGTCACTTGATCGGGCACCAGCCGCGCCATTTCATTAAATTTAGCGGTGTACTACTGGTGTGTCATCGTTCCCGCCTCCAACTGCAGGAAGTCTCTTTCTACCTTGTCCATCTCCCTGTGATGACAGAATTCCTTAATCACTAACTTCTTCAGTTCAGGCCATCTCATTTTTCCAATGGCCCTGCTACCCTCGGCTTGGACAATGTTGTCCCACCAGCACAGAGCCGAGTCCACAAAAGAGTGGGTATCGAATTTCACCTTCTGATCTTCACGGCACTCACTGATATCGAGGACAGCCTCCATTTCCCTCACCACTGGTGAGCGGCTGCAGTAGTACCGTTTCCATTGAAAGTAGGGGCTTGCATCTCATAAACGCCCCATAGTTATAGCCTCGGGTCGCCTCTGGCGCAAGCTCTTCTTCTTCCTCATCATCAGAGAGAACCGTTTCCAGCTCTGGTTGTTCCCGTCCTTCCGAGGACCTATTTCTTTCCTTTCTTTCTCCTTCCCTTACTGCCTTGATCACTTCGGTCACCACAGACGGTAGAATCGTCTGCATGACCTGGTGAACCTCTTCCACCACAGCCTCCTTAACAGAGGCTCTCAGTTTGGCGCTCTCATCGCCACCCTCCGGATGAGGGGTCTCTGGTTCTTCCTGAACCACTTTCTCGACTCTGGGTCTCCCTCTCTTGGGTCGTGGAGCAGCACCGTGACCTCCACCACGAGAGGCTTTTGAAGATCAACCGCCGGCCATCCTCTAAAAGCACACTATAAGATTCAAACACTAACGCGGTCATTCAAGGTAACACTTAGTTTATGTCAAGTATATTAAGTCCCTAACTACAGTGGCCAGTTGTGATTAGCCACTTATTTTACTCTTCATACCCCAAGCATCTCCTATCTTGACTTAATCAGTATCTAAATCGACTAAGAGCACATAATCAAATAGCATGCGCACATAATACCGGTTAACATTAAGAAAGGACATACCTGATGGCACGTAGCTACTCGGGCTGACATCCCACCATTTGTCCCATTTTCAGTTTAAGTTTAGGTTTTAAAAGTTTATTGAACCCAATTCTCTTAAACTTTGGCTCTGATACCAACTTGTAAGGCCCCGTACCCGGGCACCTCACAGTTGGTCAATCACAGCAGTTAAAACACTACACGTTATAATTATACAAACTTAAGCAGCGGAAATGATTTATTAAAAACCATTCATTTCATTTAAAACACTGTTGTTAAGAAATACATCATCATTTACTATTTACAAAAGAATTGTTTTAACGCATTACAAAACATCAACAACATAGAATACGAATGGATGTAAGTCTTTCCCTGCCGAGTAGCTTCACCCTCGTGCCATCCTCAGCAATAATTACCTGCCAACTGAAAATGTATAAAAGCCAGCGTTGCTGAGTGAGTTCTAGTTTTAAAAGTAATAAAATACTTTCTATATGTTGTATATGAAAATACTCTTTTCTGTAAAATACAACTCTGTACTGTATATGCGAGCACGCATTAACTATATGAACAGATAATGTTCGTTCTCTTTACTGTATGCCTTGTCTGTTTTGTAAAATTTTATCTTTATCTTTCACTTTCTGTATGGACCAATGAGCAATACTCCAACTGTATGCGCGATGGAAAACGGGTGATGGGCCATCTATATCCCTCGAAAGGGTCAACTATATCCCGCGAAAGGGTCAACTGTATCCCTCGAAAGGGTCAACTATATCCCTCGAAAGGGTCACCAATATACAAGGCCAACCCAATCACCCAAGACATGCTGCAAAGGTCCTGCCAATCTCAATTAATTGGCCCTGTGTGCATAATAGGGTAGCTAACCCGCAACACAGTTGAGCTAACGACAACATGGTCGTGTACCTCCTGTAAGCTTGCAAGACTTGTTAATATTTTTATTAATGTTCCTCTTCTTTTCTTTATTGCTCTTTCTCTTTATTATTACGATATACTTTACGTTACGATAATAAACATACCACGTAAGGTCACATACTATAAGTAATAATAATAATAGCATTAACAATATTAAGGAACAATCATAACCATGCATGAAACATCATCATAAATAAGCCTCAGTCAACCCTCGGTCAAAACCCTAAAAGCACAGACTCCCAGAAAATTCTGTAAAAATTTCTAAGTGCTTAGGCGCTTTGGCACTATTTGGGCGCATGAGCCCTGTTTGGGCGTTTCATCACTATATAGGAGCATAAGCCAACACTTAATCATTTATCACTTAGGCGCATGAACTATTCAGGCGCATGGGCACTATTCGGGCGTATGAACACTTAGGCGCATGGGTCATTCGGACGCATGGACACTTAGGCGCATGAGCCACTTGGGCGCATGGGCATTATTGTGGCGCATGGCCCTACACTTAGTCGTCCGAATAATATTTCTAGGCGCATGGACCACTTTTCAGGCGCATGGGCTATACTTAAAACATTTCTAAGGCAATTTTAGGCGCATGGCTTACTCTTCAGGCGCATGGATTACACTTAAATCCTTTTAAGGCATTTTCAGGTGCATGAGCCTTATCTAGGCGCATGGACCTTCTAGTATGTTTTCAAACCCAATCATCAAACCCTTCTGTTCTAAGCTTAATGTGGCTATTCTAAACATGAATAACCTATAAGCATTCAAGAATTAACATCCAATCATGCACATTACATACGGATAAACATACATAAGCTTTGAAAATCGTTTAATACATTTTCAGCCCCAAAAGATAGTTTAAAACAAGTAAAAACCGGGGTCTAGAACTCACCTGGTGCAACTTGTGTGTTTCTTCCTTTCTAAGCCGCTTGCAAATGAGTTCAAACACTTAAAAACAACACGAAACACACACACCCGAGCACATACACAAACACATAAGCACATAAGCATATAACCAGGATAAAACCCGTCATAAACGCTTAAAAACCACGAATTCTTACATTGAATTTGATTTCTTCTTCTTCTTCTCTTCAAAACTCGAAGTTCTGCTCTCTCTCTCTGAAAACCGAAAGAAAGTGCGATGTGAAGGGAGGGTGGGCGGCCATGCCCACCTTTACATCAACTTTTCAAAGATTTGTCCTTTTGGACACTTTTAGTCCTTCCACTTGGACTTTATTGATTTTCTTTCATTTATTCTTCATGTCTTTCCTTTTTAAAATAACGGGTGTTACAATTTGAATATACTTACGGAGTATTTGGTTGGAATGAATGCAATGGAATGAAATTAAAAAACTAGTATAATTTCCAATAAATTATGTTTGGGTGGGTAATAAAATGTAAAACCCAATGGAATGTTTCACCTTAATTCCCTTTATTGTAGGATTTGAAATTCCCTCTTTAGGTGGAAGGATTTTGAAATCCTACAACCAAGAGAATTTGAGGTGAAACATTTATTTAGATTTTACATGTCATTAACATAATTTTACATGAAAATTATACTATTTTCTTAATTTCATTCTATTTCATTTCATTTATTCCAACCAAACGTCTTTAAAATGTCATAACCCAATCACGATCATATAGAATTGTTATATATAACTATAACATGAAGTACACATGCAATTTATATTTATAGAATATGTATGTAGTATATATGAATCTATGAATTATACGTTTTCATCATGTGTAAATGTCTAATCTAACTTATGATTTTATTAAGTTATTATCCACGCGTATCTTATGACCTATGTGTGTGTATCGGTATGTATCTATGTATGTATATAGAAACAAGAGTCAAGAAATATATTTTGTTCTAGACTTTCTTTTGCCGAGAATTAGAGGTTGTTGTCCTCATCCCTTTGCTTGATAGTGGCTAGAAGTATTTTGAATACTTTAAACAATTAAACAAACTAGCTTGTTATTTATTATAGTTTTGTTCTACATATATTTACAAATATTAGAAGGTTTCAAGAAGGTGTTTTAGGACGATGATTCGCTTATAAAGTTAAAAGCAGTTATTTGGTCGATACCATCCTTGGAGCTTCATTGCTTGGTGTGGATCATGCAGAAATTCTACCTCTACATCCTACCTTGCGAGCCTGCCGTTTCAAACACAACATAACTTTTAGTGTAAAGGAGCCCTAGAAGTACCTGTTTAGTGAACAAACCGAGTACCTATACTTGGCCGAACACTTACTTGGTGATTACTTTTACTTGGTGATTACTTTACTAGGCCCTATACTGTACAAAGAATATACTGGGTACGGGCTTTTGTACATGTATGGGTTTGTGATTTGTATTAGTATGAACAGTTGATTTTTCAATACAAAATAAAGTTCGTCATTTGTAACTACTGAATTATTGCTAAATATAGTTGGTTATTTTTGTAACTATTGAATTGTTGCTAAAACACATTGATCATTTCTGATTCGAGCTTTGCATAATACAAGTATATTTAAAGTATACTATCTTTTCATTCTTAATTACTTTCGAATCATCATGTATTCAGATTCCACACAATCTACATGAATAATAGTGGTATTGTTTCTATTTAAAGATCCGGAGATTTTGGACTTTATAATTGGTATTAAAGCTTTAAGCTCTTGAAGGCCGATCATACCATCGATTCAAGGTACTTTTAATTTTGTTATACTTGTTTTGTGTTGCTAACAAGCTATTGGTTAGTAGAGAATGTTGTGAAAGACATCAAATTGAAACAAGAAGAACAACTTGATTATTCTTCTTGTTCTTTGAAAACCCATGTTTAAAACTCGAATTTTAGATTTTTGGGAAGTCATCTCATAATTCTCAGTCTTTATATTGGGAAAGAAGATCTTAATCTACTTTCGGACTTCACGAGCACTTTAGTTATTGGCTGCAGGAAATTTACGGTTATAAAAGTACATAGGTTTATTGTTCTTGGGTTTCATAGTTCTTGGGCTCACAAGTTCTCAAGGTATTATTATTCTCGGTAGCTCACGACCAAATTTCTTCTCAGTCGAGTACTTAGTTCTATGTTGAACAAAGTACATGGTGATCTTGAGAAAATATTTGGTTTGATCGAGTATTTATAGTGAAACAGGTACTTAGGGTATAACGATTACTTGAAAGATGCTAAATATTTTTTGTTTCAAAAAATGTCTTCTTCGTAGTATTAGAGTTTGAACAACAATAACAACTGAAACTAAGCCACCACATCTCCAATATAGACATGACTTCTCAGATTAGAGCTTCTGTTATAGAAACTATGTCAAATTTATGGACAAACATGTAGAGATTAAACAATAAAGGTAAAGGTCCACATGTTCCAACATATGTGAAGGCAGACAAAACCACGGATCCTAGACTTTACATCGATGCTAACTATGATGCCTTGGAGAAGGATGAAAATGCATTTGCTTCTCTCATTATGACCATGTCCACAAAAATTAGCCATGGGTTCAAGTGGTGTACCACTACAAAAGAGTGGAATGTGGAAAAGGTAGAAGATATAGGAAGCATAATGAGGATTTAAAAAATAAGCTAATAGGGAAAGTATTTCAACTTTAGATATATATACCGAAAAATTTAAAAATCCAAGATAGATGCCGAAAAGATAGACATTTCAAAATTAAAACTATTTTTAAGTTTTAAAGAATATTTTCTTTCTAATTTAATAAAAGGGTAAATATAAGTGTTACATGTTATCATTACATTCATTTTTCATCAATTTTTTTGTTTCGCTATTCAATTAAATAACTACATTAATTACTAACAATATTATTTATTTCTTACATTATAATTAAATTTATTAAAAAAGAGATCTTTTTATAAATGTTATTTCTATATAAATATTTTTTTGTAAAAAGTTTTTTTTTTCTAAAAATTCAAACTATTGTAACGTAATATTTTAAAATTACTTTTTTCTAAAGTAAATTTTTTATATAACAAAAATAATTGAAATCGAGAGTTGTAGTAAGGACATTTTAAAAAATGAAAATTTTTTAAAACATTATTTTGAAACACAATGTTTAATTTATTTTAAAAAAAACAAAAAATTTAAAAAGTTTATATCATTGTTTTGTTACTAATATTTATTATTCACACGTAACTCCAATAATATCATTTTTTACACTACAAGAAAATGAAGCTAGTGCAACTCATGTAAAATGTTGCGTTATGCTTTGAAAATGTTGAATTATGCATAATGTAACCTTTTATCAAGGGCTGCATTAGATGAAGTTGCATTAGATCTAATGCAACTTTTTTATTAGATGATGCAACTTTTTTTGAAAATGTTGCATTTGCTAATAAAATGCAACTTTTTCAACATGCAATCTTTTTTATATGCTAATGCAACTTAAATTTTACTTTAAGATAACTTTTCTAACACTCAAATGCAACATTTGCTATACCAAAATGCAACCTTATTCCACATCAAATGCAACACTTTTTAGTTTTTTTAATTTCAACAAAAGCAATTTATTTATAGACACATGTAACTCTATAACTCATTGTTTGAAGTAATGCAATTTCTATTAGTATGCAATAGTATCTCAATACATCAACATAATATTATATAAATACATACATAATATATTGTAATGCAACATGTGTTCGACCTTAAAATAACAACATAAACACAATAAAGTTGTTAATTACTATTATAAAAAAGAAACAAAAACCTCCTAATCATCTCTAAGATCCTCAAGTACTCCGGCAGGCAGCTTTTTCATTATATTCCGCATCGTAGCTTCAAAGTTTGCTCGTTGACTATCAAAATCTTTTCGCATAGCTTTAATATCAGCTTTTTTCCTTTGATGGTCTTCTTCAATCTCTTTTCTCATTTCAAGCAATTGTGTTTTCTCAACATCAAGGCTCGCTTTAAATGATTCCATAAAGCTCTTTGAAATCATGTATGGTTCCTCACCACCATTTATTTTTTTCATCATTGTTTTAATAACACCTTTGCCATAAAGTCGAGGGTAGCCATCACGCTCCTTGTCCATTACAATCGTAAAAGGATCAACCAAAGCACTTCCATCTTCTGAAGGTTTGTAATTCTTCATTTGTTCTTTTAAAAAAGAATAAGAAAATATTTTAATAATACAATAATACACAATACAAGTTGCTTGTTAAAAGTATTTAAGTAACAATATAAGTTGGTAACCAGCAAACCTGCAACAACTTTAAATAAGAAATACTAGTAATAGATAAATTATCTAGAAAATTATCTCCACAACTTTATTGTTCCATAACCTCAACAGCTGTGAGAAATGATCTTCTGGAATGTTTTTAAGTCGGTTCTTCCATCTTGTTTTGTTATCCTTATATTGATAAAAATATTTCTTCTTAAACCTACATTTGTGGACTTTATATGACTGTCCAATACTTTTTATAACCCAACTTTTAGTAGCATCGGACACATCGTATTTCTTTAAAGATGATAGAAATTAGTTAAAAATAATATATAAAAATAAATGAAATAAAACTATGTAAAGCCTTACCAAGACATACTCTCATATTTTATCTTTATGTGGTACCTTCTTCCATGAAGTATGAATCAATGGTGCATAACTATGATTACGAGCTAGCGTACCTAAAAATCAAGAGAATTGTCCAACTACATCTTTCTCCTTTGGTACCGGTCCACGGTTGTCCAAATTCATTACATATAATGACCTCTCGCTTATCAACCTTTCGAGTATGCACAAGATGCACATTGTTGGTCCTTTTTTTTTGTTTTAAATTCTAAAATCAAGCATACATCAAAATTTAATATATATATATATATATATATATATAATATATATATATATATATGTATGTATATATATGTATGTATATATAAATGTATGTATATAAATGAATATATAATCAATAACAAAGCCAAACACATGATATAAGTTAAAGCTAACCTTTTGCCTTTTCTAATTCGGTTGTTGCAATTGATCTTGAACTAGTGTGTTGTCCTCGTCTTCAAATCATCATGGCTATCATCTCTTTCTATCTCATCATCATTACTTGCAGATGAAATAAAGTCCATGTCCTTATTTTCATCATCTTGGTCAAACATAACCTTGTCATTGTTAAATACAACATCATAAATAAATATAAATTACAAAATAAACAAAAAAAGAAAAATGAACTATACAACATCTTCTTAACCCAATTCTAAGCTTTTTTAACATAAATCACACTATATGACCATAACATATTTTTTAACTTTTATATAAACTAACCTTAAATTTATTAACATGAGTTAGATCACCAATTATTCCAAAAACCATTTCTATTACCCGGCTATATCTCAAACGGGGACAAACGTTCATACATGCACAAAAGAATTTTAGTTATCATTCTGCAGTGGGTCAAGGTTACCATTCAATTAAGCTTAGATATATTATGTATGCATTCACTAAAACATTATCTACCCTACACAAAATCCACTATTCCTTCGGATACATAAAATCCCAAAAAGAAACCTAGTTAAGTATACTATCATGATAAGAAACCTAGTTAAGAAACCTAGTTAATCCACTTACTTAACTATCATGATAAAGGTTTTATATTTAACATGAAATTTAAGTAAACTATTATCATGAAAATTAAGTAAACTAATCAGCTAATTAACAACTAACTATGAAGAACCAAATAAATTTAGAGTAGCCCACTATTTTGTATTTGGTTAAACAAGTAATAATGAAAGAACTTGCCTTTCTTTTACCATGAGAAATTTGATAACAAGCCAACAGTTTAAACATAACATTTGCAACTTGTCGGAGACATACTTATAGATTCTTGTGAGTTTTTGTTGGACCAAAAGAACCAATGAGCCTGATCAGAAAAACCTCTAAGTCCCACAGACATTACAACTACCGAAGAAGATTACAACAGCTGAAGACATCAGCTGATTACAAAGTCTGAAAGTAAAGTACTGAAGACAAAAACTAAAGACAAAGACTGAAGACAAAGACTGAAGACCAGAGTGATCAGTAGTTGTCACAACAGCAGAAGTTATTAACTTCAGTAGTTGTCACAACAACTGAAGTTATTAACTTTAGTAGTTGTCACAACAGCTGAAGTTATTAACTTCAGTAGTTGTGATGGTTTTCCTTTTAGTACTTGTAATTTACATTTCAGTAGTTTATAGTTTTAGTAGTTTTAGTTCAGTAGTTTTATGTTTTTGTACTTAGCATTCTGTGAGATGTGATCAGTTGTTGAGAACATTCTCAGTAGTTTGTATAGTTTCAGTTGTTTGTATAATTCTGTTAGATGTCACTATCAAGTGACATCAGCAGACGTCACATTCCTTATATAAGGAATGTTGACCTAATTGTAATGTGTGACTTTAAGCCACCACGAAAGTATTTGAATGAAATATTCCTTTTGCAGAATTCTCTCTTTTTCTATACCGTGCACTATTCCATTAAATATCAATTGTGTTCTTGCAAAATTGTTTAATTCATTGATCGAATTCCGCTGCAATCTACTCTAATCAATCAAACTTAGATCGCTGATCCTAACAGTTTTTGTGTAACATAATAGTATTTAAGATTAACATGCCCGGATGAAATGTGAAAGTTACACAACATAAGTACCTTGAGATCTCACAATATATCCTTTATTCCCATCACACTCCAACCCTGCTGGTTCCATATCTACTTTATTAACATCTAAAAGCATATTAGAGTAAATTAGTATGACTGACTTCTTATTACGTAATAATTAAATGGACTTTAAGATCATAAACACAATACGTTGAAATATTTCATCATCACCGTCATCATCCTCATTATCATCCTCAGTAACAAGAACCAAACTTTTCTTTGATCTATGTTTAATAAACGTAGGTTTCACTAAATTTTGTTTGAATACCTCCCTTTGCCTTGTCTCTTTATTACTTGAAATTAAGTCACCCATGGTAAGTGTTGCTTTTGAATGGTTCTCTCTTACTGTATTTGAATCCGAGACCTTTGGAGCGATCACTCGACGTTGCTTTGTCAAATTAGCAATTTTATTCATAGACATTGGTGAAATATATCATGGACGATATTGCTGCAACAAAAATATTATTTTCGTGAAAACATAAATATATAGCTAAAAATTAAATAATCTTATTACCTTTCTAGCTAGTTCAACACTTGTAACAACCTCTGTATAATCTTCGCCACTATTATCACCCATTTCAGGAATGTACTCTACATCTCTCGCATTGGAAAATATTGGGTTCAACTTCTTTTTCTTTGATTTTTTACTTTCTACCAAGCATGTCAAAGACTTTGCAATGTTTTTAACTCCCAAATCTTGAAGTCTTGCTTGGTTTTCTTGAACCCTTAATCGTTTAAGTTTTTCATAATCATTCAACTGTGTTTTGTTTGTCATTAGATCTATCAAATTCATACCAAATCATACCAGGAACAGAACCATCACTTCACAAAACATTAAACTCAGTTGTTTTAGTAATCGAATGTATAACAAAAATCTAGACATTAACATATCTAACACCCATTTACAACACTAAGCATCAAGAGAGAATGCAGCTAGAACAAGCAAAATAAACATCACAGTAAAATTTAAACCACGTTGTTAAGTTAAAAATAAACCGTCTTAACCTTTTTACCTATCTATTCAATGCAATATACATGAGTTCAATAACCGTCTACATTATGCCCCTTTCTTCTTTGCTCAAGTTCATACCAAACACTTCAAGATAAAACAAGCACCCTACAAGATTAATAGCAGTATCCTACCGGAGTAATTGTGTCACCTATCTGCACCAAACTAGCAAATAACATGGCCTTTTTTTCTAGCAGAAACAGTAAGCAGCGATGCTTAGTGATTATAAAAGTAATTATATTTAAAAAGAGTGTGAAAAAAAGACCTTATAAGAATCAAACTTGTGACCTACAAGAGGGTTGGACAGGCAGGTAACCAAGGTAATCCAGTGAAATAAGACCACATTATTGGTTGCATTCTGATCTTAGTCTTTGTGAATGCATGAACAAACCATTACAATTGACTAATTACCTTTGAAAAAATTACTAATAAACTCTAATGAATTTCATAATAATCACCTACAAAAATATCAGTCATAATTTACCAAATATGGTACAAAATCATCTATCTTCAATCATCAAATGTTTGCTCCTGTAAAAAAATAAGAAAAACCTAATACTAATTTCTTGATTCAAATAGATAATGAAGGAAGAATACCAATTATTGACTATCAATTTCTTGAATCAAATTACGATGAAGGCGGAAGATCGGAAACCGAAGTGCTTGAATCAGAGAATGAGATTGTTAAGCATGGAGATCGATCTGGACATTCAGTTGCGATTATAATTGGGGGAATACCAATTAGGGGAGATTTCTAATTTTCAGGAAGTAATTACGAGGGAACAGGTTATTTGGCTTTAAACCACTTGAATCCACCCACCTATTTGGTTCTGTCTATGGTTGGTTATGCATTTTAAAGATAGAGATGGCATGGGCGTGGGCATATGGCTGTGGGGTTGTAGTCTGTATGAAGTGGGATGTATAAGTGGATAAAGAAGACATACAACTTGACAAGGCATATAAAGGTAGAAGTTATGAACGCATTTAAATTTACATAGCAACCACTCACAAAGGTTATTTATTATAATAATTCTTTTTTTGTAAGAATGATATGGATTTATTAGATTTGTAATACACAAAAAGGAATACTAAAAACTTATAATAAACTAATAATAATAATACACATCGATTTTTTAATGACAAGTGTTCGATCTTGCTTTAGATGATATGTGTTATCCTAATCAGGCTTACATGTTTGTTTCACAATCGGGACTGCACCCCAACTCTCTCAAAAGAAAACCATGAAACATGTTGTTGAGAAAACCCTCTAGTTAAACTCTAAGAATTTTACTTAGAGTGAAACTTGAACTCATGTCCACCTAATATTTACATCCATAAGTGACAAATCAGAGTTAGTTGGTTAGTTTAGATCAAACGAGGTCATTGATTGTTTTTTAGGGTCTCCCATGTTCATTTATAGTCATTTATGGTTATCACATATCGCTTCAGGTTATTGAAGATCATATATGGTCCATTAGAGTTATTTAAGGATGTTGTTGGTAAAATAAGATAATAGATTGTTAGACATGAATACGATTAGGTATATTTACGATAAATTAGTGTCAATTACGCATTGTTAAAGTTAATTTGATCATTGCTCACAAGTCAGAGTTAATTTTAGTTTATTAAGGTGAATGATGGTTGATATTTGTTGTTTTAAGGTTAATTATGGTCAACCACAGTTAATGGTGATTTATTATGGTCATTAACAATTGATCCGAACGATTGATGTTTCATTAGGGTCATTACGATCAATAGTCCATAAACTATGTATAAAATTATTTTCATGACCGAGCCGACCCGCTCATTTTCTTTGATCTTTTAGGGTTAGAATAATTTTCAATGGACAACCAGAGTTTACTTTGGCCCTTAAGAATTAACCATGGTCGTCAAACGTTGTTTTATGAAAAATGATGGTACATTAAGGTCAATGATGGATCACTAGGGTCGTTTAGGGACATCGTTGGTAAAACGAGGTTACTGATGGTCAAATATGCTTATTAATGATCTATTAGGACATGTCTGCCCAATTACGATCACTAACGCTCATTTTAGGTTAACTTAATTCATTAGTGACATGTTAAAGTTAATATTAGTTCATTAGGGTTATTTTTCTTTGGATGGGAAGTTGCTTAGTAGCGCACCACATGACTAAAGGATAAAAATTACGATTGGGGACTTCAACTTTTGTATGTGAAATTGGAGTTGATTCAGGCTTTATTTTCTTGGTAATTGGTCAAACATGGAAAAGTTAAAAAGACTCCACTGGAATGTAAACGGGTCAAACAGGTTAAGCGTAACCCATTACATAATTAATTTCCTATTAAGTTTGAAAAGGTGATTACAAAATAACTGTTGTAATAATACTTTTTACAATCATATATAAGTTTAAAAAAAGAGACAAAATGAGCCGTACGTTCTCATATGAAGCCATAATAATCAAAATGACTTGTACTTATTTTATGATGCCATAATAATCAAAATGACTTGTACCTATTTTGCGAAGCCATAACAATCACAATGCAATTAAAATGGGTCAAAACAACCTTAACACACACAGTTTATGAAATTATAACGATGCATTTTCTATTTTATATTGGTCAAAACGACCCGTACACACATCATGAAATTATAACAATCCACTTTTAACTTAAGAGGGTCAAAATGACCGTAACAACTTTATGAACTAAAATAAATCAAAATCCTACTAAATGTTAAAGATAAGAAAAAGTGACTTCTCAAAGACAATAATGAATAAACTCCTGGACAAAAAAATGTTGCCTTTGCTTTATGAACTTGAACTATATTGTAGCTTCTCCTTTATATACACTAACAAGTTGTAGCCTTTGTGCTGCAAATTAAAGATCATACAAATTAGCCATTAAATATCTCACCACTACAACACAAGTTCACATGACAAATGAAAAAAAAAAAGCAGTCCAGATGATTTAAATGCAGCAGAGACCAAAGAAAAGGTCTTTAGCAATAATATATACATGCATCAAAAAATCAAAGTATTTGGAAGAGAAATAGTTACACCAATCACCTAAGAATTTACTCTAACCCATCCATGCTAATGATCTTGATCAGTCGGGCCTGGACATAAATCAGCAAATTGAAGTAAAATACTACTTGGTTAATTTCATTACCAATTAGCAGCTTTGACTTTTCAAAGTCAATAAGACATTACATAACAATTTAGTAACTTAATCACCATCTTCTTCTGCGTCCATCCAGTCCCATAATGTATCTTCTTCAGAATCATCACAATTCTCACTATCTACCACAT
Source organism: Flaveria trinervia (assembly GCA_025506515.1). NCBI lineage: Eukaryota > Viridiplantae > Streptophyta > Magnoliopsida > Asterales > Asteraceae > Flaveria > Flaveria trinervia. The sequence goes on from CM046458.1 coordinate 22,892,075, forward strand.
CTATAGCATTTAGTTTCATACTTGCATCAACTATAATAGGAGGGATATCTTCTCTTGTCAAATTTGTCTCTTGCTCACTAGTAGGTGCAAAAGAACCCAACTTATCTTCGTTACTCTCACACCAATAGGAGCCACCATCAGTTTCATTATTTTCTTCACCAAAGTCATATACATCTCTTGGAACCATATTGATAACATAACGCAAACCATCTACTATAGGGTCTGGTACATAGATCACTTGTTTTACTTGGGAAGGCATGACAAAAGGATCATCCGGATAGCAAACTTTTTTTAAAATTAACGCATGTTAAGCCATAATCATCTTTCTCAAGTTGGTACCACCCACAATGAAACAATACAACTTTAAACTTTGACCAATAGTCAAGTTCAATTATGACCAAAATTCTACCATAGTAGTCAACATTCCCAACAGTTGGATTTTTGTCTCGAGAACTCGCAAAGCTAGGAGTTAAAGCTGTAATTGAAATACCACTATTTTGAGTTTAACATTTAGCATCTCGTGATTTGGTGCGAAACCTATATCCATTGACATAATACCCATAGTATCTCTTTGATGTAGGACTAGGACCCTTAGCAAGCCAAAAGATATGATCTGGAACATCATTATTTATTACTTTTTCTTTGAACCAAGCGGTGAAATCATGACTATGGTTTTGGGCTCGTGCCTATCGAATTTGTCTGGGTTGATTTTCTGTTTGATCTTATACGCCCAAGACACAAACAAGATTGATGTGGTTAGTACGTTATGATCCAAGTCGGGTCATACCCAATAACAAGCTATACAAACACCGATAAATATTTATTTGTTGATGAGATCATACAAATAAATATTGACACCAATTTATTTGTTGAAGACTTAAACAGCTGAAGACTAAAGTGCTGAAGTCCAACAACTGAAGAACACAAGTGCTGAAGCTGAAGACTAAAGTGCTGAAGTCAATTAGCTGAAGAACACAAGTGCTGAAGCTGAAGACCAAAGTACTGAAGTTCAACAGCTGAAGAGTCCACAAGTGCTGAAGATCAACAACTGATGTACAAAGTCTGAAGACAAAGGCTAAAGACATCAGCTGATGACATCTGCTGAAGTCATCAGCTGATGAAGCGTCTGAAGTTTAAGTCTGAAGACCAAGTGCTGAAGTTTCAGTAGTTTGTCACAACAGCTGAAGAATACTTCTTCAGTAGTTGTGTTTATCAGTAGTTTTATGTTTTTGCTTTTAGTAGTTTTGTAAAACGACTGAAGAGCTTGTTCTTCAGTCGTTGTAGTTTCAGTAGTTTCTTATCAGTAGTTTTGTAATAAGTAAACACTTAGTTTCTTGTAAGAAGATGTCAGCTGTTAGACATCTTCAGTAGTTTTAGTGTTTCAGTAGTTTGTTAAATAATGGTTAGATGTCACTATCAAGTGACATCAGCCTACGTCATTTTTCCTTATATAAGAAAGAATGACCTAAATTGTAATTTGGCAAATGCCATGCCAAAGCGTGTGATTGAATGAAATATTCCTTTTGCAGAAACTTTCTCTCTCTATACTAATTCTGTTCATTGCTATATCTTCGGTATTCTTGCTCGAATTGTGCTAGTTGGTACTCTATTCCGCTGCTGAAATCATTCGAATCGATCAAACTAGATGCTGAGATCCTATCAATTTTCTCACAGCAACCTGAAGCAAGTAATGTAAAAATACGTGAGCATCATGACTCTTGTAACCTAAAAATTTCTTTTCCGAAGGATAAACACAACGTGCAATATTAGACGCATGCCTGTAAGGTAATTTTGTTTCCTTCAAAACATGACAAAAGCTAACTTTCTCTTTTGAAGACATTGAAAAACATGCATTCTGGATGATAACATGTTGACTGTCAGCAGAAAGTACCGGTTGAAGCCTTTCTTTAATGTTGAGTCCTAAAATGTCAAATTAGGCTTTTGGGTGATCTTTTGACTTCCCACTAATATCCAACAAAGGCCCTATCACATTATCACATATATTTTTTTCAATGTGCATCACGTCAAGATTATGTCGACATTTATTAAATTTCTAATACGGTAAATAAAATAATATTGACCTTTTCTTCCATGGAAAAGTGTTATCATTTTTCTTCTTTTGTGTCTTTCCAAATATATTTTGAAAATTAGACAACTCAGTCAAAGCTTCAATACCTGATAAGGGTTTTGGAGAAAGTCTCTTTTCAATCTTTCCATTGAAAGCACTTTTATTACGTCGCCATGGGTGGCCAACATCTAAAAATCTATCGTGATCCATATAACATGTTTTCTTATTATGCTTTAAGTAAATTGAACTAGTTACATGATTGTAACATGGACATGCAAAATTTCCTTTTTTTTCCACCCTAACAACATTGAGTAACCTAGAAAATCACTAATTGTCCATGTTAATGTTGCATGCATTTTAAATGTCTCGTCTTTAGATTTATCATATGTCTCCAACCCATTAACCCACAAATCCCTAAGCTCATCAACTAAAGGTTGTAAATAAACATCTATGTTATTACCTGGAGATTCTGGTCCAGGTATTAACAAAGATAGCATAATGTTTTCCGGTTTTAATGCCATCCATGGAGGCAAATTGTAGTTAACTAACACCACAGGCCAAGTGCTGTGAGCAACGCTCATTGTTCCAAACAGATCAAATCCATCACTTGCCAACCCTAACCTCACATTTCTAGTTTTTTTACAAATTGAGGATATAAAGAATCAAATTCCTTCCAGCTTTGACCATCTGCAGGATGTCATAAATTTCCGTCTTTAGGACGTCCTTCATCATGCCATGTCATATGTTTAGCTGTTTCTGAACACATGAAAAGTCTTTGCAACCTCAGTTTTAAAGGCAAATACCAAACGAATTTAGCCAGAACTTTTAAAGATTTTTTAGAATTTTCACTATGTTTGTTCTGTTGCTTCTCGTTCACTTGTTTCCACCTAGAGGTGTGGCAAATGTGGCATGCTTCATTATGTTCATACTCTTTCCAAAAAATTATACAATCATTTGGACAAGTAGGAATCTTTTTATAATTAAGCCCTAAATCTCTTATGATTTTTCTAATTTGAGTAAAACTTGCTGGAAGTTTTGCCTCTGGAATCATTTCTTGTAAAATTCGCAAAAGATCATCAAATGCCACATTACTAATTCCATGAAAGGTCTTGTAGTGAAGAAGTCTAACGATGAAAGATAGCTTTGAAAACTTTTACACCCGGGAAATAACTCTTCCTTTCCATCTTCTACCAGCTCATAGAACTTTTTAATGTTTTCATTTAAACCTCCTTATATTGTATTTGTTTCAACTATAGTATCTCTAATCTATCATGTAATAATTCATCAAAATCATCATACATATCATCTTCAATATCATCTATGTCGAAATTCAATCTTGTTTGTGAGGAGGTTTCTCCATGAAAAACCCATGCATAGTAGTCTTCTACAAATCCGTATCCTTTTAAATGATCGAATACTTCATCTCTTTGATGCCAATAATGATTCATACAACGTTTGCAAGGATAACATATTTGAGACCCTTCAGCCGCCTTAGAAAATGAAGCATTAGGAATTCAGTAACTTCGGCTTCAAACTCAGGTAACCGTCTAGGTAAATACATCCAGTTTCTAGCTGTAACACCCGAATATTTTCTTTGAAACCGAAAAAAGAAGAAAAAGAAATAAAGTCCAAAGTCGGGGGCCAAACTTGCTAAAACAGGAGAAAGATTGGATGTGTAAGGGAATAAGAGGGGAGGGCAGCCCACACCTTTCCCCACACTCACAAAATCTGCCAAAGAGGAGAAGAAAGGGAGAAAAAGAGAGTTTTAAGCTCGGTTCTCGTGGATTCGAGCAAGAAAGTTGAAGTGTAGCGAGTTGAATCAAAGCTCTAATCGACGGTGTCGTTTGTGTGAGTTCTAGGACCCCTCTTTTAAACGTTTTCAACTGATTTGGGGCTGGAACACATAGTTAAACCCGTTTTTGAAGTGTGTGTTGAACTCGTATGTATGTGTTTGTGTATGATGCGAGTGGAGTTTGTTTTCGGGCTTGTGTGTGCTGGAATAGTATTGTGGTATGTGTTTCTAAGGTTTAGGATGGTTTATTTTGGCTTAGAACGAGTTTGGAAGGTTTGGTGGCCGAAAAGTGCAGATTAGGTTCGAGATGAACTGCATTCTGCATCAGCTAGGGCTAGGTGACCGAAAGGAGGCCATACGACCAAAAGGAGTGTGACTGAGGTTCATTCGCATGTGAGTCGTGCCATTGGATTCCATTCGCTTGTGAGTCGTACGATTGAGGGCCATTCACATGGGGTGTCATGCGACTGGAGTCCATTCGCGTAAGTGACCATCCGCATCAGTTTCATTTGCACAAGGTGTTCATCCGCATTAGTTCCATTCGCATGGAACTCATCCGCATTGTGTTCATCCGAATTAGGTCCATTCATATAAAGCCTATTTGCTTGATGTTTATTCGCATGGTGTTCAGTCGCATGGGAGGCCCTGCAACTGAAGGGTGCCCATACGCCCATGTAGGGCTTGTGTACCCGAGGGAACATAGTTTATTTACTCACTTTTGGGGAAAGTGCAGATGTAAATTTTGACGTGGAAGGTTTCCGGGGGTTCTGTTAGGATCGTGTACTGGACGAATACTAACAGATTTACCCGTATACCGAATCAAATAGTGCGGAATCCTATTTGATTGGCGATCCAATCAGTGAGAACGCATGTAGAATCAATTAAAGATTGAATCTAAACGTTAAGAATGATTAGCAATCGATCCACTACGATCTATGAAGTTGGAGCAAGTTGTTAGAGGTCTTTGGACGGCTAGGGTACCTCTAGGTATCGAAATATTCAAACTATCTCGTTTTTCCACGATTTAAGTGGTATTTATAGGTTAGGGTTTCTTAATCGTGCGACTGGACCATTTGCATGGTTCAGCCGTGCGATTGAGTCATGCGGTTGATCCATTCGCACGACAGAGTGTTCAGTCGTGCGACTGAGTCAATCTCATGTTACAATCATGCGACTGATCCCGTCTCCTGGTTCATTCGTACGACTGGTTCATTAGCATGAAGTTGTTCATGCGTGTGGTCCATTAGCATGGTCCAATCGCATGAGAACTTCACATGATTAAGTTTGAATATGTTTCATAATCATTAATTGATTTAGATATTATCCAAACAACCATAACCTATATAGTTAGTTCAATAAGCATTATTACATACCAACCAATGAATTATTCAACATTATAAGCACAACCACATATTGTATTTCATTAGGTACCCGTATAATTGCATATGTGTAAGACAATAAAAACATATTACATTAAGTTCAGAAACTAGGGACACATGTATCTACAAACTCCCCCTTGGACCTAGTTTCGTCTAATGTCTTACATCCTTCATGAGTTCCTCAAACTTCTTGTACTTCTCTTCTCTAGTGACTCCGACATGTATCTCAAAAGCAAAATGGAGTCATATAACATTCTGAAAATGTAAAGCTTATACAATATCTTGAGAGTCATAGAATAGTGGCCACTTGTATAATGTATAGACATCATCTGCAGATAAGTTTGTAAGCCATATTGGGTCAAACTCCCTAATGGTTTCCATTACACCATTCTTGTTCAAAACTATGACTGTCTCTCCTGTCCTGCAATCATACTACCACCACTTGAAGTGTGGAGTGAAGTCCTGTGGCATTTCCCGTAGAGGGATCTTAGACATTTTGCGCGGAGGACTCCACTTCATCACTATTTTAGGTTTTCCAGTAATGCATTAACCTCAGACCGTCTGATATACCTCGTTGGCTATTGAGGTTTGAAGTTGACCCATCTGGTGTGGTACTCTCTTTTTAGTGCAGTTTCAAACCAGCATGACATTTTGCATGTTTCAGCGTATAGCAATTTTAACTTTGCTTACTGGTTTAGCTCAAATCCAGGCAGAGTGTTCAGGTCATGTGGGAACCTGAAGTACTCAATCCCTTTTCTCACATTTAACTACATAAACATTGAGATCTTCAAAATACGCCCATGCTATGATTTTTCCCGGCACCTTGTGATGTTTCTTCACTTTGTATAGCTTGGTGTAGACAGTTGACGTTGAAGCACTGCGTTGGGCTCTTATTTCTTCAAAGCATCCGGCCCACTTAGCCTTTCTGATATTGACATCAGCTTCCGAGGCTTCGGCCGTATCTTCTTTCTTGTCAGACTCTTATTCCATCTTATCCAAAGTCTCAAAAGTTTCACTGACAAGATTGTCGCCTAGATTGGGAACAACATTACCCTCAATGTCAGTGTACTCTGGATAGTGTTGGTCCGTGACATCTTCAATCTCGCTCTCATCAACATCGTTGAGCTCGTCATCACTTTCCACATGGACTGTTGGAGCATCTTCATGATCTCATATGGATTAAGTTGGAATATTTCAGCAAGTTGCTCATCGGTAAGATCATGAATTATCTCTCCTTCTCAGGAGTGTAATTCACTGATCTTCTGACTATTCCCTGCAGATCAAGAATCATCGTGAGCTAAGTCTTGATCTGTTGGAGGGGAGCATCATCATATTCATCTATTTGGTAGTTTGGATCTGCTTGATTTAAAACATGTAACACATCAACCATTAGTCAACAATCAAGGTAGTAAACATCAACAATAAATATAAACATTAATTACATTAATTTGATACAAGATTCAAATAAACATGATTTAAATAACATAAACAACTAAGCATTACTCTTGTCTTGTATCATGTGCTCCTCTGTTGACGGGGCTGATGTGGAGGCACCTTGGTCTTGAGCTCTCTTGGTCCTCTTTTCACTTGCAGATATGGCACCTACAGCAGAAGTATCATCATCTCCATCATCATTATCATCAACATCATCACCAGCATCAATATCCTCCCCTTGATCATCAGCATTATCATCATCATCATCACTATCATCACTATCATCATCATCACCATCATCTCCATCTCCTTCTCTGATCTTTAAGTGATAGGATCAAATGAATAAATCTATGATGATTTGTAACACAATTCAATGAAATTCACACAAATTAATCAAATCAAAACAAGATATCAATAAAATTCAAGTTTTCATTAATATCAAGCTAAGACAATTACAAGTATGAAAGCAGATTCGAATATCTTGTGTATTCGTTTCTATCTACCTGCAAATCTAAGCTATTTATACTGAAAACAAAAAGTAAAAGAACTAACAAATTACACAAATAGTCCCTATACTATTACAAACTATCAAAAGACAAATAAATACAACATGTTAATCTTTCTTAAAGCACTTAACAATACTCCCCCTAAGATTGACATGGTCTTCAGTCTTCAAAATCTTCAAGCTTGACTGCTAACTTTATCTTCAATTCTATCTTCAGCCTTGACTTCATCATTCAAAGTAATCTGCTGGTTCTTCTTTGACTTTGAACATTGGCTTCTGTTTGTACATATCTAATTCTTTCAAAGCTTTTGATATTGAAGACTTGAATTTACTTGCAAGAATGCCTTGTTCGGGTTTAGCTTCATTTGTTTTAATCTCCATCTTATCCATTCTTTCCAATGTATCTTTTGAAAGACATGAAATATCAATATTAGCATATAACTCAATAGGCTTGTTACTTTCCTTTGAGTACACTTCTAATACCCCTTTTCTTGATATTCTTATGAATTCAATATCTTTAATATCTTTCTTGACAATGTTGGCATACGCAAGAGCTTTTCTCAAAGATATTCTTTCCATGGCAGCATTCATTACATTGATAATAGAAAGAAATATTTCTTGTCTTGCTCAGCCACTTCAGGAGATACTTTCTCAATTTTTGAACTGACAAAAATGAATATAACTTGGATTTAACAGTTTTAGTTCAAAAACTCAAATAAATTAATCATGTCCTCATCCCATCTTTCTAGATTTCGGACTAACTTCAGCTCAAATGTCAGTGTTATAAAACCATCTGAGAATTGGCTTTGAGTTTTGATTACCTTCAATCACTTTCAGTCCAGGAGTTGTAACTTTTTCAAAATATTTATCACAAAATTCTATCAAAGAATGTTCTTCTTCTGATTGAACTCCCTTAAGCTTATTATTTTTCTTCAGAGTAACAAAATACTCTTTGTCCTCTTGATCACATCTTGTGTTAAGAAAATTACTTGATCTATCCAATCCTCTTCTTAATAATTCTACAAACATCTTCCCACGTTTTGAATCAGAAGGATTGATCAGAGGTAATCTATTCAGCTCTTTTAAATCTTGCACATGAAGTTTTATGATACTGGAGTAAAAATGATAAACATCACATATAGCATTTACTCTCTTTATCAAAAGGCATCAAACATTTCATCATACTTCCATGCAATGATCTTTACTTGGTTGGTAAAATCTGGAGCAATCACAGCATTTAACAGTTCAACAACTGATTGTCCTTTTTGCAATATATTTCTTACCAAGTCTCCGGTTGTTCTTGAATTATCAAGAATATGCCTTTGTTCACTTGATGCTTTATAAGTTTGTCTTTCTGGATCAGCAAACATTTCTATCAATTCTTTTCTATGAGCATGAGCATCATCAAATCTTGACATTTGTTTTATCTCCTGAGGCTTTAACATTCTAGTTCTTTTTGTTATTTCAAGATACTGAGGGTTATGTGTATCAAGCACTATCATCTTCTTCATTTGTTTCTCAGTTTCTTGAAAGCTTCTGACAAGATTTATTAGAGATACAGATTGTAATCTCTTCTGCTTCCTCCAAGGGTAATTTCTAGCTTGCAACCATGATCTAAGAGCGGGAATACTCATATCATCTGGATCCGGATGGTGTAGCTCAGAACTAGACAGTTCTTCTACATTTATTACTTCTTTTGTTCTTATCCATTCACTATGCTCAACCACTATCTCATTTGGATCTATTGAAGCAACTGACTCTGCATAGATACATTTCTCGTATTCATCATTAATCTGAGAAAGAGTCAGTCCATCCAAATATACTCGATTATATTCATGTTCACAAGATAATTATATTTTTCTTCAAAATCTTGTGGTACTTCATTTTGTTCTTGTATATGTTCTTGTGAAGAGAAATGTGACACAAATTCAGCTTCATCAATATCTTCATTATCAAGAACTTCATCATACCAATCATCATTGTATATTCCTTCAATATCATCTAAAGCATCAATCTGTTTTTGAACATTTTGCTCTTCAACCAATTCTTCAGTTCTTTGAAGCTTAGAAGAGGATTCTGTTTGATCAATATCTTCTAACTCATTCACTTTCCTTTTGCCTTTTCTTTGCTCAAGATTTTCTTCAACCTGCATCTCAGTACTAATCACATGTACTGGTGATATAGATTTCTGAGCTTCTCTTTCCTTTATCAATTCAGCTTTGAGATTTTCATTTTCTTTAGATAACTTCTTGAATTTCTCCTCAAGACTATCATAATCTTTAATCATAACTTCAAAGTTATTTATCACATCTTCTTTATCTTTGGCAAAACTAACAATCTTTTCATCTTTTAACACATTTCTTCAGAAACTTAAATTTTCATCTTTGAGTTTGAATTTTTTTCACAAGATCTGATTATCTCTTTCATTCTTTCATTTTCACTTTCAACTCTTCAATCTCTTTTTCTTTATTTAAATTTTCTTCTTTCAATCTTTCAATCTCATCAACTTCAACTATTTCCTCTGTTTGTATAGACACATTGTGTGACATACTAACAGGGATTTCTTCTGCTCCATCATTTGTATCAATTTCAAATACTGGATTTAATAGGACCTGGTATTTAAACGAAATACCGAATGATTAACGTGTAAACCAAACCAAATAGTGCGGAATCCTATTTGATTGGCGATCCAATCAGTGAGAACACACGTAGAATCAATAAAGTATTGAATCAAACATTAAGAATCGATTAAGAATTAATCTACAGTGTTCTATGAACTTGGGGTATCAACTTGGAGGTTTCTGGACGGCTAGGGTACTTCTGGAGTCGAAAAAGAATGAATGCTTACGTTTTTCCACGAATTGGGTTGTATTTATAGGTTAGTATTGTTCATTCGTGCGACTGAACCATTAGTATGGTTCAGTTGTGCGATTGAATCATGCGGTTGATTCATCCGCATGACTGAGTGTTCAGTCGTGTGACTGAGTCAATCTTATGTTACAATCATACGACTGATCTAGTCTCCTGGTTCAGTCGTGCAACTGAGTCATTCGTATGAAGTTATTCATGCGTATGGACTATTTAGGCACATGGACACTTAGTCGCATGGCCATTCGGACGCATGACCACTTTTGGGACGCATGGTCCAGTCGGACGCATTAGAACTTCACATCACCAGGTTTGAGTGTATTCAACATCATAACTTTATGCGTAACACTTCAAACAGTCACAAACCTAATTAACCAATTCAACATCAACTCATTAATGAAATATTAAACATTAGAAATAACAGACAATCAATATCATTTCATTAATCATTCTAACCATTACATCAGAATCAGACAAACAAGATCTATTACATTCATATCATGATCTAGGGACATACATGTACCAACAAACTCCCCCTTGGGCCTAGATCCCTCTAATTTCTTGTTGTCTTCATTACCTCCTCATACTTCTTGTACTTATCCTCTTTTGTGACTCCTGCATGAATCTCAAATGCAAAACAGAGTCGTATAACATTTTGGAACTGGAGGGCTTGTACTATGTCCTGCGTATCATAGAACAGTGGCCACTTGTATAGAGTGTAGACATCATTTGCTGACAAGTTGGTGAGCCACATTGGGTCAAATACCCTGATGGTATCCATTTGGCCCTCTTGTTTAGGACTATGACCGCTTCTCCTGTCCTCCAATCGTAGTACCACCAGTTAAAGTGTGGAGTGAAGTCCTGTGGCATTTCCCTGAGTGGGATTCTTGATATCGTGCGCGGAGGACTCCACTTCAACACTATCTTTGGCTTTCCAGTAATGGCATCAACTTTAGACCTTCTGATGTACCTTGTAGGCTGTTGGGGTCTGAAGTTAACCCACCTGGTGTGGTACTCCTTAGGGCAGTCTCAAACCAGCCTGACATCTTTCTCGTGTCAGCATACAACAGCTTCAGTTTGGCCAGCTGGTTGAGCTCAAAACCTGGTAGAGTCTTTAGATCATGTGGAAATCTAAAGTACTCTATGCCCTTCTCCCTCTTAACGGCATAAACGTTAAGGTCATCAAAATATGCCCATGCTATAATCCTGCCTGACACCTTATGATGTTTCTTGACTCTGTAGAGTTTGGTGTAGGCGTCCTGTTTAGGTGCAGCACGTGGGCTCTAACTTTTTCAAAACAGGCAGCCCATTCAGCCTTTCGGACATCAACATCATCATTTAAGGCTTGGGCCGATCCCTCTTTCTTCTCTGACTCCTGCTCCATTTTGTCTAACACCTCAAATGTATAACTGACAAGGGATTCACCCAGATTGGGGACCACATTTCCTTCATTGTCAGCATACTGAGGGTAGTGCTCTGCAGTGACATCTTTATCTCTATTTCATCAACGTCATTGAGCTCTTCGTCACTTGTCGAGTCGCACGTTGGAGCATCCTTCACAATCTCATCGGGATTTAGCTTGAAGATCTCAGCTAGTTGCTCATTTGATAGATCGTGAATAATTTCCCCTTCTTCAGGGTATAACTTACCGACCTTCTGACGATCCCTTGCAGATCAAGAATCATAGTTAGCTGAGTCTTGATCTGCTGAAGGGGAGCAACATCGAATTGTCCCTTGAAAGTTTGGATCTGCTTGTTGTAAACATGTAACACGTCAAACATTAGTTAATAATCAAGACAGAAATACATTAATCTTAATATAAACATCAAATGCATAAGTTTAATACATGATTCAAGTACAAAGGCTATCAAATACATAATCATCTAATCATTACTTTTATCTTGAATTGCTGGATCATCATTTGGTGAGGCAGAAGAGGAAGCTAGTTGGTCTTGATTTCTCTTGATCTTCTTTCTTGACCCTGAGCTGAGGCTGATGCAGCTGCATCTCCTCCTTCATCATCATCATCCTTCTGCCTGGCCTCTGTTCTTTCTTTCTCATCCCCTTCATCATCATCACTCTCTTCATCTTCATCCTCATCATCATCTACACCCTCAACACCATCTCCTTCCTTTATCTTCAGAGGCTCATCTTTAGTTCCTTTGAGCTTGAGCATGATAGACTTTTTAGCATCCTCCAACTCCTCAATCTTCTTTTCTGATATGACTCTGTGCTCTTGGAGTTGGGCAATCTCTTCACTCTGAGCAGACATTTGCTGTGCCTGCTGCTCAATCAGCTGAGCCTGCTGAGAGATCTGCTGGGACTGTTCAACTATGAGATCTGCCAACTGACGAGTCTGCGCAGTCTTCTCATCATTGGCTGCTAACAAGTGCATCACCATACGGTTCAGCGCTGATAGCTGTTCCCTACTCCAATGGGAGGTAGAGATGATCCATATAGGGGGGTGGGATGTGAGGGACCCGGCTTGGTGGCTAGTGGTAGTAGTGGTGGCAGTGGTGAAGATTGGTTTAGGTCTAGATGTAGTGGTGGTGATGTAGGTGTGAATGATATAGTGGTGGTTGGGATATATGTGTGGTAGGGGGTGTGGGAAAGGTAGTGGTTGCTGTGGAGGTGGTCGTGGTGGTGATAAAGCTGAGCCGTCTCTTCTTCTTCTTCATCCCATGGGGCTGAGCCATCCTCTTCTTCCTCGATCCAGTCGAGGTGGATGCTCCCCCTAGGATACGGCTGGATGGAGGAGCATAGGTGGGTCAGCGACAGTCTCTCCAGATCCACTGGGGCGTTCACCAACCGCTCGGAGTCCATGTTCTGTGGGAATGACTTTGCTTCCCACAGTCCTAGTCAGTGGCTCCTCGTCTGACTCTTCTTCCTCCTCACCAGGTATAAAGTCCTGGTGAAACCCGGCTGACTCAGCTATGTCTCCCATGGAGGCAGATACTGGAGGTATAACGTCTGTAGCTTCACCCCTCGGTGGAATGGGCATGTCATCTCCAACATCCCCACCGTCATCATCATCAGAGTCATCGGCGGGTAGAGCAATCTGCTCAACATCAGAATCACTGTCATCGTGGCGCCACTTCCTCCTAGCTGGCACCACATAGTTCTCACGGGCCAGATGCCCAAACAATCTCCTAACAGGGGGTTTTACCTGCTTCCCCCTGTATACCTTCATCCGGCCCAAGGTGGTATCATCCATCACCTCAAGCACTACAGCATCATCCTTCTCCTTTGGCAGGGAGGGGAGCTTCTGGTCTATGATCATCTGCATAAATCGGGGGTACATGCAGAAGCCCTCCTTCCCTTTCCCCTCAATGTTCTCCACCAAGTAGGTGAAGATCATCCTGGAGAAGCTGAACGGATGGTTCAGCACCAACGCAACATAAGCGTTCTGGATCTGGTCAGACAACTCATCAAAGCCTCCCTTTCTGGATGCTATGCATTTCAGCAATACGTGAGCAAGGTACTTGAACTGGGGACAGAGGTTGCTCTTGTTGAGCACCCCGCATTGATGTCCCCAGAGTACTTGGCTCGAAGAAAACATCCTCTGACAGTAAGGGGGTGTAATTTAGTAGGACAGTCAGATCGTCCCCCAACTGTAACACGATCCTTAGATCCTCCTCTGTGATAGCTATAGCCTCTACTCTATGATCGATCAACAACCGCACCTTCCCAGAAGGCCTGCTGAATAGACCGATAAGGTGTACATGGAGCAGATATAGCATGTGCAATTCTCAATCTCCTGAGGAAGGTTATAATGCTCGAGAAGTCTGAAGCATTTCTGGATGTGAGATCCAGATGAGCACAAATATTGTGCTTCGTACTCATAGTCCAACGGCTGGCCATCTGTTACACAAGGAAAGTAAACATTAGTACCCATTGGTTAAGAATGTCATGAAACACTTGGACTTGAACAAACTTCTTTTCTGTCATGCGAATGAGGCTGTGCGACTGGGATTCAGTCGTGCGAATGACTCCATACGTACTACTGAGTGTGCGACTGGACTCATGCGTATGTATCCTCATGCGGTTACACCAGTCGTGCGACCGAACTCATACGCATAGTTCAGTCGTGCGGTTAAGCTGTTCGCACTCTTCAGTCGTGCGACTGAAATTCATCAACCTGTCCATTCGCATGTCGTTCTGTCCGCTCAATTCAAATTCAATTTTCACCAATTTTGAGTTTTAGACTTCGAGTTTTGGTTCATTAGGCTCGGAATCCATTAGTTTAACATCTAAAACCTTAATTTCATTTGTTTACGTCGTTTGGTTAGGTTATTTTGCCACATAAGTCACGGTTTTCTAATGAGTCCAATTGTCCAGATTCAGTGTCAAATGGATGATTTGGTAGTGTTTCTGCACCGCAAAGTACCTGTAGAATCAATGCAGAAGGTCAGTATGTGAGAATCGAGGGTTTATTGTGATCAAACGAAATTTGGGCAGCGTAACGTTAGTCGTGCGATTGAGGGTAAATTTGAGAGTGGTGAGTCTCTGCGACCGACTCTCTCTCTATTTATACTAACCCTAAATTTAATTGTACGACTGGGCTCATACGCACATTTCATTCGGGCGAATGGGCCTCAGTCGTGCGATTGGTTTAGTCGCCCCATTCAGTCGTCCGACTGGAGTTCAGTCATGCGACTTACTCATTCGTTCGCACTTAACATCCGACTTGGTCATTGTATGGGCCATTCGGTTGGATGGTCCATACTCATGGTCCATTCGTACGAATGGCTCCCATTCGTATGATAAAATGGTTCAGTCATACGAATGGAACATACTTATGAGATTTTCTGCATTTCTTACCATTTTACATTTAAACCCTTTTCAAACTATAGTATCAACATTATAAGCATTTGATCATCTCAGACATTATCCTTTTAACTTGAAAAACTTTTGATCACCTCAGACGTGATCCTTTTAAACAATTTAGTCACCTTAGACGTGATCCTTTTAAATAATTTAGTCACCTCAGACGTGACACTGTTAAACTTTGAAAACACATGTGGCCATCTCAGACATGACCCTTTTAGGTGAGTTAATCCCATACTGATTTTCATGATGTAGTCTGACGAACAGATAAACTAAAATGACTAACTAACTAGAACCTTAAACTAAATACAACTTGTTTTTGACTTTTTGTGAGAGATAAATCCTAAGATAGACATCTCCTGGATTTGGTTCCAGAATAGGCAGCTTCAATTTGGTTTGACCACACCTGGAACAATTCACTTTTGGAATCATACAGGCAAGTCAAATCATTTGGGACTCGTTATCAAAACCTTTAGATGCTTACTTCTTGGTTTTCATCCAGAGTCTTTAGCAAATTTAGGAAATCACACTGGTACTATTAGATTCCCACATTGATTTGAACTTTCAAGAATTGCAGCCACAATGATTGTTAGTATATTTGTCCTCTTAAATCCATACACAGACTTTAGACACAAACTGGTGATAGGTTTAGGTTTAATTATTTCAACTGACATTTGTGGATCCCACACTTATATGGTAATCAACATTCCTCAGGAGCTTTTGAGCGGTCTACAGGTATTTTTACAAGAAGAGACTATTCTTAGAGCTTTCAAAGAGAAGCCAATCCTCAGGTCAGTGCCATCGCACAACAGAGAGGCGGCAACAACAATGAAGTCTAGAATATCTAGGTTATGCTTATCCTCAGGTCAGTGCCATCGCACAGCAGAGAGGCACACAACCTATCTTCTTGTTAGAGCAGCTAAATTTTCTTTTGCACAGAATGCACCAACAACATATGTCATTAGCTTGATAGCATTTGTCTTTCAATTTTTTTCGTGCTTTGCTCTATTTATGGTCATCCGCACACATTTGTGGCGTTTACATGCTCATTACCCCTTATTGGAATTTTTTGATTGTGTTAACCAGTGATAAGATGGCAGCCTACAGTCAGTTGAACAATAGTTTGATCTTGAAATCACCAGTCAGGTCTACTCATCTATTGTGCTGAATCTACCGACATATCATTTGTGGTCTAGCAACCTCTAGGTCTACTTTCTTTGTGTTACCTTAGTAGTTACCAGTTTTTCTATCATCTTTCTTTTTATATTGCTTAGACTACACAGACTTATACTTTGAATTTTGCATCTTTTCTAAATTAAATTTTAAAGTCCCTTTTGATTTGTTCCTATGTACTATCATTTTCCAAAAGGTTTGAATCGGTATCACAGATACGATCTACCTTATATCGGCTATCTACTCTTTCTCCCTCGTGTTTTTTAATAATAATGTTACTAGCGGACCTACTCTCCCCCTAAAATTCTAAAATCATACTGGATTTAATTATTTTAGGATTTTAACAGACAACTAAATAACTTGAATTTAATTTAAACAGAATAAAATAAATAAAGAAAAGTGAAAAAGAAAAATATAACTACAATGCATCAGACTACACATGATCATCATCTGGAATAACATCACTTTTCTTTTTAACGCCGTTGACCTCTAACAAATATAGAAAACGTGGTTTATCAAAGGCTTTTGTATAGAGGTCAGCGCGTTGAAAGTCAGTATTAATTTTTACCACATCAATTAAGTTCTTTTCAAAACAGTCTCTTATGAAATGGTATTTAATACCGATGTGTTTGGTCTTTGGATGTTGTACCGGATTTTTAGTTACTGCAATTGCAAAGAGTTATCAACAAAGATAGGAGTAGAAGAAAACTTTAACCCGTAATCCCGCATTTGCTGTTGAATCCAGATGATTTGTGAACAGCAATTTGCAGCAGCAACGTATTCGGCTTCACAGGTTGACAATGCAACCGAGGTCTGCTTCTTACACTGCCAGGTAACTAATCTCCTCCCAAAGAATTGACACCCTGCTGATGTAGACTTGTAGTTCATCTTGCAGCCCCCGTAATCCGAGTCACTATACACCGTGAGCTCAAAGTCATCATCATGAGGATACCACAACCCAAGTGTGGGTGTACCCTTCAGATAACGAAATATCCTTTTGACTCCGATCAGATGGTTAACCTTAGGCTTCGCCTGATATCTAGAACATAAACATGTAGCATACATGATATCAGGTCTTGAGGCAGTGAGATACATGAGGGATCCAATCATTCCTCGGTACATTGTGGCATCTACCAGATCTCCATTTTCGTCAGGTGCTATATCATGATTTGTAGCAAGTGGAGTCCCAGCAACAGAAGCATTCTCCATGTCAAACCGACTGAGAATGTCTCCCACATACTTGGTCTGATGTAGAAAGATCCCATTTGGTGTCTGATCCACCTGTAACCCGAGAAAGATTTCATCTCCCCCATAGCACTCATCTCAAACTCTTTCTTCATAACTGCTTCAAACTCTTTGCATAATTCTTCGTTCTTTGAACCGAAAATTATGTCATCGACATAGATTTGTACAAGCAGTAGGTCTCCATCTTTTTCTTTTATGAACAGTGTGCAGTCAATAACTCCCTTGCAAAAGCCGTGTTTCATAAGATGAGTTGAGAGTTTCTCATACCAGGCCCTAGGAGCTTGATGAAGCCCGTATAAGGCCTTGTCGAGTTTGTAAACTCTGTCCCGATGATAAGGATCTTCAAATCCCTCGGGTTGACTGACATACACTGTCTCTCAAATTTCCCATGAAGGAATGCACTCTTCACATCTAATTGATAGACTTTAATCTTCATATACGATGCATAGGCAAGGAAGATACGGATTGCTTCCATCCTTGCCACTGGTGCAAACACTTCATTGTAGTCAATCCCTCGACTTGGCAAAAACCCTGAACAACCAGTCGAGCCTTGTTCCTGATAATGACCCCTTGGTCATCCCTCTTGCATTTCAAGACCCATTTGGTGCCAATGACCTTAGCACCTTTAGGTCTATCTACCAGAGTCCATACTCCTAACTTCTTGAACTGAAGAAGTTCTTTTGCATGGCATTCACCCATGCCTCATCGTTTAGTGCATCACTAACGTATTTTGGCTCAAACTACGAGAAAAACACCGATAAGCACCATCATGAATGTATCCTTTTCCATAACAGAGGCATAATCAGCTGAGTACAGCTGATTTCGGGTTTGTACTCCTGATCTGACATCCCCAATGACATTGTCTAAGGGATGATAGACGTTTAGACGTGATCCTGGAGTAGTAGGAACAGCTACCTCAGAGCCAAGATTATGAACATTTGTTTCTGCATCTGAGGTAGAAGGAGTTTGAGGTTACGAAGTCGAAGGTGCATCACCGTTAGATGCTTGTGGACTTTCAGGAACTAGAACCTGTTGCTCATTACTGTTCTGGTCATCTTCTTCAGCCTCATATTCAGAGGAGGAGTCACTGTCGTCGACTACTCCCCCTGACTGAGTAGATGATTCCCTGTGAACTCGATGAGGTTGACTCAAGAGTTGGTGTATTCAAGATATCATCCATCATTCGAGTAGCCAACTCATCATCAGAAGGAGAGATAGGGATGTTCAAGGACTTAAAAAATCCATCATAGTCGAAAAAGTAGGCGGGTCCTTTGCCAGTAGGTGGTGTGGTATATCTCTGAACATCAACATTACACCACACTTCTACTAGACCCATTGAGTTGTTGTAAACTCTCTTTTTCAGTATGTTGTATCCTAGGAAGATTCCTTCATCAGCCTTCTCGCTGAATTTACCTTCTTGAGTCTTTTTCAGAAGTGTACACGGTGCGCCAAATGGTTCGAGATACTCCAGATTTGGTTTACGTCATTGTAGAAGCTCTTAACATGTCTTTTCGTGGTGCTTGACTATCAGAACTCGATTCAGTGTATAACATGCATTAGCCACTGCCTCATTCCAGAATTGGATAGGCAGTTTTGAGTCTGCCAGCATTGTCCGTGCTGTTCTATCAAGCTTTTGTTCTTTCTCTCAGCAACACATTCATCTGAGGCGTGTATGCAAAAGTGAATTGATGCACAATTCCCTTTCCTTGCAGTAAGCCTCCATCCACTGATTCTTGAATTCAGTCCCGTTGTCTGAGCGTACTTGTCTCACCTTTAGCTTGTAGAGAGATTCCAGTGTGGTTACTTACTCCTTGAACGACTCAAATGTTTCTGATTTAGACTTTAGAAACACTACCCAAGAGAATCTTGTGTAGTCATCAGTAACCACAAAACAGTACAAGTCGCCTGCAATGCTCTTTGTACTAACTGGACCAAACTGATCCATGTGAAGAAGTTCAAGAGGAAGTTTTATTGAATGAACTTTCTTTTCCTTATGAGACTTTTTCGTCTGTTTGCCTTTCTTGCAAGCTACACAAAAATCAGGAAGTTGGAAATTCTTGACATTAACTCCTCTCACAAGATCCTTCTGGATCAAGTGATTCATCTTCCGTTGATTGATGTGTCCCATTCTCCTATGCCAGGAGATGAGTCCTTCTCAGTGGCTTTTGATAGAAAGCACTGAACTTCATGGTCAGTTGTTGAAGCTGTTGAGAGATCCAACACATAAAGATCTTTATATCTTAAGCCGTCATCAGAACTTGGTCCTCCGGAATCACGTAGTTTTCTTCAGGACGTAACACTTCTTGTTGTTGAATATGACTTTAAAACCTTTATCACAGATTTGGGAAACAGAAAGTAAGTTGTTTTGAAGTTGCTGAACGTAGTTCACCCTATCAAACTTAACTTTCTGATTTCCAACTTCTCCCTGAGCTGTGATATAACCTCCTTTGTTTCCAGCAAACGAAACATGCCCTCCTTTTATTTGCTTGACGTTCGATAAAAGAGCCCTGTTTCCTGTCATGTGCCTGGATGCGCCGCTGTCTACAATCCACGTGTTGGTTTTAGCACTGTAGCGAACACCCTGCACATACAAAGTAAAACCATTAGTTTAGGTTAGGAACCCAAGCCTTTACTGGCTTGGGTTTCCCAGAGGCATCACACATCATGAATTCAACCCATTGACCCTTAGAGGGTGAGGGTAGCTCAGGTTCCTTCTTGTCATCATTACTAGACACAGAGGATGACTTCTCTTTCCATAAGCCAGATTTGTGCAATGCCTGTTTGTGATAAACAGTCGACTGACTGACGGGTTTAACGTTAGGTTCGCTAGTTCTTCTAGGTGGAGTTAAAGAACTCCTCGTATAAGACCTAGGTTTTGAATTCTGCAGTTCAATCTTCTTTCTAGGTGTCTGATAGTGAGGACAAAGGAAGCAATGCGTCCACACTCTCCACAGTTAAAGCACGACCTGCTATCGACTTTATGATTAAACTTTCTTTGTGGAGATGTGTGTGACACCCTAGTAACATCAATTAGTTTGGGTTTTGACTCTGTTTCTTTTGATGTTGTCTCTTGTTTAACAAAATTAATTGTTTTAACATTTTTAACATCTTTTTCCGTTTGGTTAACTGGTTTTTGACATGAAGCTTGTGAAAGTTTAACATTAGTAGTCCTTTTAGATTCAAATTTGACTTTGTTTGACCCGGACTCTATATTAACCTTTTCAAATTCTTTTTCTAGATTAACACAAGGCATTTTACTCTTTGCCTTTGAAGTGGCCTCTTTTTGTTTTATTTCAGATTCAATTGATGAACATGAGGAATCTGGATCACTAACAAGAAGGGTAGATACCACATGATCCTTGATGGGGTTGTTATTTATTGGTCTACTCTTCATGTTCATCAAGGTCTCAGGTGGTGGTGGAACCACTTTATAACCCAAACCCTCCCCGTTGTTTCTTTCTCTCACTAAGTGTTGGACAATGTGTGATGAACTTGTCCAGCTGTGCAGTTTTTGCTTTAATGAGTTTACTTCTACTTCTAAAACTGCCTTTTGCTTCTTAGTGTCTTCTAGGGTGTTAAGATAGTACCTAATATCATTAGCTTGGTTAAATGCAACTACTTCAGTTTCCCTAAGCTGTTTAGTCAAAAGGTCTATCTTTTCTTTGTAACTATGCTCATTTTGTTTTAAAACTCTATTAGCCTCAGTGCATAGTTGCAAATCCTTTACTAAGTTATCATTATGATCTAATAACCTAGCAAATTTCTCATCTATGCTATCTCTAAAAGTATCACAATCAGAACAAGCATGGTTTTAAACAGTTGGTCAGTTGTACTTACCTGAGAGGTTAGTAGAGTTAGCCATCAACGCAGCATCAGATGTCTCTGGTTCTGGTGGTTCTTTCTTTGCTGTTGAAATCTCTTCTTCAGGCTTGAAGCTGACCTCAGTTGCAGTTGTCTCTTCAATATTTGACATCGCTATCTCAACTGCAATATCTCCCTCACTCGCGGAATCATCATCTAAATCTTCTACACTGGCAATATTAGATTCCCCTGGACAGACAAACCGAAAGCTCCAGTCCTGTCCTTCATCATCATGAGCAGTCAAGGCTTTTGGATCCTTGCTTGATGAAGTAGAACTGCTAGCTTGCTTGTCTTGACGAGTGAAGGACGAGAATGGGTTCCCGTTCCCAGTCTTCTTTGGCTTCACATATTCTCTCTTGAAGTGCCCCTTTTCTCCACAGTTAAAGCAGGTCACTTTACTCTTGTCAAAGCCAAATGAGGTATCCTCAGTAGCAACCAAGTTCTGTCCGGTCTTTTTCATAAACTTCTTCACCCTCCGGACAGCATTAGCTAAGGCCCACATAATGTCCATTCTCTCCAGCTCCATTTCATCCACCTGCTCGTAGTCCGCATCTGCCAGATGGCAGTTTCTGATCTTCCCAGCAACAAGCCCATCATAAGAATGAACCACTGCTGCCAAAAGATCCATGTGCTCTCGAGCTACTTCCATAGTCACATTACCGAGGTTCTCGGTCTTCAGTCTAGTAGCATTCGCTTCAGTTCCAATGTAATGGGTACAAGAAGACCCTGATGTTTCTGAACCTGAAGGAGAAGCTTGTGAAGGACCCGATGAGCTAGACACAAATGCAGTCTGAAGAGGTGCTCCAGACGTCTTAGCTTGAGGCGTGGCATTGTACAAAGCTGGATTCTGAGTGTGCGAAGACTTCTGAGCTCTGTACTTCATCCTAAGTGCTTCTTCTCGCAGCTTTAGAATGAAGTCATTGATATCCAACTTTGCCAGCATCTCATTTTGTCTCAGATTTGACACAAACGAAGCCCATTTTTCCGGCAATCCGTCTGCGAAATTTGACACCTTTTCTTCCATGGTAGTAGCAATACCATGTGTATGCATTTCATCATCAGATGGTAGAATCTATCAATGACATTGTCCAAACTCTCGTTTCCCATTGATGAGAAGTTGTCAAATTCTTTCTTCAGTTCCTTAGCTTTAATCGCCTTCAGCGAAGCATTCCCGTCATATCTCTTTTCCAGCTCATCCCACAATTTCTTGGCCTGCTTATTCTCCGAGTACTGGTGGAAAATATCTTTAGGAATAGACTGTGTAATCAATGCATAAACTCTCTTCTCTGCATTATACTTAACTTTCTAAGCATCAGTCATCCCTCCTAAAGTAAGCTTTACCCCATCTGCTCCCCCCAGCATACTATACCCAATCTCGATAGCTTCCCACAAATTTGGATCCACTCCATTGAGGTAGATCTCAAAACGTTGTTTCCAGTGGGGAAACTCATCTAACGTTAAGAGTTTTGGTGGTTCATTATGATTCCCCACTTCACTCTCAAGCAACAGTAGGTTCTGGATCCTTGAGTCCTTGCTGACATTAAATGCTGACATCTGATCTTCCATTTCGATTAACTTTTAAGTGTACTAAACAAACTGTCAAACTGGTGCGACTGGGTGATCCGAATGGGCTATCCGTGCGAATGAACTATGCGATTAGTTCAATCGTGCGGCTGAACTAAGCGATTGGTTCAGTCGTGCGAATGAAGCTGATGCGTATGAACACTGCGAATGGATGGTTCAGTCGTACGAATGGAGATGCGACTCAGTCCAATCGCGCGTCTATTGTATGCGAATGAAGTCCAGTCGTGCGAATGGCTCACTCGTGCGACTGAAGCTGCTGTTTTGCGAAAATTTCTAGGTTAAACGTGTTTTAGCCGTAAAAATTAGAAATTTCGCAAACCCTAATCGCCTAAGGCCGTAGAAACCGAAACTTGATGAGCAGGGAACGTCCAAGACAACTTTTGACACAAAAGATTGCGTTTTTTTAGTGTAAAAACAAAAACTTTTTATCAATCTTGATTGAATCACACGTAATCAAGAGCCAAAGCTCTGATACCACTTGTTAGGACCTGGTATTTGAACGAAATACCGAATGATTAATGTGTAAACCAAACCAAATAGTGCGGAATCCTATTTGATTGGCTATCCAATCAGTGAGAACGCACGTAGAATCAATAAAGTATTGAATCAAACGTTAAGAATCGATTAAGAGTTAATCTACAGCGTTCTATGAACTTGGAGTATCAACTTGGAGGTTTCTGGACGGCTAGGGTACTTCTGGAGTCGAAAAAGAATGAATGCTTACGTTTTTTCCACGAATTGGGTTGTATTTATAGGTTAGTATTGTTCATTTGTGCGACTGAACCATTAGTACGGTTCAGTTGTGCGATTGAACCATGCGGTTGATTCATCCGCGCGACTGAGTGTTCAGTCGTGCGACTGAGTCAATCTTATGTTACAATCATACGACTGATCCAGTCTCCTGGTTCAGTCGTGCAACTGAGTCATTCGTATGAAGTTATTCATGCGTATGGACTATTTACGCGCATGGACACTTAGTCGCATGGCCATTCGGACGCATGACCACTGTTGGGGCGCATGGTCCAGTCGGACGCATTAGAACTTCACATCACCAGGTTTGAGTGTATTCAACATTATAACTTTATGCATAACACTTCAAACAGTCACAAACCTAATTAACCAATTCAACATCAACTCATTAATGAAATATTAAACGTTAGAAATAACAGACAATCAATATCATTTCATTAATCATTCTAACCATTACATCAGAATCAGACAAACAAGATCTATTATATTCATATCATGATCTAGGGACATACATGTACCAACTGGATTGAATGAAATATCATTGATAAAGTCAGACTCAAATGTTTGATTTTGAGAATTTCTTTCTTGTACATCTTCCTCAACATTTTCTTCAATCATAGGTTGTGTCTCATTTGTAGTATCTTCTGCATTATCATTACCATCATTATCATCACTTTCTTCACTTGATGAAATTTCAAACACATCATCATCACTTTCTTCATCAACTTCTACATCTTCAATCAGATCATTTGGATCTATTGGTTCTTCTTCAGTTAGATGGAAGTGTGGCTGAGTAATATCAACTTCATCCATTGACACATTCCTGATATAATAAAAAATGGAATGTTTTGAGCACCAGTGATCATTGCCAGTCTTTTGTAAACAATCTCTGACATGTGCTCTAATTGAATCTTTTCACCAATAACTTCTTCAACATACAGATCTGGATTTCATCACTAATGAGAAGTTGAAGAAATCTTGGGTACATCAAATACTTATGCCTTACTCCTCTTTCCAGATTAAAAATGAATCCATTCATTATCTACTTAGCCATATTAAATCTTCTGTTTGTGGATAAGGCTATAATTGGAGATGCAATGTCTACAGGGAATGAATCCCAACCCGCACTTCTTTTTGACATGCAATGTTGAAAGATATAGCATAAAAGCTTCCAATGCTTAAATACACGAGCTCTAAAAAATTGTTTCTTAGGGAAATGATCTGGATGACCCATCTGTAGAAAAACTTCTCTACATTTATTAAATGTATATTCTGATAGATCTTCAGGATCATTATCACCCAGTCTTAGAGCTTCTCTAATTGCTTCTTCAGAAACTTCAAGCATTCCTTTTGATGTGATGAAGGCTCTTAAAACTTTGTTTCCTTGATCATCTCTTTCAACTTGAGTAGTTCTCCAGAATTTTTTAATCATTCTTCCATTTATCATGGGCCTTGCACACATGGCATACACATATTTTGTTCTGAGTAAAAATCTGATAATATCTTCATATCTAGTAGCTTCTCTGTTTCATCATCTAAAAATGCAGCTACATATGCTTTGGCTCAAATTTTAAATCTGCCATCTGCAAAACACAACAAAAGTATTATGAGAACATTGAAGATTGATTAATGAAATTTATTTCTACACATGACTTTTGATTTTGACTTTTTAATTTGACATTTTATTTTTACTTTTGAATTAAGATTTCAATTTATAAAATATTAATCTTTATTCATTTTGAATTTATTATTTAACATTTCAATTTTGATTTAGTTTTAATTTTTATTTATTTTTGATAAAAAATTTACTGTCTGTTCATCTTCTCCTTCTTCGACTATGTAGAGTCGACAGATTTCATAATCCACAAAAATTTTCACTTTAAGATCAAAACAATACATCAATAGACTGGAAAAAGTGTTCTTATCAATAATCCAGTACCAATTTTTGATATGATACTCATTTTATCAGATTAAACTTGCATTATATTGGTTCGAACGCCCAAATAGCATTCAACCGTCTATGACAAAACACTGATTTAACCCAAAATTTATATATCTGAATCACAAACTTACGTTTATATATTCAAATACAATGTATACTCAAGATTTGATTCGATTTAAGATGAAATACGGATATGTTGATGTGACAGGATCAGTGATCACAAGTTTGATGTATTAGGATTTAAAGCAGCGGAATACAAACAGGAATTAGACAGATTGTAGCAAGCAATCGATACTTGTATGCATAAGAGCGCATACGGTTATAGGGAGAGAATATATATTTCTGATTTCAAGGAATGTTTATAGATGTAGATTATTTCCAATCAAATCATTCATTCATTCCATTCATTCATTCGTCACCTATTACAATAGGTTGTCACTCCTTATATAGAGTGCAACAATCACTGCTGTTATCACGGAAAGTGACAACTGGCAGATCTAATACAAAAATAACTAACTCTTAACAAACTACTGAAATGTTCACAACTACAGAGAACATATCAGAGTGTTAAGTAAAAAAATATAAAACTACTGAAACTACAACGACTGAAGAACAAGCTCTTCAGTCGTTTTACAAAACTACTGAAACATAAAAATATAAAACTACTGATATCACAACTACTGAAGAAGTACTCTTCAGCAGTTGTGACAAACTACTGAGGCTTCAGTACTTGATCTTCAGACTTTGACCTTCAGGTGTTTCATCAGCTGATGACTTCAGTAGATATCATCAGCTGATGTCTTCAGTCTTTGTCTTCAGACTTTGTACATCAGTTGTTGATCTTCAGTACTTGTAAACTCTTCAGCTGTTGTACTTCAGTACTTTAGTTCTTCAGCTGTTGAGGTCTTCAGCACTTGATCTCCAGCTGTTGAAGTCTTCAGCACTTTGTCAAACTACTGATGAGGCTTTCAGCAGTTGTTGTGATACCATGTGGGACTTAGAGGTTTTCTGATCTTGGCTCATTGGTTCTTTTGGTCCAACAAACTCCCTCTGAACCAATGTAGCCAAAACCTCTAACTTATTTATTATCCCACTTATTGATGGCAAAATGTTGGTCTTTTTCCTTCTTGATCAGTAGAGAAGATGACCCATCTAAGCTCCGGCCTGGGAAGAAATCTCAAATATTTGTTTGGCAGAGTATGAATGGGAACTCTGTTTTGGGGAACTGGACACAGAGTTGTTATCCCATTCATGAGATTTACTTCCCCATAATGAGTCTGTATGACTCACGAACATAGGCCTCAAGGAGAACAACTTGTTCCTCCTGAGAGAGTTCTTCTACTCCTTCTTCGAAGAAGAACTCTGGACCATAGTACTCTGATAAGTACTTCATGGTCCTGCCATTTTTCAGCTCCACCGTAGTTACCTCCCTATATACAAATTCATCAGGATGGTTGCCTTCAAGGAGTAACTGGAGTTCATTCTTCTGGATGTCTTCAAGCTTCTTATATAGCAACCCCTTCTTTATCATCTTGTTTTCTAGTAAAGCTTGAGGGGTCTTCTTTGTTTGGTGAGCTTTCTTGAATTCATCAATGATTTCCCATGGTGAGACTACAACGGCCAACATGATGGTAGACTCTATTGTTTTTCGTACCTGACCGTTGTATCTGTGTGGGATAGTTCTTTTATGGATTCTAGAACTCACCCTGGGGTCTGGCCATACTCTCACTCTCTCCTTCTGATACTGAAAGGTGTGCCTGAGAGTGTACAGCCTTTGAGCATGCCCTTTCATGGCTTGAATAGATGATGACTGAGGAAATTTCTTGTCAACCATCTTCAACAGTTGCTCATCGTGCTGTTTCTGCTGTTCTTCTTCTTCTATCTTGACTCTGACCATTTCCCTTTGAGAGTCAGGTGTGATCATGGTTGACTTCGGGGTTTGGTAGCTTCAGAACAACAGAGAGTGGCAGACTATCATCTTCATCCTCCTCTTCTTCTTCTTCTTCCATCCTCAGCACCCGTCTCCTCCTTCTGGGTACATCACTGGATGATGGTTGTGTTGGTGAAGGAATTGGTGTTGGTGAAGGAATTGGTTTTGAAGAATGAGGATGTTGGATTTTGGCTTAGAGATTGGTTGGGAGATTTGAGGGATAGGATCTGTTTGAGTGGGTGGAAGGGAAGGTTGATCCAACATCTTTGTAGTTAGCTTCGCCTTTGTGAGTTTAGCCATCTCTAACCTTTTACCAGCCCCAGCCTCATCAAGGGCTTCCACAATAATCCCTTTGTTGAATTGCTCAGACAGACAGATTCTGGTGGCTATAGCCAGAATGCTGTCCCTGGTCCATGTGCGAATCTCCACTAACGATCTTCCTAATATTTTGCAATGAAGCGAATCATTATTTCCAATCTCTCTCTTTCTCAAGAGCATCATACCTTGCCCATCGGTTTTGTATCTCTTGCACTTCCAACCTTCTGATCTCACTATCCAGTGTGGCTGTGTCAACCCCTGCCTGAAGAGTTGTTCAATTTATTTATCCATGGATCGGCTGTGTGGTTGTCAGCTTCTTTGACCAGCTCCTCCAAGGTTTGTCTTCAGCAGTGTGATCATCAGCCCTTCTCTTTCGCTTGTAAGTGAGCAGAGTTTGTGTGCTTTTCTTTCTCCTCCTCTTGGCTTGCTTCTCTTCTTCTTCTCCTCTGTTCTTTTTCCTCTTCTTTTCTTTCACTGCAGTACTCTCCCCCTTTTTGGTTGCATTGGAGGAAGGGGTTTGTACAGCAGAAAGAGTCTTTTGTACAGCAGCATCAATCAAGGGCTGTAAGTTGAGGAAGCCTCTCATCAATGGCTTTAGTCACAATATCAGTGATTATGGGTGTGATGAGAGGGAGGGAATTTGAAGTACAGCACCTATTTGCTCAGGAGGGTTCTGTTCCTGAGAAATAGGCCTGAAGCAGAGGCAGGTGGTGAGTTTTGGAGTGGCTCAGTGTTTGGGGAACCTTCAAGTGAAGGTGCCATCTGTGGTGGTTGAGGCAGATGGTCTTTTCTCCTTGTGAGAGTTGGTCAAGTAGGTTTTGCAGCCTACTGACTTTCTCTTCAAGGATTGTGTTCTGGGCAAGAACATCGTAGAAAAAGCCCAGTCATCATCAGCCGAAGCTGATCATCCTGACCTCCGCTTAGAGCAGGATTTACATGCACTGGTGTAGACCAGTTGGTGCATGTGCCCCTTGTGCTTGGTACTGGGGACTTCCAGCCTCAGGACAGTGTCCATCATCAGCTGTTGCCTCTAGTGAGGTCTTAGCAATGTTACCAGCCTCATTCTGATCATGTGCTGAGTCAGAGGAGGTGGCAGCCTCACTAGATATTCTAAGCTCCTTGTCTACAACCAGGAGATAGAAGTGGTAACCCCTTGCTGTGGTTCAAGTGCACTGTGTTGTCCTCCCCCTCAATTGTAAGGTATTCCCAGTAGTAAGTGGTTTCTGGGGAGGGGGTGAGGAGTGCAGTTGAGTCAGCACTTTGTGCAACTATTAAAGTTGGGCTGTGAGGGGCGGTTGTTTGGGGTGAAGGATAGAAGCAGTGTGCACCTGGGGAGGTTGGTGCTCTTCAATGGCAATCTCCTCAAGTAAGGAAGATCCCAGATATGTAGTACCCCTTGTGTGGTTGCTGCAGGCTCCTGTTGAGAGGAAGCCTGAGCGGCTATGGCTGGAAGAGTCATTGTATCCACTAGGGGTTTGGACTAGTGGATATAACCTGCGTTTGTGTGCAGGGGCATCCTCAGGGGACTCAATTCCCTGAGTAGCCGTTTGGGTTTCTTTTTGGTGGGTTGGGTGGGACTTTGGATTTGGAGTGGTGGCTGTGGGTTCCAGCTGCGTGGTTTTCGCAGCTTGGCAGCCATTTTAGTGTCCGGTCAGAGTTGTGCCGGGAGTATACTTCCGGCAGAACAGCCGTAGCAGGGACTCCCAAGCCAACAAGTCCCTCAGCATTAAGCTGTTTGTAATGATGGCCATTATGAACCGTGGATATAGTATCCAACGGTGGCAGTTAGTTTTTGAGCCAATCCTTGAGCTCTAAAAATATTATTTCTGAAAAGTTTAGTGGTTGTTGCTCAAGAATAGAATACATTACCTGCTGCCATTTTGTCGACATTTGATCCCAAGACACGTCTTAGGGCCAAACATACATTCACCATGTGAAAATCAGGCGCTCAGCGTCATTAAAGTGTTTCTTCATGATAGTGGAGGCACTGATCGCCTTGATATCCATGTTGGGCAAAGGATAGATCTGTGGTGCCCTTCGGATATCCAGCAGGAGACTAGCATCATTCAGATGAAGAATTTGGCGGATTATTTCAGGAGTGATGACTACTTCTTTTTGGTTTACGACCGACTGGAGGATGGTGTTTGTTTCTCCCCAGTGGTAATAGTAACGTTCATCCAAAATTGTTGAAGGGATTCGGCATGTGTATGGGATTCAGAAGAAATGCCGTATTGTATTGGGACTGAACCAAAGATCGATAGCAGTATCGAACTTAGTCCAGATGGGCGATTTAGTGAGGTAGGCAACAGTTGTGTCGCGTTTAATTTGCATGGACGCCATGGAGAAAAGGGAATTTTTGGAGAGGAACGTTAGGTTTGAAGAAGATGAAGCATTGAAGCTTAGGTTAAGGGTATTTATAGGGTACGGTAAGAAAAGACTGAAGGATGTGGTGTATCATCAGTAGTTTTAAATGACCGTGACATGGATTATCCTTTCAACGTTGAAACAGCTGAAGTCGTGGTGTTAGGCATCAGTAGTTTAGAAAACTACTGAAGACCGTGGTTTTGACTTCAGATGATTGAAACAACTGAGGACTTGGGGTTTGTCATCAGTAGTTATGAAACTACTGAAGACACGGTTTTGTCATCAGCTGTTGTAAACAACTGAGACTTGGTATTAGTCATCAGTAGTTATAAAACTACTGAAGACATGGTTTTGCTTCAGTGTTTAAAGAATGACAGCAGTTGTACAAACGACTGAAGAGAAAGTTCTCTTCAGCTTTTCGTCAATTCTTAGCTTTCAGCTGTTTCATACTGTCCTCAACACATTCACAGCTTTTTGGCTGATTTCAGTTGTTTCATAGGACATCAGTACTTATCTGTTTTTTACTGATTGCAAGTAGTTGTAACTGCATCAGTAGTTGTAATTTACATCTAGTTTAGAACAGATGAAGTACTTCAGTACTTGTGAGACATTTAGCCTTCAGTAGTTTATAAAAACTATGAGGGTAAAGGAGCTCATCAGTACTTATATTGACATAGTTACTAATGATCATCAGTACTTATTACTAAGATCATCATAGTTGTCACTTATTCTAGCTGCAGCATACCAAGCCTTAACACCAGGTTTGGAAGTTGAACTATCCAAAGGCTTAGTAAAAATGTCTGCAAGCTCATCAGCACTATGCACAAACTTAGGATCAATCAGACCTTTTCAAACAATCCCTTATAAAATGATGTCTGATCTCTATATGTTTGGTCCTAGAGTGCTGGACTGGATTTTTTGACAATGCAAAGAGCTGAAGCACTATCCATTAACAATGGAGTCTTAGTCTCTAAAATGCCATAATCCAAAAGTTGGTTTGAAGCCAGAGTACCTGAGATGTACACTTTGCAGCAACAATGTACTCTGCTTCAGCAGTTGATGTAGCCTGAGGTCTGTTCTCTTGCTCTGCCAAGAAATCAAGCAGTTGCCTAGGATTGACATCCACCAGAAGTTGATTTCCTGGTCAACTTACACCCTGCATAGTCACTGTCAAAAAAGCAACTAATTTACCAGAATGTCCAGTAGAATACCATAAACCTAGAGATGGAGTGCCTTGCAGATATCTAAAGATCCTCTTGACTGCAATCAGATGAGACTCTTTAGGTGCAGCCTGAAATCTAGCACAAACACATGTAGCAAACATAATATCTGGTCTAGAAGCTGTTAATACATCAAGGACCCAATCATACATCTGTAATGTTTCATCAACCACTTTACCTTTCTGATCGTTATCCAGTTGTGTGGTGCTGCACATGGGTAGAACAGGCTTACAGTTTTGTAAATCAAACTTTTGCAAAAGATCTTTTGTAATTTGGACTGATGAATGAAATTCCATCAGCCTTTTGTTTGATTTGCAACCCCAGAAAGAACTGTAATTCTCCCATGGCACCATTTCAAACTCTGTTTGCATCAACTTTGTAAAGGCATCACACAACTTGGATCAGAGGATGCAAAATGATATCATCTACATAAATTGAACAAGTAATTATGCTGCCCAGCTTTCTTAATGACTAAGTCTTATCTATGGAGCCTCTAGTGAAATTGTTTTCAGAAGAAAGTTTGATAATGTCTCATACCAGGCTCTAGGAGCTTGTTTTAACCCATAAAGAGCCTTATCAAGCTTATACACCCAATTGGGATGTTTATTGTCCTCAAAGCCTGGAGGTTGACATACATACCTCTTCTTTAATTTTTCCATACAAAAATGCACTTTTGACATCCATTTGAAAAACTTAAGGTTTTGATAAGCAGCATAAGCTAAAAACAATCGAATTGCTTCCAGTCTGGCTACAGGGGCAAAGGTTTCATCATAATCAATACCTTCTTCTTGTGCAAACCCCTGAACAACAAGTCTGGCCTTGTTCTTAACAATAAGCCCATTTTCATCAGTTTTGTTCCTAAACACCCATTTAGTGCCTATTGCACACTTACCTGGAGGTAGAGGAACCAGTTCCCACACTTGCTGTTTCTTGAACTGAAGAAGCTCAAGCTGCATGGCATCAACCCATCCATTGTCCTTTAAGCAATGTGATAATCTTTGGCTCTTGCTGACTGATGAAGAGAGTATAGAAGCAGAATTTGACAATTGACTTCTTGTTGATACTCCAGCAGTGATATCACCAATGATTTGAGACATAGGGTGATTCTTCAGATCTTGATACACAATAGATCTGTGCAAGTTTGTAGCAGGCTCAGCCAACAGATGGTGATGGTGAATCATTTCCTTGAAACCAATCAGTGTATGGTAATTCAAAGGAAGTTGAATTCGAAGAGATCTCATCAGCATTTGTTGTGGATGGTGCTACTGGAGCTACAGGAACATCAGGTCTAGCTGAATCAGGCAGCTGATCACTAAACCTGAAGAGGTGAGTACTACAATCATCATCATCATCAGCATTACCACCAGGTGGTGAACTGTTGACAGGAGCAACAGCAGGAGTTTGATAAGGAAACATATTGCAGTATGTCCAATCAAATAACTCCACAGGGCTTTGTGGAATCTTGTCCTTTGGAGATTCATTGAACTTAACATGTAGAGTTTCTTCAACCATCTTTGTTCTGCAGTTGAAGACTCTGTATGCTTTGCAAGTAGATGAATAACCAACAAAGTACCCTGCATCCACCTTAGGATCAAATTTATGGAGTTGATCCTTTGTGTTGAGATAAAACAGGGACACCCAAATGCTTTGAAATGAAATCAGGAGCCAAATGATGGAGGACTTCATATGGAGTCTTCATCACCTCTGATTTACTAAAACTCTATTTTGCACATAGCAAGCTGTGTTTGACAGCTTCAGCCCAAAAGGTCAGTGGCAAACCTGAGTCAGCCAGCATGGACCTTGCAGCTTCAAGAGGGTCCTGTTCTTCTCCTCCACTACTCCATTTTGTTCTGGAGTCCTTGGAATGCTGAACTGCCCTTTTGATTCCCTTTGAAAGATAGAAGTCATCAAGTGTATGATTTCTGAACTCATTCCATTGTCACTCCTAATACACTTGACTGGAAGGGAATACTACTGCTTCTCAATATACAGCACAAAGTGAATAATCTTCTGAGCAGCCTCATCCTTTGAATGTAGACAGAAAGTCCATACAAATCTGGAGTAATCATCCACAATTACCAGACAGTATTTCTTCTTTGCCATGCTCATTACTCTCACAGGACCAAATAGATCCATATGCAGTAGTTGCAAGCAGGCAGTGGACTTAGGCACTTCAATAGGAGGAATGAGACTTTGTGTTGTTTTCCTTTTAAACACGCAGTGTAGGTTTCATCACAGTGGACTCCTTTTTGGTAACCTCTGACTAAAACTATTGTGGTAAGCGATTCATGTTTATGAGATTAACATGACCCAGCCTCCTGTGCCACAGTTTAGATTCTTTGAAGAGGCTTTGGAAAATAGGCAAGGATTGCCTTTGGATCTATCTTCTTAGAAAGATCTAAGGCTACACTCTTCCTGTCCTGTTGGCTGTCAGGAGAGTGTGATCATCCAACACCTTGTCAATCAAGTGCAAAACTTTGGATGACAGAATCCTACAGTTTTGACTGGTGAAAGGGCAACATGGCCTTTATCACACATTTGACTGACACTCAAGAATTGTACTTGAGATTTTCCACATGATTACATCATCAAATTTGATTTCTCCATTGAGACAAAGCCCTTACCGATGATGTAACCCCTATCATCATTGCCAAAAGAGACAATCCCTTCTTTCCGAGAGTAGTCATGAAGAAGAGAGCTGTTCCCAGTCATGTGCATAGATCCCCCCACTGTCTACATACCAGATGCTACTTGGCATGTTGAAGAACCCTGCAAAAATAAACAATTAGTTAGTTTTAGAGACCCAAACCTTTTGGTTTTGGGCCTGGTCTCATCAATAGATGGTAAACTAACAGGTTATTGAAACAACATCCTGAGAGGAAGAAGATGGTGTAGAAGAGGATCCTTTGGCTTGGACCGCCTTTTCTGTGGTTTCAACATAGGAGCACTAGTTTGGTTAACTCTAACCCAACATGTTGAACCATCATAACCAGCTGTGTCCTGATTTTGTGATAAAGCTTTCAGCTCATCAGACACATTGCTATGGAGTTTGATAAGTTCCTATGTTGCACCTTCTTCTTCTGAGCACACTCAGCTGTCACCTGTTTAACCCCTTCCTTTTTGGATTTCTTTGAGGACTAAGGGTTACAGGATTTGATGTTGCTGATACAAATGTGGTCTCAAACTCAGTTTTCATTTTTACCATTTTCCATTAATTTCTTCTTTTATTTGAGTTTGGAACCTCTTTTGTACCAACAATCATCTGTAAGATGATTGAACAAACCCACTACTTCACATGGTTTCTTCTTCATCTTAGATTGATCATCAACTAAAGAGGGTGAAGCAACAGAAGACTTGTTCTTCAATGCTTTGGAAGCATTGTTTGCTTTCTTGACAGCCTCTTTAGTAGTCTTCAAACTCTTTCTACTGCCAGTTTTCTTCTCTTCAGTACTGAAAGCAGTTGAAGTTTGAACTTCAGGTGTTAAATCCTGCTCTCTAGTCCTTTCAGGACCTTCAGAATTAACTCCTGAGTTGATCAACTCATTAATCATGTGAATGTCAGCATTTGAACCATCAACATCAGCTGATAGGTTCAAAGAGGGCTTGATGCTGACTGCTACTTCTGATTGTGCTGTATCAGAAGGTAGATCACATGATGTGATGGATTGGTTATTACTCTCACCATCAGATTCTACCTCTGCTCTTGGGGTAAAATCTGTAGGTGGAGCAGTGTGATTGTAACCAATTCCAAACTTCACATTTGAAGCAGATTGCTTACTAAGAAGCATTTCAAAACCTTTGCCTGATTGTACCCATCTATCACACTCTACCTGGGTAACTGCAAGGGTTTCTTTGAGATCTTTGTACTTCTCTAGAAGTACTTCTCTAGCCTTATCATCAATTATTTGGCAATTCAGTTTATAAATCTCATCATCTTTATCTTTAAGCACAGACTCAAACTCAGTTATTTTGGAAATTGTTTGTTCTAGCTCAATGTTCTTATTAATTAGAGCTACATTTGCTCTCTAATGGAAGCAAATGCTGCTATGCATGGTTCAGAACATAATTTGGCTTTTGCCTCAGAGGATACCTGTGATACTGAGATGTAGAGGCATTAGAAAATGAAGTATCAGCAGACTCCAAAGCCATAAGAGCTAGATTCCCAAAAGGACTGTCACCACCATGTTGACTAGCACCTGAGAACAGTTGATCATGACCAGACATGTCATCTGGTAAACTGCTCCAGTCAACAACTCCTGGGTGAAGAAGCTGTGTTGTTGTGGTTGAGTTTGTTGATGAGATTAGAAGGCTGAGGTTCTGGTAGTGCATGAGGTTGTGGTGCCATAGGAACTTGAACTTGATTTGACTGTGGCATGTAATAACAAGGGTAAGGATATGGCATTTGACCCTGAGGAACAAAATATGCTGGAGATTGTTGTTGAGGATGATGACTAGAGGTGACAGGATGTTGCCCTCTGTGTTGTTGACTATTGCCAGGAAAGGTCACAAAGGGTGCAGTGGAGTTAGATCCAGTTGATCTACACTCTCTTGCAAAGTGTCCAAGCCTTTGGCATTTGTGACACCTCAACTTGCTCTTGTCAAAACCAACTTTGGTTTTGCCAGAGAGTCCTGGGAATTTTCTTCCAGTTCTTTTATAGAACTTCTGAGATCTGATATTTATCAAGGCCATTTGGCTCAAAATATCCATCTCTTCTAAGTCATCATCAGCAATCCCCTTGAGATCATCCATAATGAAGCATAGATTGTCATTATTACACCCAGTAAACTGACCATCAACACTCACAAATGCAGAATCAGAAGTGCTTGAAGAGAAATTAATATGCTCATCATACTGGCATTCAGATGAAGCATATTCTGACTCATGACCCACCAAGGCAGTGTTGCCTGGTACAAAGTCTTCAGTGAGCTTTCCAGATGAAGACAACTTTCTCTTCTGTTCTATCTCTCTCTCAAACGTGAGCAGTTTCCCATGGAGTTGGGTGAGAGATAGTTTGTCCAAACTTGCACTGGAGCGTAGGACAATAGTATATGTGTCCCATCTCTCAGGCAGTGATATGAGAAATCTGTTATTCATCTGAATATTGGTGTATTCAAGTTTGACCATTTTTAGTTCAGAGATCAAACAAGAGAACCGCTCATATTGTTGAGTCAGTGTCTCACCCTTTCTATGAGAGAATGTCTCATATTGTTGCAAGAATTTCTCTATTATTTGCCAAGACCTCATCTGTTCCTCCAATTGTTCTTTCAAGGCATTCCAGAGGTCATGGGCAGTTTCATGATGCATTAGCCCAGAATAGATTTCATTGGCAGTGCCATGGCCAGAATTCCATGGGCTTTTGCATCAATTTCAAGCAACTTCTTGTCCTCATCTGAGTATTGCTCCCTCCTCTTTGGAACCATTTGATTGGTTTCCGGGTTATTCACCATAGGCTTGTGTGGACCATGTACCACTGATGTCCAACACCCTGCGCTGTTAACAGACATGTGATGGAGCATACGTCTTTGCCATATGTTATACTCATCCTAACCAGCATTGGTGGCTTGGTTGAGGAACCAGTATTGTGAGGATCATTGGAGGGAGTAGTCATTTTCAGTTCAAAAACAATTAGTTCAAGCTTTTAAAAGTTTTAAACAGACCACAACAAACTCAATGAAAACCAAGAGAAGATCTCAGGATGAATGAGCAGAAATACAGAAAATTCAATCTCTATAACCGTTTCTTGCAATAACACAGCTAATTCAATCAAACTTAGATCTTGAATAGCAGTTTCAATGATCAATTATTAGATCGATCAATGATTAACTGGCTCTGATACCATTTGACAGGATCAGTGATCACAAGTTTGATGCATTAGGATTTAAAGCAGCGGAATACAAACAGGAATTAGACAGATTGTAGCAAGCAATCGATACTTGTATGCATTAAGAGGCATACGGTTATAGGGAGAGAATATATATTTCTGATTTCAAGGAATGTTTATAGATGTAGATTATTTCCAATCAAATCATCATTCATTCCATTCATTCATCGTCACCTATTACAATAGGTTGTCACTCCTTATATAGAGTGCAACAATCACTGCTGTTATCACGGAAAGTGACAACTGGCAGATCTAATACAAAAATAACTAACTCTTAACAAACTACTGAAATGTTCACAACTACAGAGAACATATCAGAGTGTTAAGTAAAAAAATATAAAACTACTGAAACTACAACGACTGAAGAACAAGCTCTTCAGTCGTTTTACAAAACTACTGAAACATAAAAATATAAAACTACTGATATCACAACTACTAAAGAAGTACTCTTCAGCAGTTGTGACAAACTACTGAGGCTTCAGTACTTGATCTTCAGACTTTGACCTTCAGGTGTTTCATCAGCTGATGACTTCAGTAGATATCATCAGCTGATGTCTTCAGTCTTTGTCTTCAGACTTTGTACATCAGTGTTGATCTTCAGTACTTGTTGTAAACTTTCCGTGTTGTACTTCGGTACTTTAGTTCTTCAGCTGTTGAGGTCTTCAGCACTTGATCTCAGCTGTTGAAGTCTTCAGCACTTGTCAAACTACTGATGAGGCTTTCAGCAGTTGTTGTGATACCATGTGGACTTAGAGGTTTTCTGATCTTGGCTCATTGGTTCTTTTGGTCCAACATGATGCTCGACAGTCGCAGTTCGAGGTTTGGTTATGAGAATTTGAAGTGTGAATGAAAAATACGCATAAGTGTTCAATATATATAAGTGAAATTTTAGGGGTGAGCCTGTTCGGACGTATGGTCACTGTTGGAGCGTATGAAAACCTAGAATTCACTTATTTGTTAGACGTATGAGCATGTTGTGCGTTTTAAGTCAAAGCATGAGAACTGTTCAGACGCATAAGCACTGTTTAGGCGCTTTTGCACTGTTCATCGCATGGACTTTGTAAAATGTCTAACACTTGAAATTTTGAAACTATGCAGACGCATGAGACATAACAAACGTCTAACACACTATTTAGACGCATGGGATTATCACAAACGCCAAATACTTGAAATTTTCAGATGTATTACAACTGTTAGATGCATGGGAATGAATCAAACGTCCAACACTTGTAATTTTCATAGATGTATTACAACTGTTTAGACGCATGGAAAACGTCCAACACTTGTATAATCCTGAAAATTTCATCATGTTCCTATTGAGGCGCATGTGCATGTTTAGGTGCATGAGTTGAATTCATGATTTAAACACTTGTGATTTCCAAATCTTCACTTTCACACTTTTTACCATTCAGATCCCCAAATTTTGAACTTTTGCATATTTTGCACTTTCAATTATAAAATTTTTATTTTATTTCTTTTAAATTTTTTTGTCCCTTCATTTTAGTCTCAACATAAAATCAAATATCATCTGATTTTCAACTTAAAAAACATTTATTTGCAAGATTATGTATATTCATATTGTAATTTTCAAACACATTCTATTTTTAGTTTACACAAATAATTTGAACATATAGCATCATCCTTTCAATTCAACATTTCAAATTTTGATTATGATTATTGAATATTTTCTAAGAACAACTCTTTCAGATATTACTCCCCCTAAACGTTTAGTTTGAAAAACTTATAAGTTTCTTATGAAAGAGAATAAGATCACACAGCGCATTAAGACATTGCCTCCACACACAAAGACATGCATAAAAGAAAAATGAAAATAGAATCAAAATCTAATATAAAGCATAGAATAAATGTCTGCAGAGAGATTATTAATGAAGATCAGCACATTAAAATAAAATAAATGTGGAGAGTCATAGACAATGAATAAATCCTGATCAAGGTGTTCCAGGTCAGTGATATCACAGCAAAGGAGACACAAGATCTAAGGACATACAATGAGTGTTATTAACACAATTATCAACTCACTTACTTTTCAATTCTTGGATTGATTAGTGTTGATTTAGATATGACATGATGTAAAGCATACAGAGACTAGAGAGCTCAACTATCATCATGAAATGTAAGAAAGAACACATGCTCAAATTACCTGAAACATAGATATCACCAGAGTTCATGTTACGTAGTTAATAGAGGATGATCATGGATAACCATTTGATTAGCTCTGACTATTCATTTGAATAGGTTGTGCACGTTGGCATCTTTTTGCATCAAAAAGAGAATCCAGGTCTGTAATGACTTACAACAGAGGATATCTCAGTACTTCAGGTCTATGATGACTCATAACAGAGAAGTGAAATGATGCTTTGTAACAGATCTCATGATTTCACATAGTTTCAACAGGTGTGAGAGATATATCTTAACAAACATTCATTCTGATAAGCTAAAACAACTCAAAAGTACTCAGATGAATACACACAAGCATTTATGTTTAGTTTGATCACAAGAATTTACTTTTTCAGCATAATAGTCAGATATTGGCTACACATCATATCTGATCATGTCTAGACTTTATGAATGAGTGAAGTATGCAACTGATCTCACTAATGTACTATCATTTCTCACATGTTGCAAAACATAATCCTTTAAAAAAACTTTATTTTTGTATTTTTGATATATATTTTTGTATTTGATATTTCTATGAAAAACATAAAATCACACACACACAAAAATATAAACGGCAATTCACAATGAGAGTATCACTTATTATGATCTTTTGATTTAGGGAGATCACATATGATTTATAAGACCAATTGATTCTACTAAATACTCAAACCGTCCTGGTAGGAAGGCTTTAGTAAATAGATCTGCCAATTGCTTTTTTGTTGCAATTTAGATCAATATGATTAATCCTTTTTCAGAGTTATCTCTAAGAAAATGATATCGAATTTTGATATGTTTTGTTTTTGAGTGTTGAACAGGATTAGCTGTTATGAACATAGCAGCTATGTTATCAATGTAAATTGGTGTTTTAAGAAAGTTGAATCCATAATCCAGTAATTGATTTTGCAACCAAAGGATTTGAGAACATCCTGCTGATGCAGCAATGTACTCAGCTTCTGCAGTTGAAACAGAGACATTTGTTTGTTTCTTACATTGCCATGAGACTAATCTGGGACCAAGAAATTGACACCCACCCGAAGTAGATTTTCTATCTTGACAACATCCACCATAATCACTATCTGTATATCCATATAGTTCAAAGTTACCCTCGTAAGGATACCAAAGCCTAAGGCTGGTTTACCTTTGAGATACCTGAATATCCTTTTGACAGCAATTAAGTGAGATTCTTTCGGGTCTGATTGATACCTGGCACATACACAAGCACATACATAATGTCTGGTCTAGATGCAGTAAGATACATCAAAGATCCAATCATTGATCTGTATAATGTTTGGTCAATAGATTTTCCTTTTGGATCAGGTTCAATCTTGGTGTTAACATCTGCTGGAGTTCGTATGGACTGACAGTCTTGTAACTTGAATTTCTTTAAGAGATTGTCAACAAACTTTTCTTGATTGATAAGATTCCATCTGTAGTTTGTTGACTTGAAGTCCAAGAAAGAAGTTAATCTCTCCCATAGAACTCATTTGGAATCTAGATTTCATGATTTCTTCAAATTCATTGCACAATTTTGGACAGGTAAAACCAAATATGATGTCATCAACATACACTTGTACACAAAAAAGATCATTATTATCCTTCTTGATGAATAAAGTTGGATCAATTTTCCCTCGTGTGTATCCATGTTGGATTAAGTGTTGTGATAATGTCTCATACCAAATTCTAGGGGCTTGCTGAAGTCCATATAAAGCTTTACTCAGTTTATATACTCGATATGGAAATTGTGCATCCTCAAAGCCTGGAGGTTGCTTCACAAACACATCATCAGTGATTGGACCATATAGAAATGCACCTTTTACATCCATTTGATACACCTTGAATTTCATGAATGAAGCATAAGCCAGAAAAACTCGAATTGATTCAAGTCTTGCAACTGGTGCAAACACTTCATCATAATCTATACCTTCTTCCTGTGTGTATCCTTGTGCAACAAGTATCGCTTTATTCCTTATTACGACACCACGATCATCAGTTTTATTTCTAAATAACCATTTCGTGCCAATTGCATTTTCCCCTTCAGGTAGATCCACCAAATTCCACACTTCTTGTTTGCGGAATTGAAGTAATTCTTCTTGCATGGCTTCTATCCAACCATTGTCCTTTAATGCTTAGGTAACATTTTTAGGAACAAATTGAGAAAGAAAACAAGAGTATAAGCATACGTTTGCTTGTTCTGATTTACTCCTTGTTGTTCTCTCATTCAATGTACCAATAATCTGAGAAATTGGATGATTCTTGTGAATGCGAGATGTAGTAATCTCATCACTTTGAACATTAACATCCAGATTTGTTTGATTCAAGTTGGAAAACTCATGTATCAAAGTAGAAGAATGTGGATTGAAGTTTGGAACTTGAGTAGGTGAATTGACGAAGTAATCAAAGTTACCTGTATCAACTACATCACTTGAAATGGATGATGTTCTAGACTCAGGTATCACAAACTCATTACCATCATTAGGAATATTTTGTGATTCTTCCTGATTAATTGACTCTGAAAGATCCGAAACTGTAGTTTCATGGTTTTGTATTATTGAATCCTTGACAAACGACAAAATGGGTAGTCTAAGCTTGAATCTGAATCTTCACTGAAAGATCCAAGATCTCCTCTTGAGTTCTTCTTATCTATAGAATTAAAACAATTTGGTTGATCAAACAAATTAGAGTGAAGAGAGTTTGATAATGAATCTAAGTCAAATAACCATGCAGGACCATTTGAAACTGATGGAAAAGAATTTTCCAGAAATTTAACATTGAATGTTTCAAGAATTACATTTGTCCTAGAGTCGTAGACTTGATAGGCTTTTGAAACCAATGAATATCCAGCGAAAATCCATTATCAGATTTTGCTTCAAATTTTCCTAATTGATCACTTGAATTAGAATCATAACAGGACAACCAAATGATTTTAAAAAGTTTATGTTCGGTTTTCTGCCAAACATTAACTCATATGGAGTTTTCAGTTTATCTTTGACGATTAAGATTCGATTATGAATGAAACACGCAGTAGATATTGCTTCATCCCAAAAAGTGATAGGGATTTTTGCATCAGCTAACATAGAACGAGCAGCTTCAATCAGTGTTCTATTCTTCCTTTCAGCAACTCCATTTTGTTAAGGAGTTCTGGGAGCACTGAACTGATGAGCTATCCCTTTCTGTGTACAAAACATTTCAATGTTAGCATTTTTGAATTCCGTTCCATTATCACTTCTTATTATTTTCACTTTGTTGTCTAATTGATTTTCAACTTTAATGATAAATTCTTTTAATAATTCAGCTGTTTCAGATTTGGCATAAAGAAGAAAACCCATGAAAATCTTGTAAAGTCATCAATGATAACTAAACAATATGATTTTCGTGCAATACTCTTGATGTTTGTTGGTCCAAAAAGGTCCATATGTAACATCTAGAGAGGTTTGGATGTTGAGTTTATTGGCTTGGACTTATAAGACGCTCTGTGTTGCTTTCCCTTCAAACATGCTGAGCAGTGATCATTTGTTGCAAACTTCTTAGATGGAAGTCCAATTACATGATTTCCTGCTACAAGCTTGTTCATGTTCTTGAAGTTTGAATGACTGAGACGCCTATGCCATAGCTGGCTTTCATCATTTGAGGCCTTTGCAATTAGGCATGTTGTTTCAGTTGAAGGATCAACTTGAGACATATCTAATTTATATACATCTGTCTCTCTCAGCTGTAACAATCCCCCAATCTTTGCTTATCTTGAAACCTGGCTTCAAAACATAACAGAATGAATCATCAAACAGAACATAATAAGATTTGTCACATATTTGAGAGACGCTTAAATGATTAAAGTTCAACTGTGAACAAAAGTTGACTTTATCAAAGCTTATTATCCCATTGGATACTGTTCCTTCACCGGTTATTTTTCCTCCAGCATCACCACCAAAGGCGACGTGAGTTCCATCTTTTGACTTAAAGTCTTGTAACAAGGCAGTATTGCCTGTCATGTGCCGACTACACCCACTATCCACATACCATGTATTGATTGGTCTTTTTGGCGTACCTGCACTACAAGAATAAGTTAAGTTGAAATATCTACCCAAGCCGAAATGGTCTTGGGCTTTCCAAATTTATCAACAATTGTAAATTGTTTATAATGGAGATTTTTCAAATCAGGTTTATTTTTGATGAATTTACCAATTTTATTCTGAAAACTATTTGATTTATTTTTGTGAACATTCATACCATTTGATTGATTATCTTTTGAAATTTATTGATGACTAACAATTTTATTATTCATCCTTACAGGTCTTGGTATTAAGTGTTCTTGCATGTTATGTTTTGAGCTCATATAGTTGTTCTTAGGAAAAGATCTCAAACCTACATTAGGTTGATTAATGTCTCTTTGAAATCCATTAGTTTGATTTCTCAAATACTGTGGATTAGCAAATCCTTTGCTCATGTTTGGTTTTACAAAGTTTCTAGTGGGAGATCTATTTCTAAAGTAACAATTTGCAGTGTTGTGAGTCTTTTCATCACAATAAGTACAATATTTGTTATAATAGCAATCTTCTGTTGAATGATTTCTCATGTCACATATGTGACAGTACTTGTTGAAGTAGCACTCAGCAGTATTGTGATTTTTCATATCACAAATTTCACAGTACTTTTGTGTAGTTAAAAACAACTTTTTGTTAACTTTTGACAATGATATAATGTTTGATTTTGGTGTCATATAGTTAAACTGTTGTCTTTCATTTTTCACAGTTTGATTTTGTGTCAGATTATTGTTCATTTGTTTAACATGAACTTCCTTCTTGAATGTATTAGAAACAAATCTTTTTGCAAGATTTCAGATC
The DNA here is from genome assembly GCA_025506515.1 of Flaveria trinervia. Lineage (NCBI taxonomy): Eukaryota > Viridiplantae > Streptophyta > Magnoliopsida > Asterales > Asteraceae > Flaveria > Flaveria trinervia. The sequence continues at coordinate 22,936,233 of CM046458.1, forward strand.
AGAGTTTGATTTGTTCATAATATTTGCTTTTTTATTTGGGAGAGAATTCATATTTAACATACCTGCTACACAAATTTAATTGGTTTTAGTTTTGATGTTTGATTTGTTGCTTTAATCAAATTTTCTGAACTTTTGTTTTGTTCAGATGTTGCTTTTGCAGATTTCTTTCTTCTTCTTTGATTCTTTGATTTAGAAGAACTTGGTTTATGTTCAGATTGAACATCATCAGAAGAAGATCCCTTTTCTGATTGTAATTATTTCATATTGATGGTGTTTGAATCTTCTGATGTTCCTATCTGTTGTTTATCCTTGTTTTGAACTCTGACTTCTTCTATTACATTATGAATCTTCTGAGTATTGAAGTTCTCTGGTAGTGTGTTTGTGATAGATTCAGGCATAGGTTCATGAGTGAAACCTAATCCTGCCTTGTTGGTCTTGTTGGTCGCCTCTAACTCCTCTATCCTTTTGTTTATCTTTTCTTCGATCCTTTGAGCCTCAGCATGATGGTCTTGTTGGTCGCCTCTAACTCCTCTATCCGTTTTGCTGATTGGACATGTTGCTCTTGGAGTTGGGACATCTCTGAGCTCTGAGCAGCCATCTGCTGTGCCTGGTGCTCTATCAGCTATGCTTGCTGAGATATCTGCAGAGATTGTGCAGCAGTAAGTTCTACTAGCTGATGAATCTGGGTAGTCTTCTCGTCATCGGCAGCCAACAGCTTCAGCACCATACGGTTCAGTGCCGAGAGTTGTTCCTCTACCCCACTAGGAGGTAGAGAGGATCCAGATAGGAAGGAGGGATAAGATGACGGTCCAGCATGGTGGCTAGTGGTGGTGGTGGTGGCAGTGGTGGAGATTAGGGGTGGTATAGATGAAGGTGGTGGTGGATGAGCTGTAATGGAGGTGGATTGTATGCGGGTAGGTGGTGGAGTGGGTGTGGTAGTGGTGTGTGAGGTGGTAGATATGGTGGTGGGTGGAATGGTGATAGTGGTGGTAGGTGGAGTGATGGTAGTGGTGGTAGTAGGTGGAGTGGTGGTAGTAGTGGCTGTGGTGATAAATGTCATCCTCCTCTTCTTCTTCAAACCGTGGGCTGAGCCATCCTTTTCTTCCTCGAGCCCCTCGAGGTGGATGCTCCCCCTTGAACGCTGCTGGGCTGATCGGGGGCATAACTCGGATCACTATCAGTCTCCCCACACTCGCCAGGGCGTCCTCCAACCTCCCGAATACCTCGATCAGTGGCAACCCCCCTGCTCCCCACAGTCCGAGTCAAGGGCTCCTCGTCTGTCTCTGTTGGATTCTTTATGCCCAAGACACATAGAACATTGACTTGGTTAGTACGTTATGATCCAAGTCGGGTCATACCCAATAACAAGCTTAGCAAACACCAAATAATATTTAATTGATGATATGATCATGCAATTAAATAAATACACATTTTTAGAAAATGAGTTTTCTAAATAAGTTGCATATGAGATTGAACAACTTATATGTATATTTTGTTCATGGATATTATTTGTAATGTTGTTAATTTAGTTAAATAACATCAAATAATAAAAGTGTGTATGTGTTATGTAATTAAAAGGTTAATTATATAACTATCTTAAATAACTAGTTTAACAAAATATTAAAGGAAGTTTTCAGGGGAAAACCCTATTGATTTGGGGTTTTCGGCCGCCCCTTAGTGGGGATCTCTCCCTTTGTTTTTTAGAGGTCTTGGAACCTTGAAACACCTAGTATATACACACACTTAATCCTCTTCTCTCTCTCACATGCAAAGGGGTCACAAGAACACAAACTCTTCTTTTGGAAGAAAGAGTTGAAGTTCTCGGCCGGAACAAAGGCTCCAGCAGCCTTCTTGATCCGTTTTTGGTGCTCAAATCCTAGCAACAAGGTGCTTGTTTGATGCTTGTGGGTATGGGTACTTGAGGACACCTCTCCTTGGTGTTTTGGTCATTCAAGAAGCTCATATTCTTTCCCTTCATCACGTTTTTCAGCAGCATACAAAAGGTAGTTTGTATGTCATATTATGGTTGTTATTTGTTGTTGGTAGCTAGTTCAAACACATATAAATGATCCTATGATTTTGGGTTTGTTGATGACATGTTATTAACCTTGATTTTCAGATTACAAATGATAATATTAAGGTTTTAATCCGCTGCGTTTTCAAGTTTAAATGGTTAAACTACATTGATTAAGGTCCAACAAACCCAACATTGGCATCTAGAGCCGGATATGTGGATGACTAGTTTTATTTTGTCCTTGTAAAATTGGTTTTATGGGCCTTTAACAACCTTATAGAGGCTGTTTTGTGGTGATGTTATAATCCCCAACCTTTCAAGGTTATATCTACATGCTTGTGATTAAACCTTGGAAGAAGATATCAAGTGGTTGATTATGTTTTTTGTTTGGACAAAAGACCCTAAATTCTTGGTTTATGTTAGCTGAAAATTTAAGGTCATATGGGGGTTTATTTGTTTCTTGAATGTTGTATATGATGATTCATATTGGTGCATAACCTAGCCTTGACCTTGTGTTGATTTGGTTTTATATGGATGTTTGTTTTGGTTGATTTCATTCATAATGGGTTGTAATATTATTCTTTTGTGTTTTGTATTTGGATGTAATTTATTTATTCATTCAATGGCAATGTAATAGATAGATTAAGTGTGTTTTCTTTTATTAGAAAATTTGTATTAGGATATAAATATTGTAAAAGAAGATGCACAAGATGGAAGCACAAAAGGAAGACACAAGAGAAGGACTTGAAGCATTTGGATGCAAGTTCAAGTGGGGGTCTTTGGAGATCTCATCTTTTGTGTTGTGTTCAACCCTTAGGAAAGACCAAATGACAACACTTGTGATGGCAAAAAAGTGTTGTCAACATAGTGGCTATGGTTATGCACATGTGGTTGTTTGATACATGCTTGTTTGATTATTCAATTTATGTTGATTGTTTGATATATGGATATGCTTAACAATCTAAATAAATTATCATAACAAGCTGTTTTTTGGTTCCTAATCATTAAGTGACTAATAAAAGGTTATTAAAAGGATTAATGATTTCAAAATAATAGACGTTTTACTAAGAAAGAACCATAGGGTACCATGTATTTGAAAGCATGCGAATACAAGGTACATAGAGTTTTCATAACTAGAATTAATGGAAACTTAAATCCCTTTGGAAACAAGTTTAACACCATCCTTTTACACGACACTCAAATCACTTGAGAACTACTTGTGGGATGAAGGTCACTAACCGCTTTCAGGGAACTTGTGTGTTTGAGATAAGCTTAACATACTTGTGGGATAAAGGTCACCTAACCACTTGTATGTGTAAACTCACACGTGTGTGTAAGTAGGATGACTTGAATTGGAAACCATGTGCATAGGGTCACCAAAGCATGGCGTACAATGGTGTTGATGGGATTTTACATGCCGACTAAACATAAGTTGTTTAACTGATCCCATAAAGCTAGAAGTTGCAATAGGTTGCTGTTGGACCAAAAGAACCATGAGCCGATCAGAAAAACCTCTAAGTCCCACAGACATCACAACAACTGCTGAAGACTTGATCAGCTGTTTCATAAAGTCTGAAGAGCAACAGCTGAAGTACAAGTACTGAAGACTTCAACAGCTGAAGATCAAAGTCTGAAGATCAACAGCTGAAGAACTAAAGTACTGAAGATCAACAACTGAAGACCAAAGTCTGAAGATCAACAGCTGAAGTCTAAAGTACTGAAGAACAACTGCTGAAGTACAAAAACTGAAGACATCAGCCGAAGACAACAGCTGAAGACATCAGCTGAAGACAACAGCTGAAGAGATCAGCTGATGACAACAGCTGAAGACATCAGCTAATGACAACAGCTGAAGTTCAAGTACAAGTACTGAAGCCTTCAGAGTTTGTTACAACAGCTGAAGAAGCATTCTTCAGTTGTTGTGATGGTTTCCTTTCAGTAGTTTTCTTTTTATTTCAGTATTTGTAAAACGACTGAAGCGCATGTTCTTCAGTCGTTGTAGTTTCAGTAGTTTCTTTTCAGTAGTTGTAGTGATAGTTAACACTTAGTATTTTTGTAAGGAGATGTCAGCTGTTTGACATCTTCAGTAGTTGTGTTAACTATCAGTAGTTTGAATAATTCTGTTAGATGTCACTATCAAGTGACATCAGCAGACGTCACATCTCCTATATAAGAGATGTTGACCTAATTGTATGTGTGACATTCTGTTACCACGAAAGCGAATATTGAATGAAATATATTTTGCAGAATTCTCTTTGTCTATAACCGTTGGTTCTTACTTTGAATATCTTTTGTGTTCTTATGAATTTGCTAATTCATTGTTTGTTCTCCGCTGCTATACTCTCAAATCAATCAAACGTAGATCACTGATCCTAACAAATGGTATCAGAGCTGGTTAATCATTGATCGATCTAACAGTCGATCATTAAAACTGCTATTTGATGTCTATGTTTGATTGAATTAGCTTATTTGCAAAAACTGGTTATAGATTATTGAATTTCTGCCGCTTTTTTTTATTCATTTTGATATCTCTCTTGGTTCAATTTGGTTTGTTGGGTTTTGTTCTAAATCTGTTATAGCTTAATGAATTTGGTTGAATCTGAGATGACTACTCCTTCTAATGACCCTCACAATACCGGTTCTTCAACTAAGCCTCCGATGCTGGTTAGGACTGAGTATAACATATGGCAACGAAGGATGCTTCATCACCTGTCTGTTAACAGTTCAGGTGTTGGACATCTGTGGTACATGGACCACATAAGCCTATGGTGAACAATTCGGAAACCAATCAAATGGTTCCGAAGAAGAAGGAACAATACTCAGATGAAGATCAGAAACTATTTGAGATTGATGCTAAAGCCCATGGAATTCTGGCCATGGCACTGCCGAATGAAATCTATTCAGGGCTTATGCATCATGAAACTGCTCATGACCTCTGGAAGCACTGAAGAAACAATTCGGTGGAACTGATGAGGTCTTAGCAAACAACAGAGAAATCCTCGCCCAACAATATGAGACATTCTCTCATAGAAAGGGTGAGACACTGACTCAGCAGTTTGAGTGTTTTTCTTATTTGATATCTGAGCTAAAAATGGTGAAACAAGAATACACAAACAGATAGATGAATAACAGATTCCTCAAATCACTGCTGAGAGATGGGACACATTCACTATTGTCCTACGCTCTAGTGCAAATCTGAATAGCCTATCTCTCACCCAACTTCATGGGAAATTGCTTACATTCGAAAGAGAGATAGAGCAGAAAAGGAAACTGTCATCATCAGGAAAGCTCACTGATGACTTTGTACCAGGGAACACTGCCTTGGTTGGTCATGAGTCAGAATATGCTGCATTTGAAAGCAATTATGATGAGCATATTGATTTCTCTTCAACCAATTCTGATCATGCATTTGTTAGTATTGATAGTCATTCTGGCAGTAATAGTGACAATCTATGCTTCATCATGGATGATCTGAAGGGAAATGCTGATGATGATTTAGAAGAGATGGATATTCTAAGCCAAATGGCCTTAGTTAATATCAGATCTCAGAAGTTCTACAAGAGAACTGGCAGGAAATTTCCTGGACTCTCTGGCAAAACCAAAGTTGGTTTTGACAAGAGTAAGTTGAGGTGTCACAAATGCCAAAGGCTTGGACACTTTGCAAGAGAATGTAGATCAACTGGATCTAACTCTTCTGCACCCTTTGTGACTTTTCCTAGCACTAGTCTACAAAACAGAGGGCAACATCCTGCTGGTTCTGGTCGTCAATCGCACCCTGTATCTCCTGCATACTTTGTCCCCCAGGGTCCAATGTCATATCCTTTTCCCTGTTATTACTTGCCTCAGTCAAATCCGGTTCAAGCTCCAATTGCACAACAACCAAATGCATTACCCGAACCTCAACCTTCCCAATCTCATCAACAAACTCAACCTCAACAACACAGCTTTTTCACCCCAGGAGTTGTTGACTGGAGCAGTTTACCAGATGATTTGTCTGGTCATGAACAACTATTCTCTGGTGCTGGTCAACATGGTGGTGACAGTCCTTTTGGAAATCTAGCTCTTATGGCTTTAGAGTCTGCTGATACTTCATCCTCTAATGCATCTACACCACAGGTATCACAGGTATCCTCTGAGGCAAAAGCCAAGTTATGTTTTGAAACATGCATAGCCGCATTTGCATCTATTAGAGAAGCAATTGTAGCTTTAATTAACAAGAATATTGAACTAGAACAAACAATTTCCAAAAGAAAAGCTGAATTTGAGTCTGTGCTTAATGATAAGAATGATGAGATTTACAAACTTAAATGCCAAATCACAGATGATAAGGCTAGGGAAGAGGTACTTCTAGAGAAGTACAGAGACCTCAAAGAAACACTTGCAACTACCCAGGTAGAGTGTGATCGATGGGTAAGTTCTTGCAAGGGTTTTGAAATGCTTCTTAGTAAGCAATCTGCTTCCAATGTGAAGTTTGGCATTGGTTATAATCACACTGCTCCTCCTACAGATTTTACTCCCGGAGCAGAGGTAGAATCTGATGGAGAAAGCAATAACCAATCCTTTTCATCATGTGATCTACTATTTGATACAGCACCATCAGAGTTGAAGTCAACATTAAGTCCTCTCAGAACCTATCAGCTAATGTTGATGGTTCAAATGCTGACACTCACATGATCAAAAAGTTGATCACTCCAGGTGGTATTTCACAAAGTACTGATAGTACTAAAGTGAATGTCATAACACCTGGAAGACAAACCCAAACTATTGCATGTACTAAAGAGAAGAAAACTGCAAGTAGTAAGGGTGGGAAAACTACTGAAGAAGATATCAAGAAAGCAGGTACTAAAGGGAAGAAAACTGCTAGTACTGATAGCAAATGCTGAAGAACAAGTCTTCAGTAGTTTCATCTTCTTCAGCAGATGATCAACTTAAGATGAAGAAAAAGCCATGTGAAATATGTGGCTTATTCAATCATCTTACTGATGATTGCTGGTATAAAAAGTGCTCCAAACTCAAACATAATGAAAACATTAAAGAGAAAATGGATAAAATGAAAACTGAGTTTGAAATCAAATTTGTACCAGCAACATCAAAACCTGTAACCCCAAAATCCAAAAAGAAATCCACAAAGAAAGGGGTTAAACAGGCAATAGCTGAGGTTGCTCAAAGAGAGATGGTACAAGACAGGAACCCATCTAACTCAATCACTAATGTGTCTGATGAGTTGAATGCCTTATCACAAAATCAGACACAACTTGTTATGATGGTTCAACATCTATGGGGAGAGTCAACCAATTAGATGCTCCTGTGTTGAAACCACAGAGAAGAAAATCCATACCAAAGGAATCTTCTTCTTCACTATCTCCATCCCTTCAGGCTGTTATTCATAACAAGTCTGTTAGTTTACCATCTGTTGATGTGAATAGACCCAAAACCAAAAAGGTTTAGGTCTCAAAAACTAACTAATTGTTATGTTTGCAGAGTTCTTCAACATGCCAAAGTAGCATCTGGTATGTAGACAGTGGGGGATCTATGCATATGACTGGAACAACTCTCTTCTTCATGACTACTCTCAAGGAAAGAAGTGGTTTGTTTCTTTTGGCAATGATTCTAGGGGTTACATCATTGGAAAAGGCTTTGTCTCCAATGGAGAAATAAAGTTTGATGATGTTACCATGTGGAAAATCTCAAGTACAATCTCTGAGTGTCAGTCAAATGTGTGATAAAGCCATGTTGCTCTTTTCACCAGTCAAACTGTCAGATTCTGTCATCCAAAGTTCTGAATTTGATTGATAAGGTGTTGGATGATCACACTCTCCTGAGGGCCAACAGGACAGGAAGAGTGTATGCCTTAGATCTTTCCAAGAAAATAAATATCAGAGGCCATCCTTGCCTATTTTCCAAAGCCTCTCCTCAGGAATCTAAACTGTGGCACAGAAGGCTGGGTCATGTTAATTTCAAAAACATGAATCAGCTGATCCACAATAGTTTAGTGAGAGGCTTACCAATAAAGGAGTTCCACTGTGATGAAACCTGCACTGCTTGTTTAAAAGGAAAACAACACAAAGTCTCATTCCCCCTATTGAAGAGCCTAAGTCCACTGCCTGCTTGCAATTACTGCATATGGATCTATTTGGTCCTGTGAGAGTGATGAGCATGGCAAAGAAGAAATACTGTCTGGTAATTGTGGATGATTACTCCAGATTTGTATGGACTTTCTTTCTGTATTCAAAGGATGAGGTTGCTCAGAAGATTATTAACTTTGTGTTGTATGTTGAGAAGCAGTATCCCTTTCAGTCAAGTGTATAAGGAATGACAATGGAACTGAATTCAGAAACCATACACTTGATGAATTTTATCTTTCAAAGGGAATCAAAAGGCAGTTTAGCATCCCAAGGACTCCAGAACAAAATGGAGTCGTGGAGAGAAAGAACAGGACCCTAATTGAAGCTGCAAGGTCTATGTTGGCTGACTCTGGTTTGCCACTGACCTTTTGGGCTGAAGCTGTTAACATAGCTTGCTATGTGCAGAATAGAGCCTTAGTAAATCAGAGGTTGATGAAGACTCCATATGAAGTTCTACATCACTTGGCTCCTCTAATTTCATTTTTCAGAGCATTTGGGTGTCCCTGTTTTATTCTCAAAACAAAGGATCAACTCCAAAAATTTGATCCTAAGGTGGATGCAGGGTATTTTGTTGGTTATTCATCTACTTGCAAAGCATACAGAGTCTTCAACTGCAGAACAAAGATAGTTGAAGAGACTTTGCATGTGAAGTTTAATGAATCTCCAATGGACAAGATTCCACAAAACCCTGTGGAGTTGTTTGATTTGGACATACTGCATATGTTCCTTCTCAACCTCCAGTTGTTGCAGGCCATATGGATAAATCATCTCCTGCAGCATGTCTTTGTTGGATTCTGTATGCCCAAGACACATAGAACATTGATGTGGTTAGTACGTTGTGATCCAAGTCGGGTCATACCCAATAACAAGCTTAGCAAACACCATTAATATCTAACTGATGATATGATCATACAATTAAATAATTACACCAATTTAGAAAAGGGGTTTTCTAAATAATTGTATGTGAGAAGGAACAAATTATCAGGATATTTGTTCATGGATATTATTTGTTATGTTGTTTAAATTAGTTAAGCAACATCAAATAATAAAAGTGTGTGTACATATTATATATAATTAAAAGGTTAATTATGTATAATATTAAACTTTTGTAAAATTTTAAGGGAGATTTTTTAGAGGAAACCCTAAGTGTTTAAGTTTTTTCGGCCACCCCATGGCAGCCAACTCTCTCTTTTTGTTTTGTGTTCTTGGAACAAAAGATCTTCTTGAACACACACATACTTCATCTAGCCCTTTCTCACATACAAAATCGACACAAGAATTCGAGTTTCTCATCTGGAAGAGAAGTCTCACGGCTGGAACAAGGCTCCAGCAGCCTCTTGATGTCTCACGGCTGAAAGAAGGTTCCAACAACTTTCTTGATCTGATTTTGGTGTCAAATCCTAGCAAAGATGGTGTTTTCTTACAGGCTTGTGGGTATGATTGCTTGAGGACATCTATCTTGATGTTTTGGTCGTTCAAAGCATCATCATCTTGATCCAATCCACGGTTTTGACAGCTTCTGGAAGGTAGTTCCATGTGTTGTTTTGGTTGTTTTGTTTTATCTTGGTAACTAGTTCAAACACATATATTGATCCTATGGTTTTGGGTTTGTTGAAACAAAGTTATGAGCTTTAATTTTTCAGATTATAGAACATGATATTAGTTCATATTCCGCTGCGTTTTTCTTGTTTAAATGGTTAAACAACATTGTTAAGGTCCAACAACCCCAACAGTCTTCCACCTGGTGGTATTGATGATGATGATGATAATATCAATACTCACCTATTCAAGTTTAGTGACTAACTGCCTGAGTCTGCTAAACTTGATGTTCCTGTAGCTTCAGCAGTTCCATCCACAACAAATGCTGATGAGATCTCTAATTCCTCTACATCTTTTGAGTTACCATCAAATTCTTGGTTTCAAGAGTCTGTATCAACATCTGCTGCTGCTGAAGGTTCTACAAACACTTGCACAGATATCATTGTTTATCAAGAGCTAAAGAATCACCCATGTCTCAAATCATTGGTGATATAAATGCTGGAGTTTCAACAAGAAGTCAATTGTCTAACTTCTGCTTCTATGCTCTCTTCATCAATCAGCTAGAGCCAAAGAACTATCATATTGCTTTAAGAGACAATGGATTGGTTAAAGCCATGCAGCTTGAGCTACTTCAGTTCAAGAAACAGCAAGTGTGGGAACTGGTTCCTCTACCCCCAGGTAAGTGTGCAATAGGCACTAAATGGGTGTTTAGGAATAAAACTGATGAAAATGGGTTTATTGTTAAGAACAAGGCTAGACTGGTTGTACAAGGGTTCTCACAAGAAGAAGGTATTGATTATGATGAAACCTTTGCCCCTGTAGCCAGACTAGAGACAATTAGATTGTTCTTAGCCTATGCTGCATTCCACCATCTCAAAGTTTTTCAAATGGATGTCAAAAGTGCATTTTTATATGGAAAAATAAAAGAAGAAGTTTATGTGTGTCAACCACCAGGTTTTGAGGATAATAACATCCTGAATGGGTGTATAAACTTGATAAGGCTCTTTATGGTTGAAACAAGCTCCTAGATCCTGGTATGAGACACTCTCCACTTTTCTTCTCAAGAATAATTTCACTAGAGGCTCCATAGATAAAACTTTGTTATTAAGAAGGTGGATCAACATAAGCTACTTGTTTAAATTTATGTTGATGATATCATTTTTGCATCCTCTGATCCCCAGTTGTGTGATGATTTTACCAAATTAATGAAACAACGGTTTGAAATGAGTGCAATGGGAGAATTACAGTTCTTTCTAGGCTTGGAAATCAAACAAAAGGCTGATGGCACCTTTATTCATCAGTCCAAATATACAAAAGATCTTTTGAATAAGTTTGATTTACAAAATAGTAAGCCCTGTTCTACTCCCATGTGCAACACGACACAACTGGATGCGGATCAGAAAGGTAAAGCTGTTGATGAAACACTTTACAGATGTATGATTGGGTCCTTGATGTACTTAACAGCTTCTAGACCAGATATCATGTTTGCTACTTGTGTCTGTGCTAGATTTCAGGCTGCTCCTAAAGAGTCTCATTTGATTGCAGTCAAGAGGATCTTTAGATATTTGCAAGGTACACAATCTCTAGGATTATGGTATTCCACTGGACACTCTTGCAAATTAGTTGCTTTTTCAGATAGTGACTATGCAGGGTGCAAGTTAACTAGAAAGTCAACTTCTGGTGGATGTCAATTCCTAGGCAACTATTTGATTTCTTGGCAGAGTAAGAAACAAACATCTGTTGCTACATCCACTGCTGAAGCAGAGTATATTGCAGCTGCAAGTTGTACTTCTCAGGTATTCTGGCTTCAGAACCAACTTTTGGATTATTGCATTACAGAGACTAAGACTCCATTATTAATGGATAGTGCTTCAGCTCTGTGCATTGTCAAAAATCCAGTCCAGCACTCTAGGACGAAACATATAGAGATCATACATCATTTTATTCGGGATTGTTTTGAAAAAGGTCTGATTGATCCTAGGTTTGTGCCTAGTGCTAATGAGCTTGTAGACATTTTTACTAAGCCTTTGGATAGTTCAACTTTCCAAAACCTTGTGTTAAGGCTTGGTATGCTGCAGCTAGAATAAGTGATAATTACTGATGATCTCAGTAACTAAGTACTGATAATCATTAGTAACCATATCACAGATAGTACTGATTTTGTTAAAACAACTGATCAAGTTACAACTACTAATGTAGTTATAACTACTGATATCAGTAAAAACAGATAAGCACTGATGTCCTATGAAACAACTGAAAATAGCCAAAAAGGCTGATGACTAAGTGTTGAGGACAGTATGAAACAGCTGAAAGGCTATGAATTGACGAAAACTACTGATGAGAACTCTCTCTTCAGTTATTTCTACAACTGCTGTTTCATCCTAAACAACTGATGACAAAAACATGTCTTCAGTAGTTTCACAACTACTGATGACTAACACCAAGTCATCAGCTGTTTAAAACAACTGATGACAAAACCATGTCTTCAGTAGTTTCATAACTACTGATGACTAACACCAAGTCATCAGCTGTTTACAACAACTGATGACAAAAACATGTCTTCAGTAGTTTCACAACTACTGATGACTAACACAAGTCATCAGCTGTTTTCAACAACTGATACCAAAACCATGTCTTCAGTAGTTTCACAACTACTGATGACTAAAATCAAGTTATCAGTTGTTTACAACACCTGAAGACAAAACCAAATTTTCAGTAGTTTATAACTACTGATGACTAAAACGACGTCTTCAGTTGTTTTCAAACATCTGAAGTCAAAACCATGGTTTTCAGTAGTTTTATAACTGCTGATGCCTAAAACCAAGACTTCAATTGTTTCAACATCTGAAAGGGTAATATCACGTCATCAGTCGTTTAAAACTACTGATGATTAACACCAAACCCTTCAGCTGTTTTCTAACCCTTACCCTATAAATACCTCATACCTAATCCTTCAGAGCTTTATCATTTCTAAACCTAACGTTCAAACCTCCAAAACTTCTCTCTCATTAATGGCGATCATGCAGCTCAAACTACGACACAACTGTGTAGCCTACCTCACCAAATCGCCTTTCTGGACAACGTTAGATATCGCCATTGATATAATGGTCCAGTCACCCTACAAAACGGCCTTCCTTCTAAATCCCACCATTCATGCCGAATCCCTTCACCAGTTTTGGACGAACGTCACCATTACCACTGGGGAAAACAACACCGAGTCTCTCCAGTCGGTCGTCAACAACCATCAAGTGGTCATCACTCCGGCAATCTTACGCCAAACCCTAAACCTGGATGATGCCACTTTTCCTGCTGGGTATCCAAAGGGCACAACTGATTTATCCTTTGCCCACCATGGATATCAGGGAAACCTTAGTGCCTCTACCATTCTGAAGAAACATTTCCATGATGCAGAACGTCTTGTCTTTCACATGGTAAATGTTTGTTTAGCTCCTAAGACATCCTCGTGGGATCAAATGTCTACCAGATGGCAGCAGGTACTATTCTCTATCCTTGAGCAACAAGACTTAAACTTTTCCGAAATCATTTTTCTTGAACTTAAGGATATGGCCTCAAAATCTATTTCTAACCGCTGGATATTATATCCTCGGTTCATTATGGCCATAATAGAGAATCAACTGAAAGCTGAGGGACTTGTTGGCCTTGGAGTCCCTGCAATGGCTGTATTGCCTGAAGTATACTCCAGGCACAACTCTGACCACACACTGAAACAGGCTGCCAAACTGCGAAAACCCACGCAGTTGGAACCCACAGCCACCACCTCCAGAACCAGAGTCCCCTCCAAGCCAAAATCCAAAAAGCCAAAAAAGGCTACTCAGGGAGATGAGTCCCCTGAGGATGCCCCTGTACCACAAACGCAAGAAACACATACTGGTATTAACCCCCCAATTGTGTCAAAGACTCAACCAACCACAGCCGCACAGGTATCCTCTCAAAAGGATCCTGTTGCAACCAATATTGGGGAACCCACACTGCTGGAACCTATCTCACTTGAGAGGGTTACCATTGAAGCGCCATTCACCCCGGGTGCAATCCGCTTCTACCCAATCACCACATGCAACCGCCCCCTAAAGTCCTACATTAATTGTTGCACAAGTGCTGAGTCAGTTGCACTCCTCACCCCCTCCCCAGATACCAATTACAACTGGGCATACCTCTACCATTGAGGGGGAGGATCAAAGTGCATCTGATAACCCACAGCATAGGGGTTACAATGTTCCATTTCCTAGTGTAGAAAAGGAAATTGGAACTTCTGGTGAGGCTGCCACTTATCCTGCTTCTGCATATGATCAGGATGTAGTTGGTACCATTACTAAGACCTTACCAGAGGCAACTGCTGATGAAGGACATAGTCCTGAGGCAGGAAGTCCCCAGTTCCAAGACAAAGGGGCACATGCTACAACTGATCTACACTCAGTGCATGTTCATCCTGATTCTATTAGGAGGTCAGGTGATTCAGTACCCACTAATGATGACCTGGGCTTCTTTTATGATGTTTTAGCCCAAAACACCATCCTGGAAGAGGAGGTGAGCAGACTCAAAGAGCTGCTTGCCAAAACTTCTGAGGATCAAAGACCATATGCCTCTCAAACCCCACAGATGGCACCTTCATCTGAAGGTCTCCTAAACACAGAGCCACTCCCAAATTCTCAGCCACCTGCCTCTGCTTCTGGCACTATTTCTCAGGAACAGAACCCCCATGAGTAAATAGCTGCTATCTTTCAAAACTCCTTACCTCTCATCACACCCATAATCACTGATATAGTGATCAAAACCCTTGATGAGAGGCTTCCCTCAATTATACAACCCTTGATAGAGGAAGTTGTGAGCAAAAAGCTTTCTGACAATCAAACCCTTGCAACCAATGCAACCAAAAAGGGGGAGATTCAGTCAGTGAAAGCAAAAAGGAAGAGGAGTGCAGAGAAGAAATAGAAAGAAAAAGAGACAGAAGTGGTAAATGAGAAGGAGTTGGCTGGAGAGACCGAAAAGAGAAGGAGAAGGAAAAGGAAAATGCCTTGGAGCTAATGGTGAAAGAGGCTGATGCTTAACACAACAGATCAATGGATAACATCATTGATCAGTTGTTCAGGCAAGGCCATGACACTGAACAACTTGACTCTGAAATCAGAAGATTAGAGATTGAAGAAATCCAATCTAGATAGGCAAGTTATGAGGTGTTAGAAAGAGAAAGGCTGGAGATCATGATCAGATTTATAGCGAAGTATCTTGGCAGATCATTGATCGAAATCAAGGCTTGGTCCAGGGACAGCATCTTGGCAATAACCACCAAGATCTGTTCGTCTGAAGTATACACCAAAGGGCTTGTTATTGAATCTTTGAATGAAGCGGGTGCTGGGAGCAGGATTGAACTAGCCAAGCAATCTAAAGCCACACTCACCTTAAAAATGCTAGAACAACCTGTCAACATTCCCACACCAAAACCACCAAAACAACCACCCACTAAAACAATCCCTTTACCCCAAAAACCACCAAAAACACAACCCACCAAACCAACTCCCTCACCTACAAAACCAATAGCCGATGATGTACCCCAGAAGAAGAAGAGAAGGGTATTGAGGCTAGAAGATGATGAAGAAGATGATGATGAAGATAGGCTGCCACTCTCAGCTGTTATACAATTGCCGAAGGCCACAAGTCACTCCCCAACAATTACTCCTGAAACCCAAAGACAAATTGTGAAAGTGAAGCTAGAAGAAGAAGAACTTCACAAACAACACGATGAGGAATTGTTGAGGAGGGTTGACAAAGCTTATGCAGCCACATCTTCTATCATCAACAAGAAGAAGCAAGCTCTCAGATTATACACTCTTAAGCATACATTTCAACATCAAAAGGAGAGAGTAAGGATTTGGCCTGATCCCAGGGTGTCTCACAGGATTCACAAGAAAAACATTCCACAGAGATACATTGGCCAGGTGAAAAAGATTGTAGATGAAGTGATCTCCCTGGTCTTTGTAGTATCACCCTGGGAAATCCTAGAGGACTTCAAGAAAGCTTATAAAGCTAACCAAACCCCACAGAAGATGCTTGAAAATAAAATGGTGAAAAAGAGGTTAGTTTATAAGAGGCTTGAAGAAGTCAGGAAGAATGAGCTCTAGTTGTTACTTGAGGGTAATCACCCTGATGAGTTTGCTTATAGAATAATAACAACTGTGGAGCTAAAGAATGGGAAACAGGCCAAATACCTATCTGAGTACTATGGGCCAGAATCTTTATTTGAAGGAGGTGTTGAAGAGCTGACCATGGAGGAACAAATTACCTTCCTAGAGGCCTATACAAGAGAGTCATATAGACTCATAGTGGGGAAGTAGATCTCATGAATAGGGTAACAGCTCTGTGTCCAGTTCCCCAAGAAAGAGTTCCCATTCATACTTTGCCAATCAAATCATTGAGACTACTTCCAGGCTGGAGCTTACAAGGGTCACTTCTGAGCTGATCTAGAAGACAAAAAGACCAATCATTCTGCCATAATAAGTGGGACATCTTCAATAAGTTTAGAGGTTTTGGCTGCATTGGTTCAGGGGAGTTTGTTGGACCAAAAGAACCAATGAGCCTGATCAGAAAACCTCTAAGTCCCACAGACATCACAACAACTGCTGAAGACTTGATCAGTTGTTTCATAAAGTCTGAAGAGCAACAGCTGAAGTACAAGTATTGAAGACTTCAACAGCTGAAGATCAAAGTCTAAAGATCAACAGCTGAAGAACTAAAGTACTGAAGATCAACAACTGAAGACCAAAGTCTGAAGATCAACAGCTGAAGTCTAAAGTACTGAAGAACAACTGCTGAAGTACAAAAACTGAAGACATCAGCTGAAGACAACAGCTGAAGACATCAGCTGAAGACAACAGCTGAAGACATCAGCTGATCACAACAACTGAAGACATCAGCTGAAGTTCAAGTACAAGTACTGAAGCCTTCAGAGTTTGTTACAACAGCTGATAAAGCATTCTTCAGTTGTTGTGATGGTTTCCTTTCAGTATTTTTGTTTTTATTTCAGTATTTGTAAAACGACTGAAGAGCATGTTCTTCAGTCGTTGTAGTTTCAGTAGTTTCTTTTCAGTAGTTGTACTGATAGTTAACACTTAGTATTTTTGTAAGGAGATGTCAGCTGTTTGACATCTTTAGTAGTTGTGTTAACTATCAGTAGTTTGAATAATTCTGTTAGATGTCACTATCAAGTGACATCAGTAGACGTCACATCTCCTATATAAGAGATGTTGACCTAATTGTATGTGTGACATTCTGTTACCACGAAAGCGAATATTGAATGAAATATATTTTGCAGAATTCTCTTTGTCTATAACCGTTTGTTCTTACTTCGAATATCTTTTGTGTTCTTGTGAATTTGCTAATTCATTGTTTGTTCTCCGCTACTATACTCTCAAATCAATCAAACGTAGATCACTGATCCTAATAGTTGCAATTGTCAAATGTTGACTACCTTGTTAATTTAAATAATGGTATAAAGGTCACCTAACCAATATTTAAATGTAACGTTGGATTCTAGATTTTAATTATTAATTGTCTATGAGATGTGAAGAGGGTATTAATAATTAAAATGCAATTTTTCTGAAATACTAAAATGAACTTTATAATTTTGTAGAAATGGCCGCAAACAATAATGCTACCTATCACTGAGAACAATCTTAGGAAGGGATCGTCTTAACCATAATAACTTTATGGACTGGTATCAAAACTTGAGAATTGTTCTCAAGCAATAGAAAAGGCCTATGTCCTTGACGATCCTAATCCTGACCAACCCGACCCCGAGGATGTTGAGGCCTATGACAATTGGCTTCAATACACTGAGGATTCCATGCAGGTTTCCTGCCTCATGTTGGGAACTATGATTCCCGAACTCCAAAAGGATTTGGAGCATCTTGGGGCATATGACATAATTACCCAGTTGAAGGAAATGTTCCTTCAACAAGCTAGGGTAGAGCGCTTCGAAACGGTTCGAGCGCTTCATGCGTGTCACATGGAAGAAACCCAATCGGTATCATCTTATGTTCTTAAGATGAAAAGCCACGTTGATCGCCTCGAGCGGCTTAATTGCCCCGTCTTAAAGGAGTTGGCCACGGATTTGATCCTTAATGGCCTAACTAAAAGGTTTGAGACGTTCATAATGAATTACAATATGAACGTGTGGGACAAGAGCATTGGTGAGCTTCACGCAATGCTCAAAACAGCTGAGGCAGGGATGGGCAGAAAGTTCTACCTATTCTCTCGATCAATGAGGAAGGCAATAAGAAAAGGCCATTCCCCGATCCCAAGGCAAAAGTTGCCAAAGGAAAGGGGTACATCAAAGGAAAGGGGAAAGGAAAGGGGAAAGGAAAGGCTAAAGCGGAACCTCCAAAGCCTAAGCTTAAGAAGCCTATGGTAACGGAGAACGATCCATGCTTTGAGTGTGGAGAGATAGGACATTGGAAAAGGAATTGTCCAACCTATCTCAAAGAGTTATGAAATAAGAGGGATGCTGGGCAAACCTCAGGTACAACTTTCATAATTCACATTGGTTTAAATGTTATTTCTTCAAACACATGGGTATTGGATACCCGATATGGAACTCACATATGCAATTTGTTGTAGGGGTTCAAAAGAAATAAGCACTTCAAGTAGGGAGACATAAGTCTCTACATGGGCAACAGAGCAAAAGTTGATGTCGAAGCCCAAAGACACAATATTTTGAAACTTTCAAATGGTTTTGAAGTTGTTCTTATGAACATAATTTTCATTTCCCTTTTAAAACAATGTGGTTATGAATTAAAGTTTGTTAAAAATGGTATTTATGTTTGTATGGATGATGTATCTTATTTCAAGGCTATGCCTTTTAATGAAATCTATGAATTGGTTCATAATGATTCATCCTATAATAGCTCATTATACCAAACAAGCACCAAGAAACTTAAAATGGGTTTAAGTGATTCTTATCTTTCGCATTGTCGTCTTGGTCACACAAACAAGAATCGGATTCAAACACCTCAAAAGAATGGTCTTTTGAAAAGCAAATGAAAATGTTTCATTCAATAAGTGTGAATCTTGTTTACAAGGTAAGATGACCAAGTCGCCCTTTAGTGGCACTAACAAGAGGGCAAAAGACTTATTGGGAATCATACATTCGGATGTATGCGGCCCGTTTAAGACAATGACTAGAAATGGTGAAATATACTTCATTACCTTTACCGACGATTATAGTCAATATGGTTATGTGTACTTGATGACGCATAAACATGAAGCTTTTGAAATGTTCAAAGTCTTCAAGAATGAAGTAGAAAATCAACTCAATAAAACTCTCAAAGTTCTTCGTCTAGATAGAGGAGGTGAATATTTTAGTAATGCTTTTCAGTACCATCTAAGAAGTTATGGGATCGTCTCATAACTTACTCCACCTGGAACACCACAACATAATGGTGTGTCTAAGAGGAAAAATCAAACCCTATTGGATATGATTCAATCTATGATGGCAATAATCTCACTACCTCTATCATTTTGGGGTTTCGCAATGCTCTCCGAGGCTCGTTTTTTGAATATGGACCTGACCAAGATAATCGATTCACTAAGTGTATATTTGTTGGATAAACCAAAGACTGTATAAGATACTACTTCTTTGATCCAACAGAGCAAGAGTAGTTATTGCTCAAAAGGCTGAGTTCTTGGAAACTAAGTTCCTTACGGAAGGAATAAAGCATAGAATAGTGCAATTTGATGAGGATCAAAATCCACAAGCCGATACACGTTTGGTTGACACTAGCAATTAACAAGAGGTTGTTGATGATGATCAAGTGGTTGATCAATACATGCAAAACATTCGCAGATCTGGTAGAGTTAGCATTCCACCTGAAAGATATGGATTTTTCATGAATGGATGCTATGTGGTTGACTCGATGAGCCAACCACATACCATGAAGCAATGTCCAATTCGGATTGTGACAAATGGTTGGATGCTATGAATGTTGAGATGCAATCCATGTATGACAATCAAGTTTGGGAATTGGTTGACCCTCCACTTAACTCCAAACCGGTTGGATACGAGTGGCTTTCAAGAAGAAAATGGATATACATGGAAACTTGGATACTTACAAAGCAAGACTTATAGCAAAAGGTTTCACTCAAAATCAAGGGGTTGATTATGATGAAATTTTCTCGCCTGTGGCAATGCTAAAGTCAATTAGGATATTATTTGCCATAGCTGCATATTATGACTATGAGATTTGGCAAATAGATGTCAAAACCGTTTTTCTTAATGGACATATCAAAGAGACTGACCATATGGTTCAGCTTGATGGTTTTGTCGGTCCACAACATCCTAAAAGTATGCAAGTTAAAGAGGTCAATCTATGGATTGAATCAAGCATCGAGAAGTTGGAATCAACATTTTGATGAAGAGATCAAGAAATTTGTTTCATCAAGAACGTTGATGAGGTTTGTGTATATACGAAGGCTAGTGGGAGCATAATAACATTCTTAGTACTGTATGTCCAAGCTGACATACTACCCTCTAGAAATGATATTCCAACCATGGAAGGTATTAAAACCTGGCTTGGAAGTTGTTTTTGCATAAAATATCTCGATGAAGCCGCCAATATTTTGGGAATAAAGATCTATAGGGATAGATCGAGGCGGTTGATAGGTTTAAATCGAAGTGCATATATTATAAAGTCTTGAAAAGGTTCAAGATGAAAAACTCTAAGAAAGGTATGGTACCTATTCAAAGAAGGACAATATTGAGTACATCTCAATGTCCAAGCTCAAAGGATGAGCAAGATCTAATGAAGGACATCCCATATGCATCAGCTATAGGATCCATCATGCGATGATATGCACTAGACTGGATGTGTCATGCGCATTAAGCATGACAAGCAGATATTAGCAGAATCCAGGTAATAGCCATTGGATGGCTGTTAAAAGTATATTGAAATACCTTAGGAGGACTAAGGAAATGTTTCTAATATATGGATCTGATGAAGAGGAACTCGATGTAAAGGGTTACACGGATGCGAGTTCCAAATCGTTCGAGATGATTCTCGATCACAATCGGGGTATGTCTTCATTATGAATGGAGTAGCATTGTACACTACAAAATACGAATACATTGCCGCATCATTAGCAACTCAGGAAGCTACATGGAGAAAGAAATTTATCGCCTACCTAGGGTAGTCTCTACCATTCAAGGCCCCTAGAAATCCTTTTGTGATCATGAGGGTACGATTGCATAGATCTAGGTACCCTGTGCACTTCAAAAGGCTAGGCACATTGAGCGGAAATTCAACTACATAAGGGATGAAATTGAAAAGGGAAAAATATGTATTCGTAAAGTTCACACCGGTCAAAACATTGCGGATCCACTCACGAAGCTCCTTAAGAGGGAAAAGCATGAAAGTCATACTTGTTCCTTAGGACTTCGATATTCTAGTGACTGGAATTGATCTGTTTAGTATTAAAAGTTTGAAACAATGTAATATTTAACTCTTTATATACTTGTGATATTTTGAGTTATATTCATTTTAGCATGTATAGATCCATGAATATGTTTATTATTCTAAATGTCCATAGTCGGTCATGTTTGTGGGAACAAATATGAATGTAAGACTATTATGAACATGGATTGGTGGATATTCATAAGGAATGAATATAGAGCAATTGGTTGCTGCCAAGGTTCATAGATATTTGTGGGATACAAATATTGGACTGACCCGCATCTCAATTTTACTACATGGATCTTCTAGATTGATCATAAGTAAATTGAGTAAAGGCGAATATCATTTGGTATCCTCCGACCTGAGATACATATTGGGTTTTGATATTCACCAAATGTTATACTTTGAGCTAGTTCTTCACTGCTCTGAAATAATGGGTAGTACATACGGCTATGTTCAGGTGTGACATGAGGTGATTGTGAAAAACGTATGTAGTCAAGATGGAGTTTGTTCTTCTTATTCGTTGAGAGCAAGATGCCTAAGGCCTAATTAAGTTAAATCAACAAGGAATGATTATTCTATGTCCTTGGATTTAACATGACATCTGAAACAAAAGGATAAATGATTGATTCACCTAAATCATTTCAAGTTGGATACTTGAAGGGGATGATGTTATTGAATGGCTTTAAGTCATGTGTACTAAGGGTAGAAAACCGTTGTTAGGTGGTATTTACTGCTTGCATCAATCTTGTATGAATCTTGTGCAAGTGGGAGATTGTTGGATTCTTTATGCCCAAGACACATAGAACATTGATGTGGTTAGTACGTTATGATCCAAGTCGGGTCATACCCAATAACAAGCTTAGCAAACACCAAATAATATTTAATTGATGATATGATCATGCAATTAAAAAAATACACCAATTTAGAAAATGGGTTTTCTAAATAAGTTGCATATGAGATTGAACAACTTATATGGATATTTTGTTCATGGATATTATTTGTAATGTTGTTTAATTTAGTTAAATAACATCAAGTAATAAAAGTGTGTATGTGTTATGTAATTAAAAGGTTAATTATATAACTATCTTAAATAACTAGTTTAACAAAATATTAAAGGACGTTTTGGGGGGAAAACCCTATTGATTTGGGGTTTTCGGCCGCCCCTTAGTGGGGATCTCTCCCTTGTTTTTTTAGAGGTCTTGGAACCTTGAAACACCTAGAATACACACACACTAATCCTCTTCTCTCTCTCACATGCAAATGGGTCACAAGAAAACAAACTCTTCTTTTGGAAGAAAGAGTTGAAGTTCCCGGCTGGAACAAAGGCTCCAACAACCTTCTTGATCCGTTTTTGGTGCTCAAATCCTATCAACAAGGTGCTTGCTTGATGCTTGTGGGTATGAATACTTGAGGACACCTCTCCTTGGTATTTTGGTCATTCAAAAAGTCATATTCTTTCCCTTCATCACGTTTTTTAGCAACATACAAAAGGTAGTTTGTATGTCATATTATGGTTGTTATTTGTTGTTCGTAGCTAGTTCAAACACATATAAATGATCCTATGATTTTGTTTGTTGATGACATGTTATTAGCCTTGATTTTCAGATTACAAATGATAATATTAAGGTTTTAATCCGCTGCGTTTTCAAGTTTAAATGTTTAAACTACTTTGATTAAGGTCTAACAAATCCAACACTCTCCTCCTCCTCATCAGGACAAAAGTCTTGATGGAACCCTACAGCCTCTGTTCCACCTTGGGTGGATGCTGGAGATGCTATATCAGCAGTGGGGGCCCTCAGTTGAGTGGGCCCTACAACTCCATCATGACCACTATCATCATCGTTAGAGTCATCTTCAGGGAGCTCCAGTTGCTCCACATCTGAGTCACTGTCTGGATGGCGCCATTTACGCCTCCCTGGCACCACGTAGTCCACCTTGGCTAGATGGCCGACGAGTCTCTTTACCGGGGGTTTGACCTGCTTTCCCCGGTAAACCTTCATACGACCCAGTGTCGTATCATCCATGATCTCCAATGACACAACGTCGTGGCTCTTCTTGGGCAGTGTGGGCAGATTTCATCAAAGATCATCTGTAAAAACCTAGGGTACATGCAGAAACCCTCTTTGCCCTTCGCCTCCAGATTTTCTATCAAGTAAAAGAAAATCATGCTAGAAAAGCTGAAAGGGTGGTTCAATACCAGTGCCACATAGGCATTTTGAATCTGGTCTGAAAGATCATCAAACCCACCCATTCGCGAAGCCAAGCACTTGAGGATGACATGTGCCAAGTACTTGTACTGGGGAGACATGTTGCTCTTGTTCAGCACACCTGCATTAATATCCCCAACGTACTTCATCCTCAAGAAGCACCCTCTCACCGTCAGCGGGTGAAGTCTGTGGGGTGGTATGCATCATCACCCAACCCAAGTACTCGCCTAATATCCTCAGCAGTGACCTCAATATCCATCTAAAAAATAGAGCTCCTATTGCTGTACGGTTCATGAGAGCGGTCAACCGATGCCCCCTCCCAGAAGGCCTGCTGAATAGACCTATATGGAGTGCATGGTGTAGATATCGCCTTGTAGGTCCTGGATCGCTTGAGGAAAGGAATGATCCCCGCAAACTCGGAACCATTCCGAGTCGTGGCGTCTAAATGAGCAAATATGTTGTGCTTGGGGTTGATGGATCATCTGTCAGCCATCAATCTGTAACACAAGACTCGTAGACATTAGATAACCACTCAACACAAATAATTTCTAATTAACTTGGTTGAATTCATTATGGTTCATTCATGCGATTGAACCATGCGACTGGTTTCAGTCGGTTGACTGACCCTGCAATTGGTTCAGTCGGCCAACTGAGCTCATTCGTATGATCCATTTGGCTGATTGAGCCATTCGACTAGCTCAATCATGCGATTGGAGTTCATCCTGGTGTCCTGTCACATGACCCACTGTTCGGTCAACTGAGATTCAAATTTGAGCCAATTCTTGAAATTAGATGTCGCGTAATGGTTCTTTAGACTCGCATTCATTATACTAATAACCTAATAACCTTTATTTCAACATTTTACTTGGTTTTGTTAGGTTATTAGTCCATTTAAGGTCTTGGGTCTTGTTAGGGCTAATTTCTTGATTTTGAAGTCTAATCGAAGGAATTTTTGTCATGTTCACACCGCATTTTACCTGTATAAACAACAATGAACGTCAGAAGATCAGAATAAGCAAGCAATTTGGGTCAAAGGGAATTTTGGCAGAGTAACGGTAGGCTGTGCGATTTTAAGGCGATTGGGGGTGATGAGTTGAATGTGATCGACTATGGCCCTATTTATATTGAATCTGCTTTCAATCGGCCGACTGGACCCATTCGCTCAGTTCATTTGGGCAAATGGACCTCAGTCGTGCGATTGGTTCAGTCGATCACATTCAGTCGGTCAACTGGATTTCAGTCGCCTGACTGACTCATTCGCACAGTTCCATTCGGTCGACTGGTTCATTCTGATAAGCCATTCGGGTGAATGGTTCATACTCATGTGCCACTCGGCTATTAGTGCATGAATATGGTCCATTCATACGGTTGGTCCATACTCATGGTCCAGTCGTGCGATTGGATCATACTCATGATTTTGACTTTATGACCATTCCTCACTTAAACCCTTTTAACTTTTGAATGAACATTTTGAGCATTTGATCATCTCAAACATGATATTTTTAACTTGAAAAACTATTTGTCACCTTAGACGTGACTGATTTTACCTTTGAAAACACGTGTTGTCACCTCAGACGTGACCCTTTTAGATGATTAAATCCCCTATTGAATTCCATGGCGTAGTCTGAT
The DNA here is from genome assembly GCA_025506515.1 of Flaveria trinervia. Classification (NCBI taxonomy): domain Eukaryota; kingdom Viridiplantae; phylum Streptophyta; class Magnoliopsida; order Asterales; family Asteraceae; genus Flaveria; species Flaveria trinervia. The sequence goes on from CM046458.1 coordinate 22,961,209, forward strand.
ATCAAACAAACTGAATTGACTAAATTTAAACAAAGTGAAAGACTTAAACTGAAATACAAAAATAAAACTTGTTTTTGACGTTTTGTGTGAGGTGTAAATCCTAAGATAGAAATCTAATGGATTCGGTTCCGAAATAGGCAACTTCAATTAATTTTGACCATAAATGGACCAATTCAATTTGGAATCATACAGACAAGTCAAATCATTTGGGACATGTTATCAACACCTTTTGATGCTAAATTCTTGTTTTTCATCTAGAGTCGTTAGAAAGTTTAGGAAATCATACTAGTACTATTAGATCCCCACATTGATTTGGACTTTCAAGAATTGTAGCCATGATGATTGTCAGTATTCTGGTCCTCTTAAATCCATACATAGACTTTTGACACAGATTGGTGATAGTTTAAGGTTTGATTATTTCAACAAGCATTTGTGGATCCCACACTTATATGGTAATCAACATTCCTTAGGAGATTTTTTAGCGGCCTCAGGGTAGTTTTCAAGAAGAAACTATTATTAGAACTTTCAGAAAGAAGCCAAGCCTTAGGTTAGTGCCACCGCATAGCAGAGAGGCGGCAAACAACAATGAAGTCTAGAATATATAGGTTATGCTTATCCTTAGGTTAGTGCCACCGCACAATAGAGAGGCACATAACCTATCTTCTTGTTTGAGCAATTTTACTCTTTGGCACAGTTCTCACCAATAACATAAGTTATTAGTTTGATTGCTTTCGCTCATATTTTGGTCTTACGCTCACATTTGTGGCATTTATTCTGCTCATCACCCCTTATTAGAATTTTGTTGATTGTGTTAACCAGAGATAAGATATTTAACCCACAGCTTGTTGAACAACTTAGTTTATTTTAAGATCACCAACAAGGTCTAATCATCTATAATGCTGAATCTACTGACATATCATCTGTGGTCTAACAACCTCTAGGTCTACTTTCTTTGTGTTACCTTAATAGTAGCTAGTTTTACTATCATTTTTCCTTTTATATTGCTCAGACTATACAGACTTATACTTTAAACTTCTCATGTTATATTATTAAACTTTTAAAGTCCCAAGTGATTTGTACTTGTGTACTATCATTTTCCAAAGTCATTTAATCGGTATCACAGATACGATCTACTTTCTATCAGCTAGCATCTCCTCCTCCCTCGTTTGTTTTTGTTAATATTACTAACTGACCGATTCTCCCCCTAAAATTCTAAAACCGTAACCGATTTACGTTTTTTAGGATTTTAATAGGCGACAAAATAACATTAATTTAATTTGACTACTTAAAAAAAATAAATAGATAAATAAATAAAAATAAAAAAATGGAAAAAAAATTTGACTATGCTCATCGGACTACACATGGTCATCATCAGGAATTACATCACATTTCTTTTTAACACCATTGACCTCTAACATATATAAAAAAACATGGTTTGTCAAAAGCCTTTGTATAGAGGTTAGCGCATTAAAATAGTATTTATTTTAATCACATCGATTAGGTTCTTTTCAAAACAATCACGTATAAAGTGATATTTTTTTCGATGTGTTTGGTTTTAGGATGTTGGACCGGATTTTTAGTTACCGCAATCACAGCAGAGTTATCAACAAAAATAGGAGTGGAAGAGAATTTCAAACCGTAGTCTCGCATTTGCTGTTGAATCCATATGATTTGTGAACAGCAACTTGCAGCAGCAACGTATTCGGCTTCACAAGTGGACAAAGCAACTGAGGTCAGCTTCTTACACTGCCAGGTCACTAATCTCCTCCCAAAGAATTGACATCGCGCTGATGTAGACTTGTAGTTCATCTTGCCGCCACCGTAATCCGAGTCACTATACGCTGTTAGCTCGAAGTCATCGTCATGAGGATACCACAACCCAAGTGTTGGAGTACCCTTCAGATAACGAAAGATCCTTTTTACCCCTATCAGATGGTTCACTTTTGGCTTTGCCTGATACCTTGAACATAAACATGTCGCGTACATGATATCAGGTCTTGAGGCAGTGGGGTACATGAGAGATCCAATCATTCCTTGGTACATGGTGGCATCACCCAAATCACCATTCTCGTCGGGTGCTACATCATGGTTTGTAGCAAGTGGAGTCCCAGCTGTGGAAGCATTCTCCATGTCAAACCGACTGAGGATATCTCTTACGTGCTTGGTCTGATGTAAGAAACTCCCTTTTGGTGTCTGATCCACCTGTAACCTAAGAAAGAATTTCATCTCTCCAATGGCACTCATTTCAAACTTAGCCTTCATTTCTGCTTTAAACTCTTTACATAGATCTTCGTTCTTTGAATCGAAGATTATGTCATCGACATAGATTTGGACAAGCAGTAAATCTCCATCCTTTTCTTTATGAACAGTGTACAATCAAGGACCCTCTATGAAAACCGTGTTTCACAATGTGAGTCGAGAGTTTCTCATACCAGGCTCTGGAGCTTGATGAAGCCCATATAAAGCCTTGTCGAGTTTGTAAACTCTGTCCCCATGATATGGATCCTCAAATCCCTCGGGTTGACTGATGTACACTATCTCTCTGATTTCACCATGAAGGAATGCACTCTTCACACCAAGTTGATAAACTTTAATCTTCATATACAATGCGTAGGCAAGGAAGATACGAATTGCTTCCATTCTTGCCACGGGTGCAAACACTTTGTTATAGTCAATGCCCTTGACTTGTCGAAATCCTTGAACAACAAATCGAGCCTTGTTTATGATGATTACGCCTTGATCATCTTTGTTGCATTTCAAGACCCATTTTGTGCCAATGACCTTAGCACCTTTAGGTCTATCTACCAGAGTCCATACACCTAACTTCTTGAACTGGAGAAATTCTTCTTGCATGGCACTCACCCATGCCTCATCATTCAGTGCTTCACTTACATACTTTGGCTCAAATTGAGACACAAAGCAACGATATGTACCATCATGAGATAACCCTTTTCCCATCACCGAGGCATAATCAGCTAAATACAACTGATTTCTGGTTTGAACTCCTAATCTCACATCTCCAATGACATTATCCAAAGGATGATAGACATTTATTTGTGATCCAGAAGTGGTTGGAACAACTACCTCAGAATCAAGATTATGAACATCCGGTTCAGTATCTGAGGTAGTAGGAGTCTGAGGTCCAAAGACGCAGAGGCATCAATGTCAATGCTTGTGGACTATCGGTAGGAGGACCTGTTGCTCCTAGTCATTTGCCACAACTTCTTCATCAAGAAAGAGTCACTATCTTCAAGTGCTCCCCCTGAGTTGTAGAATCTCCTTGTAATCCATATGATGTAGATTCCTGAGCGTGTGTTTAGAACATCATACATCATTTTTGTTGCTAACTCATCATCAGAAGTGGAGAGAGGTATGTTGAAGGACTTGAAGAATCCATCATAGTCGAAAAAGAAGGCGGGTCCTTTTCCAGCAGGTGGTGTGGTGTATCTCTGAACATCACATTACACCACACTTCTACCTGACCCGTAGAGTTGTTGTAAACCCTCTTGTTTGGTATGTTGTATCATAGAAAGATACCTTCATCAGCCTTGTCGCTGAATTTTCCCTCCAGAGTCTTCTTTAGTAGGGTGCACGGAGCGCCAAACGGCTCGAGATACTCTAGATTGGGTTTACGTCGTTGTAGTAACTCGTAACACGTCTTTCCATGGCGTTTAACTACCAGAACCCAATTTAGCGTATAACACGCATTTGCAACTGCTTCATTCCAGTATTGGATGGACAGTTTTGAGTCTGCTAGCATCTTCCGTGCTATCTCTATCAAGCTGCGATTCTTCCTTTCAGCAACGCCGTTCATCTGAGGAGTGTAGGCAGAAGTGAACTGATGCACAATTCCTTTTCCTTGCAGTAAGCCTCCATCCATTGATTCTTGAACTCGGTTCCGTTGTCTGAGCGTACTTGTGGTACCTTCAAATTGTATAGGGACTCGAGAGTAGTTACTAATTCTTGAATGACTCAAGTCTTTGATTTGGATTTTAGAAACATCACCCAAGTGAATCTTGAGTAGTCATCAGTAACTACATAGCAGTACCAGTCGCTTGCGATGCTTCTTGTACTGACTAGACCAACTGGACCAAACATATCCATGTGAAGAAGTTCAAGAGAAAGTTCGATAGAATGAACTTTCTTTTCCTTATGAGACTTCTTCGTTGGTTTTCCCTTCTTGCACGCAACACAGAAATCTCTGGAAGTTGGAAGTTTTTGAAGTTAACTCCTCTCACTAGATCATTCTGGATCAAGTGATTCATCTTCCATGGATTAATGGTCCCATTCTCCTATGCCAGGAGATGGATTCCTTCTCAATAGCTTTTGACAAGAAGCACTAAACTTCATGATCCGTTGTGGAGGCATTTGATAGATCCAAGACATAAAGGTCCTTTTATCTTGAGGCAGACATTAATACTTGATCCTCCGGGATGACATAGTCCTTTTTCAGGACATCACTTCTTGTTCTCAAATACTACCTTAAAGTCTTTATCACAAATTTGAGAAACAGAAAGCAAGTTATTTTGAAGTTGTTGAACGTAGTTTACCTTGTCAACTTCACTTTCTGATTACCTACTTCCCCTTGAGCTGTGATGTACCCACCTTTGTTTCCTGCAAATGAAACGTGACCTCCTTTTATCTGTTTGACGTTTGACAAGAGATCCCTGTTCCCTGTCATATGCCTGGATGCTATTCTGTCTATAATCCACGTGTTAGTTTCAGCACTATATCGAACACCCTGCACATTCAATTTGAAAACATTAGTTTAGGTTAGGGACCCAAGCCTTCACTGGCATGGGTTTTTTAGAGGCATCACACATCATAAATGTAATCCATTGACTGTTCAAAGGTGAGGGAAGCTCAGATGCCTTCTTGTTCTCATTATCAGACGATGAAGTTGATTTCTCCTTCCATAAGCCAGCTTTGTGTAAGGCCTGTTTCTGATAAACAGACGACTGGCTAATGTGTTGAACTTTAGGTTCACTATCTCTTTTAGGTGGCGTCACTGAGTTCCTCTTAAAAGAGCTAGGTTTTTGTTCAGGAAGTTCAACTTTCCTCCTTGGTGTCTGATAGTAAGGACAATGATACGCAATGTGTCCATACTCTCTACAACTATAGTAAGCTCTGCTTTTGACTTTACGATTTAATTGTTTTTGTGGAGATGTATGTGACACCCGAGTGACCTTACTTTGTTTGGTTTTGACTCTCCTTGTTTAGATGTTTTGTTTGGTTTAACAAAGTTAATTGCTTTAATATTTTTAACATCTTTTTCTTTTCTATTTACTGGACTTTGACATGATGCACGTGATTGGTTAACATTAATGGTCTTTTTAGGTTCAGATTTGACAGTTATTGAACCAGAATTTATACTGACCTTTTCAAACTCTTTGTCCAGATTAACACAAGGCATTTTACCTTTTGCCTTAGAAGTGGCCTCCTTTGTTTAGTGCCAGATTCATTTGATGTAAATGTGGAATCTGGATCACTTACAAGAGGAGTGGACACCATATGATCCTTGATTGGATTATCATTAATTGGTTTACATTTTGTGTTCATCAAGATCTCATGTGGTGGTGGAACAATTTTATAACCCAATCCCTCCCTTTTGTTTCTCTCTCTCTCACTATGTTTTGGACAATATGAGATGAACTTGTCCAACTGTGCAGTTTTGCTTTAAGGAATTAGCTTCTACTTCTAAAACTGCCTTTTGTTTCTTAGTGTCCTCTAGAGAGTTAAGATAGTACCTAATGTCATTAGCTTGGTTAAAGGATACTACTTCTGTTTCCCTAAGTTGTTTGTTCAAAAGGTCTATCTTTTCTTTATAACTGTGCTCATTTTGTTTTAACGCTCTGTTAGCTTCAGTGCACAGTTCTAAGTCCTTTACTAAGTTATTATTATGATCTAATAACCTAGCAAATTTTAGATCAATGCTTTCCCTAAATTTATTACAATTAGAACAAGCATGATTATTGAAAAGTTGGTCAGTAGTACTTACCTGAGTGGGTTCTGATGAATCAGCCATCAATGCAGAGTCTGGTGTTTCTGGTGCTGGTGATTCTGACGTTGTCGTGGTTTTCCTTCTTCAGGTAGGTAGTTGACCACTGGTGTAGTTTCTTCTGAGTTGACATCGCAGTTTCGACTGCAATGTCTCCTTCACTAGCAGAGTCATCATCAATATCCTCCACACTAGAGATATTAGATTCTCCTGGTGAGACAAACCAAAAGTTCCAGTCCTGTCCTTCATCATCACGAGCAGTCAAGCTTGGGATCCTTGCTTGATGAAGTAGGACTGCTAGTGGGTATATCCTGACGATTGAAGGAGGATAACGGATTCCCATTTCCAGTCTTCTTTGGCTTCACGCACGCACTTTTTGAAGTGCCCTTTCTCACCGCAGTTGAAGCAAGTTACCTTGGTTTTATCAAAGCCGAAGGTAGTGTCCTTAGTTGCAATCAAATTTTGTCTGGTCTTTTTGACAAACTTCTTCGCTCTCCGGACAACACTTGCTAAGGCCCACATTAGTCCATCCGCTCTAACTTTGTCTTGTCCACTTGCTCGTAATCTCATGAGCCAGATGGCAGTTCCCAATTTTACCCGCAATTAGTCCATCGTAGGAGTGGACTACTGCAACGAAGTTCTCGTCTTTAGCTTTGCTGCATTTGTTTCAGGTGCAATGTATTGGGTACCAGACGACCCTGATGTTTCTGACCCTGAAGTAGAGGCTGGTGAAGGACCAGATGAGCTTGATACAAAAGTTGTCTCAAGAGGTGCTCTAGATGTTTTGGCTTGAGGAGTCGCGTTGTACAGTGCAGGATTCTGATCATAAGAAGACTTTTGTGCTCTGTACTTCATTCTTAGCTCTTTCTCTCTCAGCTTCAGAATGAAGTCATGATATCTAACTTTGTTACCATACCATTCTGTCTGAGATTAGAGAGAAATGACATCCATTCTCTCCGGCAGCCCGTCCGCAAAGTTGGACAATTTGTCCTCCATTAACGTCGATACTCCATGAGTGTGCATCTCACTCATGAAGTGGTAGAACCTATCGATAAGATCATCTAGGCTTTCTTTTCCTATCGAGGAGAAGTTGTCAAACTCCTTCTTTAAAGCCTTAGCCTTTATGGCCTTCAATGATGCGGTTCCCGTCATACCTTTTCTCCAATGCATCCCATAGTTTCTTTGCTTGTGTATACTCCGAGAATTGACGGAAAATATCCTTCGGAATTGACTGTGTAAGCAAAGCATAAACTTTCTTTTCGGCATTGTATTTGACCTTTTGTCCATCAGTCATGCCACCTAATGTAAGTTTGACACCATCTGCTCCTACTGGCATGTTGTACCCCGTATCTATAGATTCCCACAGATTGGGATCTACTCCATTTAAGTAGATCTCGAAACGTTGTTTCCATTGTGGGTATTCGTCTAATGTGATTAGCTTTGGGGGTTTGTTGTGATTTCCCACTTCATTCTCCAGTAGCAATAAGTTTTGAATACGTGAGTCTCTCCCTGCTGTGAATGCTGAGGATTGGTCCTCCATTACTATAAACTTTAACTTTAAACCAAACTGTTGTATTAGTGCGAATGAAGGTGTGCGATTGGGCTATTCGGGCGATTGAACTATGCGGATGGTTCAATCGTGCGACTGAACTAATGTGGATGACTCAGTCAGCCGAATGAACTAATGCGGTTGAACAATGTGAATAGGCTTCTCAGGCGTACGAATGGAAGTACGAATGAGTCCAATCGTGCGTATGGGGGATGCGTATGAACTCAGTCGTGCGATTGAGTCAATCATGCGACTGGCCTGCTGGATTTCGAAAATTCGTAGGTTTAAGGTGTTTGAATGCAAAACACAAATTTCTTGTTACCCTAATTGTTGTATGCCGGAAAAACTAAACTTTACAATCAGGAGACGTCTAAAACCCGATCTGACACAAAAGATTGCGTTTTTGAGTGTAAGAACAGAATTTTTATATCAAAACGATTGAATCACACGTAAATCTAGAGCCAAAGCTCTTATACCACTTATTAGGATCGTGTACTGGATGAATATTAACAGATTTACCCATATACCAAATCAAATAGTGCGGAATCCTATTTGATTGGCGATCCATCAGTGAGAACGCACGTAGATTCATTGAAAGATTGAATCTAAACGTTAAGAACGTTAGCAATCGATCTACTGCGATCTATGAAGTTGGAGCAGGTTGGTAGAGGTCTCTGGACGGCTAGGGTACGTCTAGGTATCAAAATTCAAATTGTCTCGTTTTTCCACGATTTAAGTGGTATTTATAGGTTAGGGTTTCTCAATCGTGCGACTGGACCATTTGCAGGTCCAGTCGTGCGATGAGTCATGCGGTTGATCCATTCACACGACTGAGTGTTCAGTCATGCGACTGAGTCAATCTTATGTTACCATCATGCGACTGATCCAGTCTCCTGGTTCATTCGTATGAATAGTTCATTAGCATGAAGTTGTTCATGTGTATGGTCCATCAGCATAGGCCAATTGCATGAGAACTTCACATGATTAAGTTTGAATATGTTTCATAATCATTAGTTGATTTAGATATTATTCAAACAACCACAACCTATATAGTTTGTTCAATAAGCGTTAATACATACCAACCAATAAAATATTCAACATTATAAGCACAACCACATATTGTATTTCATTAGGTACCCGTACAATTACATATGTGTAAGACAATAAAAGCATATTACATTAAGTTCAAAACTAGGGACACATGTATCTACAGGTTCATGTAAGATGAATTTTATGGTCTTAGAGGTTACGTTGGGCATGGATGATGATGTATGGCAATGTATGATGTTGTATGATTATGCATGATGTATGTTATGTATGTATGATGATGCCTTGTATGATGATGTTGACTGCGTATGTTGTTGTTCCTGATCATAGTGTATGATTATCTTTCCCTTGGATTTACGTTGAGTGTTAACAAATGAAATGAAAGTATTATGTAACGTAAAGTGGAAGATAACGAAAAGAGGAACTTAATGAAGAATGCATGCATTAATGAATGAACGAATAAATGAACGTAAGAAAGGCTTGCAAGCAATGTATGGAGGTGCACACCCAATGAAGGATGTTAGCTCAACGGTGTGCGGGTTAGCTACCCCAGAAGGATGCACACTGGGGTCCAATCTTTGTGATTGACCATATGTATGGGATCCTTGCCGCTTTCCCTAGGTGCTGGAGTCAGCTTCGTGCACAATGTTCGAGGTATAGCATATGGTAGTGATCCGGAATGAAAGATAAAAGATACGTGGTGAATGTACTGGCCCTAGGTACTGGAGGCAGCTTCGTGCATAATGTTCAAGGTCTATGAAAGACCTCAGGCTCAGTTACCAGCTTCGTGCATAATGTTCGGGGTAATGTACATGTCATCGAAAGAAATGAACGTACGAATGAAAGTAAGATGTATGAATGAATGTGAATGAAAGTAACGAATTAGAATGATAATGACGTACGGTGAATGAACGAAAGTTAAAAAACGATTAATGACAATAATAATGATATTATCTATGTGTACGTATGATGTATGCTCGCATAAAAGTAAAGAACAGTTTTAATGAAAGATAACGTATTATTTTATTATAAAACTAGAAATCACTCAGCAACGCTGACCTTTATGTGTTTTCAATTGGCAGGTAATGTTGCTGAGTATGGCACGGGGCGGCCGCTCAGCTATTTTGGGATGACATTCTTTTGTTTAAGGCTTTTGCATTGTAATGCGAACGAACGATGTTTTGAAATGAACGATTGTATTAACTTGCAAAAGCATTTGTAATGATATGAAAAGTCATTTTTATGTTTCCGCTTAAATACTTTATCGAAGTTAAATATACTTATATATTTTATTTGCGTTGATCGACCAGCTGTAAGCGTCCCAGGAACGAGGCCTTACACTAGCATTCTCCATGTCACTAGTATCCTAAAGTTTATAGCAATAATAAGGTTTAAACACCGGTGTTCCATTCAAAATCATTACTATAGTCTATAAATATAAAACATTCACATTATACCTACACCAAAACACTATTAATATTAGATTCACACATATGATAGAAACAATCTAATAGTGTAAATTAGGTGTTCTTTGTATTAGGGATAACCCCACAAAAACCTCACTTGATCTTTAACCCACACTTACAAAAAAAACACCAGATTGTGAAAAATTCTCATATTTAGAACACCAAAGAACATGATAAATGAAATCTTAAGTCACATATTATGTCACCTTTTTTGTGATTAAATTTTTAATTAAACAACATCTATATTTTCAGGTCGCTCGATCGGGTCGGGTCGGACTAACTATTTTGCCTATCTTAACATAGAAACAATACAAAAAGAAATAAATTAAAACTTACATTTTAATAGTAGTTCCCTATGCTAATATTTTATTTAAATATTTTAATTTTAAACGACATATAGGTTGCATCACAACAAAATGTGATGAAATCCGCAAGGTAGAATCTGACTGAAGTTGAACCACTAAACTGCTAAATGAAGCTGATGCTGATGGCAATGTTACCATTGACTTCTTTGAGTTTCTAAATCTAATGGCCAAAAAGATGAAGGATGCAAACTCAAGGAAGAATTGAAAGAGGCATTTAGAGTTTTTGATAAGGATCAAAAACGGTTTATTTTCACTACAGAGCTTCATCATGTAAAGAACTAAAGAAGTAACATGGTGAAATATCAAAATTAACAAACAAATTAACTTGATTCTAGATTTGTAAATACCCAAATCAACAACAATTTATAATTATATATTTCAATATCTAGCAACCTATAAAACCAAATCAACACCGTGTGTTCAGCAAAGTAAAATGTATTAGCAACATGTAAAACCAAATAACAAAACCTAGACAAGACTGTAGGCACTTCAAGTTGTCATACCTTTTTGTATGAATAACAACACCAAAACCCGGTAAATTTCTAAACATTATCCCAGCCACATGCTTAACATGTGTTCAATAGCAAAAGAAGTCCATAGTGACTTTCTAACATATTTTTTTGAATATAATCCCAGCCACATTACTACATATTGGAGTTACCAGATACAAAAGTAGTTACACATAGTTATTAAAATATATTAAGAAATATGCTTAATAAAAGAGTCATGTGGTACCACCATAGTGACTTAATGTCTCAAATGTTCCAAAAGCACTTTTTATCATCTTTGTGTTCACAGAGAGTTGATATCAAACCACACAAATTTTACATGAATAAAGAATAAAATTTCATAGAGAAAGAGAGGAAGAAACTTCTATTTTCATTGCATAACCTATAAATGATGTGTTACAAAGGATCAAATTACTTTAACTTATAACATGGTGAAATATCAAAATTAATTTGATTCTAGATTAAATACCTCAATTGATGGCAGCAGCTAGTACGCGCAGCAAGGCGAAGGAGGCCGTAGGTGGCCGGAGCACTTGAGCAGGCAAAGACGGGGGGGGGGGGGGGGAGTAGCTGAGCAATGAGATTGGCAATGTCTGTGATTTTTGATTAGTCGTATTCTTGATTGAGCTGCTGCCTTCTATAACTAGGTATAGTTTGGGTTTGTTTTAAATGTAAAGATCTAATTTAAGAAATTATATTAAACTAAAGCTGGAGAATGAAGTCATATAAATAGCCCTTCGTTTAGTGGTTAGTTTTATATTTGCATCAATTCAAGGGAGAAACAGTCTTTTCTGTTAGAAGTTTTCTTAATTAATAAAAATAACTCCAATAGTGAACGTAGTCTTTTTTATCACTTATTTTTAATCAAGGCATCTACACCACACTAACATACGAAAATCACGATTCTCATTAATTCCTCTTTATAATATTTTTATTTTAATTAACAAACTATATTTAAGAAATTATATTAAAGAATCTATTAAGTTAATTAAATTTGGAAATTGCATAATAGATAAAATCAATTAAAATTCACTCATGCATCTTAAAATTAAATTAAAATTACATCATTTTAACTCATAACTTTTTGATATCTTCAAACTTTAAATATGAAACAACCATCCATCACAACCTTTTAAAATAAGTTTCGTATTTAACTTTTAACTACGTACCATTTTCAAAAATAGTTGCATATATATGGTTTTAATTATGCAACCATGTCAAAAGTTACGTATAGAAATACAATTTGCAACCTTCTAAGAAAAATGTTGCAATCTTTACTATAATTTGCAACTTCTTAATAAAAAACTTGCAAATTTAATATTTTTTGCTACCTTTTTATAAAAACGTTGCATTAAATATTCAAATACAACCTTTGTGTTTAGCGAAGTTACATTAGAGTTAAATACAACTTATTTAAAAAAAGTTACTTTTGAAAAGTTATATTAGGCTTACTTTCTAGTAGTGTTAGTATATCATTTTATAACTAATAATTTTATTTTGTTTAACATTTTATTTGTTAACCCGTATAATATATGAGTTTATTAAAGTTAGTGTATAAATAAAGCTGCAAAGAAAAGAACTGAGGAGCTCACTACACAACTAGATAACCCATTAAATGAGCTTCTTTAGCTAAGATCAATGTTGAATAATTCAAGTTGTATGGTAACGTAGTGGAGGATATGATCAATGCTAAACTATATGGGAAATCCAAAAGGGGTTTGGGTTAAAAGAATACACAATTGAAGAAGGCTAAAGGGTTTAATGATCTGGTCACTGTGAAGTCGATTGTTAATGTGATCTAGCCACTCACGAAGAAGACTAAAGTGGTTCCTATACATCGCATGTTACCAGCCAATACCTGTAGAGATTTTGATTATTGGTAATAAATCTGATTACTTTTCAAGCCATAATTTAGTGTGAAAGAGTGACATGCCATAATCTAGATATTTTGATTATTGGTGGTAAAATCAGAGAAGAAGCCACTAAGAAGCTTAGTCCGAGGTTGAGATGTTATTTGAAAAACAAAAGAAGAGATTTACACAAGCTGTTGAAATATTAACTAAGAGCATGTCTACTGGAAGTGCTGAACACATAGAAAAATTACACTAGGAGACTGTTTGGTAATTACTAAATGATTAAGTGTTGAACCATTAAGAGGACTGAAACACTAAAAACTAGTATATCACTTAACTATTCAAACGCTCTAACCATTTCAAATAAGAGGTCTTAACTATTCAGTATTAGTATAATGTTTAACCATTCAGAGACAAATTTCTGAACCATTCAGACATTTGCTCACGAAACAAACAGTTTGAACTATTAAGTGTTGAACCATTAAATGATGAACCATTCAGACATGTTGACCAGGGCTGGCTTAACGTTTTTTGGAGGCCCAAAACGAACAAAAAATATGAGGCCCTCCAAATAATATTGATATAAACCCTCCTCCTTTATCCGAGCTTGGGACCGGCAATAAAAACTATTAAGTTTATAATTGGCGGAGTTAAACATTTTTTTAAAGTTATTTATTGTGCTTTTATAATTATATTTAGATCAAGTTTATTTTTCTAGCTTTTTTTGATGCAAAATCTTTAATAAATTCTTCATAATCAAAATCATTTAAAATTCTTTTTCAATCGACAAAAGAACTAAACCGTTTAATCTTTCTTGTGGCATAGTTGATCGTAAATAATTTTTTATAAGTTTTAATTTGGAAAAACTATGTTCCGCAGAAGCAACGGTTACGTGAATTGTTAAAATAACTCGGTAGACAATAAATGCATTTGGAAAATAGTTAAAGTTTTTAATATAATTTAGTATATCAATCATTGTGTCAAATTCTATGTGTATAATTTCTCTTAACATTTTTAGTTCTTGAAATAGATCCACACCATCAACATCTACATTATCATTATGTTCAAAGTATTTTTCAAGAAAAATACATTTCTGTTTTAAATTTTCTTCATCGACGGATTTTAACTTTTTTATACTAAACAAAAAACCAAACGTAATTTCGAACTCTTTAAATTATTCAAATCTACTTTTAAGTGAAGAACTAGCTTGATCTACTATGTATAAGAAGTAATCCATTCTAAAGCTTTCAATTGGTGTTTTTATAGTTTCATTATCAACATTTTCATCAAACTTTTTATTTCTACGAATAACTCGTTTATCATGAAAAACATGTTCTATATTCATCTCTAAAGCAATTTCTTTATCTACAATCATAGCTTTTTCAAATCCATCGTCTCTATACTTCTTAAAAAAACAAATGAGTCCATCTAGTTGATTTATAGGATCATCAATACGCATGTCTTTTGCTTGTAAGGTTTTACTATGTTAATAACATATAAAATGTCATACCAAATAACCATTCCTAATAAAAATCTAAAACTATTCATAATTAAAACTTCACTTTGAAGTCAAGCATCATCAATCTCATCATATAAGTCCAATAAAGCTTCTCTTAATTGTGGAAATTGAAATCGAATTGGTTTAACACTTTCTATTCGACTTCCCCAACGTGTTTGAGATAATGATTTTAGAATTAGCTTAGGTATATGATTTTGTAATATATCCCACCTTTTAGTGGATGATGAAAATATTGAATAAATACGTTGTGTTATTCCAAAAAAATCCTTAGCATATCTACAACAACTAGCCATATCACTAATTACTAAATTTAAACTATGACACCCACATGGTGTGTAAAAGTGTAGAGAATATGCATAGAGGCTGAAGCAACCAAAGACTTTCTGCATGCATGCTGCACAAGTACTGAAGAAGAATGCTTTGTAAGTTCACACATGCAACAAAAATATTCTAAGTGTGATATCTTCCGAAGCCAAGACCAATATCTTCCGAAGGCAAAGATGAAGTCTTCCGAAGCCAAAGATGTAGTCTTCCGAAGCTTCAGAGACAAAAGTCTTCCCAAGCCTCAACTCTTGAAGACAGATATCTTCCAAAGACTTTTAGTAACATGCTTTATCTGATGTACTATTCCATAAAGCTGGACACCTTCCGCTGCATCGCTGTAAAGTCACCAACTTACATGAGTTGGTGAAAAGGTCCATGCTTTTGGTAACTGTACATTGTGGTCTTGAGTCTATAATTTTCTACTTCATGTACTTTATCCTTTTTTTACTAGATAAGAATATGTGTTATGGCATGTTATAGTCACAAAGTCAAAAAGGCAATCTGCCTTTTTGACTCTACAATTGATTTTTTTTTGAGTCTAGTCAATTGTATCTAGCTGGCTTTCATAGTATGGCCGGCTGTAGGATGTAGTATAAGTATCTCATGTTCTTGTAACTTTATGGATATGCTTTGTAACACTTGTAATAGAACATAGAGAAAGCAATATACTACATTCTTGAAAACCATATACTTGTGCTCTTGTGTTCTGTCTCTTACATTACTTGTGTTCTTAGTGTCTTTATTATGGTTAATCCAGTTCACTGTTTGCTTAAGTTTAAGTTAATCTCCTCTTTGTGTTGTTGTGTTGTAAGTGAACCCCCTTCACCGGTCCTGCATTTGGTATTAGAGCTTTCCAGGCTCTTGATATAAGATCTCACCATCTTAAGATCCCTCACACACACAACTACTAAACTTTTCAAATGGCGGCCATTTCCAAGACTGATATGGAACTAGAACCATGAACAAGTCCCCACTGATCACTCTTGATGACGTTGATACCTGGTGCCTAAGAATGGAAGGTTTCATCTGGTCTCTGGACTCAAGAATGTGGGAGTCTGTTGAAAATGGACCTTTCATACCTAGCACTCCTTGTGCTACTGGTGATGGTATGATCCCCAAGGATGTGGCAACCTATTATGATGAAGATAGGAAGAGAGTAGAGGTTGATAGAAAAGCCATGACAGCCCTTTAAACTGCCCTTCCAAACTCTATGTTCAGAGGTTTCAAGAAGTACAAAACAGCTAAGTAGTTGTGGGATGCACTGAAACTGATGTATGAGGGTCTTTTGAAGCCAAGGAGAACAAGAAAGATCTCCTAAAACATTTGTTTGAAAACTTCACCTTTAAAACAGGTGAAACCATGACTTAGCAATACTTCAGGTATGTTGAGATTGTGGATACCCTTGTGGATGGAGGAGTTCCTCTTGAGAATAGGGACATTGTAAGGACGTTCATGTCCTCACTTCCTAGGCAGTGGGCACACTACTGTGTGGTGATCAAAAGGACTAATAATCTAAAAATTCTTACTCTGACAGAGTTATATGGGATTCTCAGTGGCTACCAGATGGAGATGAACATGCAAGGTTCATCTGACAACTCCAACAATCAAATGGGTTCAGCCCTGCATGTGGTTGAAAAAGATAGCATAGAACTCCAACATCATCTCATATGCTACCCTGACAACTCACCTAAGGGTCCTTTCATCACCTTCCCAAAGACACCAAGGGAGAACTACACCCAAGGAAGCCCATTCCAAGAGACAAGTTCTTTTCAAGCCTTTGTGTCTTCTGATGAAAGTTGTGGCATCTTTCTTTTCACCCTTGAAGACCTGGACTGTATCCATCCAGATGATCTGGACTACATGGATACAGTCCAACAGATGGCTCTTCACACTCATAGAGCCAAGAAGTTCTACAAGCAGACGGGAAGGAAGTTTCCAAGCAACGCAACCAGTGGAAAGTTTGGCCTGGACAAAGGCAAAGTCAAGTGTTACAACTGTAACTTGATGGGCCACTTTGCCAGGGAGTGTAAGGCAGCTAGAACAAATAGTGGCCAAACATAGTCCAGACCCAACTACACTGACAAAGCCCCCCAGAATGAGAAGCCAAAGCAGCACGTTGTTGTTGCAGTTGAAGAAGGAGGCTTTGACTGGAGCATTCAGGTGGAAGATGCTTCTCCAAACCAAGCACTGATGGTAGATCATGATGAAGCCAAGGTATTGGAACATCTCTGTACCCCTCAATGCAATACTAAAGTTAATAGATATAGGTCATATAACTTGGAAATGAGATCTGATATTGAGTCCTTAAACATTTTAAAAGCTGATTTTATAAAGTCTGAAAATGATTATAAACAGAAGATAAAGGACTTAGAGAAAACAATTTCAGTTCTAAAACATGAGCATACAGATTTTAGGACTCAAATCAAGGATAATAACCAAGCTGACTGAGTGCCAGGCTGAGCTTGTGATCAGTAAAGCCAGGGCAAACAAGTGTGTTCTTGAAGAAGAGACCTTCAAGAACATGATATCCTCATCCCTGCACAACAAAGTGTGCTATCAAAACAAGCAGGGACTAGGATCAAATGAGATAGCTCCTCCACACATAATCTTGTCTATAAGATCACCTAGGTATGGAACTTATGAAGATGAGCTTCCTCTCATAGATCCTTTGAGTGAAGAGGATAAAGAAGTGATAGTGAAGATTTCCTCTGAGAAGAGTGAAGAGGAGGATTCTAAGAAGGGCCACTATCCTTCTGAGGAGAAGAAGAAGACTATGATGACCAAGTCAATGAGAAAGAACTTGATCAGGAAGAGCAAGAGGAAAGCAAGAAAGGCTCAAGAGATCAAAGCTACTTTTGACTCCAAGCAGAAACAAGTGTTTTATCTCTGCAGGATTTAAAGACTGAAGATATCAACCTAAACTCTTCAGCTAAGAGTTCTGGTTCTTGTTCAATCATATCAGTACCAAGAAGACTGATCTGCTATGTACCACTATTGCATAGCCTGGACCATCAAACTCCAAGAATAGTTCCCAGCCCAAAAGGACTGTCTCAGCATCTGCAAAGATGAAGGTGGAGAGGGGATGTGACCAAAGCTAGCTTGTTCCCAGCAGAAGGCTCTCAGGAAGAAGAAAATTAAGTGTGTCATATGTGAAAGTACTGCTCATCTTGCTAAGGATTGTCCATACAATCCTAAAGGTACTCTTCACATGACCAAGACAATGAGTTCTAAGAGTTCCAAGAAGATTCAAGCTTTGGAAAGAAAATCTGTTTCCTTCGGAAACTCCAAATCTAAGAGGAAGGCAAGTGGAAAATTGCTTTTGGAAGAAAAGTTGGTCTCGAAAGGAGGGAATACTTCTGAAGCACTGAAGTCTGTTGCAGTGTCTGTAGGTTCTTCCGAAGGCTCAGTCATCAAAACTTCTGAAGTATCACCGAATTATTGAAGGTCAAGTCCAAGACTCCAACAGTGGTGTGAAAGTATAAGAAAGACCAAGTGACTGAGAATTCTTCATCAACAACAACTCAAGATCCTCCTAGTACAACCATAGGATCTATTACTATTGCATTACTTTCTGTTTTTCTAAATGAGTCCAAGACAGATTAGGTTTGGGTTTCCAAATGTAACTAATCATTTTCTTTGTGCTGGGACATCTGAAGACAAACAAAAATGTCTGGACCACTAATAGCGGCTGTTCTAGGCACATGACAAGCAATAGGTCACTACTCTAGAACTTTGAAAGGATTGATGGAGGGCCAATTGCCTTTGGAGGAGATGAAGGTGGTTACATTTCAGGAAGGGGCAAGGTCACATTGAAAATGTAAACTTTGTTAAGGAGCTTGGCTACAATCTTCGAAATGTATCCCAATTCTGTGATCAGAGTCATAACATGCTCTTTACGGAGCATGAGTGCATTGTTCTCAAGCCCGGGGTGGTCATTACTCATGAGCATATTGAGCCCCCAGAAAAGGGAACATGTACAAGATGGATTTGCAAGAAACATCTTCCTCTGGAGAAGTTTCATGCTTTTTGTCTAAAGCCAATAGTGACGAGTCTTTCCTATGGCATAAAAGAATATGCCATGTAAACTTTAAAAACATGAATAAACTGATTAAGGATAATTTGGTAACTGGAATGTTAGGGACTGAGTACCGGACGGAGTACTAACTGATTTACGTGTATACTAACTCAAATAGTGCGGAATCCTATTTTATTGGTGATCTAATCGGTGAGAATGTTAACCCGATCGATATACAAATAAACTAACGTTAAGAACGAATAGGAATCGATCAAGAATGATCTATGAACTTGGACTGGCTTTCTTGGATGTTCTGGACGGCTAGGGTATGAGTAGGAGTTGAAATATTGAAAGTGTTTCATTTTTCCACGAATTAAGTGGTATTTATAGGTTAGGGTTAGTTAATTGTACGACTGGACCATTAGCATGGTTCAGTCATGCGACTAAAGCATGCGATTGAGTCAATCACACGACTGAGTCATCCGTATGTCTCAGTCGTGCGACTGATCCAATCTCCTAGTTCAGTCGTGCGACTGGTCCATTAGCATGAAGTATTCATGCGTATAGCCCATTAGCATGGTTCATTCGCATGAAAACTTCATATGACTAAGTTTGAATATGTTTCTCAATCATTACTTGACTAAGATCTATCTAAACACCCGTAACCTATATAGTTGTTTCAATATACGTTAATAAATGATAAACATTAAATCATACACTGAAACATTAAACATTAAGATCAACAAGCATATATTATGTTTCATTCAACTCATTTGTTTCATTACATTTAGGACATGACAAACATATTACATTAAGAACGTAAACTAGTACATATGGATCAACAAACTCCCCTTGGACCTAGTTTCCTTCATTGTCTGGCATCCTTTATTAGCTCATCAAACTTCTTATGCCTCTCCTTGACTGTGACTCTAGCATGTATCTTGAATGTAAAACAGAGTCTTATCACGTTCTGAAACTGGAGGGCCTGTACAATATCCTGCGGATCATAGAATAATGGCCACCTGTACAAAGTATAAACATCTCTAGCTGAAAGGTTGGTTAGCCACATTGGGTCAAATACCCGGATGGTCTCCTTTGGCGCTCTTTCTGTAATACTCTGACCGCTTCTCCTGTTCTCTAGTCATAATACCACCACTTGAAGTGGGGAGTTAAGTCCTGTGGCATTTCCCTCATGAGGATCTTTGACATAGTGCGTAGAGGACTCCGCTTCAGCACCACATTGGGTTTCCCAATCCTTGGTCCACCTCTGACCTTCGAATGTACCTCGTAGGTTGTTGAGGCTTGAAATTAACTGATCGAGTGTGGTATTCTTTCTTCAACGTAGCTTCCAACCAGCCTGACATCTTCCTGGGGTCAGCATACAACAGGTTCAGGCGTGCCAACTAGTTGAGCTCAAAACTAGGGAGAGTCTTCAGATCATGTGGAAATCTGAAGTACTCGATTCCCTTCTCCCTCTTCACTGCATACACATTTAGATCCTCAAAGTAAGCCCACGCTATAATCTTTCCAGACACCTTTAGATGCTTCTTTACTTTGTAGAGTTTGGTGTAGGCACTCAGCTTTGGCGCTGTGCGTTGGGCATAGATCTCAACAAAACAAGCGGCCCATTCAGCCTTTTTTATCTCAACATCGGCATCCGAGGCTTGGGCATGGATTTCTGATTTCTCGGCCTCCTTCTTCGTTGTATCCAGTTTAGAATACATATCACTATCGAGAGTATCCTAAAATTAGGAACCACATTTCCCGATCAGTATATTCTGGATAGTGTTGTGCTGTGATGTCTTCAATCTCTATTGCATCAACATCGTTGAGCTCGTCATCACTGGCAACATCGATGGTAGGGGCATCTTTAACCAATTCATCCGGGTTTAATCGGAACATTTCTGCGAGTTGCTCATCAGTGTGGTTGTGAATAATTTTTCCTTCTTCAGGAGTATAGCTTATTGATCTCCTAACAATCCCTTGCAGATCAAGTATCATTGTGATTGAGACTTGATTTGCTAAAGGGGAGCAACAATTCGTATCATCTCCTGATATTATAGATCTGCTTGATTTAAAACATTAACACATCATTCATTAGTAAATAACAAGACTAGTTAACATTAAATATATACATAAACATTCATACACATAAGTTTAATACAATATTCAATTACCATGATTTAAATTACATAAACATCTTTGCATTACGTTTGTCCTAAATCATGTGTTCCTCTGCTGTCGGGGCTGATGTCGAGGCACCCTGATCTTGATTCTTTTTGGTCTGCCTCTCACTAGCTTCTTGGGCACCCGAAGCAAATGGATCTCCTCCTTCGTCATCATCTCCTCCATCCTCTATGTCATCCTCCTCCTCTTCATCATCATCCTCTTCATCATCGTCATCACCATCGTCATCATCTTCTCTGATCTTCAGAGCTCTTCTTTGGATCCTTTAAGCCTGAGCATGATAGATCTGTTAGATGACTCCAACTCTTCAATATTTTTTGCTGATTCGGCTTTATCTCTTTGAGTTGGCGATCTCCTCTACCTGCTGAAAGATCTGCTATGATTGTGCACCAGTTAGCTCCATCAGCTGTCGTAGCTGAGCAGTCTTCTCATCATCGGCAGCTAACAACTTTAGCACCATATGATTCAGTGCCGACAACTGTTCCTCTACCCCACTAAGAGGTAAAGGTGGTCCAGTGGTGAATGTGGTATGGGATGAGGGATCAGCTTGGTGGCTGGTGGTGGTAGTGGTGGCTATGGTGAGTATGGGTGGAGGTAGATGAGTGGGTGGCGATGGGTATGCTGTAGTGGTGGTGGAAATGGTGTAGATAGGTGGTGGAGTGGTATAGATAGGTGGTGAGTGGTTGTAGTGGTGATGGTGGGTGTAGTAGTAGTAGTGGTCGTGGGTGAAATGGTGGTAGTGGTGGTGGGTGGAATGGTGGTAATGGTGGTGGGTGGAATGGGGGAAGTGGTGGTGGGTGGAATGGTGGCAGTGGTGGTGTGTGGAATGGTGGTGTGTGGAATGGTGGTAGTGGTGGTGGTAGTGATGAATGTCATCCTCCTCCTCTTGGTCTTCATCCCATGGGGCTGAGCCATCCTTTTTCTCCTTATGCCTCTTGAGGAGGATGCTCCCCCTAGGATGCTACTGGGCTGATTGGGTGTGTAATTGGGATCTGAAACAGTCTCCACAGACTCGCTAGGGCGTCCACCAACCTCCCTAATACCTCGTTCGGTGGCAACCACCCTGCTGCTCACTGTCCTAGTCAATGGCTCCTCATCACTCTCCTCCTCCTCATCAGGCGGGCAGAAATCCTGATGGAAACTGGCTGTTGTGGCATCTCCATGAATGGTGGTGGAGGTGTAACATGTGCAGTGGTGGCCCTAGAAGCAGCGGGGCCAGAGTCTCCACTAGTGCCACCGTCATCATCATCGGAGTCATCAGATGGAAGAGCGATCTGCTCAACATCTCAGTCACTCTCCTTGTGGCACCACTTACGCCTTGCCGGCGCCACGTAATGCTCCCGGGCTAGGTGCCCGAATAGTCTTATCACAGGGGGTTTAACTTGCTTTACCCTATAGACCTTTATTCTCCCGAGAGTGGTGTCATCCATAATCTTAAGAGATACTGCATCTTGGCTCTCCTTGGGTAGCGAAGGAAGCTTCACATCTATAATCATCTGTAAGAATCTTGGATACATACAGAAGCCTTCCTTGCCTTTGGCCTTAAGGTTCTCGATCAGGTATGCAAATATCATGTTGGAGAAGCTGAAGGGGTGATTTAGCACCAGTGCCACGTAGGCATTCTGGATTTGGTCAGATAAGTCATCAAATCCACCCCTTCTTAATGCAATGCACTTGAGGATGACGTGTGCTAAGTACTTGAACTGGGGACATAGGTTGCTTTTGTTTAGCTCACCTGTATTGATGTCTCCAGAGTACTTCATCCTGAGAAAACATCCCCTCACACTCAGCGGTGTAACCTAGTTGGGTGAGCAGCATCATAACCCAGGTCCAGTACACGTCAAAGGTTTGCCGTTTTCACCTCTATCTCTTGCCCAAAGATGGTGCTCCGAGTGCAGTAGGGCTCACTAGATCGGTCAACCGTGCACCCTCCCAGAAGGCCTGCTGTATAAACCTGTAGGGAGTGCATGGTGTAGATATCGCTCTGTATATCCTTGATCTCTTTAGGATGTAATAATGCCAGCAAACTCGGTAGCGTTCCGAGTGGTGGCGTCCAAATGAGCACATATATTGTGCTTGGTGTTGATGGTCCACCGAAATGCCATAACTCTATACCACAAGACACATATATATTAGATTAGCACATAACAGAAAGCGATTCACTCTAAACTGTTTGGGATCAGTCTAGTTCAATCGTGTGATTGAACCATACGACTGCGTTCAGTCGGTTGACTTATCATGCGACTGAGCTCAATCGGGCGATTGATTCAGCGACTGAGTTCAGTCGGTTTACTGGGCCTGCGACTGCTTTTAGTCGGGTGACTGAGCTCATACGCCTCGTTTATTCGGCCGACTGGGTCATTCGCCCAGCTTGGTCATGCGATTGGAGTTCATCAAGGTGTCCAATCGCATGACAGACTGTCTGTTCGATTGTAATTCAAATTTTGAGTAGATCTTAATATTAGACATCGTGGTTTGGCTCATTAGACTCGCAATCACCCTACATAGCACCTAATAACCTTGATTTCAACATTTTAATTAGTTTTATTAGTTTATTAATCTGACAGAGTCTCAGTTCTATTTTAGGCCAGAAATCAGTCAATTAGGGCATAATCGACTGCAATTTGGGTAGATTGCACCGCATTGTACTTGTATAAACACCAACAATCATCAGCATACAACAATTTGTAGTTCAACAAGGTCAATTGACAATAGGGCAGTATAACGACACTATCGGGCGATTTTAGGGCGTATATGGGGTGATGAGCATATGCGACCGACTTTAGACCTATTTATACTGAATTTGGTTTCAATCGGGCAACTGGAACCATTCGGGCAATTGGATCTCAGTCGTACGATTGGTTCAGTCGGTCACATTCAGTCAGCCGAGTGGGTGTCAGTCGGGCGACTGACTCATTCGGACAACTCCATTATGAGACTGACTCAATCTTGTTAGACAGTCATGTGAATGGTTCATACTCATGCTCTATTTGGTTGATTAGTGCATAAGTATGGTCCAGTCGTACGACTGGTCCATACTCATGGTCTATTCGTGCGAATGGATCATACTCATGATTTTGACTTTATGACCATTTGACACTTAATCCCTTTTAACTTTTGATTAACATTTTGAGCATTCAATCATCTCAGACATGATCATTTTAACTTTGAAAACTTTTGATCACCTCAGTCGTGATCCTTTTAAACAAAACACATTTTGTCACCTCAGACATGACCCATTTAGTATTTCAAAAAACGTTTGGTCACCTCAGACTTCACCCTTTTAAGTGATTAAATCCCAGACTGAATTCCATGGCATAGTCCGAAGTTAAAAACTAAATTGACTAAAAAATTTAGACAACTAAAATTAAAATACAATACTAAAAATGTTTTTGTGATTTTATGTGAGGTGGAAATCCAAAGATAGAAAACTAACAGGTTTATTTCTTGAACAGGCAGCTTCAAGTTATTTTGACCATAAGTGGAACGATTCATTATGGTATTATACAGGTAATCAAATCATTCAGGATGTGTCACCAAAATCATTTGATGCTAGATTCTTGTTTTCATCGAGAGTCATTAGCAAGTTTAGGAAATCATACTAGTACTATAAGACGCACACATTGATTTGGATTATCAAGAATTGCAGCCATGATGATTGTCAGTATACTTGTCCACTTAAATCCATACACAGACTTTCGACACAGATTAGTGATACATTAGGTTAAATTATTTCAATAAGCATTTGTGGATCCCACGCTTATATGGTAATCAACATTCCTCAGGAGATTTTTTTGAGTGGTCTACGAGTATTTTGACAAGAAGAAACTATTCTTAGAGCTTTCAAAGAGAAGCCAAGCATCAGGTCAGTGCCACCGCACAGCAGAGAGGCGGCAAACAACAATGAATTCTAGAATATATAGGTTATGCTTATCCTCAGGTCAGTGCCACCGCACTGCAGAGAGGCACACAACCTATCTTCTTGTTTGAGCAATTTTATTCTTTTTGCATAGATCGCACCAACAATATAAGTTATTAATTTGATTTCTTTTTGCAATTTTCATCATATGCTTTGCTCAGATTTTGGTCATCTGCACATATTTGTGGCATTTATTTTGCTCGTCACCCGTTATTGGAACTCTGTTGATTGTGTTAACCAGGGATAAGATGATAACCCACAACTTGTTGAACAATTTAGTTTGATCTTGAGATCACCAACGAGGTCTACTTATCTATTGTGTTGAATCTACCGACACATCATCTAATACTTTCTTCGTGTTACCTTAGTAGCAGCTAGTTTTACTATCATTTTTCCATTTATTTTTGCTTAGACTTCTCAGACTTATTCTTTGAATTTTGAATCTAATTCAATTTAAATCTTTTAAGGTCCCGAATGCGTCGTTCCTGTGTACTATTATTTTCCATAGTTGTTGAATCGATATCTCAGATACGATCTTATTTCTATCAGTTTGTCTGTCCTCCTCCTTCGTTTTTTAATACTAACTTAACCTATTCTCCCCCTAAAATTCTAAAACTGTAAACGATTTGCATTTTTAGGATTTTCATAGGCGAAGAAATAAAAAACACCAAAATTAATTTAATAAAATAAACTAAAATAAAATAAAATAAAAGAAAATAAACGAAAATAAAAGATAAATGGACTTGATGCATCAGACTAAACATGTTCATCTTCTGGAATTACATCACTTTTCTTTTTAACCCTGTTGACCTCTAACAGATATAGAAAACATGAATTATCCAAGGCTTTTGTATAGAGGTCAGCGTGTTGGAAATCAGTATTTATTTTAACAACATCGATTAGATTCTTTTCAAAACAATCACATATAAAGTGATATTTAATGTGATGTGTTTGGTCTTAGGATGTTGGAAAATATTTTTAGTAACGGCTATTCCAGTAGAATTATCAACAAATATAGGGGTGTTAGAAAATTTCAAACCGTAGTCGCGCATCTGTTGTTGAATCCAGATGATTTGAGAACAGCAGCTTGCCGCAGCAACATATTCAGCTTCACAAGTTGACAACGCAACTGATGTCTGCTTCTTACACTGCCATGTGACTAATCTTCTCCCAAAGAATTGACAACCTGCTGAGGTGGATTGTAGTTCATATTGCAGTCACCATAATCCGAATCACTGTACACAGTAAGCTGAAAATCATCATCATGAGGATACCACAACCCAAGTGTTTATGTACCCTTCAGATAACGAAATATCCTCTTGACCCCAATAAGATGGTTAACTTTTGGTTTCGCCTGATATTTTGAACACATACATGTCGCGTACATGATATCAGGTCTTGAGGCAGTGAGGTACATGAGGGATCCAATCATTTCTTCGTACATGGTGCCATCAACTAGATCACCATACTCGTCGGGTGCTACATCATGGTTTGTAGCAAGTGGAGTCCCCGCTGCGAAAGCATTCTCCATGTCAAACCGACTGAGAATATCCCCTACATACTGGGTCTAATGTAGAAATATCCCCTTTGTGTTTGATCCACCTGTAACCCGAAAAAGAACTTCATCTCTCCCATGGCACTCATTTCAAATTCTGCCTTCATTACTGCTTCAAATTCTTTACATTAGTCTTTGTTCTTGGAACCGAAAATTATGTCATCAACATAAATCTAAACAAGCAGCTGATCAACATCCTTTTCATCGATGAACAATGTATAGTCAATTACACCTCTGCGAAATATGTGTTTCACAAGGTGAGTTGAGAGTTTTTCATACCATGCTCTCAGGGCTTGGTGAAGCCTGTAGAGAGCCTTATCCAGTTTGTAAACTCTGTCCCGATGATATGGATCCTCAAATCCTTTGGGTTGACTGAAATACACTGTTTCCTAGATTTCACCATGAAGAAATGCACTCTTTACATCCAGTTGATAGACTTTAATCTTCATGTAAGAGGCATAGGCTAGGAAGATACGGATGTTTTCTATTCTCCCCACAGGTGCAAATACTTCATTGTAATCAATTCCCTCGACTTGTCAAAATCCTTGAACTACAAGTCGAGCCTTGGTCCTGATGATGACACCTTGGCCATCTTTCTTACATTTCAAAACTGACTTGGTGCCAATGACCTTAGAACCTTTAGGTCTATCTACTAGTGTCCATACACCTAACTTCTTAAGCTGAAGAAGTTCTTCTTGCATGGCACTCACCCATACCTCATCATTTAGGGCTTCACTCATGTATTTTGGCTCACACTGAGACAGAAAATAGCGGTATGCACCATTGTGAAGATACCCTTTTTCCATTACCAAGGCATAATCAGCTGAATACAGCTGATTTCTTGTCTGAGCTGCTAATCTGACATCCCCAATGACATTGTCCAGAGGATGATAGACATTTAGGCGTGATCCAGGAGTGGTGGGAACAACTACCTCGGAATCAAGTTATGAACATTTGGTTCCGTATCTGAGGTAGTAGGAGTGTGAGGTTTCGAAGAATCAAAGGCATCTAAGTCAGGTGCTTGTGAACTTGCATTAGTTGGAACCTGTTGCTCCTAATTGTTCTGATCATTCTCCACGGCTTCATCATCAGAGGAGGAGTCACTAACCTCGAGTGCTCCCCCTGATGGTTATACGATTCACCATGTGTACCAGATGATGTTGAGTCTTGTGATGGTGTGTTTAAGACATCGTACATCATTTTGGCTGCTAATTCATCGTCAGAAGTGGAGAGAGGGATGTTGAAGGACTTGAAGAATCCATCATAGTCGAAAAAGAATGCGGGTCCTTTTCCGGCAGGAGGAGTGGTGTATCTCTGAATGTTGACGTTACAGCACACCTCTATTTGACCCGTTGAGTTGTTGTAAACACAGAAAGATTCCCTTTTCAGCCTTCTCGTTAAACTTGCCTTCCTGAGTTTTCTTCGGCAACGTACATGGTGCTCCAAACAGTTCGAGGTACTCTAGATTTGGTTTACGTCATTAAAGTAACTCATAACACGTCTTTTCATGACGTTTTACCACCAAAACTCGATTTAACGTGTAACACGCATTGGCAACTGCGTCATTCCAAAATTGGATTGGCAGTTTCGAGTCTGCTAGGATTGTCTGTGCTGTCTCTATTAAGCTGTGATTCTTTCTCTCAGCAACTCCATTCATCTGAGGAGTGTAGGCGGAAGTGAACTGGTGCGTAATTCCCTTTCTTTGCAGAAAGTCTCCATCCATTGGTTCTTGAAGTCGGTTCCGTTTTCTGAGCGTACTTGTCTTACCTTCAGCTTGTAGAGAGATTCTAGTGTAGTTACCAATTCTTTGAATGACTCAAATGTTTATGATTTTGATTTCCGAAACATCACCCAAGAGAATCTTGAGTTCTGTAACTACATAGCAGTACAAGTCGCCTGCAATGCTTCTTGTACTGACTGGACCAAACAGATCCATGTGAAGAAGCTCAAGAGGCAGTTCTATGGAATTAACTTTCTTTTCCTTATGATACTTCTTATTCTACTTGCCTTTCTTGTAGGTGACACAAAAATCCAGGAGTTGGATGTTTTTGATGTTTACTCCTCGCACTAGATCATTCTGGATCAAGTGGTTCATCTTCCGTGGATTGATGTGCCCCATTCTCCTATGCCAGGAGATAGAGTCCTTCTCTTTTGACAAAAAGCATTGAACTTGGTGATCCGTTGTGGAGGCCTTTGATAGATCCAAGACGTGAAGGTCATTATATCTTGAGGCTAACATTAAGACTTGGTCCTCCAGAATCACATAATCCTTTTTTAGGACATAGCACTTCTTATTGTCGAAAACTACCTTAAATCCTTTGTCACATATTTGGGAAATAGAAAGCAATTATTTTGAAGTTATTGAACATAGTTTACCATGTCAAAATTCACTTTCTAATTCCCCACTTCCCCTTGAGCTGTGATATACCATCCTTTGTTTCCAGCAAATGAAACATGACCTCCTTTTATTTGTTTGACATTTGACAAGAGTGCCCGGTTCCCAGTCATGTGCCTAGATGCTCCGCTATCTAAAATCCAAGTGTTTGTTTCAACACTATAGTGAACACCCTGTACATTCAACTAAAAACATTAGTTAAGGTTAGGGACCCAAGCCTTAACTGGATTGGGTGACCTAGAGGTATCACACATCATAAATTCCATCCATTGTCCATCAGAGGTGAGGGAAGATCATTTGTCTTCTTGTTGTCATTACCAGACATAGACTTTTCTTTCCATAAGCCATCTTTGTGTAAGGCTTGTTTGTGGTAAACAGACGACTAGCTAATGGGTTGAACTTTAGGTTCACCTACCCTTTTTGGTGGAGTCATAGAGCTTCTTTTGAAAAAGCTTGCTTTAGTGTCATAAAGTTCAACATTTTTCTTTGGTGTCTGATAATAAGGACAGTAAGACGCAATGTGACCATACTTTCCACAGTTGTAGCAAGATCTACTTTCGACATGTTGGTGTAACTGTTTCTATGGAGAAGTGTGGGACACACAAGTGACTTTATTCTGTTTGGGTTCTAACACTTGTTGTTTAGGGGTTTTAACTTTAGCAAAATTAATTGAACCTTGTTAACATCTTTACTCTTTTGTTTACCTAGACTTGGACATGATGCATGTGGTTGGTTAACATGTATGGTCTTTTTAAGTTTAGACTTAGACATGGTTGAACCTGACTTTATATTAACCATTTCAAATTACTTGTCCAGATTCACCATAGGCATTTTACCTTTTGATTTTGAAGTGGCCTCCTTTTGTTTAATGCCAGATTCAATTGGTTTACATGTGGAATCTGGATCACTTACAAGAGGAGTGGACACCATATGATCCTTGATTGGGTTGTTATTTATTGGTTTGCTTTTGGCATTCAACAAGGTCTCATGTGGTGGTGGAACCACTTTATAACCCAATCCCTCCCCGTTGTTACATTCTCTCACTAAGTGTTGGACAATATGAGAAGAACTTGTCCAACTATGCAGTTTTTGTTTTAATGAACTTACTTCTACTTCCAAAACTGCTTTTTGTTTCTTTGTTTCTTCTAATGAGTTTAGATAGAACATAATATCAGTTGCTTGGTTAAAAGCCATAACTTCAGTTTCCCTAAGTTGTTTATTCAAAAGGTCTATCTTTTCTTTATAACTATGCTCATTTAATTTTAAAATTCTATTTGCTTCTGTGCATAGTTGCAAGTCCTTTACCAGGCTATCATTGTGATCTAATAACCTAGAAAATTTCAAATTGATGCTTTCCCTAAATTTTTTACAATCAGAACAAGCATGATTATTTCAAATCAGCCATCAAAGCAGAGTCTGACTTTTCTGGTTCTGGTGATTCTGAACTTGTTGAACTTGTCCCTTCTTCAGGTAGGTGATCAACCACAGCTGCAGTTTCTTCAACATTTGACATCACGAGTTCCACTACAATATCACCTTCGCTTGCTAAGTCGTCATCTAGATCCTCAACACTAGCAATGTTGGATTCTCCCGGAGACACAAACCGAAAGCTCCAATCTTGTCCTTCGTCGAGGCTTTAGGATCCTTGCTTGAAGAAGTAGGACTGCTTGTGGATTTATCCTGACAATTGAAGGATGAAAATGGATTCCCATTTCCTGTCTTCCTGGGCT
This sequence comes from Flaveria trinervia, assembly GCA_025506515.1. Lineage (NCBI taxonomy): Eukaryota > Viridiplantae > Streptophyta > Magnoliopsida > Asterales > Asteraceae > Flaveria > Flaveria trinervia. Next base: position 22,991,640 of record CM046458.1, read on the forward strand.
TCACACACTCATGTTTGAAGTGCCCTTTCTCCTCACAGTTGAAGCAGGTAACTTTGGTCTTGTCAAAACCAAAAGTTGTGTCCTTAGTGGCAATCAGATTCTGTCCGGTTTTCTTGACAAACTTCTTAGCTCTCCGGACAGCACTTGCTAAGGCCCACATGATGTTGGACCAAAAGAACCAATGAGCCAGATCAGAAAAACCTTTAAGTCCCACAAGACATCACAACAACTGCTAAATGACAAAGTCTGAAGATCAACAGCTGAAGACTAAAGTCTGAAGACTTCAACAGCTGAAGACCAAAGTCTGAAGATCAACAGCTGAAGACTAAAGTACTCAAGACTTCAACATCTAAAGACTAAACTACTAAAGACTTCAACAGCTGAAGACCAAAGTCTGAAGATCAACAGCTGAAGACTAAAGTACTAAAGATCAACAGCTGAAGTACAAAGACTGAAGACATTAGCTGAAGACATCAGCTGATGACAACAACTGAAGTTCAAGAAGTCCAAGTACTGAAGTCTTCCGAGTTTGTCACAACAGCTGAAGAAGCATTCTTCAGTTGTTGTGATGGTTTCCTTTCAGTAGTTTTATTTTCTAATTCAGTACTTGTAAAACGACTGAAGAGCATGTTCTTTAGTCGTTGTTGTTTAGTAGTTCTTTTCAGTAGGTGTAGTGATAGTTAACACTTAGTATTTTTGTAAGAAGATGTCAGCTGTTTGACATCTTCAGTAGTTGTGTTAACTCTCAGTAGTTAAATAACAGTTAGATGTCACTGTCAAGTGACATCAGCTCACATCAGTTTCCCTTATAAAAGGAAAGATGACCTAATTGTAATTGTGCTCGAAAAGGCAAGCCGAAGCGTGTATTGAATGAATATATTCCTTTTGGCAGAAATTCTCTCTCTATAACAAACACTGTTTCATTGATAAATTTTGTGTGTTCTTGCTTAAAGTTGTTAATTCGTGAGCTCATTCCGCTGCAAATCCAATCTAATTGATCAAACTAGATGCCAAGATCTTAACAAATGGTACCAGAGCTGGTTAATCATTGATCGATTTAACAATTGATCATTGAAACTGTTCTTTTGCTATCTACGTTTGATCGAATTAGCAAATTTGCAAGAATCGGTTATAGAGATTGAGTTTCTATTGCTTCTGGCCATTTTGTTTGAGGTTCTAAGTGGTTTTGAGCTAGATTTACTTTGTTTACCTTGAATTTGTCTGAATTCTGAATATGACTACTCCTTCTAATGACCCTCACAATACTGGATCTTCAAACAAGCCTCCGATGCTGGTTAGGACTGAGTATAACATATGGCAATGAAGAATGCTCCATCACCTGTCTGTTAACAGTTCAGGTTGTTGGACATCTGTGGTACATGGTCCACATAAGCCTATGGTGAACAATCCGGAAACCAACCAAATGTTCCGAAGAAGAAGGAACAATACTCTGACGAGGATCGAAAATTGTTTGAGATTGATGCTAAAGCTCATGGAATTCTGGCCATGGCACTGCCTAATGAAATCTATTCTGGGCTTATGCATCATGAAACTGCTCATGACGCTAGAAGGCACTGAAAGAACAATTTGGTGGTACTGATGAGGTCTTAGCAAACAATAGGGAAATACTTGCCCAACAATATGAGACATTTGCTCATAGGAAGGGTGGGACTCTGACTCAACAGTTTAAGCGTTTTTCATGTTTGATATCTGAGCTGAAAATGGTCAAACATGAATACACTAATAGCCAGATGAACCACAGATTCCTCAGATCACTGCCTGAGAGATGGGACACATATACAATTGTCCTATGCTCTAATGCAAATCTGGATAGCCTATCTCTCACCCAACTTCATGGGAAACTGCTTACATTTGAAAGAGAGATAGAGGAGATAAGGAAACTGGCATCATCAGGAAAGCTCACTAAAGACTTTGTACCCGGGAACACTGCCTTGGTCGGTCATGAGTCAGAATATGCTGCATCAGAAAGTAATTATGATGTGCATATAGATTTCTCTTCAAACAATTCTGATCATGCATTCGTGAGTGTTGATAGTCAGTGAGGCTGTAATAGTGACAATTTGTGCTTCATTATGGATGATTTGAAAGGTATAGCTGATGATGACTTAGAAGAGATGGATATTCTTAGCCAAATGGCCTTGATTAATATCAGATCTCAGAAGTTCTACAAGAGAACTGGTAGGAAATTTCCTAGACTCTCTGGCAAAACCAAAGTTGGTTTTGACAAGAGTAAGTTAAGGTGTCACAAATGCCACAGGCTTGGGCACTTTGCAAGTGAGTGTAGATCATCTGGATCTAACTCCTCTGCACCCTTTGTGACTTTTCCAAGTAATATTCAACAAAACAAAGGGCAACATCCTACTAGTTCTAGTCATCAATCACAACCTCTATCTCCTGCATATTTTGTCCCTCAAGGTCCAATTCCATATCAATATCCTAGCTATTACATGCCACAAACTAGTCAAGTTCAAGTACCCATTGTTCAACAACCACCTGCTCTTCTTGAGCCTCAATCTTCCCAATCTCATCAACAACATCAACCTCAACAACACAGCTTTTTCACCCTAGGAGTTATTGACTGGAGCAGTTTACCGGATGATATGTCTGGTCATGAACAACTGTTTTCTGGTGCTGGTCAACATGGTGGTGACAATCCTTTTGGAAACCTTGCTCTTATGGCCCTGGAGTCTGCTGATACCTCATCCTCTAATGCCTCCACACCACATGTATCCTCTGAGGCCAAAGCCAAGTTATGTTCTGAAACATGCATAGCCGCATTTGCATCTATTAGAGAAGCAAATGTAGCTTTAATTAACAAGAACATTGAGCTAGAACAAATAATATCCAAAAGAAAAGCTGAATTTGAGTCTGTGCTTAATGATAAGAATGATGAGATTTACAAACTTAAATGCCAAATCACTGATGATAAGGCTAGTGAAGAGGTACTTCTAGAGAAGTACAGAGACCTCAAAGAAACACTTGCAGCTACCCAGGTAGAGTGTGATCGATGGGTAGATTCCTGCAAGGGTTTTGAAATGCTTCTCAATAAGCAGTCTGCTTCCAATGTGAAGTTTGGCATTAGTTATAATCACACTGCTCCTCCTACAGATTTTACTCCCTGAGCAGAGGTAGAATCTGATGGAGAAAGCAATAACCAATCCTTTTAATCATGTGATCTACTTTTTGATACAGCACCATCAGAGGTTGGAGTCATCATTAATTCCTCCCAAAACCTATCAGCTAATGTTGATGGTTCAAATGCTGACACTCACATGATCAAAAGGTTGATCACTCCAGGTGGTATTTCACAAAGTACTGAAAGTACTAAAGAGCAAGTAATAACACCTAGAGAACAAACCCAAACTACTGCATGTACTAAAGGGAAGAAAACTGCCAGTAGAAAGGGTGGGAAAACTACTAAAGAAGATATCAAGAAAGCATGTACTGCAAGGAAGAAAACTGCTAGTACTGATTGCAAACTGCTGAAGAATAAGTATTCAGTAGTTTCATCTTCTTCAGCAGATGATCAACTTAAGATGAAGAAAAAGTCATGTGAAATATGTGGCTTATTCAGTCATCTTACTGATGATTGCTGGTATAAAAAGGGATCCAAACTCAAACACAATGAGAACCTTAAAAAGAAAATGGATAAAATGAAAACTGAGTTTGAAACCAAGTTTGTACTAGCAACATCAAAACCTGTAACCCCAAAACCCAAAAAGAAATTCAAAAAGGAAGGGGTTAATCAGGCAACAGCTGAGGTTGCTCAAAGGGAGATGGTACAACATAGGAATCCATCAATCTCACGTACTAACGTGTCTGATGAGCTGAAGGCTTTATCACAGAATCAGACACAACTTGTTATGATGGTTCAACATCTATTGGGGAGAGTCAACCAATTAGATACTCCTGTGCTGAAACCACAGAGAAGAAAATCCATGCCAAAGGATTCTTCTTCTTCACCATCTCCATCCCCTCAGGCTATTCTTCATAGCAAATCTGTTAGTTTACCATCTGTTGATGTGAATAGACCCAAAACCAAAAAGTTTTGGGTCTCAAAAACTAACTAATTTATTATGATTGCAGGGTTCTTCAGCATGCCACAGTAGCATCTGGTATGTAGACAGTGGAGGATCTATGCATATGACAGGGAACAACTCTCTTCTTCATGATTACTCTCAAAGAAAGAAGGGGTTTGTTTCTTTTGGCAATGATGCTAAGGGTTACATCATTGGCAAAGGCTTTGTCTCCAATGGGGAAATAAGGTTTGATGATGTTAACCATGTGGAGAATCTCAAGTACAATCTCTTGAGTGTCAGTCAAATATGTGATAAAGGCCATGTTGCTCTTTTCACCAATTAGAACTGCAGGATTTTGTCATCCAAAGTTTTGAGTTTGATTGATAAGGTGTTGGATGATCACACTCTCCTGAGGGCCAACAGGACAGGAAGAGTGTACACCTTAGATCTTTCCAAGAAAATAGATCTCAAGGCCATCCTTGCCTATTTCCCAAGGCTTCTCCTCAAGAATCTATTCTATGGCATAGAAGGCCGGGTCATGTGAATCTTAAAAACTTGAATCAGCAGATACATCATGGTTTAGTAAGGGGATTCCTATGAAGGAGTTCAGATGTGAAGACAACTGCACTGCTTGTTTGAAAAACAGTGTTTTTCCGGAACCCTAATTGTCGTATGCCGGAAAAACACTGTTTGACACAAAAAAGATTGCGTTTTGAGTGAAAAACACAATATTTATATATAAATATGATTGAATCACATGTAAATCAAGAGTCAAGGCTCTGATACACTTGTTAGGGACCGTGTACTGGACGGAGTACTAACTGATTTACGTGTATACCAACTCAAATAGTGTGGAATCCTATTTGATTGGCGATCCAATAAGTGAGAACGTTAACCCGATCGATATACAAATAAACTAAACGTTAAGAACGAATAGGAATCGATCAAGAACGGTCTATGAACTTGGAATGGCTTTCTTGGACATTCTGGATGGCTAGCGTACGAGTAGGAGTCGAAATATTGAAAGTGATCCATTTTTCCACGAATTAAGTGGTATTTGTTGGTCCATGTGATCGATGAACAGTACAATTGATAGGATAATTTGATCAATATCAAACACACAATCCAAATAACAACAATTGAGAAGTGAATATGATGAATCAAGACATAATTAGTACTCAAATGAACAAACTCACTTAATAACAACAAGCACAATTATATTTCAATGAAGTAACTGTTGAGAAATGGTAGCTTGCAACAGAATTCCACGATTAGGGTTTTGCAAGCTTACCGTACAAAGTGAAATGACAATAGTATATATAGCAGTCATAGATTCGCTGACAGTTTCGCTACCAGCGAAACTGTCACGCCGAAACTATATTTTCGCCCGGCAGAACACAAGTTCGCCGGGTAAACCAAAACAGCAAACTGTGAGCGAATGTATAGATTCGCTCATAGTTTCGCTCACAGTTTCGCTGGACTGCCAAAACTGCTAATTACAAACAAAATACAAAATGAAACTAACAAAAGTCCTATTACAATGTAAAGTAAACATCTATACTAAAGTGAGTCCAACCTAACATGATCTTCAATACTCCCCCTAGGTTGGACCTCACTATCTTCACTTCTCTTGATTTGACTCGTCGGCTCCGGTTTCCTCTGCTGCTGTTAAGCTTCAGCCACTGATCCTCCAAGGATAGTTCTTGCATCACCAGCTTCCTCAGAATGACCACTAGCTCTAGCAAACTGCCTGGTCATGTCTTGAACATCCATGGCAAAGTCATCTTGTGCTCTCACTTTTTCAGCCAAACTCTTTACCTCCGCCCGTACTCCTCGTATTTTGTTTGCCACATTCATAAACAAGCTTGCCTCTTTTCGTGTTTCCTCTCCTGCCCCAGCCTTAATATGATTTTCACAAAGAGTCAAGAGATCTTCATCACTGAAGCTGAATAATTCCATCTGGTCAAACACCTAAACTCTTTTCCGTGTTTGGCTCTAATCACCGCCTCGCCAGTGTTATTATCATAAAACCACTTTTCAAAGTCCTGTAAACATTGGGGAAGAGGATCAGCCAATCTTACCCTGTTTACAGTCTTTGGTGGTTTGACTCTCAAAACAATCCTTCCTTTGCCAGTCTCCCAGTCTATATCTTTCTTTGATCTTTTTCGTTCAGCCTTCATGTATCCAAATGACTCAAATTATCATTAAGTCCATTTTTAATTACCTTCTCAAGAAATACTGCCTTTTCACTTAAATGAGCATTAATCAAAGGCAAAGTGGCCAACCGTCTCAAATCCCATTTGGGCAAGGTCTTAAAAGCCTTCCTCTTGAGCATGTAGCTGATATGACCTCCTCTTCTTTTAATCATAACATCTTTAAACTAGGATTATAACACCAACTTATTATCTTCTTGTCTGCCTCTTTCCCGCTTAAACCTTCCATATTTTGAAACAAAGGAGTAAGTTCTTCAGCCTCCTTCTCCTTCACCAACCAGTCACTCTTATCCATCTCAAACACATCAGCTTCATCATCTCCCTTCTTAGCAACATACACCAGTGGTCTCTCATCTACTTCATAAAACTTTGGTTCAGAATCATAATCAACCAATTGCTCATCCTCCTCTTCTTCATCAATCAAACCTTTTCCTTTATCAGACATTCCCTCAGTGGTAGCAGTAACAACAACTTCTTCACCCACACTATCCTTATCAAAATCAAACTGTAGGTTAACAAACCCTGCTTCAATAATATCATCATCATCATTTCTTCCAGCATCTTCTCTTGGGATCTCTTGTTCCCCTGCTTCAGTATTAGCTGCTCCAGAAGTGCCTCTCCTACCTTGGATGAAGTACCCACATTCAAGAATGAGTACTTAGATATATCAGTCATATCATCTAACTCAGATTGAGTTAGTTGACTAGGTAGGCCAGCAGCAGCTTTCATCTGAGAAATTTCTTCAAACAATCTCTTAATCAAATTATTCTGGTCAACCAACATCTTTTTCATTCCTTCAATTACCTCATCCTTCTGTTTTTCCCTAATCTCCTGATTCGTCAGTTTAGTCTTTATCATACTCAACTCATGGCCAATGAAGTATTTAGACTACGAATAACATCCTCATCAAGACCAGCACTAGCCTCTTTCCTTGCTGTGAAACCCTCGTGTCGATGTTTTGATCTCCTGTTAGGACCTGGTATTTGACCGAAATACCTAGAGATTAACGTGTAAACCAGATCAAATAGTGCGGAATCCTATTTGATTGGCGATCCAATCAGTGAGAACACACGAAGAATCAATCAAGAATTGAAACTAACGTTAGAAATCGATTGGGAATCGATCTAATGTGTTCTATGAACTTGGAGAACGAATTGGAAGGTTTCTGGACGGCTAGGGTTCGTCTGGAATCGTAATTGATCGAGAGTCCTCGTTTTTCATGAATTGAGTTGTATTTATAGGTTGGCACTATCCAATCGTGCGACTGAATCATTAGTTTGGTTCAGTCGTGCGATTGAACCATGCGGTTGGTTCATTCGTGCGACTAAGTGTTCAGTCGTGCGACTGAGCCAATCTTATGTTACAGTCGTACGACTGATCCAATCTCCTGGTTCAGTCGTGCGACTGAGTCAATCGTGTGAAGTTCTTCATGCTTATGGTTCATTCGCATGAGCCATTCGCATGGGAACTTCATTAAGTTAAGTTTGAATGTTTTAGTTAATTAATATAACATAATGTGCAACCATTCAAATAATCATAAACCCAATCAATTCAGTCACGACTCATTAATGAACTATTAAACATTATAACTAACAGACTATCAATATCATTTCATTAATCATACCAAACAAGATCTATTACATCACATATCATGATCTAGGGACATACATGTATCAACAAACTCCCCCTTGGACCTAGATCTCTCTAATGTCTTGTTTTCTTCATTACCTCCTCATATTTCTTGTACTTGTCCTCTTGTGTGACTCCTTCGTGAATATCAAACGCGAAGCAAAGTTGTATAACGTTTTGGAACTGGCGGGCTTGTACAATGTCTTGTGTGTCATAGAACAATGGCCACTTGTATAATGTATAGACATCATTAGCAGACAAGTTGGTTAGCCACATTGGGTCGAATACCCTGATGGTATCCATTTGGTCCCCTTTGTTCAGAACTATGACAGCTTCAGCAGTTCTCCAATCATAGTACCACCATTTGAAGTGTGGAGTGAAATCCTTGTCATTTCCTGAAGTGGGATTCTTGACATTGTGCGCGGAGGATTCCACTTCAACACAATCTTTGGTTTTCTAGTAATGGCATCCATCTCAGACCTTCTAATATACCTTGTAGGTTGTTGAGGTCTGAAGTTAATCCACCTGGTGTGGTACTCTTTCTTTAGGGCAGCCTCAAACCAGTCTGACATCTTTCTCTGGTCAGCATACAACAGCTTCAATTTGGCCAGCTGGTTGAGCTCAAAACCTGGTAGAGTCTTTAGATCATGTGGAAATCTAAAGTACTCTATGCCCTTCTCCCTCTTAATGGCATAAACGTTAAGATCATCAAAATATGCCCATGCTATAATCCTGCCTGACACCGTAAGATGTTTCTTGATGCTGTAGAACTTGGTGTAGGCATCCCTCTTCGGTGCAGCACGTTGGGCTCTGACTTCTTTAAAACATTCAGCCCACTCAGCCTTTCGAATGTCTACGTCATCATTTGAGGCTTGGGCGGTTCCTTCGGTCTTTCCTGTTTCCTGCTCCATCTTGTCTAGTACCTCAAACATATCACTGACTAGAGACTCACCCAGATTGGGGACCACATTACCCTCGTTGTTAGCATACTGAGGGTACTCTTCAGCAGCAATATCTTCAACCTCAACTTCATCAACGTCATGTAGTTCGTCGTCACTGGTTGAATCAACTGTTGGAGCATCCTTGACAATTTCATCTGGATTGAGTCTGAACATCTCTGCCAGTTGCTCGTTAGATAGGTCGTGAATTATTTCACCTTCTTCAGGTGTATAACTCACGACCTTCTCACAATCCCTTGTAGATCAAGAATCATTGTGAGTTGAGACTTGACCTATTGAAGGGGAGCAATATCAAACTCATCTCTGTTGTACATTGGATCTGTTTGATTTACACATTTCACACTCAAATCATTAGTAATTTATCAAACAAAATGCATTAACTTAATATAAACATTTAGTACATGGTTTTTCAATACAGAGTACAGAAGTAAATAAATACATAAACATCTACTATTTACTTTTATCCTGAATGCTAGACTCTTCACGTGAAGGTGGAGAAGCAGAAGCTGACTGATCTTGTCTGTTCTTTGTTCTCTTCTCTTGCCCTGGAGCTGAGACAGATTCAGCTGCTTCTCCTTCTTCAGTGTCTTCATCTTCACACCATTCTTCGGTTTTCTCTGTATCAGTATCACTCTCATTATCATCCTCGTCTTCATCATCTTCATTATCTCTGTCTCCATCTCTTATCTTTAAAGGTTCCTCCTTTGATCCTTTCAATTTTAGCAAAATGGTCCTCTTAGCTTTTTCCAACTCCTCTATTGCTGACTTGCTGCGACACTTTGAGCTTGAAGTTTGTTCATCTGGGTGCTCTGAGCAGCCAATTGCTGGGCCTGCTCCTTAAGTACTCGATCCTGCTCTGCAATTTTATGCGATTGTGCAGCAGTCAACTCGGTAAGCTGGCGGATCTGAGTGGTCTTTTCCTCATCAGCCACCAGCAATCGCAACACCATTCTGTTTAAAGCCGACAGCTGTTCCTCTACTCCGATTGGAGGTAGAGGAGATCTATAGGTGTGTGAGGGATAGGCTGAGGGCTCAGTTTGGTGGCTAGTGGTGGTGGTGGTGGTGAATATCGGGTCAGGTCGGGATGATAGTGGTGGTGAGTGTGGGGTGAATGATGTAGTGGTGGCTGGGATCTGTCTTGTGGTGGTCGGTCTGGTGGTGTCTGCGGTTGCTGTGGGGGAAGGTATGGTGGTAGATGGTGTGTCTGAAGAGGTGGTAGTGGTGAAAGGTATGGTGGATGTGGTGGTGGTGAAGGTTACCCTACGCTTCTTCTTAGGTTTCTGCCCATGGGGTTGAGCCATCCGTTTTCTCCTCGTTCCCTTCGAGGTGGATGCTCCCCCTACAATCCCGCCTGAGGACCCCGAAGCATAAGTTGGATCAGTTTCTGTATCTCCGGAGCCTCTCGGTTGTTCACCAACAACCCTCAACCCATGTTCTGTGGGAACAAATTTCCTTCCCACAGTTCGGGTCAGTGGCTCCTCATCAGATTCATCCTCATCCTCCTCGTTAAGAACAAAATCTTGATGAAATCCTGCTGACTCAGTTACTTCAGCAGATGAGACAGACACAGGGAGAACAGAGTCAGACACTATGCCTCTAGGTGGAATAGCAGCATCCCCACTGTCATCCTCATCTGAGTCAAGAGTGGGTAGGGCTATCTGTTCCACCTCAGAGTCACTGTCCTCGTGACGCCACTTCCTCCTTTCCGGCACTACATAGTCTTCTCTGGCAAGATGACCGAACAACCTCCTGACCGGAGGCTTCACTGGCTTTCCCCGGTATACTTTCATCCTTCCCAGGGTGGTGTCATCCATTACAGAGGGCTTCCTTTCCTTTCCCCTCGATGTTCTCCACCAGATAGGTGAAGATCATATTAGAGAAGCTGAACGGATGGTTCAGCACCAATGCAACGTATGCGTTTTGCATTTGATCCGATAGCTCATCAAACCCACCTTTTCTTGAAGCCATGTACTTGAGCAGCACGTGTGCAAGGTACTTAAACTGAGGACAGAGGTTACTCTTGTTGAGTACCCCTGAATTGATGTCCCAGAGTATTTGGCTCTGAGAAAACATCCTCTGACAGTGAGGGGGTGTAGACGGGTGGGGTTGGGCAGTTACCGTCATCCACCAATTGAAGTACAACCCTTAAGTCTTCCTCAGAAACTGTAATATCCTCGCCAAATATGGAACTTCTTATGCAGTGAGGATCCGATGATCTATCAACTGTAGTGCCTTCCCAGAAGGCTTGTTGAATGGATGGTATGGGGTGCAAGGGGTAGAGATGGCATGCGCAATCCGTGATCTTAGTAGAAACGTGATAATGCCAGAGAATTCTTAGCATTTCTGGATGTTAAGTCCAGATGGGCACATATATTATGCTTTGTGCTCATAGTCCATCTACTCGCCATCTGTTACACAAAGATAGTAAACATTAGTATCATTTAATAAGAAAGTCATGAACTCATTAGCTTGAAGAACATCTTTCTGTCATGCGATTGAAGTTGTGCGACTGAGTTCAACAGTGCGATTGAACCGTGCGAAAGGGGTTCAGTCGTACAATTGAATGGTCCGAATGGGGTTCAGTCGTGCGATTGACCCCATACGTATCTCAGTGTGTGCGATTGGCTCCTACGCATATACCTTCATGCGGTTACCTCAGTCATGCGACTGAACTTCAAACGCATGGTTTAGCCATGCGTATGGGCAGTTTGAGCCCTTCAGTCGTGCGACTGAAGTTCATCATGCTGTCCATTCGCATGAAGACCCACTGTGCGATTCACATTTTCAGTTTCACCAATCTTTTCTTTTAACCTCTATATCTAGTTCATTTGAGTCGCCTTCTCGTCACTAATGACCTAGTAAACTTAATTTTAACATTTAGCTTAGTTTATGTAGGTTATTAGGGCATTTTTCAGTACGATCAAAGTTTCATTCGAATACCCTAAATTGGACTCAAAATCTTCTGATTTCTACAAGATTGAACTACAATGTACCTTTAGTCTTGTCACTCGAAAGTCAGAAGATGAATTGCAATGTGAACAACTATCTCTAGAGATTTTGGTAGAGTAACGGTAAAGAAAGCGATTTGGGGTGCGATTGGGAGTGATGAGTGAGATGCGATCGACTGAGGTCCTTTAACTACTGACCCTAATTCAATCGGCCGACTGGCCTCATTCGCACAGTTCATTCGGGCGACTGAGGTTCAGTCGTGCGATTGGTCCAGTTGGTCGCATTCAGTCGGTCGCATTCAGTCGACCGACTGAGTCTCAGTCGGTCGACTGACTTATTCGGTCTCCTTCATTCGCCTCTTTAGTGACCGACTGAGCCTCAGTCGGTCTATTGTTTCATTCTCCCTCTTCTATTCGGTCGAATAGATCATTTTAATGTCCACTCGTGCGAATGGGATCCATTCGCATGGTTGGTCCATATTCATGGTCCAATCGTGCGAATGGGATCCATTCGCATGGTTGGTCCATATTCATGGCCCAATCGTGTGAATGGGTCACACTTGGTAGATTTTCTGCCATTTTTGAACATTTTAACCTTTTGAAATAGACATTATAAACTCTTAGCCAATTCAGTCACTTCAGATGTGACCTTTTAAAATTTGAAAACCATGTGGCCATCTCAGACATGGCCCTTTTAGGTAAGTTAATTCCCTTTTGATTTCCCTGATGTAGTCCGACAGACACACAAATTTAAAAGATAAACATAGAAACTTAAACTAACTACACAAATAAAGTTTATTTTTGGACTTTTTGTGAGAGATAAAACCCTAAGATGGAAATCTAAGGGATTTGGTTAGGGAGTAGACAGCTTCAACTTAGATTGATCATATCTGGACCAATTCAATTTTGGAATCATACAGGAACATCAAATCATTTGGGACTTGTTATTAAAACGTTTTGATGCTTAAATTCTCGGTGTTCATCCAGCGTCGTTAGCAACTTAAGGAAATCATACTGAAACTCTTAGATTTTCACATTGATTTGAACTCTTGAGAATGTAGCCACTAAGACTGTTAGTATGTTTGTCCATTTAAATCCATACATAGACTTTTGACACAGACTGGTGACTGATTTAGGTTTAATTATTTCAGCTAACATTTGTGGATCCCACACTTATATGGTAATCAACATTCCTCAGAGGTTTTGAGCGGTCTACGTGTATTATTACAAGAAGAGACTATTCTTAGAGCTTTCAAAGAGAAGCCTGTCCTCAGGTCAGTGCCACCGCACAACAGAGAGGCGGCAAACAACAATGAATTCTAGAATATCTAGGTTATGCTTATCCTCAGGTCAGTGCCATCTCACAACAGAGAGGCACACAACCTATCTCCTTGTTAGAGCAGCTTATTTTATTTTACACAATATGCACCAACAACATATGTCATTAGCTTTATTGCATTTGTCTTTCATTTTTCCTTTGCTTTGCTCTAATTATGGTCATCCGCACACTTTTGTGGCATTTAAATGCTCATTACCCCTTATTGGAATATATTTGATTGTGTTAACCAGTGATAAGATGAAAGCCCACAGTCAGTTGAACAACTTAGTTTGATCTTGAGATCACCAATCAGGTCTAATTGTCTATCGTGTTGAATCTACCAACATATCATTTGTGGTCTAGCAGCCTCTAAGTCTACTTTCTTTGTGTCAGCTTAGGAGTTGCCAGTTTTCTATCATCTTCCGTTTTTATATTGCTTAGACTACACAGACTTATACTTTGAACTTTTGCATCTTTTCAAAACTTAAAATTTTAAAATCCCTCTCGATTTGTTCCTGTGTACTATCATTTCCCAAAGGTATTGAATTGGTATCACAAACACAATCTTCCTCATTTCAGCTAGTTCCCCCTTCTCCCTAATTTTTTTATTTTTTTTAATGTTAACTTGCTGACTTATTCTCCCCCTAAAATACTAAAATCATTCCGATTTAATTATTTTTGGATTTTAATAAACAGCAAAATAACATGAGTTTAAATATAACAGACAAAAAGAAAAAAACAAATTACATAAAATAAACGTTAACGAAACTACATCGACTACACATTATTCTCATCAGGAATTACCTCACTTTGCTTTTTAACATCGTTCACCTCTAGCAAATATTGAAAACATGGTTTATCAAAGGCTTTAGTATAGAGGTCAGCACGTTGAATATCAGTATTAATTTTAACCATCAATTAATTTCTTTTCAAAACAGTCTCTTATGAAGTGGTATTTAATACCGATGTGTTTGGTCTTAGGATGTTGAACCGGATTTTTGGTTACTGCAATTGCAGCAGAGTTATCAACAAAATAGGAGTACATGAGAATTTTAAACCATAATCCCGCATTTGCTGTGAATCCAATGATTTGTGAACAGCAACTTGCAGCAGCAACATATTCGGCTTCACAGGTTGACAATGCAACCGATGTCTGCTTCTTACCGTGCCGTGTAACTAATCTTCCCCAAAGAATTGACACCCCGCTGATGTAGACTTGTAGTTCATTTTGCAGCCTCCGTAGTCCGAGTCACTATACGCCGTGAGCTCAAAATCATCATCATGAGGATACCACAACCCAAGTGTGGGTGTACCCTTTAGATAGCGAAAATCCTTTTGACCCCGATCAGATGATTGACCTTAGGTTTAGCCTGATATCTGGAACATAAACATGTAGCATACATGATATCAGGTCTTGAGGCAGTGAGATACATGAGGATCCAATCATTCCTCGGTACATAGTGGCATCTACAAGATCTCCATTCTCATCAGTGTATATCATGATTCGTAGCAAGTGGAGTCCCAGCAGCAGAAGCATTCTCCATGTCAAAGCGACTGAGAATGTCTCCTACATACTGGTCTGATGTAGAAAGATCCCATTAGGTGTTTGATCCACCTGTAACCCGAGAAAGAACTTCATCTCCCCCATAGCACTCATCTCAAACTCTTTCTTCATCACTGCTTCAACTCTTTGCATAACTCTTCGTTCTTTGACCCGAAGATTATGTCATCAACATATATCTGTACAAGCAGTAGGTCGCCATCCTTTTCTTTAATAAACAGTGTACAGTCAATGACTCCCCTGCGAAAGCCGTGTTTCACAAGATGAGTCGAGAGTTTCTCATACCAAGCTTGAGGAGCTTGATGAAGCCCATATAAAGCTTTGTCGAGCTTGTAAACTCTATCCCGATGATAAGGGTCTTCAAATCCTTGGGTTGACTTACATAGACTGTTTCCTTGATTTCCCCATGAAGGAATGCACTCTTCACATCTAATTGGTAGACTTTAATCTTCATGTAAGATGCATAGGCAAGGAAGATACGAATAGCTTCCATCCTTGCCACGAGTGCAAACACCTCATTATAGTCAATCCCCTCGACTTGGCGAAAACTTGAGCCACCAGTCGAGCTTTGTTCCTGATAATGACTCCTTGGTCATCCTTCTTGCATTTTAGTACCCATTGGTGCCAATGACTTTAGCACCTTTAGGTCTATCAACCAGAGTCCATACACCTAACTTCTTAAACTGCAGAAGTTCTTCTTGCATGGCACTCGCCCATGCCTCATCATTTAGTGCTTCACTGACATATTTTGGCTCAACTGCGAAACAAAACATGATAAGCACCATCATGAATGTAACCTTCTCCATAACTGAGGCGTAATCAGCTGAGTATAGCTGATTTCGGGTTTGTACTCCTGATCGAACATCTCCAATAACATTGTCAAGGGGATGATAGACGTTTAGTCGTGATCCTGGAGTAGTCGGCACAGTCACCTCCGAACCAAGATTGTGAACATTTTGTTCTGCATCTGAGGAAGGTGGAGTTTAAGGTTCCGAAGTCGAGGGTGCATCACTTATAGATGCTTGTGGACTTCCAGGAACTGGAACCTGTTCCTCCTGACTGTTCTGGTCTTCTGCTTCAGTTTCATCTTCAGAGGAGGAGTCACTGTCATCGACTACCCCTTCTGACTGAGTAGATGATTTTCCCTGTGTGCTAGATGGAGTATTTAGAATATCATACATCATCCTAGTAGCTAACTCATCATCTGAGGGAGTGAGAGGGAGGTTGAAGGATTTGGAGAATCCATCATAATCGAAGAAGTATGCAGGTCCTTTGCCTGTAGGTGGTGTGGTATATCTCTGAACGTCGACATTACACCACACTTCTACAAGACCCGTTGAGTTATTGTAAACTCGCTTGTTCGGTATGTTGTATCCTAGAAAGATTCCTTCAACTGCCTTCTCGCTGAATTTTCCTTCTTGTGTCTTCTTCAGAAGTGTACACGGTGCGCCAAAAGGTTCAAGATACTCCAAATTCGGTTGCGTCTTTGTAGTAGCTCATAACATGTCTTTCCGTGGCGCTTGACTATTAGGACTCGATTCAGTGTATAACACGCATTTGCCACTGCCTCATTCCAGAATTGGATAGGCAGTTTCGAGTCTGCCCCATAGTCCGTACTGTCTCTATCAAACTCCTGTTCTTTCTCTCAGCAACGCCATTCATCTGAGGTGTGTAGGCAGAAGTGAATTGATGCCAATTCCCTTTTCCTTGCAGTATGCCTCCATCCCTTGATTTTGAATCTGTCCTGTTGTCTGAGCGTATTTGTCGAACTTTTAGCTTGTAGAGGGATTCCAGTGTGGTTACTAATTCCTTGAATGTCTCCAATGTTTCTGATTTGGATTTCAGAAACATTACCCAAGTGAACCTTGAGTAGTCATCAGTGACCACAAAACAGTACACGTCGCCTGCAATGCTCCTTGTACTCACTGGACCAACAGATCCATGTGAAGAAGCTCAAGAGGAAGTTCTATTGAATGAACTTTCTTTTCTTATGAGACTTCTTTGTCTGTTTGCCTTTCTTGCAAGCTACACAAAAGTCAAGAAGTTGGAAGTTCTTGACATTCACTCCTCTCACTAAATCCTTCTGAATCAAATGATTCATCTTCCTTTGACTGATGTGTCCCATTCTCCGATGCCAGGAGATTGAATCCTTCTCAGTAGCTTTAGATAAAAAACACTGAACCTCATGATCCGTTGTGGCAGCTGTTGACAGATCCAAGACATAAGGTCTTTATATCTTGGCAGTCATCAGAACTTGGTTCTCTGGGATCATATTCTTTCTTCAGCACGTAACACTTCTGGTTATCGAAGATGACTTTAAATCCTTTATCACAGATTTGGGAAACAGAAAGTAAGTTGTTCTGAAGTTGTTGAACATAGTTCACCTTATCAAACTTAACTTTCTGATTTCCCACTTCTCCCTGAGCTGTGATATAGCCTCCTTTGTTTCCTGCAAAGGAAACATGCCCTCCTTTTATTTGTTTGACGTTAGATAAAAGGTCTCTATTTCCTGTCATGTGCCTGGATGCTCCGCTGTCTATAATCCGTGTTAATCTCAACACTGTATCGAACACCCTGCACATACAAAGTAAATGAATTAGTTTAAGTTAAGAACCCAAGCTTTGACTGTCTTGGGTTTCCCAGAGGCATCACACATCATAAACTCCACCCATTGATCCTTAGAGGGTGAGGGTAGCTCAGGTTCCTTCTTGTCATCAGTATTAGACACGTAGGTGGATTTTTCTTTCCATAAGCCAGATTTGTACAATGCCTGTTTATGATAAACAGCCGTCTGGCTTACAGGTTGGACTTTAGGTTCACTAGCTCTTCTAGGTGGAGTTAGAGAACTCAGCTTAGAAGACCTAGGTCTAGAGTCCTGAAGATCAATCTTCTTCCTAGGTGTCTGATATAAATGACAATAGGAAGCAATGTGTCCACATTTTCCACAGTTGTAGCATGACCTGCTATCAACTTTATGAATAGACTTTCTTTGTGGAGAAGTGCGTGACACTCTAGTAACATCAATCACTTTAGTTTTTGACTCTTGGATGTTTGATGTTTTCTCTGGTGTAACAAAATTTACTAATTTAACTGTTTCATATTTTGGTTAACTGGTTTTTGACTTGAAGCATGTGAAAAAGTAGCATTTGAAGTCCTTTTGGTTCTGATTTGACTCTTTTTGACCCTGACTTTAAGTTAAATTTTTCAAATTCATTTTCCAGGTTAACACAAGGCAATTTACCCTTTGCCTTTGAAGTGGCCTCCTTTTGTTTCTGACCAGATTCTGTAGATGAACATGAGGTGTCTGGATCAGTAACAAGAGGAGTAGTCACCACATGATCCTTGATGGGGTTATTATTTACTGGTCTAGACTTAGTGTTCATCAAGGTCTCAGGTGGTGGTGGAACCACTTTGTAGCCTAATCCCTCCTCGTTATTGATTTCTCTCACTAAGTGTTGAACTATGTGTGAAGAACTAGTCCAACTATGCAGTTTCTGTTTTAATGATTAACTTCGACTTCTAGAACTACCTTTTGTTTCTTAGTTTCTTCTAGGAGTTTAGATAGTACCTAATGTCATTTGCTTGGTTAAAAGCCACTACTTCGGTTTCCCTAAGTTGTTTAGTCAATAGGTCTATCTTTTCTTTATAACTATGCTCATTTTGTTTTAGTACTCTATTAGCCTCAGCGCACAGAGGTAAATCTTTTACTAGGTTATCATTATGATCTAATAACCTAGCGAAATTTTCATCTATGCTATTCCTAAAAGTGTCACAATCGAACAAGCATGATTATTAAAAATTTGGTCAGTGGTACTTACCTGAGTTGGTTCAGCCATCAGTGCAGCATCAGATGTTTCTGGTTCTGGTGATTCTGATTTTTCTGTCTCTGATGTGGAAACTTCCTCAATTAGTTTGTAACTGACCTCGGCTGCAGTTGTTTCTTTACTATGTGACATTGCTATCTCAACTGCTATATCACCTTCACTCGCAGAATCATCATCAATATCCTCAACACTGGCAATGTTAGATTCTCCTGGTGAGACAAACCTAAAACTCCAATCCTGTCCTTCATCATCATAGCAGTTAAGGCTTTTGGATCCTTGTTTGATGAAGTAGAACTAGAGGGTTGCTTGTCTTGGCGAGTAAAGGATGAGAACGGGTTCCCATTCCCCGTCTTCTTTGGCTTGACACATTCTCTTTTGAAGTGCCCTTTCTCACCACAGTTAAAGCAGGTCACTTTACTCTTGTCGAAGCCAAAGGTGGTATCCTTAGTAGCAACCAAGTTCTGTCCAGTCTTTTTCACAAACTTTTTCGCCCTCCGGACAGCACTTGCTAAGGCCCACATTATATCCATTCTTTCAAGCTCCATCTCATCCACCTGCTCGTAGTCCTCATTTGCCAGATGGCAGTTTCCAATCTTCCCGGAAACAAGTCCATCATATGAATGAACCACTACTGCTAAAAGATCCATATGCTCTCGTGCTACTTCCACGGTCACATTGCCGAGGTTCTCGATCTTCAGTTTGGTAGCGTTTGCTTCTGATCCAATATGATGGATACATGATGACCCAGACGTGTCTGATCCAGAAGGAGAAGCATGTGAAGGACCTGACGAGCTAGACACAAAAGCAGTCTGGATGGGTGCTCCAGATGTCTTAGCTTGAGGCGTGGCGTTGTATAAAGCTGGATTTTGTGTGTACGAAGACTTCTGAGCTCTATACTTCATCCTTAGTGCTTCTTCTCGCAACTTAAGAATGAAGTCATTTATATCCAGCTTTACAGGATTCCATTCTGTCTCAGGTTAGACACGAATGTAGCCGACTTATCAGGCAATCCGTCTGCGAAGTTGCTTACTTTCTCTTCCATGGTAGTAGCCACTCCATGTGTATGCAATTCACTCATCAAGTGGTAGAATCTGTCTATGACTTCGTCCAAACTTTCATTAACAATTGATGAGAAGTTATCGAATTCCTTCTTTAACTCCTTTGCCTTGATTGCTTTCAATGATGCATTCCATCATATCTCTTCTCTAGCTCATCCTACAGTTTCTTGGACTGTTGTTCTCTGAATACTAGTGGAATATGTCTTTGGGGATAGGCTGAGTGATCAATGCATACACTCTTTTCTCTGCATTGTACTTTACTTTCTGTGCGTCTGTCATCCCGCTTAATGTTAGCTTAACTCCATCAGCTCCCACCGTGTACTATAACCATCTCAATGGCTTCCCACAGATTTGGATCTACTCCATTAGGTAGATCTCAAAACGTTGTTTCCAGTGGGGAAACTCATCTAAAGTCAAAAGCTTTGGTGTTTATTGTGATTCCCCACCTCACTCTCAAGCAGCAGCAGGTTCTGTATCCTGGAGTCCTTCCCAGCAGTAAAGGCTGACATCTGATCTTCCATGACTAATAAACTTATAATCTAATCAAACAAACTTTCACTGATGCGACTGAAGGATGCGAATGAGCTAATCGTGCGTATAAACTCTGCGATTGGTTCAATCGTGCGAATGAACTGGGCGATTGGTTCAGTCGTGCGAATGAATCTGGTGCGTATGAGCTATGCGAACAAACGGTTCAGTCGGCCGAATGAGGGTGCGACTATGTCCAATCGTGCGTATGAGCAATGCGAATGGAGTCCAGTCGTGCGAATGAGTCACTCGTGCGACTGAAGTTGCTGTTTTGCGAAAATTTCTAGGTTTGACGGGTTTCCGCCGTAAAAATTCGAAATTTCACAAGTTCTAATCGCCTAAGTCCGTAGAAACCAAACTTCGATGAGCAGGGAACTTCCAAGATCACTTTTGATGCCAAAGATTGCGTTTTTAGTGCAAAAACACAAACTTTTATGCAATCTTGATTGAATCAACACGTAATCAAGAGCCAAAAGCTCTGATACCACTTGTTAGGACCTGGTATTTGACCGAAATACCTATGATTAATGTGTAACCAGATCAAATAGTGCGGAATCCTATTTGATTGGCGATCCAATCAGTGAGAACACACGAAGATCATCAATCAAGGATTGAAACTAACGTTAGAAATCGATAAGGAATCGATCTAATGTGTTCTATGAACTTGGAGAACGATTTGGAAGGTTTCTGGACGGCTAGGTTCGTCTGGAATCGTAATTGATCGAGAGTCCTTATTTTCACGAATTGAGTTGTATTTATAGGTTGGCATTATCCAATCGTGCGACTGAACCATTAGTTTGGTTCAGTCGTGCGATTGAACCATGCGGTTGGTTCATTCATACGACTGAGTGTTCAGTCGTGCGACTGAGCCAATCTTATGTTACAGTCGTACGACTGATCCAGTCTCCTGGTTCAGTCGTGCGACTGAGTCAATCGTGTGATGTTCTTCATGCTTATGGTTCATTCGCATGAGCCATTCGCATGAGAACTTCATTAAGTTAAGTTTGAATGTTTTAATTAATTAATATAACATAATGTGCAACCATTCAAATAATATAAACTCAATCAATTCAATCACGACTCATTAATGAACTATTAAACATTATAACTAACAGACTATCAATATCATTTCATTAATCATACCAACAGATCTATTACATCACATATCATGATCAGGGACATACATGTATCAACATCTCCATTCAGGCTCAACAAAGTTAGTTTTTTTTAGATCTCCGTTCTTTCTCCACCCTTATCTCCTGCTTGTGCATCTAATCTTCTTCAAAATCATATGTTTCTCTTTTGCATATCTCTTTCTCTTCTAGCTGCATCAGCTTGTTGCACCCTTGTTTCCTCAGTCCTTTTGTTTTCAGACTCAACGACCCGTCTGATATAATTCAAGCGTTCTGGAGGGTCATATTTTCCCAGAGATGGGTGATTTTACCACTGAAATCACATGGCGGATAGCACAGCAATCAGCAAATATCCGAGGGTTCATCTGCACTACTCTTGACTTCACCATGTTAGGAACATCAGGAATAAGATCATCAATAATCATCTGAATAAAACGAGGATATAACAACCATTTATCCTTCTTCACAGCCATCACATTCTCTGCCATACACGCAAAAATCAGTCTAGCAATGTTTGCTTTCTCCCCTTTACAACATATCACCATAGCTTTGGCCCAGTCAAGATTAAGTCCATCGGATCCGCCCTTACGGTGATCTAAGCACATAATAAAAACATGAGCTATATATCTCCATTCCTTAGATAAAAAAGACTTTTTAATCTCCTCCTCGAACCAAAAGCTGGTCCCTCATATCCCATTTGTCTGAAAGCTTGGAATACTTCAGACTCCGTCATATCCACTTCATCATCAGTATCATCTTCTAGTCTAAGAATCCTCGACACGCTCTGAGCAGTAATAGTTATATCATGATCAATCACTCTAGCTGTGATTCTCTGTACATCTCCTCTAGTGTTGTATTCTGCTGATCTCCAAAAATCTCTAATAACAAGATCATAGATAGTGGGTGAGTGAGAGATAGCATATGCAATGGGTGATCTCTGAAGCCATCTAATGCAGTCACGAAATCCGGCCGCCTTTGGAAGAGTATCGTCTAATATGGCAGTGATGTTATTCCTCTTATCAAACTTGAGATTCGCCATGATAACCTGAGAAGAACAACAAATAAATTTGAATAAGAAATATTGAAAATAAGAAAATAAAACAAAAAGAAAAGAAACAATCAATTTTGGCAAGCGAAACAATAGTTTCGCTCACTAAGACATGATAGTTTCGCTGAATCAAAGACAATTTCGACAAGGAAAACAAACAGTTTCGACAAGCGAAACTATAATTTCGCTCATTGAAACTTGTTATTTTCGCAGAACAAAAATTAGTTTCGACAAGATTAGAATGAATTAAAGTAGTTTCGCAATTAGTTTCACCAAATATTAACTTAGTTTCGCTATTACAAATTAGTTTCGCTGACATAAGAAAATACAAGCGAAACTGTGTAAATTAAAGATTAGTCATTGCGAAATTAGAAAAGATATGGCGAAACTGTTAAGTTTGCTCGGACAGCATAACTTTACAGTTTCGCAGAAAAGATGTGAACTTTCGTTCATTTCGCAGAGAAATTAGTAGTTTCGCTGAACGAACAGCAAAACCACCGAAGAGACACAATCTAGATAACTTGAGAATAGACTATTTAATCCAGATTAGAAGGTGAATCAGTGTTCGAAACTCACATACGAAGTGAATCTCACGAAAAATCAGACCAAATCACAGACACAAGTCAAAATCGCCTTAAAAGTTACGGAAAAACCCTAAAAGTGAAACTGAGCGATTGTGCGAAATTATGAGAGAAAATTCGCAAACATGACTTATATAGCAAATAGTTTCGCAGACAGCGAAACTATAAATTCGTCTGGCGAATTTACAGTTTCGCCAAGTGAACTGTAATTTCGCTAGGAGGTAACTGATTAACAACTTATTAGCCACCTAGCGAAATTGCAGTTTCGCTTTGCGAAATTATTAGCGAAAGAATACTTTCGCACCTATTATTTATTATATATTATTATTTATTATTTATTTATTTATTATTATTATTATTATTATTTTATTATTATTATTTTTATTTATTTATTATTATTATTATTATTATTATTATTATTATTATTATTTTATTTTTTTATAAATTATAATACTTAAAGGAAGCACATCTAATAATGAGATCTAAAATAATCAGAGATCACATTCTCTAAATATTTTAGAACATAAAGATGATCAAAAATCATCTACCAGTCATGAGATCATACTGAATACAAGATCTGATCACAATATGCACAGAAACAACTGAAATTAGAACAAATCAATAACGATTGCTGATATAATGTCCACTTAAACTCATGCCTTATCCTTTTTTGAACAACAGCTTATGATTCATTTAAGGTTCGATTCGATGCTTTAAAATGCAAGACCCCACAATCATTTGGTAAAAACCCTCACCTAACCTCAAGATTTCTTGAATTATGAATCAATCTTCAAAGAACAAAGGTTTGTGAATTAGTGTGCAAATGATTATTAACAGAATATTTCATTCTGAGAGAAATTCATCGATAAGATGATTTGACATAATTATATCAAAATGGTGAGAGCTCCAGATCTATACTCACGTATAACAGAGGAGATAACCATTTGAACATGTGCTGATGAGAGCTCCAGGTCAGTACTATCGTACAACAAAGGAGATCATCACTCCAGGTCAGTACTCACGTACAGCAGAGGAGATAAGCACAGACACAAGACATCTTGACACTAAATATACCAGCAGAGGATGATGACAAAACAAAGCAAAATGAACAAAAATTCATTCTCAATCCAATTTTGTCAGGACTCAGTTTTTGTGCAATCCAAAACGATTGAGTAAATCCAGACATTCTTAAGCATAAAGTTTAATTTAATCAAAAAGCTACTGTCACTTCATTCGTCAGGCAGAGTCTATCAAGCATATCGTTAAAGAATCTGATCCATTTCCTTTTTTTTAATGTGAAACAGAATCCGATAACAGTTACTATCATTTCTCATAGAAGTACTGGTCATATAAATAAAAATTTTTAGAGAATATACAATCATTTCTCATCATGTTAAATTCCAATCTCAGAATAATGATATTACTCCCCCAAATTTTTATTTTCATATTTCTATTATTATCAATGAATTTTCATTTTAATTAATATTTTTATATGTTTGTTAGAATTTTTTTTTATTATTTTCATTTCTTTATTAAAAAAATAGAAAATGAAATTTTTTTAAAAAGATATTAACCCAAGCATAGAAATCAATTCAAAAAAACGAGGTTTATCAAATGTTTTTGTGAAAAGATCAGCTTTTTGATTTTTTGTATCGATTGGTATAATATTAATGAAACCCTTCTCTTGAGCATCACGAATAGCATGGATTCGTGTTTCAATATGCTTTGTGCGGGAATGATGAATGGGGTTTTTAGCAATTCCAATGGCAGCCTCATTGTCACAAAATAAAGGTGTATGAAGGAAATTAATGCCATAATCAATCATTTGATGTTGGATCCAGAGAACTTGAGAGCAGCAGCTGGAGGCAGCAATATATTCAGCTTCCCGTGTAGAAAGAGAAACAGTAGTTTGTTTCTTGCTCTGTCAAGATACCAGACAATTTCCCAAATATTGACAACCTCCATACACAGATTTTCGGTTTAACCTGTAACCATTGGAATCACTATTAGAGTAAGCATGTAAATCAAAATTTCCACCATATGGATACCACAATCCGAGACGAGACGATCCTTTGAGATAACGAAATATTCGTTTGACAGCTTTCTCATGAGATTCCTTTGGAGCCGACTGATATCTAGCACAGTAACCAACAGCGAAAGTGATATCAGGACGACTTGCAGTAAGATACATGAGAGAGCCAATCATAGACCGAAAAAGATGAGGATCAACTGGTTTTCCATTTTCATCCGGAGTTAGACAGGTCTGAGCAGTAAAAGGAGTCATCTCAGAAGACGCATCATCCATCTTAAATTTCTTCAGAATATCTTTAATGTACTTTTCTTGATGAATAAGAATTCCTTCTTTCTGTTGTTCAACTTGCAAATCAAGAAAGAAACACATTTCACCCATCATACTCATTTCAAACCTTTGGCTCATCACTTCTTCGAACTCTCTACACAATTGAGAGTTTGTAGATCCAAAATTAATATCATCGACATACACTTGAACAAAGATCATTTCACCATTCACCTCTTTTTTAAATAAGGTCATATCAATTGTACCACGAGAGTAACCATTGCTTAGAAGATATTGCGTAAGAGTCTCATACCAGATTCTGGGAGCTTGATGAAGACCATACAAAGATTTATCAAGTTTATACACTTTATCAGGAAAATCAGGATCTTCAAAGCCTGGTGGTTGACACACATATATCTCCTCATCAATGTCTCCGTAGAGAAAAGCACATTTCACATCCATCTAGTAAACTTTGAATTGTTTATAAGCAGCATGAGCAAGAAATATTCTAATTGCTTCAAGACGAGCAACTGGAGCAAAGACTTCTGTATAATCAATTCCTTCTTCTTGAGCAAAGCCTTGCACTACAAGTCTAGATTTGTTTCGCACCACCACACCCCGATCATTTGGTTTGTTCTTAAATACCCATTTTGTACCAATTGGATATTTGTTGGGAGGTAAATCAACTAAGGACCAAACCTTAAGCTTTCTAAACTATTGAAGTTCCAATTGCATAGATTCTACCCAACAAGGATCTTGTAGAGCAGCATGAACATTTTTTGGAACAATTTGAGAAATGAAGCATGAGAAAAGAGTGCGATTCTGCCCTTTTTTTTGGAACATTTTTTGGAACAATTAACAGCTTCAGCCCAGAAAATAATGGGTAATGAGGATTCTATCAACATTGTACGAGCAGCTTCCACAAGAGTGCGATTCTTTCTTTCTGCAATACCGTTCTGCTGGGGTGTTCTTGCAGCACTAAATTGTCTCACAATCCCTTTTTGAGCACAAAATGAATCAAGAATCTGATTTTTAAATTCAGTGCCGTTGTCACTTCTTAATCCCATAACTCTTCTCTTACTGACTGATTCAATAGAAATGATTAATTTCTGCAATTCCTCTGCAACTTCACTTTTGTGTGCAAGAAACCTCATCCGTGAATAACGTGAGAAACCATCTGTAACAACAAGACAAAAAGATTTTTTAGCAATTGATTTAACACTAATTGGCCCAAATAAATCAGTATGTAACAACTCAAGAGGACTTGATATGCTATTTAAAAGTTTGGGCTTATGAGGTTTCTTATGTTGTTTCCCTTTGGCACATGCCATGCATTTTTCAGTAACAGAAAAATCTTTTAAAGGAAGTCCTCTAACAAGATTGTTCTTGACTAATTTATTAATTATCTTAAAATTGACATGGCCCAAGCGACGATACCACAAGAGTGACTCAGAGGTTGATGCTTTTGAGAGAAGACAAGTTGCAGTAGCCTTTGACTCATTTGAATTCATATCAAGAAGATATGTATCATGTTTCCTTGGAGCACGCATGAGAATTAAATCCTCCGAATAGCTATCGCTGATTTTAAAAATAAACATTCGTCAGATTTAAATAGAACAGGAATGTCTTTATCACAAATTTGAGAGACACTCAGAAGATTAAAAGCCAATTCAGGAACATGGTTGACTTTTTCTAGAGTAAGAGAACCATTGGTAACTTTTCCTTGTCCAATCATTTTTCCACCCTTCTTATTTCCAGCAAATGCCACATATCCTCCATCTATAATCCGATAATTGGTCAACAAATCCTTTAATCCCGTCATATGCTTGGAACATCCGCTATCAACATGCCACAGACTGTGTACAATCTTTGAAGAGGATCCCTGAAATGAATTAACAAATCATTTAGCCAGGAGCAATAGGGACCCAAGATTGAACAACTTTTGTTTTTAAAGAAGCAGATTTTTTACAAAAGAAATTATTAACCAATTTTGTCAATTTATTCCCAAAACAATTCTATTAGAGGATCTTTGAATCAAAGGACAATTTTTGATAAGATGATCCTCTTCACCACACCTGAAACAATGATGTTTGAATCTAGGTCGATGATGTGATGAGGTAAAAATAGGATCAATAATAATCTCCTCATCACATTCAGACAAACTAGAATCAACATCACTGAATGTCTCATACATCTCATGATGTTTTTGTTATTTGAATCAGATTTGTTTTGTCAAAATCAAAACGTGATTCTTCTGACAAATCAGTAAAACTCGTACCATTGGTACCAGTGTTAGATAAAGACGAACTACATTTTTCTGATGATGTCATATTTAATGGTATGAAAGATGGAATAGGTTGAGAAAATAACTTTTCGAAATAATTAATTTTAAGTTGCGTAGTTGTTTTAGGAGAAACATCAGATTCATTGCATTCATTACCAGAACAAAAATCATCACTATCATGATTTGAAGTACAAGATGAAATAGAACTATCAAGAGAACATGAGACATTCAAGTCTGTTACATTTGAACTAGAAACAAACACTGAATTTAAACTAGACTTATTATCTAAATAGACTGCTGATTGTCAGGTGTACTAGAACTAGTGCATCCAAGCCCACTAGTTGGTCCATAGTCGTAGTCTTCACGAATGTACTTAGAGTTATTCCCGACTAAACCTGCAGACATACTGTCAGTATTTGATTTGATTACATCATTAGAAGGACGAGGAACAGGCATTGGAGAATAACAGTATGTACTAGGAGGAGGATAAACCTATACATTGTCATAACCCAAACCTGTTTTAATTCTTGCTCCCCGTTGAGATTTACAAAGATCATCATCTTTCATTCCAGAAATAGTCCATTTATCTAACTTTGACTGAAGTTTGCTTGCTTCAAATTCAGCAAGAGCAACCGTTCAGTCAAAGTATTAACCTCTACATTTCTTTCCAAAACAATTCTTTTTAAATGATCGGTTTCTTTTAAAGCCTCATTTAATTTCACAAAATATTTTGATTCATTCATTTCAAGTTCATCATTAATTCATTTTAAATCCTTTTCATTATCAATTAACAAATGATTAACCTTATAAATCCCAAAAAGTCTAATTTTGCAAGCATATGAGCACATATCCTGTATTACCTCATAAGGAAGTCCCATTACCATCCTTTCGGTAGCTAAAGCTTTATCGCACATGCATACTGGAGTACTTGATTTCCTTTCTCAACAGTAGCGGTCGCATCATCCTTCTCTTTTCCTTTCGCAGCTTTTGAATTCCTTTCTTCATCTGAACCTGTAATTTCCTCTTTCTCCTCTCCATCTGCCTTCTCTTCTTTCTCCTTTACTGAAGATTCATTTTCTCCTTTGAATTCCTTGAACAACACAAATCCATCTTTATCAACTTCCATCTCATCACTTCCACAACCTCAGCAACTAACGCGTTATTTCAGATCTTGTTTCTTCCACCTCCGCACTCCAATCAAAGTTTGAGATCAAAGCTGACTCCTTTTTTGAATTTCCTTCTTCCTTTTCTTTCTTTGCTGTCAATCTTGGTACTCCAGTGTTACTAGGATCTGTGACAATTGGTATTGGACATTCACGTTTAAAATGTCCCAATTGTTTACAGTTAAAGCACCTTAATTTTGACATATCAAATCCTAGTTTTGAAGTAGATGATTGACCACCAAAGTTCTTTCTTCCTGTTCTTTCCATGAATCTCCTGGCTCTTAAAGTTAACATCGCCATTTGCCATTGAATGTCAGTTTCTTCTAAATCATCAGGATCAACCTGATACATATCCTCCATAGTCATTCCTTACCTTTCAATTCACCAGCAACAAGAGCTTCATAGCTCTGAACAAACATTCCAAAAAGAGCCATTGTTTCAGATGAAATTGAAGTTTCAGCCTTCACCTTAGAATTTCCCAATTCTTTTCCCACATGATTACTACCACTCGAGAAATTACTTGTATTGCTCCCTCCTTGAATTGGATTTTGAATATGAGAGTTTGCAGCGGATGACAACAAAGCAGCATTTTGAGAAAAAACCAGATGTGGGCATCATAGTCTGGTTAAATTCTCTTCTTTTCATATCAAACTCAAAAGATTTCAACTTGTTAATGATATCCATCAGCTTATAATCTGTAAAACCTCTTTCTTGTTTGAGCATCCTCACTTGAAGACTCCACTGTGGTGGAAGAGAATCGAGAAGCCTATTAACTTGTTCACTGTTGGAGAGTCTTTCATCATACTTCTTCAGAGTGCTTGAGACGGTTAAGAAACGATTTGTCAGATCTGTCAAACTTTCATTCTTGTATCCTACAAACGAATTAAACTCCTTTTTAGCTTGAATACTCTTGTCTTTCACCAGATCTGCATTCCCATCATAGAATTCACAGAGAGCATCATAAAGGGATTTAGCATTTTTATGCTCTGCAAAATGATTGTAGATATCTGGAGCCAAGCAGAGAGTTAGAGCACCAAAAGCTTTTTGATCACGATCAATCAGTTTCAGATCTCTTTCAGTATAAGAAGATGGGTCTTTGTTCTGAGAAACGACATCACCAACAGTACCGTAGGGATATGAGGACCTGAAATAATCGATTCCCATTGATTATGATCTGTGTAGAAAAAGAAAGCTTTGAGACATCTCTTCCAATCTTCAAAATTATCTCCATTAATGAGTCTTGGAGGTCTATTAGGAGCAACACTTTCAAGATCCGCAAGTGTAAGAGTAGTTAATTTCGACATGATAGTTTCGGCAGAAAAATTGATAATTTTGCTGACAAATTCGCTAACAAATTCGCTGAAAGAGATGACTTGGCTAACAGTTTCGCTGAAACAATACTATCGCAGATACTTTCGCAAAAAACAGACACTTTCGCTTGCAATTTCAGCAGCACTTTCGCTTGAACAGAGACAACAATTGCTTAGTTTTGCTGCTAAATTCGCAGGAAACAAGCTTGAACTTTCGTTCAAAAATAGATTCGGCAGCACTTTCGCTTGATGGTTGGTCAAAAACACTAAGGAACTTTCGTTCAAGGAATACTTTCGCTGAAACTCTAGAAAACACTTCTGATCCAAAATAACTCATAATTTCACTGAATGAAGATGACAGTTTTGCTGTAAGAACAGTAATTTCGCTGGTCGATCTCAAAACCTTTTTCACCTCAAAATAAATCTGAAATCATCCAAATCTCAATGAATTTGAGATCTGATGATTGTAGAATCTTCCTCAATCAAGAACAAGCATAATTAAATCAATTTCCATGCCAAAAACAGCTGATAATCCAATGAAAATTGATTGAAACTAGATATTGAACAAAACCACAAAAACTCAACAAATCAAGAGCACTAAGGCTCTTATACCATATTGTTGGTCCATGTGATCGATGAACAGTACAATTGATAGGATAATTTGATCAATATCAAACACACAATACAAATAACAACAATTGAGAAGTGAATATGATGAATCAAGACATAATTGGTACTCAAATGAACAAACTCACTTAATAACAACAAGCACAATTATATTTCAATGAAGTAACTGCTGATAAATGGTAGCTTGCAACAGAATTCCACGATTAGGGTTTTGCAAGCTTACCGTACAAAGTGAAATGACAATAGTATATATAGCAGTCATAGATTCGCTGACAGTTTCGCTACCAGTGAAACTGTCATGCCGAAACTATAGTTTCGCCTGGGAGAACACAAGTTCGCCGGGTAAACCAAAACAGTAAACTGTGAGCGAATGTATAGATTCGGTCACAGTTTCGCTGGACTGCCAAAACTGCTAATTACAAACAAAATACAAAATGAAACTAACAAAAGTCCTATTACAATGTAAAGTAAACATCTATACTAAAGTGAGTCCAACCTAACATGATCTTCAGTATTTATAAGTTAGGGTTAGTCAATCGTACGACTGGACCATTAGTATGGTTCAGTCATGTGATTAAAGCATGCAACTGAGTTAATCACACGATTGAAGGTTCAGTCATGCGACTGAGTCATTCATATGTCTTAGTCATGCGACTGATCCAGTCTCCTGGTTCAGCTGTGCTAATGGTTCATTAGCATGAAGTATTCATGCGTATGGCCCATTAGCATGGTCCATTCGCATGAAAACTTCATACAACTAAGTTTAAATATGTTTCTCAATCATTAATTGACTAAGATCTATCCAAACACTCACAACCTATATAGTTGGTTCAATATGTGTTAATAAATGATAAACATTAAAATATACACTGAAACATTAAACATTAAGATCAACAACCACATATTATGTTTCATTCAACTCATTTGTTTCATTACATTTAGGACATGACAGACATATTACATTAAGAACGTAAACTAGGTACATATGGATCAACATGGAATGCCAAAGAAAGAGTTTACAAGTTATGACCACTGTGTTGCATGCCTGAAAGGGAAGCAACATAAGGTATCTCACAAGCCTAAGGAAAGGAACTCCATCCAACACCCCTACACTTGTTAAATATGGATCTCTTTTGCCCCACCAGCGTAATGAGTCTAGGAAGGACCTCTTACTGTTTAGTGATCATAGATGACTTTATAAGATTCACTTGGGTCTTCTTCCTTGGAACTAAGGATGAGACTCTTAAGATTCTGAAAAGTTTCATCTCGAAGATTGAGAATCAATCTGATCACAAGGTCAAAATCATAAGATGTGATCAGGGAACTGAATTCAAAAACCAAATCCTTGATGCATCCTATGATGAAAAATGTATTACAAGACAATACAGTGCTGCAAGGACTCCTCAGCAGAATGGTGTAGCTGAGAGGAGAAACATGACACTGATTGAAGCTACAAGAACCATGTTGTCTGACTCTAAGCTGCCCATCACCTTTTGGGCAGAGGCAGTCAACACTGCCTGCTATGTGCAAAACAGAGTTTTAGTGGTTAAGACTCATGGCAAGACTCCTTATGAACTTTGGCACAAGAGGAAACCTTTCATTGGTTTTCTCAGGTCATTTTGTTGTCCTTGTACCATCTTGAATACCAAGGATCAAATTGCCAAATTTGCTGAGAAATCACATGATGGACACTTCATTGGATACTCTTCCCAAGCTAAGGCTTACAGAGTATACAATCTCAGAACTAGAATTGTTAAGGAGTCATCCAATGTGACTTTCAATGAACACACACCCTGTGTGGCTGGTTCTAGTCCTGATTAGCTCTCTGATCTTGATTTAGTTACCAACTGTTTTAACATATCTTGTGAGACTATTTCAGGATCTACAGAAAATTTAAACACAGGTGATCCTGATCCAAGATTTGAGCTGGGAAGACCTTCAAGTAACACGTCTTCAGCTCCAATTGGAACTACTTCTACAAATGAGGTTTCTATTAGCACTACAATGACAAACTCAGTTGATACATCTAGTATGCCTTCAAATTCCAGCTCAAAGGCTCCACAACCAGATAAAGATGCTTCAATTGCAGAAGACAATGATGGTAGTGGTCAAAGTGATCAAAACTTTCTTGATGCTGATAACCACTCCATAGATGACAACATCAATGATGTTACACACTCATTGGATCAAGTATCTCTTGATAAGTGTGCTGATGTGGTGGGTGAAACATCAATGCCAGGTCTAAATTTTTCTAATTTAGATCTTTCTCAGCAACTTGTTGTGATCCCTCAGCTAAGGATCCACAAGTCCCACCCCACCACAAACATCATTGGATATGTTGTCACAGGGGCAAGAATAAGAAGACAGAGCCATGAAGCAAATGTTTGTCTTCACTCTTGTTTCTTATCCCAGATAGAGCCAAAAAGTTGATGAGGCTCTGAAGGATGGTAGTTGGGTTGAAGCTATGCAACAGGAGTAGCTTCAATTTAAAAGGCAGAAAGTTTGGAACCTTTGTCCCCTTCCTCATGGGAAGACTACTATTGGAACCAAATGGGTGTTTAGGAACAAGAAGGATGATAGAGGCATTATCATCAAGAATTAGACTAGTTGATCAAGGGTACACACAAGAAGAAGGAATTGACTACACTAATATCTTTGCACCTGTAGCAAGACTGGAACCTACTAGGATATTCCTGGCATTTGCTGCATCCAAGAACTTCAAGGTCTTTCAACTTGATGTGAAGTGTGATTTTCTTTATGGAGTTATTGATGAGGAGGTGTATGTCAAACAACCAGCTGGTTTTGTAGATCCTGATCATCCTGATTATATCAGCAAGCTTAACAAAGCTCTTTATGGGCTGCATCAGGCACCCAGGAAGTGGTATGAGACACTATCTGGAGTATCTTTGCAAACATGGATACATAAGAGATACTATAGATGGAACTCTCTTCATCAAAGGACAGGGAAATGGCATATTGCTAGTTCAAGTATATGTGGTTGACATCATTTTTGGTTCAACTAATTCAAAGCTCTTCAAAGACTTTAAGAAGCTGATGAAGACATATTTGAAATGAGTGTCATAGGGGAACTCAATTTGTTTCTAGGAATCCAAGTGAAGCAAGTTGAAGATGGCATCTTCATTAGTCAGTCAAAGTATGTTCAGGACATACTCAAGAGGTTCAACATGATTGGGCTCACAGTTAAGGGGAATAGGTAACATTCTTAAACTGGGACATATGAAGCCTAACATCTTTAAAATTCTGAGAAAGCCCACTGTTGGCTTCTCTGGAGTAGAAACAACCCTAGTCCCAAAAATCTTAGAGCTCATTGCTCAAGGTGACAACCTATCAGCACCAGCTAGTGTTGAACCCACACCTGCTACATCCCAACCACCTACACAACCACAAATCACCATCACCTACCAAAGAAAATCCAAACGAACCCCTGCTCAGACTATTCAGTTTGTGGAGGCCTCCATACACTTACCCATATATGAGGAAGTGGAAACTAGAGCTCCCACTTCTCCTTAGAAGCAAACCACTCCCTTGTCTTCAAGGATCAGTGCTGAGGTTCCTCATGCTCAGCTTGATGAGCTCATAAGCCAAACTGCCTTAAGCCATCACTCTGAATCTCAACACTCAAGTGATCAAGCTTTAGATGACAATTACCATCACCAGCCTTTAGATCTCAACCAACCAATCCCCAACCTTAATTTCTACACTAATGAAGATCTAGGTTTTAGTGAGTACCATGATTCTCTCTTCTTTTCCCCTACTCAAAGAGAGATGAGTGCTTTTGAGGCTCTTACTTCTAGCCCCTATTAGTCACCTATTACTGAGGTGGACACTTCTGAACCTATTTAGGATGTCCATATGGAAGAGGATCTCACTTTTGAAAGTGATTATATCATTAAGACCTCAACCATGGCAAGTCAGCCCACTGTCATCTCTACTGAGACTGGAGTGAGCAGAGGAAATCCAGCAGCCAAGAACCTAAAGCTGGTCGTAAGAGAGAGGACTTTGGTCCAATCATCTCATCCCCTAATGATTCATCTGATGAAGATGAGGGGAATTTAAGACTAAAGGTGCAAAAAATATCTAGAACATGCACCTATTTGGTCTCCAAGGTTAGTCACCTTAAATTTCAAGTGACTACCTTGCACAATAGGATCAATGATCGACAACTTCAGATTTCATATATTAAGGAAAAACTAGTTGGGAGACCTTTTAGAAGAGCTCAATCAGGAACGTAAGAACCTGTGGATGTGATTAACCTAACTCCTGGCTCACCTATGCAAGTGGTGATGTTACCAAAAAGGGGGAGAAAGTCATTAAAACTACAGAACCTAGGAGTTCTTCAGAGAGAATGGACACTGAAGACTCACCATCTTCACTTGCAATTGTGCATTCTCAGCAACCTCCTTAAATTCACATTGATGTGGACTACACAGACTCCTTCATACAGAGTCTGTTTGAGTATGGGATACCAAGGGCTATGCCATCTCCAGCATCTTCCAATCACATCATTGGGTGGAGGTATGACAGCAATAGAAAAGCCCTAATCATCATAAGAGTTCAAGGGCAGCAAGAGATTTTCAACTTTCAGACCTTGAACTTCTATGAAGGTCTGGATTTAGTCAACATGCCACTTGTCAATCCAAGCCAATCAAGACAAGCTGACAAGTTAGCACAAAGAATCCAAGACAGGATCACTGCAGAGTTTAGCCTAAGAAGAAGACTATGGCAATCAGGCAATGTCATTGGTTGTAAGGCCCCATTCCCAGGACGCCTACAGCTAGTAATCAGTGCACATAAAATATATAATTACATTTAATCATTCATAAAACATTGCAGCGGAAACATAAAAATAACCTTTTCATATCACTACAAATGGTTTTGTAAGTTAATAGAAGCGTTCATTTCAAAATATCATTTGTTCGTATTACAATGCAAAAACATTAAACAAAGAATGCCATCCAAAAGAGCTGAGTAGTCGCCCCGTGCCATGGTCAACAACATACCTGCCAACTGGAAAAACATCAAAGTCAGCGTTGCTGAGTGAGTTCTAGTTTTATAATAAAACATACTTTTCTTTCGTTAAAACTGTTCTTTACATTCATGCGATCACACACGTACACATAGATAATAGTTATCATTATTATCTTCATCATTCGTTAAATTTCGTGCATTCATTCATTCATTCTTTCTTTGATTTGTTCATTCATCATTACATCTTTTCCTTTCATTATCACCATGAACTTTACCCTTCTTGCTCAAGATACAAGGCCTAAGCCTATCATAGACCTTCATTCATGGTGCACAACACCTCTAACCACAGTACCTAAGGTAAAGTTTAGGATCATTACAACTGTTATTTCAACACGTTCTGGATCAACGTCAACGGCTATGCCTAAAACTATACAGCTACTGGGCCGAAGTTCATAAACGACTTCCGCACGACACATAGCTTGACATCAGCACCGGGGTAAGCGACAAAGATCCCAACTATATTCTTCACCCCCAACATTATGGGTAACTCGGGTAACCATCATATGCTACACTGCCAACAATATGGGTACTACACCCCCAACAATATGGATAACTATGACATACTACACACCCAATGATATGGGTAACTATGACATTCTACACCCCCAACGATATGCATAACTCGGGTAACCGATACGTACTACACCCCCAACATTATGCACAACGCGGGTAACAACTATACACCATGTACCACAACGATGGTCAGTCACAAAGAATGGAACCCCTGCGTGCACCCTTTAGGGCTAGCTGAACCATACGCGGTTGAGCTTACGACAATTTAGAGCCATGCACTTCTGTACATTTCGCTTGCAGGCCTTTCATTCGTTCATTAATGCATGCATTCATTCATGTTCCTCTTTTCATTATCTTCCACTTTACGTTACATAATACTTTTTAGTTCATTCATTAACGTTCAACGCAAATTGCGAGAAGACAATCATACATAATAATAAGGAACATAGCAACACACAACATCAATCACACAAGGAAACATCATACATACATATCACACATCATGCACAATCACACGACATCAAACATCACACGAATCACGCTCATCACATCATACAACCAAAAGGCATCACACATCATCATCATAACTTCATCATCGTCAGCTCATCGTCATACATCATCTTAAATCATCCATACCCATCACATCATCAACAACCCCAAAGGTCCGAGCCTACGTCCGCACTTTCCCAAAAGTCAGAAAATACTATGGTCATTCAGGCCTATGGACCCTATTCAGCCGCCTGGTCTTCAAGCGTATGAGAACACTTAGACAAATGGACCTCCAGTCACATAGCCTACAATCACATACTTCCCATGCGAATGGACCTCAGTCGCATGACATCCGGGCATATGGACCTCAGTCGCACACCTTTCGTGCGTATGAACCTCAATCGCACAATTTACATGCGTATGGACTCCAGTCGCACGACCTTCAGTCGCATGACCTTTATCCGCATTTACTTCAGTCGCATGACCTTCATCCGCATTTCCTTCAGTCGCATGACCTTCATCCGCATTTCCTTAGTTGCATATCCCTCATGCGTATGGCTTTCAGCTGCACGAATGAACCTCAGTCGCATCTCTTTCGTGCGTATGGCCCCCAATCACATGTCATTTAGTCGCATGGACCTCCAGTCGCATAGCCCTAGCTGGGCGCAGAATGCAGTTCATCCCGAACTACAGCGGCGTTTTCAGCCCCCAAACTCTTCCAAACCCCTTCTAAACTCAAATCAACCATTCCAAACCTTAGGGAAACACACCATGACATCATTCAGCACAACAAAGCCCCAAATGAAGCCCCAAACGAATCATACACATACACATACATACGAAAACGGGTTTACACACACACACGCACACCACACACTCAAAAACCCGATTTTCAGATGTGTTCCGGCCCCAAATCATTCAAAAACGTGTAAAAGAGGGGTCCTAGAACTCACATAAACGATCCCGTCGAGTAAAGCTTCGATTTGACCCGCTACTCTTCGATTTCCACGCTCGAATCCACCCGAACCAAGTTTTTCTCCTTCTCTTCTCTTCTTTGGCTGAGTTTGCAAGAATGGGGAGGGTGTGGGCTGCCCTCCCCCCTTTTACACTCCCACTCATCGAAGTTTCTTCCCGTTTTGGCATGTTTGGTCCCTCGACTTTGGACTTTATTTCTTTTCTTCTTTCGTCGGCTTCAAAGAAAATTTCCAGGTGTTACAAGTCCACCCCCTTATATAGGTTTCGTCCCTGAAACCTGTTATTCCTTAAACCATCATGGCAACACTGTCTCATCTCTTCTCTGGTCTCTCACCTAGAGTTGAATCAGTCTACGTCGTTTATTTACACACAACTTCTTGTCTATCTTTGGCTACCTTCATCAAGGCTTTGATCCTTTCGAGCTTTTTAGTCATAGCCTCGATCACCTTAAACCGTCACCGTGACCCCATCAGGCACTATCAACCATATCATTTCCCTGCGACACACAATATTCGCCTCGAAGTCTGCTAACCAGTTCCTCCCGAGAACCAAATCGAAGGGTGTATCTATATTTTTACTACTAACAGGTAACGTAGCAATGATAGTAGCAGGAATAAAACTTTTACTAGCGCCAGAATCGAACGACACAAAAGCTGAAGGTTGATTTACTAGAAACGTACCTGCCACAATATCGAGGTCCATCCAAACTTCCTCCGATCTTCTTCACTCCTGAACCTTCCACCCCCGGCTTCATGCAATCCCTGCTTATGTGACCTTCCTCACCACAAGAATAACACCTCCCCATACCGCAATTCTTCACCACATGTCGAGATCTTCCACAACAGAAACAGAAATTGGTCTCCAATCTACATTCCCCGGGGTGTTTGTGTCCATACTTGTCACACCTTTCCAACCCCGCATCAGTTATGACCAGACGCTGGTCATCCACCCGTGCACCTTTATTACTTGGAGCGGCTCCGCCACGTCCCAATCGCTTCTCATTCCAATCCCTATCACCCTCTCCTTTCTTGCTACCTTCTGTCACCACCACAGATCTTTCATCGTACAATCTCCCCACCAAATCAACCGCCAACCTAAACATGCTCGGTCGGGCAGCAATCATGTGCCTATGGATGTCCGCTGGCAAGCCATGAATATGCCTCTTGATCTTTCGTGATAGAGGTGTCACCTGATCCGGCACCAACCGTGCCATTTCGTTGAATTTAGTGGTATATTGCTCATGTGTCATCGTTCCCACCTCCAGCTGTAGGAACTCCCTCTCAACTTTATCCATCTCACGGTGAGGACAGAACTCCTCAATCACCAGCCTTTTCAACTCTGACCATCTCATCCTTCCTATCGCCCGGCTACCCTCATCTTGAACAATATTGTCCCACCAACAAAGAGCCGAGTCTACAAAAAATTGGGTAGCAAACTTTACCTTCTGGTCCTCCCAGCACTCGCTGATATCAAGAACAACCTCCATTTCCCTCACCCACCAGTGAGCGGCAGCAGCAGTGCCGTTACCATCGAAGGTAGGGGGCTTGCATCTCATAAATGCCCCGTAGTTACAGCCTCGTGCCGCCTCCAGCGCAGGCTCTTCTTCCTCCTCTTCTTCTTTGTCGTTAGACAAAACCGTCTCAGTCTCAGACCGTCGTCTTTTGCCCGTAGGTCTTCTTCTTTCTTTCCTCTCTCCTTCCCGTACTGCCTTGATAACTTCGGTCACTACAGACGGCAAGATTGTCTGCATGACCTGATGGACTTCTTCAACCACTGCCTCTTTCACCGAGGCCCTTAGGTTTGCACTCTCATCACCACCCTCCGGATGAGGGGTCTCGGGTTCCTCATGAACCACCTCCTCCGCTCTGGGTCTCCCTCTTGTGGACCGTGGTCCAGCACCACATCCACCACCACTTCCACCACGTGAAGCTTTTGAAGATCTACCACCAGCCATCTTCTAACACACACTAAAAGATTTAAACACTAACACGGTCATTCAAGGAAACAACTCAGTTTATGTCAAGTATCGTAAGTCCCTAATTACAGTGGCCAGTTGTGATTAGCCACTTACTTTACTCTTCACACCCCGAGCATTACCTATCCTAACTACATTAGTATTTAAATCCACAAACAACACATAACACATCACATGCACACATAATACCGGTTAACTTTACGAAAATACCCAACGGCATGCAACTACTCAAATTGGCATCCATTCCCTTTCCGTCCCATTCTCAGTTTAAGTTAAGGTTTATTTTGAAAATTTACCTATTTCACTTATACTTTGGCTCTGATACCAAATTGTAAGGCCCCATTCCTAGGACGCTTACACCTGATAAATCATTGCACATAAAATATATAAATTACATTTAATCACTCATAAAACATTACAACGGAAACATAAAATAACCTTTTCATATAATTATAAATGCTTTTTCAAGTTAATACAAGCGTTCATTTAAAATATCATTGTTCGCATTATAATGCAAACACATTAAACAAAGAATGCCATCCAAAAGAGCTGAGTAGTCACCCCATGCCATCCTCAACAACATACCTGCCAACTGGAAACACATCAAAGTCAGCGTTGCTGAGTGAGTTCTAGTTTTATGATAAAACATACTTTTCTTTCATTAAACCGTTCTTTACATTCATGCGATCACACAATATACGTACACATAGATAATAGTTATCATTATTATCTTCATCATTCGTTAACTTAAGGGCTAGTTGAACCATACGCGGTTGAGCTTACGGCATTTTAGAGCCATGCATTTCTATACATTTCGCTTGCAGGCCTTTCATTCTTTCATTAATGCATGCATTCATTCATGTTCCTCTTTTCAGTATCTTCCACTTTATGTTACATAATACTTTTCAGTTCAT
This sequence comes from Flaveria trinervia, assembly GCA_025506515.1. NCBI lineage: Eukaryota > Viridiplantae > Streptophyta > Magnoliopsida > Asterales > Asteraceae > Flaveria > Flaveria trinervia. Next base: position 23,032,075 of record CM046458.1, read on the forward strand.
TCATTAACGTTCAACGCAAATCGCAGGAAGACAATCATACATAATAATAAAGAACATAACAACACACAACATCAATCACACAAGGCAACATCATACATACATATCACACATCATGCACAATCACACGACATCAAACATCACACGAATCACGCTCATCACATCATACAACCATAAGGCATCATACATCATCATCATCATAACTTCATCATTGTCAGCTCATCATCATACATCATCTTAAATCATCCATACCCATCACATCATCAACAACCCCAAAGGTCCGAGCCTACGTCCGCACTTTCCCGAAAGTCAGACAATACTATGGTCATTCGGGCGTATGGACCCTATTCGACCGTTGGTCTTCAAGCGTATGAGGACACTTAGGCGAATGGACCTCCAGTCGCATAGCCTCCAATCTCATACTTGCCATGCGAATGGACCTCAATTGCATGACATCCGAGCGTATGGACCTCAGTCGCACACCTTTCGTGCGTATGAACCTCAATCGCACGAATTACATGCATATTGACTCCAGTCGCATGACCTTCATCCGCATTTCCTTCAGTCGCATAGCCCTCATGCGTGTGGTTTTCAGTCGCAAGAATGAACCTCAGTCGCATGTCATTCAGTCGCATGGACCTCCAGTCACATGGCCCTAGCTAGGCTCAGAATGCAGTTCATCCTGAACTGCAGCGGGCATTTTCAGCCCACAAACTCTTCTAAACCCCTTCTAAGCTCAAACCAACCATTCTAAACCTTAGGGAAGCACACCACAACATCATTCAAGCACAACCAAGCCCCAAATCAAGCCTAAACGAATCATACACATACACATATATACGGAAATGGTTTACACACACATACACTCAAAAACCCGATTTTCAAATGTGTTCCAGCCCCAAATCATTCAAAAACGTGTAAAAGAGGGGTCCTAGAACTCACATACATGATCCTATCAAGTAGAGCTTCGATTTGACCCACTACTCTTCGGTTTCCACGCTCGAATCCACCCGAACCAAGCTTATCTCCTCTTTTCTCCTTCTCTTCTCTTCTTTGGCTGAGTTTGCAAGAACGGGGAGGGTGTGGGCTGCCCTTCCCCCTTTTACACTCCCACTCATCGAAGTTTCTTCCCGTTTTAGCAAGTTTGGTCCCTCGACTTTGGACTTTATTTCTTTTTGTTTCTCCGGCTTCAAAGAAAATTTTCGGGTGTTACATTGGTCAACTGGATGTTGAGGCAAACCCTAATATTAGCTTCATAGGGGAAACCTTGACTCAAGGCCCAGTGATAGAACCTGAGAGCCCAGTCTTGTCACCAACAACTACTGTAGAGATCAATGCCCCTTTTGAGACACCTATTGGTGAAGGTGCTTCCGAACCTCTCTCTGGCTAGAGCTCAAAAGCTGCATCAAGCAATGAAGGCCAAAGCTCTCTTGACCCTGAGTCACAAAGGTCTGTGAGTGACAAAAGGAAAAGAAAGATAACATTTGAGGAGATTGAGGAGGAGAAGAGAGAGAGGAAAAGGAAGCTGAGGGGAGAAGGTTCCTCTTCTAGGTCTACAAGACTTATGGAGACTGCAATCAGGGCTGCCCCCAGACCAGATACTCAGAATGATGAGTTAAGGGTAGTTAGGATAAACTATCTGCAGACAAGGAACTATGACATAGATTGTGTCATCTCTCTCCCCTTGGAAGAGTTAAATGAACTGGTTGACCTGGAAAGGTCAGGGAGAAGAAGGAGGCAGAAGATGTAGAGCTTCTAGTACAAATCAAAGAAGAAAGAAGAATGAAAAAATTGTATAAGCATGTGCCTATCCTCTCCCCAGTTCAAGAAAGTCCTACACAAGAGGATGTGGTTCAACAAGAACCTCCAACAGATAAAGAAGAAGAAAGGATTAAAATGATCAACTACCTGAGTGCCACGAGCGTCTATCAGGTAGAAGCACTTCTTCCCCTGTCTTATGACTATGTTGAGTTTGAGTATCTCAAACAACTTGAACTTGAGATAGTTAGAGAAAGAAAGACAACTAAAAGAAAGCTGAGGGAAGAAGCTGCTAAGTCAAGAGCCATCATCCATAAAAGCATGAAGAAATCTACTGACAGGTAGAGAATGATGAGCTTGTTGAAGCTGTATGGATTCTCCGGAAGGAGACTTGGCCCCATGTCTCTATCCACTATGGATGAGCATATCAGGGTGATCAAGCAGAAGATCAAGAGTTGGGAGCTGGTTGACTTACATTCCCCTCCAAGTCAAGCCCCATCTGAAGTGGAGGTTAAGGTTGAACAACCAGAGACACACAACCTGGACCTCCTGCTGAATCTTAGCAAGCTTCATCTTCTGATCCACACCAGGGTCAGACTCACTCTCAATCTAAACCTGTGAGAGTTGAAGACCTAACTGAGAAAGACAATGATGATTAATCAGGTGTTGCAGGCCAGTCTTCTCAGTTAAAAGTTGTAAAGAGAAAGAAAAGGAAGGCTTTTAAACCAAAGCCAAAGAAGAAGAAGAAGACTGTATCCTTTTCGAAACCTCAGGATGAGTCAGAACATCCTGAGGATGTGCAGCCAGAGGATGCTCCATCATCTCCACTCCAATAGCTCCTATTGCATCAGAAAGACCCATCCTGTCCTGGACATACACTTCAAATCCAGAAAGGTGGAATGTCATCATAGATCATGGCATTGAGATGTCTACACTTGGCAAGACATGTTTCCGTTGCCTCTGTATGATTTCTTTGACATGAGAATACATTTTGATAGTCTAAAGGATACTGATCAGCTAATGAAGAAAGGGTTGGTTATCATCCTGATAAGGACTGTTGATATCTGAAGTCTTCAAAAGTTTTGGTAGCATCAGTCTAGGGGGAGTTTGTAGAGAATATGCATAGAGGCAAAAACAACCAAAGACTTTCTGCATGCATGCTGCACAAGTACTGAAGAAGAATGCTTTGGAAGTTTCACACATGCAACAAAAATATTCTAAGTGTGAAATCTTTCAAAGCCAAGACCAATATCTTCCAAAGCCAAAGATGAAGTCTTCTGAAGCTTCAGAGACAAAGTCTTTCGAAGCCTCAACTCTTGAAGACAGATTTCTTCTGAAATCTTTTAGTAACATGCTTTATCTGATTTACTATTCCATAAAGCTGGACACCTTTCCGCTGCATCTCTGTAAAGTCACCAACTTACATGAGTTGGTGAAAAGGTCCATGCTTTTGGTAACTGTACATTGAGGTCTTGAGTCTGTAACTTTCTACTTCATGTACTTTATCTTTTTTCTAATAGATAAGGATGTGAGCTATGGCATGTCATAGTCATAAAGTCAAAAAGGCAATCTGTCTTTTTGACTCTACAATTGATATTGTTTTGAGTCTAGTCAATTGTAAACGGCTGGCTTTCATAATATGGTCAGCTTTCGGATGTAGTATAAGTATCTCATGTTCTTGTAACTTTATAGATATTCTTTGTAACACTTGTAATAGAACATAGAGAAAGCAACATACTGTATTCTTGAAAACCATATACTTGTGCTCTTGTGTTCTGTCTCATACATTACTTGTGTTCTTAGTGTCTTTATTGTGGTTAATCCAGTTCACTGTTTGCTTAAAGTTTAAGTTAATCTCCTCTTTGTGTTGTTGTGTTGTAAGTGAACCCCCTTCACCGGTCCTGTAAAAAGGCTCCAGGGTTAACATCAATAATTGTCTTTGCACTCCTTGGTGTTTTCCTTTCATATTTTTTATCCATTATCATAACCTTGTCCTCTAATATCAACTACATCAAGTCCTATCTTATTAATTTCTTTAATAATAACATCAAAAAGACCCTTACCTATTGTATCATTTACTATTAAAAATTCTAGAAAGTATTCTTTAACTTGTATTGGGGTTGATGATATATCTAAACATCGTAAGATAATGGACCGCATTTCCCAAAACTTGTGCATTATCCATTTGGAGCAAGTATGAAATCTCTACTTGAATTGGCATGCATTATCCTTTTAGCCTCCAACAATACCCCCTATCCCTTAAGGGTTATGCATCTTGAGTACGTCAAATGTTTGTGGGTTATGGAACTTGTGAAGATTCAGGTGGATCTTCTAATATAGCTTGTGGTTATTGAGAAGTGGATGCTTGGACTGTAGTTGAGATTGAAGCTGTTATTGTTGGTGTTGTTGTTATTGTTATTGTTGATGGTGCTTCTATTGTTATTATTGGTGGAACTGGTACCATTGTGGGATCTTCTTCAGTAGGATGATAAGGTTACTTAGGATTAGTAGGATCCAGAATAAAGTTGATAATTATTTTGAATTATCTAGCATATATCATCTTGCTTTGGTCAAGTACATGAATAGTCAGCTCTTTCATCCTCTAAATAGCTTGCATTGGAATTTGCTTTAATGATTGAGCATCATACATAACTATGCTAGATAAACTATCTCTATGAATGATCACCTCTACTGCAACATTGATCTCCAACTTTACTATGTTAGCAAAGTGTAGAGACATTATCTTTCTCTTCTTTGCCTCTCTTATCCTATTGATTCTATCATAAGTAATCTTCCAGATCCTTATGCATTTTAGATAGAATAGAAGATTGCAGGACCGATGAAGGGGGTTCACTTACAATACAATAACACAAAGAGGATATTAACTAAACTTAAACAAATAGTGAACTGGGTTAACCATAATAAGACACTAAGAACACAAGTAATGTAAGAGACAGAACACAAGAGCACAACTATGTGGTTTTCAAGATTACAATATATTGCTTTCTCTATGTTCTATTACAAGTGTTACAAAGCATAAAGGAAAGATACAAGAACATGAGATACTTATACTACATCCTACGACTGGCCATACTATGAAAGCCAGCTGGATACAATTGACTAGACTCAAAACAAAATCAATTGTAGAGTCAAAAAGGCAGATTGCCTTTTTGACTTTGTGACGATGACATGCCATAGCTCACATCCTTATCTATTATAAAAATGATAAGTGCAAGAAGTAGAAAGTTACAGACTCAAGACCTCAATGTACAGTTACCAAAAGCATGGACCTTTTCACCAACTTATATAAGTTGGTGACTATACAAAGATGCAACAGAAAGGTGTCCAGCTTTACGGAATAATAAATCAGATAAAGCATGTTACTAAAAGTCTTCAGAAGAAATATGTCTTCAAGAGTTGAGGCTTCGGAAGACTTTGTCTCTGAAGCTTCGGAAGACTTCATCTTTGGCTTCGAAAGATATTGGTCTTGGCTTCAGAAGATTTCACACTTAGAATATTTATGTTGCATGTGTGAAACTTTTGAAGCATTCTTCTTCAGTACTTGTGCAGCATGCATGTAGAAAAACTTTTTTTGCTTCAGCCTCTATGCATATTCTCTACAAACTCCCCCTAGGCTGATGCTACCAAAACTCTTAAAGACTTCAGATATCAATAGGCCTCATCAGGATAATAACCAGCCATTTCTTTATAAGATGATCATGATCCTTCAGACTGTCAAAATGTCTTCTCATGTCAAAGAGATCATGTAAAGGCAACTGAAACATGTCTTGCCAAGTGTAGACATTCTCAATGCCATGATCTCTAATGACATGCCACCTTTTTGGATTTGCAGTGTATGTCTAGGATAGGATGGGTCTTTTTGATGCAAGAGGAGCTATTAGAATGGGAGATGATGGAGCATCCTCTGGCTGCATATCCTCAGGATGTTCTGACTCATCCTGATGTTTAGAAAAGGATGCAGTCTTCTTCTTCTTTGGCTTTGGTTTAGAAGTCATCTTTTTCTTTCTCTTTACAAATTTTAACTGAGAAGACTGGCCAGTAGTACCTGATTGATCTTCATTGTCTTTCTTAGTTGGGCCTTCAACTTTTACAGGTTCAGATTGAGAGTGAGTTTGACCCTGTTGTGGATCAGAAGATAAAGCTTACTGAGATTCAACAGGAGGTCCAAGTTGTGATGTCTCTAGTTGTTCAACCTTAACCTCCACTTCAGGTGGGGCTTGAGTTGATAGTGATAAGGTGAGACATCTTTTGATGACAATCCCTCTTTCTTCTTCAACCTTAACCTCCACTTCAAGAAGATGAAGCTTACTGAGATTCACTAGTCTACCTTTTTTTATGACAATCCCTCTATCATCCTTCTTGTTCCTAAACACCCATTTGGTTCCAATAGTAGTCTTCCCATGAGGAAGAGGACACCGGTTCTAAACTTTCTACCTTTTGAATTGAAGTAGCTCATCTTGCATAGCTTAAACCCAAATTCCATCCTTTAGAGCCTCATCAATTTTCTTACGCTCTATCCGGGACAAGAAACAACAATGAAAACAAACATTGGCTTCATGGGTTTGACCTCTTGTTGTTACCCCAGAGTCAACATCTCCAATGATGTTTGTAGTGGGATAAGACTTGTGGATCCTTAGCTGAGGGATCACTGCAAGCTATTGAGAAAGATCTAAATTAGAGAAATTTAGATCTGGCATTTATGTTTCTCCCACCACATCAGCACACTTATCAAGAGAAACTTGATCCAATGAGTGTGTGACATCATTAATGTTGTCATCTATGGAGTGGTTATCAACATCAAGAAATTCCTGATCATTGTCACCACCACTAACATGTTCTTCTATTTTTGAAGTGTCTTTATCTAGTTGTTAGGCCTCTGAGCTGGAATTTAAAGGCATCCCAAATGTATTAGATGAATTTGTCATTATTATTCTCATAGAAACATCATTTGCAGAAGTAGTTACAATTGGAGATGAAGATGTGTTACTTGAAGGTCTTCTTAGCTCAAATCTTGGGTCAGGTACACCTGTAGGTAAGATTTCTGTAGATCCTAAAATAGTCTCACAAGATTTGTTTAAACGGTTGGTAACTAAATCAAGATCAAATAGCCAATCCGGACTAGAACCAGCCACACAGGGTGTGTGTTCATTGAAAGTCACATTGGATGACTCCTCAACAATTCTAGTTTTGAGATTGTATACTCTATAAGCCTTAGCTTAGGAAGAGTATCCAATGAAGTGTCCATCATTTAATTTCTCAAAAAATTTGGCAATTTGATCTTTGGTATTCAAGATGGTGCAAGGACATCCAAATGACCTGAGAAAGCCAATGAAAGGTTTCCTCTTGTGCCAAAGTTCACAAGGAGTCTTTCCATGACTCTTAACCACTAAAACTCTATTCTGTACATAACAGGCAGTGTTGACTGCCTCTGACCAGAAGGTGAGTGTTCTGTTTCTCTTTTCAGCAACACCAATTTGCTGAGGAGTCCTGGGAGCAATGTATTGTCTTGTAATACCTTTTTCATTACAAAATGTAGCAAGGATTTGGTTCTTGAATTTAGTTCCCTGATCATATCTTATGGTTTTGACCTTGTGACAAGATTGATTCTCAATCTATAAGATGAAATTCTTCAGAATATCAGGGGTCTCATCCTTAGTTCTAAGGAAGAAAGCCCAAGTGAATCTCGTAAAGTCATTTGTGATCACCAAACAACAAGAGTTCCTTCCTAGACTCATTACACTGGTGGGGCCAAACAGATCCATATGTAACAAGTGTAGGGGGTAATGATGGAGTTTCTTTCCTTAGGCTTATGAGATATCTTATTTTGCTTCCCTTTCAGGCATGCAACACAATGATCATCACTTGTAAACTCTTTCTTTAGCATTCGAGTTACCAAATCATTCTTAATTAGTTTATTCATGTTCTTAAAATTTACATGGCACATTATTTTATGCCATAGGAAAGACACATCACTGTTTACTTTAGACAGAAAGCATCAAACTTCTCCAGAGGGAGATGTTTCTTGCAAGTCCATCTTGTACAAGTTCCCTTTCTTGGGGGCTCTAAGTAGGATATGCTCATGAGGAATGACCACCCCAGGCTTGAGAACAATGCACTCATGCTAAGTAAGGAGCATGTTATGACTCTGATCACAAAATTAGGATACACTCAGAAGATTGTACCCAAGCTCCTTGAGAAAGTTTACATTTTCAATGCTGAGCTTACCATTTGTGACCTTGCCCCTTCCAAAAATGTAACCACCTTCATCTCCTCCAAAAGAAACTGGCCTCTATCATCCTTTCAAAATTCTCGAGTAGTGACCTATTGCCTGTCATGTGCCTGTAATAGCCACTATCAATGATCCAGACATTCTTGTTTGTCTTGAGCTGTTCCTGCATAAAGAAAATGATAAGTTACATTTGGAAACCCAATCCTTATTGCCTAGAGAGATAAAAACTTGTTTCTGCCTAGAGTCAAAAGTGACCTTAATCTTTTGAGCCTTCCTAGCTCTTCTCTTACTCTTCTTGATCAAGTTCTTCCTCATAGACTTGGTCATCACAGTCTTCTTCTTCTCCTTTGAAGGATGAAGATGAGCTTCTCCTTTGAAGGATATCATGTTCTTGAATGTCTCTTCTTCAAGAACACACTTTTCTACCCTGGCTTTGTTGATCACAAGCTCAGCCTGGCACTCAGTCAGTTTAGTTATGAGATCCTTGATCTGAGTCCTATAATTTGTATGATCATGTTTGAGAACTGAAATGTTTTTCTCTAAGTCCTCTATCTTTAGTTTATAATCACTTTTAGTCTTTCTAAAATCAGCTTTTAAGATGTTTAAGGACTCAAGATCAGATCTCATTTCTAAGTGGCAGGACCTGTATCTGTTTACTTTAGCAATGCATTAAGGGGTACAAAGATGTTCCAATACCTTGGCTTCATCATGATCTGCCATTAGTGCTTGGTTTAGAGAGGCATCTTCCACATGAAAGCTCCAGTCAAAGCCTCCTTCTTTAACAGCAACTGCAGCTTGCTGCTTTGGCTTCTTATTCGGGGTGGCTTTGTTAGTGTAATTTGGTCTGGATTGTGCTTGGCCACCATTTGTTCATGGTGCCCTATACTCCTAGCAAAATGGCCTATCAAGTTACAGTTGTAACACTTGACTTTGCTTTTATCCAGTCCAAACTTACCACAGGCTACATTATTAGGGAACTCCCTTCGAGTCCGCTTGTAGAATTTCTTGGCTCTGTGAGTGAGAAGAGTCATCCACTAGACTATCTTGATGTACTCTAGATTATTTGGATGGATACAGTCCAGGTCTTTAAGGGTGAAGAGAAAGCAGCCACAAGTTTCATCAAAAGACACAAAGGCTTGAGAAGAACTTGTCTCTTGGAATGGGCTTCCTTGAGTGTAGTTCTCCTTTGATGTCTCAATGAAGGTGATGAAAGGACCCTTTTGTGAGTTGTTATGGTAGAATATGAGATGATGTTGGGGTTCTATGCTATCCCTTTCAACCACATGAATGGTTGAACCCATATGATTGTTGGAGTTGCCAGATGAACCTTGCATGTTCATCTCCATCTGGTATCCACTGAGAATACCATATAACTCTGTCAAGGTGAGAGTCTTCAGGTGACATGAACTTCCTTACAATGAATCTATTTTCAAGAGCAACTCCACCATCCAATAGGGTGTCCACAATCTCAACATACCTAAAGTATTGTTGAGTCATGGTTTCACCTGCTTTAAAGGTGAAATTTTCAAACTGCTGCTTCAGGAGATCCTTCTTGTTCTCCTTAGCTTTAGAGGAACCCTCATACATCTGTTCCAATGCATCCCACAGCTGCTTAGCTGTTTTACATTTCTTGAAACCTCTGTATACAGAGTTTAGAAGAGCAGTCTGAAGGGCTGTCATGGCCTTCTGGTCAATCTCTACTCTCTTTCTATCTTCATCTGAGTAGTCAGCCATAGCTTTGGGGATCATACCACCACTAGTAGCAGAAGAGGTTCTTAGTATGTAAGGTTCATTTTCAATACATTCCCACATTCTTGAGTCTAGAGACCTGATGAAACCTTCCATTCTTTGGCACCAGGTGTCAAAGTCATCAAGATTGATCAGTGGGGATGTTTTCATGGTTCTAGTTTCCATATCAGATTTGGAAATGGCTGCTATTGATAAGTTAAATATTTTGTGTGTGCGGGGGATATTAAGATGGTGAGATCTTATATTAAGAGCCTGGAAATCTCTGATACCAAATGCAGGACCGTGAAGGGTATGCACTTACAACATAACAACACAAAGAGGAGAGTTGCTAAGAACACTTAACTAATCAAATAGTGAAACTGGTTAATCTTTTGTAATGATACTAAGAACATAAGTAAATATGAGACAGTACAATATAGCAAAACACACAACGAGTTGGTTTTCAAGATTGCAATATATTGCTTTCTCAAGTTTTATTACAAATGTTACAAAGCATATTTAGAAAGTTACAAGTACTTGAGATACATATATTACATCCTACAACCGACCATACTTTGAAGGCCAGCTGGATACAATAGACTAGACACAAACAAAATCAAACTCAAGGATGTATAGTTACTAAAAGCATGGACCTCAATGTATTACAAAAAGGATAAAGTACATGAAGTAGAAACTTACAAACTCAAGACCTCAATGTATAGTTACTAAAAGCATGGACCTTTTCACCAACTTATGTAAGTTGGTGACGTTACAGAGTTACAGTAGAAAGGGGTCCAGCTTTATGAAAAGTACATCAGATAAAGCATGGACCTTTTCACCAACTTATGTGTTAAAAGTCTTCTTAAGAAATCTGTCTTCTAGTGTTGGCTTCGGAGGACTTTGTCTTTGAACCTTCACAACACTTCATCTTTAGCTTCGGAAGATATTGGTCTTGGCTTCGGAAGATTTCACACTTAGGATATTTTTGTTACTGGTGTGAAACTTTTGAAGCATTCTTCTTCAGTTCACTTGTGCATGCATGCATGAGACCTTGAGTGTTTGAGTTGATCAGCCTTTACATTTAATCCTTACAATAAGCCTCATAACTCCATACCTTTAAATATGATATAGATGGAACCCTTCCACGCCATATTTCAAAAGGTGTCCTTTCCACTTTCTTGGTTGGGGCCATATTCAAAATACGTGTCGTAGAGAGAAAAGAGAAACCCTAAAATGATAGAGGCAATGAGGTTCTAGCCATCATAGATCGAACCATATCCAATGGAGTTTCATTTCTCCTCTCGGACACACCATTGTGTTATGGTGTTCCAGGTGGAGATAGTTATGAGACAATCCCACAACTTCTAAGATGATTTCTAAAAGTATCATTTAGGTATTCACCTCCTCTATCGATGCGGATTATTTTTATTGACTTGTTGAGTTGATTTTGTACTTCATTCTAGAATATTTTGAACATTTCAAAAGCTCCATCTTTGCGTCTTAACAAGTACACATACCCATATCGACTATAGTCGTCGGTAAAGGTAATGAAGTATATTTCATTGTATCTAGTTATGGCTTAAAAGGACCACATACATCTGAATGTATGATACCTAATAAATCTTTTGCCCTTTTGGATTTACCACTAAAAGGCGCCTTAGTCATTTTACCTTGTAAACAAGATTCACAGACATCAAATGAATCATATTCAAATACTATTAAAAGACCATTCTTTTGAGGTGTTTGTATGCGCTTCTTGTTTATATGACCAAGACGGCAATGCCAAAGATAGGTGTCATTCAAATCCAATTTGAGCCTTTTGGTGGTGGTTTGGTACTATCACACCCCTACCGACGGCGTAATCATCGGGGCGGACGAATGTGAAATGATTGTTCATAGCATATGGAACTAATAAGTTGAAATAATATTAAATGCCATTATTTATTAAACAATACAAGTCAATTAAGTCATTACAATACACAAAAATATAAACAACAATAAATGTTTAATTTATCTAAGTCCAAGTCCTATATGAGCAAGAAGAGATCTTCAAGTATGAAACCTGAAACATGTTAAAAATAAAGGGTCAACTTGAAAGTTGGTGAGTTTCCATGGGTTAAACGCATGCATATATATATATATATGTGTGTGTGTGTATATATATATGTATATATATATATATAAAGGTTTACACGTAGCAATTCGTGTCAATGGTTAGGAGTTAGCAAGTTTATAGAACACATATAGTTACAACCAAACTTCAACTTGATTACAAGTTTATAAGATTGGCTAAGTGTACTTGGTTCCCATGATGAACAAGCATATGTCATCAGGAGCTGGCAATACATCAACTTTAGCACCAAATAGGCTTGTCAGGCCCAAAGATCTAAGACATTGCCACACTAGCAATAGTTAATGATTGTAAACAAAATATGTATCTCATAAAAGACTTTGTAAGGCTCCATTCCCGGGATGCTCACAACTGGTCAATCATCGCACATAAAACATATAATTACATTAAATTTACTAAAATCGTGCAGCGGAAAACACTTTAAGCAAACATTTCATTTCATTTAAATAAACACCTTTGCAAAATAATACATCGTTCATTACAAAATATAGTTCATTCGTATTACAATGCAAAAACGTTATACAAAAGAATGCCATCCAAAAATGCCAAGTAGCTTCCCCACGCCATCCTTAGCAATGCTCACCTACCAACTGGAAAATGCATAAAACGTTAGCGTTGCTGAGTGAGTTCTAGTTTTATAGAATACATTACATTACCTTCCACTCGTTAAAACATTTTCATTACTAAAGCACATGATCACACATAGTACATACATCAAGGTAATCATTATTATCTTCATCATTATTTGTTTCGTACATTTCGCACATTTTGCACATTTCGTACTTATCGCACTTTTCGTACATTATCATCTTTCACTTCTATCTAGGTCCTGTCGTGTTCTTAACCCCCTATAGAGCACCAAGCAATTCATCTAGGTTTAAGCAAAAAGGACCCCATATCACACGTATGGAGTGGTCACTAGGACAGACTCCCCCTGTGTGTGTGAACTCTTATGGGTTAGCCAAGATCGCACGCTGTATAACACACAGTAATTAGAAAATCACACGTACTAGAGCAGTCACCCAGACTGAACTATTACTGTGTCTATGAACCCTTATGAGTTAGCCAAAATCACACGTACTTATAGCATCCAAGGAAGAAGGGGTGAAGGGACACCACTGTAGAAGTTCCTTGGGTCCTTCTTCTTGATGTACTTATAGGATCTTGCATCGTAATGAGGAATGTTAAGTACAGGTCCTTCATTAACAATGTCATGAAATGATTCATTGATTAGACATTGAATGAATCTGGGGTACATTAGAAACTTGTATCTCAACCCTTCTTGAATGTTGGGGATTAGGCCATTGAACACATATGCAGACATGTTAAACCGTCTGTTGGTGCAGAGAGCACAGATTGTAGAAGATGTGAGGACTGGAATGTCATTCCATCTTGTTTTCCTTTTAGACAGACAATGTTGGAACATACGAATTAGGAATATCCAAGGTGGATCCACTAATCCTTTGACTATCTGTTTTGCTTCATAACTCCCTTCATAACCAATTTCAGAGAAAAATGTGGTTATTTCCTCATCATCCAGTTCAAGAGGATCATCTGCATTATCATTGAATTGCAGACATCTTCTAACTGATTCTTCTGTGATCCTCAGAGTGAGTTCATTGTTAATCTTCCCAGTTAGAGTCTTCACTCCATCCTCTTTAACCACTTCAGCTGATTCCCAGAATGACCTGATGGGATTCTCATAGATTGTTGGTCTTACTGTCATGGCATATGCTACCCTTGTGGTAGATAAGAATCTTATCATTTCTCTGAGACCTTCGGCTTCAGGCACATCAGGGTTTAGATAACCACTGACGTTATGGAGCTTGCTCCATGTAAGGTTTGCCATGTAATCTGCAAAGAGACATGTGTGTCAGTTAACAATTTTGACTTTAACTTTGCTTTGATTTGTTAATGTGACTTTAGTTTGTTTCACAATTTTCTTTTTCACATTGCTCTGTTTTTTTCAGTAAACATGGTTATCATGGTTTTCAATATTAGTTGAATTCCTATCAATTTATATGTTTATTGAGATTGAAAATGTGTATTACATCAAATTAATGAGTTTTATTTTGGTGTTCTTCAATAATTTTCTTGTTCATTGTTCGATTTAGGGTATTAGTTCGAGACTTAGGTTTTGGTTTCAAAATCTGTTGAAGTTATACCTTATCTTCGAAACGACTGTGATTCTGAATCGATGACAAGAATGTTTAAAGATGAAACACAACAAAATCTTTGAATGTTTGTGATGATGATGATTATTGATGGTGGTGTACTGTAGGTTTGCGATCGTTTCACTATAACTTCTCTCAAATTTGAAAAGTATTAAATGACCCGTTTGAATTCCTTTAAATAGTCAAATAATACAATTTGAGAAATTTTATAAGTTTACAAGCAAATACAGTCAACACTATAGTAAATGTTGAAGGTTAATTTGGTTAATTTTGATCATCCACATTTGTTGACTGTAGCAAATGCGAAAGACAAACTTTTGACATTGACAGTCCGAATTTGACTAATTTTGGTCATCCGCATTTGTGACTGTAGCTAATGCGTAAGGTTTAATTTATGACTGACTGTCCGCATTACTCTACTGTTACTAATGCGGAAGTTTTGTTTCTTAATTTTATTCTATCCGCATTTGTTCACTGTTGCAAATGCGGAAGTTTTGTTTCTTATCTTTTATTCTATCAGCATTTATGTACTGTTGCAAATGCGGAAGTTAAACTTGAAATTTTGGCCGTCCGCATTTGATTTGTAGTAAATGCGGAAGAACATTGTAACAAATGCGGTTGAGTTGCTTTTATCATATCCGTATATGTACAGTAGCAAATGCGATAGAACAAAGTACATTTGTGCAACTACAAATGCGGTTGACAAGTCAACACAGCACTGTAGCAAATAATAGACCTGTTCATACGCATTTGTTGACTGTATCAAATGCGGTAGAGTAAATTTCACATTCACTTCACACACTGATGCGGTAGAGTAAAATCATTGTCCGCATTAGTTGCACTTCAAAAATTATTGTTACCCGCATTAGTTACATGCATGGGTTACCTTCACCCGCATTAACTAATGCACTTACCTGCATTACCTTTTGAACTTAATCAAAAGTTAATGTGATTGAATTGATTATTCATCTTATGAAAAGGTGTCCTTGATTGATTTTTCTTATGAAGTTGGCTGTTGAAGTTGTCAATTTTTGGTTAGATTGACTTGTATGTTACAACTAATACAAGTTTTCCAATTTTGATAGATCTTGGGCTTATCATGCTTCTAAGAATTGCATAAGCTGAGATATAATGTTATGACTTATTGCAACAACACAAACTAAAATTCTTTTTGTTTTGTTTTTCAAAATTGAGTTAATAACAAAAATTTGAACTTACTCAAAAATTTTAAATCACCCCCCCTAAAGTTTATGTCCACATTTGGAGAGAAACTTTAAAGATTAAAAGTTTTGAATATTATTTTGATTAATATTAATAATGAAGAGAAAAATCTCTTTGTAGGGATCATATCAATCTTTCATTACACATGCGCATCCTTTATGATTAAATGGACATGATTATGAACTTGAAGATTGAAGGTATGTTTGTCCTCTTAAGCTCATACCTGGTTGATATTTTGATGCAAATGACTTTTATCATGTTTTGGTTGATTTATTATTCTATGTGTACCTCACACACATAAGCATGAAATGATCAACCCTCCTTATACAATGCATGATAGAACTTTGTCACAACTTTTCTTACCAGGTTACTTAACTCATGAAATCTCATGTTCACTCATCCTCATTGTGATTCTTTTAATTTGATCCTTTTTCATGTTGATCCTCACTGGGATTCTTTTCACTTCACTTTGGAAGGTGATCCATGATAGGATTCTTCTGTTCATTCACTTGGAATGAATTACTTTGTTGATTCATCCAATTTTGGATGTGTTCCACATTGTGAATCTTTTGGATCATGACATCTGCACTATGTGCAAGTTTCATCAGGTCTTTGCTCAGCAAAACAAAGATGAAACATGATGTGGTGAAAGAGATTCATAAAGTATCGTTACCTGGTGTGTTTAGGTTACTACACACATGCATTCAGATAAGCAAATACATACCTATACTTTGTGATGAGTGTTTCACAATTGAATATATCTTTAATTCATCACTGCATGTATCTTTTCTTCCAAGTTGAGCCTACCAACATATCTGATAAGTCATTTCTGTCTTTTATATTTTGAAATTAAGCACAATGAATGATATAACGACTGTAATTATATCATTTCCCAAGATTCTTTTCTTCATAAGACTTGATTTCTTTTTGTGGTTTTTCTGATGTTTTAAAATATTTTTGATGTTTTCATATTTTTTTACTCAAGGTTAATCATGCCAATTGACTGAACCAGAAATTCAAACCTACTAGGTTCAAATGCCTTGGTAAACAAATCAGCTAATTGATTTTCTATTAGTACTTGAATTAGTTTGATTAAACCTTTTTGAGCACAGTCTCTCAAAAATGATATCTAATTTCAATATGTTTTGTTTTTGAGTACTGAACTGGATTATTAGTTATAAAGACAGCAGCTGTGTTGTCAATAGAAATTGGTGTATGCAAAAAGTTAAAACCATAATCAAGCATCTGGTTTTGAATCTAGAGAACTTGAGAGCAACATGCTGAAGCAGCAATATACTCAGCTTCGGCTGTGGACACAAACACATTTGTCTGCTTCTTGCATTGCCAGGATACTAGTCTGGGACCAAGAAATTGACAACCGCCAGAAGTGGATTTTCTGTTGAAGTTGCATCCTCCATAATCACTGTCTATGTAGGCATAGAGATTAAATTCTCCTTCCATTGGATAACATAATCCAAGAGCTGGTTTGCCCTTCAGATATTTGAATATCCTCTTCACTGCATTCACATGTGATTCTTTTGGATCAGCTTGATATCTAGCACACACACAAACACCAAACATAATGTCAGGCCTACTGGCTGTTAGATACATAAGTGAACCTATCATTGATCGATAGTGAGTTTGATCTACTGATTTGCCTTCAGGGTCAGGTCCAATCTTCACTTTAGTATCTATAGGAGTTCTGATAGATTGACAGTGAGCAAAGTGGAATTTCTTCAGCATGGTATCTACATATTTTGATTGATTGATGAAGATTCCATCTGCTGTTTGCTGGACTTGCACCCCTAGAAAGAATGTGAGTTCCCCCATAGCACTCATTTGAAACTTTGAATGCATAAGATCTTCAAATTCTTTGCAGAGCTGTTTGTTTGTCGAGCCAAATATAATGTCATCCACGTAGATCTGGACTAACAGAATGTCTTTGTTGGGTTTTGTAACAAGTTAATCAAAGCTAGTTTAACCATTTTAAACTTATAAAACGTAGCGGAAGAATGAGTTAAACATGTTGTAAAATTCTGAAAATTTTTCAACATTTGAAGCATAAACAAAACCCAGAACAAGGATCAACAATATATGTGAAACACTATGCTATCAAACAAAACAATCAACCAAAAGGGTGAACAAGAAACAACCTTTCTTGCACTAGATGTTGTAGATGAAAAGAATGAAGATGGTGCTGTCCTTGAATGTGTAGCCTTCAAAGGAGAAGACCTCAAGCTTGTATACCCACAAGCTTAGAAAGCACCATACTTATTAGGAAGTAAAAACACCAAGAACAAACCCTCTTGTACAATCCGAAATCTACAAGAAGCTCTTGAAGGGCAGCCAACAAAACGAAATTTTCAGCTCTCTTCTTTGCTTGTAAAATCAGAAATGCAGCTTGTTTTTGAGAGAAAATCTTATGTGTGTGTTGAGCAAGGTGTGTTATGAGAGAAATTATATTTGTGTGTTGTCTTCTAGTCTTCCATAAGACAAGACAAAACATAATACACCCACACACAAGGGCGGCCGAAAAACACCCTTCAAAAAGGGTTTCCCCCCAATTTAGTTTCTATAAAATTACACACCAAGCCCTTGAGTTTTATAAAATTAAAACTTCTTTTAATTTTATAACAATAACACACTTTTATTTGTTATTATTTAACTAACTTAAATAATAAAACAAATAATCTCTCGTGAACATAACAAACATGCAATGTTGTTCTTTTACAAAAGTATAGTATTAGAAAACCAATTTTCTAATTGGTGTTAATATTTATTTGTTTGATCTTATCAACAATAAATACTAATTGGTGTTTGTATAGCTTGTTATTTGGTATGACCCGACTTGGATCATAACGTACTAACCACATCAATCTAGTATGTGTCTTGGTGATATAAGGTGCCATTTAAATAACGTTCCTAGTCAAAGTACCATTAACAGGATTAAGTTTATAATAAAACGTGCCATTTAAAGAAACATGAATTTCATTCTCAATAAGTGAAAAACATAACCATATTGTCTTAATTGGGCAACATAAATAATGTTCCTAGTCAAACTAGGTGCATACAAAATATTGTTCATAATTGCTTCCAAACCATTTGGAAGCTTCAAGATGTAGTCCCCTCATCCTTCAACTTGAACCTTTGCCCCATTCCCCATGTAGAGGCTTACATCCCCTTTCTTGAAGTCCTTACTTCTTTTGAACCCCTGCAATGAGTTGCAAATGTGAGTTCCACATCCGGTATCCAATACCCACCCGCTCATGTTATAGTTCATGACAAAGTTGTCAAACCTTTTTGACAAAGAGTTGAGGATCAAATCCTTAGCCAACTCTTTCGAGACAGGACAATTTAGCCTTTTGAGGTGGTCGATGTGGCTTTTCATCTTAAGTACATAAGATGAAACAGATTGGGTGTCATCCATACGACACACATGGAGTGCTTAAACCGTTTCGAAGCGCTCAACCCGTGCTTGTTGTTGGAATGTTTCCTTTAACTGGGTTTTCATGTCGTATGCTCCATGATGTTCATACTCCTTTTAGAGATCTGGAGTCATACTTGCCAACATGAGGCAAGACACTTGGATCGAGTCCTCAGTGTATTTCACCCGATTATTGTAGGCCTCCTCATCATCCTCACTAGGTTGATCGGGAATTGGATCGTCTAATGTTTATGATCGTTTCTCTTGCTTGAGAACAATTCTCAAGTTTTGAAACCAATCAGTAAAGTTATTATGGTTTAGACGCTCCTTTTGGAGAATGGTGCTTAGTGATAGTGAGTGAGTGGACGGGATTTCATTGTTATCATTATTGTTGGTGGCCATCTACAAAATATAACAAAGTTCAATTTTAGTATTTCGATATTGTTGATGTTTTAATAATTAAAACCCTTTTAAGTGTCTAACACATATTTAAAATCTAGAATCCAATGTTACATTTAAATAGTGGTTAGGTGACCTTTATCCCATTATTTAAATTAACAAGGTAGTCAACGTTTTACAATTGCAACCCTTTGCAACTTCTAGGGTATGGGATCGACTTTAAAACATCATATGTATAGTCAGCATGTTTATCCCATCAACACCTTTGTAAACGATATTGTATGTGATCCATTTAATATGGTTTGCAAATCAAGTTACCCTACTTGCACACACATGTGAGTTTTCCACATAAGTGGTTAGGTGACCTTTATCCCACAAATATGTTATCCCCACATTAAATCACAAGTTCCCTCAAAATGGTTAGGTGACCTTTATCCCATTAAGAGTTTCCAAATGACTCAAGTGTTGTGCAAAAGGATGGTGTTAAACTTGTTTAAAAAATAATTTAAGTTTTCATAATCTTAGTTTAGAAAACTCTATGTACCTTATGTTTGCATGCTTTCGAATACAAGGTACCTTATGGCTCACTTTTAATAAAACCTCTTTCATTAAAACCATTATTCCTTTTAATAACCTTTTATTAACTACTTGATGATAAAGAATTATCAAATTTTCAGCTTGTTAAGTTTGTTAATGAGTTGTAATGCATATCCAAATATCAACCAAACAATCAAACAACAAACATCTAAACAAGCATAAACATACAAACATGGGTGCATAACCATAGCCACTAAGTTGACCACACTTGTTTGCCATCACCAGTGTTGTCATAAGGTCTATCCTAAGGGTAGAGATGACACATCAAAATGTGTCCATGAACTCCCACTTTAAATCACAACGAAAGCTTCAAGTTTGCATGTCTTTTGTGTCCTTCTTTGAGTCTCCATCTTGTGCATCTTCTTTTACAAAATTATATCCTAATACAATTTTTCTAATAAAAGAAATGCACCTAATCTATTTATTACATAGCCAAATGAATAAATAAATTACAACCCAAACACAATAAAACACAAAATTACAACCCTTGCAAGAGACAAAACCAATATGACAAAACATAATCAACCAAAACCAAACACAAGAGGCCAAGGCTATGTTATGCACCATAATGAGAAACATATTCAACATCCAAGAACCACAAAGAACCCCTTATTTCATCCCTAAAGTTTCATCCAACATAAACTAAAACTTTAAGGTTTGTCCAAACAACACAATCAACCATTTGATCTAAATCTTTCAAGGTCTATACTAAAGCATGCAAGAATAGACCTTGAAACATAAGGGATTCATATATCCACAACCAAACAGCCCCTAATGGGTTGAAAAGGTCCATGAAAACTAATTTTTCAAGACCTTTTTGAAGCATATATTCCAGATATCCGGCTCTAGATGCCATTGTTGGGTTTTGTAACAAGTTAATCAAAGCTAGTTTAACCATTTTAATCTTATAAAATGCAGCGGAAGAATGAGTTAAACATGTTGTAACATTCTGAAAAATTTTCAACATTTTAAGCATAAACAAAACCCAAAACAAGGATCAACAATATATGTGAAACACTATGCTATCAAACAAAACAATCAACCAAAAGGGTGAACAAGAAACAACCTTTCTTGCACTAGATGTTGTAGATGAAAAGAATGAAGATGGTGCTGTCCTTGAATGTGTAGCCTTCAAAGGAGAAGACCTCAAGCTTGTATACCCACAAGCTTAGAAAGCACCATACTTATTAGGAAGTAAAAACACCAAGAACAAACCCTCTTGTACAATCCGAAATCTACAAGAAGCTCTTGAAGGGCAGCCAACAAAACGAAATTTTCAGCTCTCTTCTTTGCTTGTAAAATCAGAAATGCAGCTTGTTTTTGAGAGAAAATCTTATGTGTGTGTTGAGCAAGGTGTGTTATGAGAGAAATTATATTTGTGTGTTGTCTTCTAGTCTTCCATAAGACAAGACAAAACATAATACACCCACACACAAGGGCGGCCGAAAAACACCCTTCAAAAAGGGTTTCCCCCCAATTTAGTTTCTATAAAATTACACACCTAGCCCTTGATTTTTATAAAATTAAATCTTCTTTTAATTTTATAACAATAACACACTTTTATTTGTTATTATTTAATAAAACAAATAATCTCTCATGAACAAAACAAACATGCAATGTTGTTCTTTTACAAAAGTATAGTATTAGAAAACCAATTTTTTAATTGGTGTTAATATTGATTTGTTTGATCTTATCAACAAATAAATACTAATTGGTGTTTGTATAGCTTGTTATTGGGTATGACCCGACTTGGATCATAACATACTGACCACATCAATCTTGTATGTGTCTTGGGCATATAAGGTCCAACAGTTTTTTCCTCTTATTCTTCTGAAGAGAGTCTGATCAATCTTTCTTCTTTCATACCCATGTTCAAGAAGAAAGGGTGATAGAGTCTCATACCACTTTCTTGGAGCTTGATGAAAACCATACAGAGCTTTGTCAAGCTTGTACACTCGGTGAGGGAAATCTGGATCTTCAAAGCCAGGTGGTTGACATGCATAGAGTTCTTCAGCATTCTTTCCATACAAGAAGGCACACTTTACATCCATTTGATAAACAGTAAATTTCATGGATGCAGAATATGCAAGAAAGATTTTGATTGCTTCTAGTCTGGAAACAGGAGCAAACACTTCATCGTAGTCAATTCCTTCTTCCTGAGTGTATCCCTGTGCCACTAGTCTTGCTTTATTTATGATGACTATCCCTATATCATCAATTTTGTTCCTGTACAGCCATTTGGTACCGATAGGGTATTGTCCTTCGGGAAGATCTACCAGCTGCCATACTTCTTGTTTCTTGAATTGGAGCAATTCTTCCTGCATTGCTTCAATCCAACTATTTTCTTAAAGCGCCTCTTTGATGTTTTTGGGTACTGTTTGACATAGAAAGCATGAAAACAAACAGATGTTTGCAATACTTGACTTGCTTCTTGTCACCCTCTCATTAAGATCACCAATAATGATTTCAACTGGATGATTCTTGTGTATTCTTGTGGTTGGAATGGTGTCACCAACAATAGTTACATCAGGATTGGAGACATTCAGTTCATTATGGTCAGAGGCACAATCATCTTGTATTGTTGTTGAATTATGAAAATTGTCAACTTCTGTTTCAGTAACTGCTACATCTTCAGCAGCACTGAGGTTGCTTGCATCAGTTGAAGTACCTTGAGTTTCTTCTCGATGAGAAGCCTGTTTTTCATTTCTGATCTCATGTGACAAGTCATCTGAGTGAGATGGTACCAGGCTGGGACCTTCTTCAAAAGAAACACTAAGGTTTTGTGACAAGTGTCTGATGGGATCAACTTGAAGAGGAACATCTACATTCATATGTTCATCAAATGTAGGTGGAATCAATGGATAATTTTCTCTTCTTTCTACAGTTGATGAAGTATCACCTGAATGTATATTTCCTACATCAGACAAGTGAAATTGGTCAAATGATTTAGTAAAAGTGTCAATATCAAACAACCAATCAGGACCATTTGTAGATTTGGGAAACGAATGTTCCTTCAATTAAACATTTGTGGATTCATCAATAATGTTCAATCTAGGATTAAACACTCTATAAGCCTTTGAGATGGAAGAATATCCTACAAAATATCGTTCATCAGACTTATATGAAAATTTTCCCAAATGATCACGGGTGTATAATATTGAGACTGGACAACCAAATGATTTGAGGAATCCAAAAAATGGTTTCCTATGAAACATCAGTTCATAAGGTGTCATGTTACTTTCTTTAACAATTAGAGTTCGATTTTGCACAAAGCACGATGTGTTAACTGCTTCTGCCCAGAAGGTGATTGGCAGTTTAGCATCGGCTAGCATCGTTCTTGTTTCTTCAATCAGTGTTCTATTTCACCTTTCAGCTACCCCATTTTGTTGAGGAGTTCTAGCTGCACTGAATTGATTAGCAATGCCTATGGTTGCACAAAAGGAACTCATATTTTCATTTTTGAACTCTGTACCATTATCACTTCTTATTATTTTGACTTTGAGATCAAGTTGATTTTCAGTTTTAGTGATAAATTCTTGAATGATTTAGGATGCTTCATTTTTATGAAGTAGGAAGAACACCCATATGAATAGAGAAAAGTCATCAATGATCACTAAACAATATTGTTTCTTTCCCATACTCATTACATGAGTTGGTCCAAACAGATCCATGTGAAGTAACTACAATGGAGTATTGTTAGTGTTCACCAGCTTGGTTTTGTGAGACGATTTGTGTTGTTTTCCTTTGAGGTACGCTGAGCATTGATCAATAAAATTGAATTCCTTTTGAAGAAGACCAATTACATGGTTTCCTTTGACTAACTTGTTAATAGTTTTAAAGTTAGTGTGACCCAAACGTCTATGCCAAAGCTGTGACTCATCAAATGATGCTTTAGACAAAAGACATGTTTCTTCCTTAGGTGATGCAGAACACAAGTTTAAGACATATGTATTATTCTTCCTCGGAGTCTTTAAGACAACCTATTCTTCAGGAATCTAAAATCCATGTTTCAGAATGTAGCAGTGAGTGTTTGTAAAGTGAGTGGAATATTTTTTGTCACAGATCTGAGACACGCTCAGCAGATTGAAATTCAGTTGTTCACAGTAATTCACTCTGTCAAAGCTCAGCATCCCATTTGTCACAAATCCTTTTCGTGTAATCCTACCACCTTCTGAATCTCCACTGAATGCCACAGTAGTTCCTTGTATGTACTTGAAATCATGAAGGAGGGAACGATCTCCATTCATGTTTCGGGAGCATCCACTGTCTGCATACCATAGGCTATTAGACCTGTGTGGATGAACCTACAAACAAAAAGAACTAATTAGAATAAGGAACCCAAGCCATGATGGTCTTGGGTTTCCCATTCCTATTCATGATAGTCACCACCTAGTATTTCCCTGTGAATGTTGATTTAGATGAAGGTGATTTGGGAGATTTTTGGTAAATTAATTAGCCGAGTCATCTCATCAACATCTACTGAGGATTCAGATGAATAATCAACATCTACTGAGATTTTTTTCAGGATCAGTGATCACAAGTTTGATGTATTAGAGCGTAACGCAGCAGGATAAGAACAAGAATTAGACAAATTGTAGCAAGAATTTGATATTCGTATGCATTAAGAACAAATACGGTTATAACGAGAGAATATGTTTTTGTAACAAGGAATGTTTCTATAATATCGAATATTTCTGATCAAATCATTCTACTTATTACAATAGGTTGACACTCCTTATATAGAGTGCAATCGCTGCTGTTATCAAGGGAAAGTGACAACTCGTAGATCTATTACAAAAATAACTAACTTTTAACAAACTACTGAAATGTTCACAACTACTCAGAACATATCAGAGTGTTAAGTACAAAATATGAAACCACTGATAAGAAACTACTGAAACTACAACGACTAAAGAACAAGCTCTTCAGTCGTTTTACAAAACTACTGGAAAACATAAAACTACTAATGAGCACAACAACTGAAGAAGTATTCTTCAGCTGTTGTGTCAAACTACTGAACAGATAAAACATAAAACTACTGAAAGGTAAACCGTCACAACTACTGAAGAAGACCTCTTCAGCTGTTATGACAACGTCTGATACTTTGGTCTTCAGCACTTGTGTCTTCAGACTTTGTCCTCAGCACTTGTGTCTTCAGACTTTGTCTTCAGCACTTGTCTTCAGACTTTGTCTTCAGCACTTGTCTTCAGACTTTGTCTTCAGCACTTGTCTTCAGACTTTGTCTTCAACACTTGTCTACACTTTGTCTTCAGCACTTGTCTTCAGACTTTGTCTTCAGCACTTGTCTTCAGACTTTGTCTTCAGCACTTGTCTTCAGACTTTGTAATCAGTTGTTGTCTTCAGCTGTTGTGGTCTTCAGTAGTTGTTGTGACGTCGGTTGGACTTAAAGGTTTTTTTGATCCGGCTCATTGGTTCTCAGCTTCACCATCAAACAATCCTTCACCCCCATACAGCTCTAAGATGTACTTGGCCTGTTTGCCATTTTTGAGCTCAACTGTTGTAATCTGTCTGTATGCAAACTCATCAGGATGAGTCCCTTCAAGTAACACACTGAGCTTATTTTGTTTGAAGTTCTCAAGCCTCTTGTAGACTAACCCCTTTTTAATAACTCTGTTCTCTAACATCTTTTGGGGTGGCTGTTTAGTCTCATAGGCCTTCTTGAAATCTTGTACAATCTCCCAGGGTGATACTACAAGGACCACTGTGATCTCTTCATCTACAATCCTTTTTACTTGGCCCTTGTATCTCAAAGGAATGTCTTTCTTTACAATCCTGTGAGCCACCCTAGGATCAGGCCATACTCTCACCTTTTCCTTCTGATATTGAAATGTGTTGGCAAGGGTGTACAACCTCAGAGCTTCTTTCTTCATACTAATTATCGATGAAGAAGCAGCATAAGTTTTGTCGATGCTTTTCAACATCTCATCGTCATGAAGCCTTTGCAGCTGCTCTTCTTCAATCTTTACTCTTACAGTTTCTATGTGTGAGGTGGGAGTGATGGGCATGGGTTTGGCTTTAGGCAATGTTAGGACTGCAGACAGAGGCAACCTATCTTCTTCCACATCATCCTCTTCTTCTTCTTCTTCTAGCCTCAACACCCTTCTCTTCTTCTTCTTGGGTGCATCATCGGCTGTTGGTTTAGAGGGTAAGGGAGTTGGTTTTTTGGGTTGTGGTTGTGGTTGTTTTGGAGAGGGAATGTTGACAGGCTGAGTTAGCATTTTAGAGGTGAGTGTGGCTTTTGAGTGTTTGGCTAGCTCAGTCCTGCTCCCTGCCCCTGCTTCATTCAAAGCTTCGACTACTAAACCCTTAGTGTATGCTTCAGACGAACATATCTTGGAGGTTATGGCCAAGATACTGTCCCTGGTCCATGATTTAATCTCGATCAATGATCTCCCAAGATATTTTGCAATGAATCTGATCATGATATCTAGTCTCTCTCTTTCTAATGCATCATAACTTGCCCATCTTGAGTTAATTTCTTCAACTTCAAGTCTCCTGATCTCTGAGTCAAGCTGTGCAGTATCGAACCCTTGTCTATACATTGATTTACTATGTGTAGCATCTGCCATTTTTATCATCTCATCGAGTTGGAGTTCTTTCTCTTTTCCTTCACCCTTCCTCTTCTTATATGTGACATGAAAGTCTTTGTGACTTTCACCCACTTGATCATTTTCGGTTCCCTTCACAGACTCCTCTTCCTTCTCAGTTTCCTTTTCTTTCAGTTTGCTCTTCCTCTTTGCTTTCACTGACTGACTCTCCCCCTTTTTGGTTGCATTGGTTGCAAGGGTTTGAGTAGCAGAAAGCCTGGTGCTCACAATCTCCTCCACCAGGGGTTGTATGATTGAGGGAAGCCTCTCATCCATGGTTTTGATCTTAATGTCTATGATCATTGGGGTGATGAGAGGTAGGGATTGCTGAAAGATAGCAGCTGTTTGCTCAGAGGGGTTCTGTCCCTGAGAAGCAGTGCCAGAAATAGAGGCTGGTGGCTCGGAAGTTTTGAGTGGCTGAGTGTATGGGAGACCTTCAGGTGAAGGTGCCATCTATGGGTTTATTGTGGTGGCAGATGGACTTGCTTGTTGAGAGAATTGGTCAAGTAGTCTTTGTAGTCTACTGACTTCTTCCTCAAGAATTGTGTTCTGGGCCAGAACATCATAAAAGAAGCCCAGGTCATCATCAGTAGATGCTGAATCACCTGACCTCCTGCTTGTAGCAGGATGTACATGCACTGGGTGTAGACCAGTTTTAACATGTGCCCGTTTTTCTTGGAACTGGGGACTTCCAGCCTCAGGACTATGTCCTTCATCAGCTGTTGCCTCTAGTGAGGTCTTAGCTATGTTACCAGTCTCATTCTGATCATGTGCTGATTCAGAAGAGGTGACAGCCTCACTAGATGTTCTAATCTCCATATCCACACCAGGAGATAGAACGTGTAAACCCCGGTGCTGTGGGTTATCAGAAGCATGGTGATCCTCGTCCTCAATAGCTGTGGTTCTCCCCTTTGTTGGTGGTTGTTGGGGAGGAGGAGAGGCATGCAGCTGAGTCAGCACGTTTGCAATGATAATGGTTGGACTTTGGTGGGCGGTTGCGTGGGGAGATGGGTAAGAGCAGTGTGCACCTGGGGAGAATGGTGCTCTTCAATGGCAATCTCCTCAAATGAGGAAGATCCCAGATTTGTGGGTACCCCTTCTGTGGTTGCTGCAGGCTCCTTTTGAGAGGAATCCTGAGCCGTTGTGGCTGGTGAAGTCATTGTATCCACTAAGGGGTTATAACCAGTTGATATAACCCGCGTTTGTGTTGCAGGGGCATCCTCAGGGACTCATTTCCCTGAGTAGCCTTTTTTGTCTTCTTTTTAGTGGGTTTGGTGGGGACTTTGGATTTGGAGGTGGTGGCTGTGGGTTCCAGCTGCGTGGGTTGACGCAGCTTGGCAGCCATTTTGAGTGATTGGTCAGAGTTGTGCCGGGAGTATACTTCAGGCAATACAGCTATAGCAAGGACTCCCAGGCCAACAAGTCCCTCAGCTTGAAGCTGGTTTTCAATTATGGCCATTATGAACCGAGGATATAAATCCAACGGTTAGCAAGTTGTTTTTGGGCCATATCCTTGAGCTCTAAAAATAGTATTTCAGAAAAATTTAAAGGTTGCTGCTCAAGGATGGAGTACATTACCTGTTGCCACCTTGTGGACATTTGATCCCATGATGAAGTCTTGGAGGCAAGGCATACATTTACCATATGAAATATGAGACGTTCGGCATCCGGGAAATGTTTCTTCAGTATGGTAGATGCACTCAGGTTACCCTGGTATCCATGGTGGGCAAATGATTGATCTGTTGTGCCCTTTGGATAACCAGTTGGGAAAGTGGCATCATCCAGATTAAGGGTTTGGCGAAGAGTGTCTAGAGTAATGACCACTTTTTGGCCATGGACAAACGATTGAAGAGACTCTGTGTCATTCTCCTCAGAGACCAAGGTGACGTTTGTCTAGAATTGGTTAAGTGATTCGACATATATGGTGGGATTTAAAAGCCATTTTGTAGGGTGACTGAACCATTAAATCAATGGCGTTGTGAAACTTGGTCCAGTATGGCGATTTGGTGAGACGTGCGACACAGTTGTGTCGTGGTTTTAGTTGCATGGTCGGCATTGATGAAGAGAGATTACAGAGTTTTTGAATGTTAGGTTTGAGAAGAGAAGATAAAAACTCTGAAGGTGGGATAAGGTATTTAAAGGATCGGGTTAGAAAACGACTGTAGGTTTTGGTGTGAGTCATCAGTTGTTGAAACTACTGATGACGTGGTATTAACTTTCAGAGGTTTGAAAAGGCTAACCGTATTGGTGTGATCAGCAGTTGTTATAAGACAACTGAAGACTTGGTTTTAACCGTCAGACGTTGAAACATCTGAAGTCTCTGATTTAGTCATCAGTAGTTATAAAACTACTGAAGACAGTTTTGACTTCAGCTGATGAAACAACTGAAGACTTGGTATTAGTCATCAGTAGTTGTGAAACTACTGAAGACAGTGGTTTTGTCAGCAATTGTTGTAAACAGCTGAAGACTTGGTGTTAGTCTTCAGTAGTTGTAAACTACTGAAGACATAGTTTTGGCTTCAGTTGTTTTAATGAAACATCAGTTGTAGAAACAACTGAAGAGTAATTACTCATCAACTGTTTTCGTCAATTCATAGCTTTTCAGCTGTTTCACACTGTCCTCAACACTTACTCATCAGACTTTTCATCTGCTTTTCAGGTGTTTCATAGGACATCAGTACTTATCTGAATTTCTGAAATCAATAGTTGTAGCTGCATCAACTGTTGTGACTACATCAGTTGTTGTAGCTACATCAGCTGTTTTAACAGATAAAGTACTTCAGTACTGGTGAGGTATGTAGCCTTCAGTAGTTATAAAAACTACTGAGGGTAAAAAAACTCATCAGTACTTATATGTGACAATAATGAATTAGTGATCATCGGTACTTGTGAGCTGAGATCATCAGTAGTTGTCACTTATTCTAGCTGCAACATACCAAGCCTTAACACCAGGTTGTGGAAAGTTGAACTATCCAAAGGCTTAGTAAAAATGTCTGCAAGCTCATCAGCACTAGGAACAAATTTTGGATCAATCAGACCTTTTTCAAAACAATCTCTAATAAAATGGTGTCTGATTTCAATATGTTTAGTCCTAGAGTGCTGGACAGGATTCTTTACAATACAAAGAGCTGAAGAGCTGTCCATTAACAATGGGGTCTTAGTCTCTGTTATGCCATAATCCAATAATTGGTTTTGAAGCCAGAGTACCTAAGATGTACAGCTTGCAGCGGCAATGTACTCTGCTTCAGCAGTTGATGTAGCAACTGAGGTCTGTTTCTTGCTCTGCCAAGAAATCAAGCAGTTGCCTAGGAATTGACATCCACCAGAAGTTGATTTCCTGGTCAACTTACACCTTGCATAGTCACTGTCAGAAAAAGCAACTAATTTACCGGAATGTCTAGTAGAATACCATAAACCTAGAAATGGAGTGCCTTGCAGATATCTAAAGATCCTCTTGACTGCAATCAAATAAGACTCCTTAGGTGCAGCTTGAAATCTAGCATAAACACATGTAGCAAACATAATATCTGGTCTAGAAGCTGCTAAATACATCAAGGACCCAATCATACATCTGTAAAGTGTTTCATCAACCACTTTACCTTTCTGATCTGTATCCAGTTGTGTGGTGCTACACATGGGGGTAGAACAGGGCTTACAGTTTTGTAAATCAAACTTTTCCAAAAGATCTTTTGTCTATTTGGACTGATGAATGAAAATTCCATCAGCCTTTTGTTTGATTTGTAAACCTAGAAAGAACTGTAATTCTTCCATGGCACTCATTTCAAACTTCTGTTGCATCAACTTTGTAAAGGCATCACACAACTGTGGATCAGAGGATGTAAAAATAATATCATCTACATAAATTTGAACAAGTAGATTATGCTACCCCGCTTTCTTAATGAATAAAGTATTATCTATGGAGCCTCTAGTGAAATTATTTTCCAGAAGAAAGTTTGATAATGTCTCATACCAGGCTCTAGGAGCTTGTTTCAACCCATAAAGAGCCTTATCAAGCTTATACACCCAATTAGGATGTTTATTGTCCTCAAAGCCTGGTGGTTGACATACATAAACCTCTTCTTTAATTTTCCCATACAAAAATGCACTTTTGACATCCATTTGAAAAACTTTAAGGTTTTGATAAGCAGCATAAGCTAAAAACAATCGAATTGCTTCCAGTCTGGCTACAGGGGCAAAGGTTTCATCATAATCAATACCTTCTTCTTGTGCAAACCCCTGAACAACCAGTCTGGCCTTGTTCTTAACAATAAGCCCATTTTCATTAGTTTTGTTCCTAAACACCCATTTAGTGCCTATTGCACACTTACCTGGAGGTAGAGGAACCAGTTCCCACACTTGCTGTTTCTTGAACTGAAGAAGCTCAAGCTGCATGGCATCAACCCATCCATTGTCCTTTAAAGCAATGTGATAATTCTTTGGCTCTTGCTGACTCATGAAGAGAGCATAGCAGCAGAAATTTGACAACTGACTTCTTGTTGATACGCCAGCAGTGATATCACCAATGATTTGAGACATAGGGTGATTCTTCAGATCTTGTTGATACACAATGAGATCTGTGCAAGTGTTTGTAGCAGGCTCAGCAGCAACAGATGGTGATGGTGAATCCTTTCCTTGAAACCAATCAGCGGATGGTAATTCAAAGGAAGTTGAATTTGAAGAAATCTCATCAGCATTTGTTGTGGATGGTGCTACTGGAGCTACAGGACCATCAGGTCTAGCTGAATCAGGCAGTTGATCACTAAACCTGAAGAGGTGAGTACTGCTATCATCATCATCATCAGCACCAGCAGAACCACCAGGTGGTGAACTTTTGACAGGAGCAACAGTAGGAGTTTGATAAGGAACATATTGCAGTATGTCCAAATCAAATATCTCCACAGGACTTTGTGGAATCTTGTCCTTGGAGATTCATTAAACTTAACATGTAGAGTCTCTTCAACCATCTTTTTTCTACAGTTGAAGACTCTGTATGCTTTGCAAGTTGATGAATAACCAACAAAGTACCCTGCATCCACCTTAGGATCAATTTTTTGGAGTTGATCCCGTGTGTTGAGAATGAAACAAGGACACCCAAATGCTCTGAAGAATGAAATTAGAGGGGCCAAATGATGAAGAACTTCATATGGAGTCTTCATCAACCTCTGATTTACTAGAACTCTATTTTGTACATAGCAAGCTGTATTGACAGCTTCAGCCCAAAAAGTCATTGGCAGTCCAGAATCAGCCAACATGGACCTTGCAGCTTCAATAAGGGTCATGTTCTTTCTCTCCACTACTCCATTTTGCTCAGGAGTTCTTGGGATGCTATACTGCCTCTTGATTACCTTTGATAAGTAAAACGCATCAACTGTGTGGTTTCTGAATTCAGTACCATTGTCACTCCTCACACACTTAACTGGTAGGGAATACTGCTTCTCAACGTGTAACACAAAGTTCATAATGGACTGCGCAGCCTCATCCTTTGAATGCAAGAAGAAAGTCCATACAAATCTGGAGTAATCATCCACAACTAGCAACAGTATTTCTTCTTAGCCATACTCATCACTCTCACAGGACCAAAGAGATTCATGTGAAGAAGCTGTAAGCAGGCAGTGGACTTAGGTTCTTCTATGGAGGGAAATGAAGCTTTGTGCTATTTTCCTTTTAAACAAGCAGTGCAGTTATCTTCACACTTGAACTCCTTCATAGGCAGCCCCCTTACTAAACCATGGTTTATCGGCTGATTTATGTTTTTGAGATTAACATGACCCAGCCTTCTATGCCATAGAATAGATTCTTGAGGGGAAGCCTTGGAAAATAGGCAAGGATGGCCTTTGAGATCTATTTTCTTGGAAAGATCTAAGGCATACACTCTTCCTGTGCTGTTGGCCTTTAGGAGAGTGTGTTCATCCAACACCTTATCAATCAAACTTAGAACTTTGGATGACAAAATCCGACAATTCTGACTGGTGAAAAGAGCAACATGGCCTTTGTCACACATTTGACTGACACTCAAGAGGTTGTACTTGAGATTTTCCACATGGTTAACATCATCAAACTTTATTTCCCCATTGGAAACAAAGCCTTTGCCGATGATGTAACCCTTTGCATCATTGCCAAATGACACAAACCCCTTCCTTCCTTGAGAGTAGTCATTAAGAAGTGATCTGTTTCCTGTCATATGCATGGATCCTCCACTGTCTACATACCAGATGCCTTTGAGGTTTGTTGAAGAACCCTGCAAAATACAACAAATTAGTTAGATTTTGAGACCCAAACCTTTTTGGTTTTGGGCCTGTTCTCATCAACAGATGGTAAACTAACATGTTTGTTGGAAATAACAGCCTGAGAGGAAGAAACTGGTGAAGAAAAGGAATCCTTTGGCTTCGACCTCCTTTCCTGTGGTTTCAACATAGGAACATCTAATTGGTTAACTCTTCCCAATAGATGTTGAACCATCATAACCAGCTGTGTCTGATTTTGTGATAAGGCTTTCAGCTCTTCAGACACATTGGCATTGGAGTTTGATAAGTTCCTATGTTGCCCCTTCTTCTTTTGAGCAATCTTAGCTGTTACCTGTTTAACCCCTTCCTTTTTGGATTTCTTTTTGGACTTAAAGGTTACATGATTTGATGTTGCTGGTACAAATGTGGCTTCAAACTCAGTTTTCATTTTAACCATTTTCTCTTTACTTTCCTCTTTATGTTTGAGTTTGGATCCCCTTTTGTACCAACAATCATTTGCAAGATGATTGAACAAACCACATACTTCACATGGTTTCTTCTTCATCTTATGTTGATCATCAACTAAATAGAATGAAACTACTGAAGACTTGCTCTTCAGTACTTTGGAAGCATTATTTGCTTTCTTGACTTCCTCTTTAGTAGTCTTCAAACTCTTTCTACTAACAGTTTTCTTCTCTTCAGTGCTGACAGTAGTTGGAGTTTGAACTTCAGGTGTTAAATCTTGCTCTCCAGTCCTTTCAGGACTTCTAGAAATAGCTCCTGAGTTGATCATCTCTTTGATCATGTGAGTGTCAGCAGTGGAACCATCAACATCAGCTGATGGTTCTGAGAGGGCTTAGTGCTGACTTCAACTTTTTATGATGCTCTATCAAAAAGTGAATCACATGATGAGGTGGATTGGTTATTGCTTTCTCCATCAGATTTCACTTCTGCTCTTGAAGCAAAATCTGTAGGAGGAGCAGTGTGATTATAACCAATACCAAACTTCACATTGGAAGCAGATTGCTTACTAAGAAGCATTTCAAAACCTTTGCATGATTGTACCCATCGATCACACTCTACCTGGGTGATTGTAAGGGTTTCTTTGAGACTTCTCTGGTCTTCCAGAAGAACCTCTAGCTTGGCCTTTTCATCATTTAATTGGCATTTAAGCTTATAAATCTCATTAGTTTTACTATTAAGAGCAGACTCAAACTCAGTTTTTCTTTTGGGAATGGTTTTCTCAAACTCAAGTTTTTGATTTATTAATTCTACATTTGCCTCTCTAATGGTGACAAAGGCAGCAATGCATGATTCAGAACATAACTTGGCTTTAGCCTCTGAAGATACCTGAGTTACCTGTGAAGATGATGCACTTGAGCAGGAACCCTCTGTAGACTCCAGGGCCATGAGAGCCAGATTCCCAAAAGGACTGTCACCACTATGTTGACCAGCACCTGTGAACAGTTGTTCATGACCAGACATGTCATCTGGTAAACTACTCCAGTCAACAACTCCAGGGGTGAAGAAGCTATGTTGTTGAGGTTGAGGAGGTTGATGAGATTGAGATGGTTGAGGTTCTGGTAGTGCATGAGGTTGTGGTACTATAGGAACTTGAAGTTGATTTGACTGTGGCATGTAATAACAAGGGTAAGGATATGGCATTTGACCCTGAGGAACAAAATATGCGAGAGATTGTGGTTGAGAATGATGACTAGAATTGACAGGATGTTGCCCTCTGTGTTGTTGACTATTGCCAGGGAAAGTCACAAAAGGTGCAGAGGAATTAGATCCAGATGATCTGCATTCTCTAGCAAAGTGTCCAAGCCTGTGGCATTTGTGACACTTCAACTTACTCTTGTCAAAACCAACTTTGGTTTTGCTAGAGAGTCCTGGGAACTTTCTTCCAGTTCTTTTGTAGAACTTCTGAGATCTGATATTTATCAAGGCCATTTGGCTCAAAATATCCATCTCTTCTAAGTCATCATCAGCAATCCCCTTGAGATCATCCATGATGAAGCATAGATTGTCATTATTACACCCAGTAAACTGACTATCAACACTCACAAACGCAGAATCAGAAGTGTTTGAGGATAAATCAATATGCTCATCATACTGGCATTCAGATGAAGCATATTCTAACTCATGACCAACCAAGGCAGTGTTGCCTGGTACAAAGTCTTCAGTGAGCTTTCCAGATGAAGACAGTTTTCGTTTCTGTTCTATCTCTCTCTCAAATGTGAGCAATTTCCCATGGAGTTGGGTGAGAGATAGTTTGTCCAAATTTACACTAGAGCGTAGGACAATAGTATATGTGTCCCATCTCTCAGGCAGTGATCTGAGAAATCTGTTATTCATCTGGATATTGGTGTACTCAAGTTTGACCATTTTTAATTCAGAGATCAAACAAGAGAACCGCTCTGTTGGACCAAAAGAACCAATGAGCCTGATCAGAGAAACCTCTAAGTCCCACAGGACATCACAACAGCTGAAGAAGACCTGATCAGCTGTTCTACAAAGTCTGAAGAATACAACTGCTGAAGTACGTCTGAAGTACTGAAGACAAAGACTGAGACAACAGCTGAAGATCTAAAGTCTGAAGACTTCAACAAGTACTGAAGACAAAGACTAAAGATCAACAGCTGAAAGACAAAGTCTGATGTTCAAGTACTGAACATCAGCTGTTGCTAACAGCTGATGACAACAGCTGAAGAGGGCTTCTTCAGTTGTTGTGATGGTTTTTCTTCATCAGTAGTTTTCTTTTCCTTTCAGTAGTTTGTTTACTTTTCTTTTCAGTACTTGTAAACAACTGAAGAGGTTGTTCTTCAGTTGTTGTAGTATTAGTAGTTTTATGTTTTTTAGTAGTTGTAAATAAGATGTTTAACACTTAGGAACATTTGTAAGAAGATGTCAGTTGTTGACATCTTCAGTAGTTGTTAAACATCAGTAGTTATAAAACGGTTACATGTCACTTTCAAGTGACATCAGCCTACGTCACTCTTTCCTTTATAAGGAAGGATGACTCACCTGTAATCGTGCCTTTGAGGCCGACAATCTTAATGCAATATTCCTTTTGTCGGATATTTCTCTCTCTATAACAAAATTCTTTTATCGTTTTATATCGAATGTTCTTGCTTGAATTTGTCTAATTCTGAGCTATTCCGCTGCTATATCTGTTCAATCGATTAAACCAAGAGGCTGAGATCCTAACAATTGGTATGAGAGCAGGTTAATCATTGATCGATCTAACCATTGATCATTGAAACTGTTCTATCGCTCTAAGTTTAATCGAATTAGCAAATTCGCAAGGATCTGTTATAGAGATTGAGAGTGTATCGCTTCTGGCCGTTTCATTTGAGGTTCTGTGTGGTTCTGAGCTAAATTTATTGTGATTTACTTGAATCTGTCTGAATTTCCACAATGACTACTTCTTCGAATGATCCTTTCAATACTGGATCCTCTACCAAGCCTCCGATCTTGGTGAGGAATGAGTATAACATTTGGCAAAGAAGATTGCTCCATCACCTGTCTGTCAATAGCTCAGGTTGTTGGACATCTGTGGTACATGGACCACATAAGCCAATGGTGAATGATCCGGAAACAAACCAGTTGGTTCCGAAGAAGAAGGAGCAATACTCCGATGAGGACAAGAAGTTGTTTGAAATCGATGCAAAAGCCCATGGAATTTTGGCTATGGCTATTCCTAATGAGATTTACTCTGGGCTTCTGCATTGTGAGTCTGCTCATGACCTCTGGAAAGCCATCAAAGAACAATTTGGTGGTACTGATGAGGTTTTAGCAAACAACAGGGAAATCCACGCCCAACAATATGAGACTTTCTCTCATAGAAAGGGTGAGACTCTGACTCAACAATTTGAGCGGTTTTCATGTTTAATCTCTGAATTGAAAATGGTTAAACATGAATATACCAGGAGTCAGATGAACCATAGATTCCTAAGATCATTGCCTGAGAGATGGAACACATATACCATTGTTCTACGCTCAAATGCTGATGTTGATCGCCTATCTCTCACCCAACTTCATGGGAAACTGCTTACATTCGAGAGAGAGATAGAGCAGAAAAGGAAATTGGTTTCATCTGGCAAGCTTACTGAGGATTTTGTCCAAGGGAACACTGCCCTGTTTGGACATCAAGAGTCAGAATATGCGTCATCTGAAAGCCAGTATGATGAGCATATTGATTTCTTTACAAACACTTCTGAGCCTGCCTTTGTGAGTGTTGATAGTTATTCTGCTGGTAGTAATAGTGACAATCTATGTTTCATCATGCATGATCTCAAGGGGATTGCTGATGATGACTTAGAAGAGATGGATATTTTGAGCCAAATGGGCTTGATAAATATTAGATCTCAGAAGTTCTACAAAAGAACTGGAAGAAAATTCCCAGGACTCTCTGGCAAAACCAAAGTTGGTTTTGACAAGAGTAAGTTGAAGTGCCATAAATGCCACCGGCTTGGACACTTTGCAAGAGAATGTAGATCATCTGGATCTAACTCTCCTGCACCTTTTGTGACTTTCCCTGGCAATAGTCAACAAAACAGAGGGCAACAACCTGTCAATTCTGGTTATCATCATCAACCACAATCTCCTGCATATTTTGTTCCACAGGGGCCAATGCCATATCCATACCCCTGCTATTACATGCCACAACCAGGCCAGGTTCAAGCACCCACTGCTCAGCAACCACATGCACTCCCTGAGCCTCAACCATCCCAATCTCATCAACCTAATCAACCTCAACAACACAGCTTCTTCACACCAGGAGTTGTTGACTGGAGCAGTTTACCAGATGATGTGTCTGGTAATGAACAACTGTTCTCAGGTGCTGGTCAACATGGTGGTGAACATCCTTTTGGAAATCTAGCTCTCATGACTTTGGAATCCTCTGATGGATCATCTTCAAGTACCTCTTCAACAAAGGTATCACAGGTATCCTCTGAGGCTAAGGCCAAATTATGTTCTGAAACTTGCATAGCAGCATTTGCCTCTATTAGAGAAGCAAATGTGGCTTTAATCAAAAAAAATGTAGAGCTAGAACAAACAATTTCCAAAAATAAAGCTGAGTTTGAGTCTGTGCTGAAAGAAAAAACTGATGAGATTTACAAATTAAAATGCCAAATCTCTGATGATAAGGCTAGGGAGGATGTACTCTTAGAGAAGTACAAAGACCTCAAAGATACTCTTGCTGTCACTCAGGTAGAGTGTGATCGATGGGTACAATCTTGCAAGGGCTTTGAAATGCTCTTAGTAAGCAAACAGCTTCCAATGTGAAGTTTGGAATTGGTTATAATCACACTGCTCCTCCTACAGATTTTGCTTCAAGAGCAGGAGTAGAATCTGATGGAGAAAGTAATGACCAATCCACCTCATCATGTGACTCACTACTTGATAAAGCACCATCAGTAGTTGAAGTCAGTAGTAATCCCTCTGTGAACCTATCAGCTGATATTGATGGTTCAACTGCTGACACTCACATGATCAATGAGTTGATCAACCCAAGTGTTATCCCTAGAAGTACTGAAGGTACTGGAGAGCAGGGGATAACATCTGGAGTTCAAATCCCAATAACTGACAGCACTAAAGAGAAGAAAACTGTTAGTAGGAAGGATTTGAAGCCTACTAAGGGAGTTGACAAGAAGGCAAAAAGTGCTTCTAAACTGCTAAAGAGCAAGTCTTCAGTAGTTTCATCTTCCTCAATTGATGATCAACAGAAGATGAAGAAGAAACCATGTGAAATATGTGGTCTATTCAATCATCTCACAGATGATTGTTGGTACAAAAAGGGATCCAAACTCAAACAAAAGGAGAAAATTAAAGAAAACTTGGCTGAAATGAAAACTGAGTTTGAGTCCAAGTTTGTACCAGCAGCATCAAATCCTGTTACTCCTATGTCCAAAAAGAAATCTAAAAGGGAAGGAGTGCAACGGGCAATAGCTGAGGTTGCTCAAAAGAAGATGGTGCAACACAAGAACTCATCATCAAACACCAATACCAATGTGTCTGAAGAGCTGAAAGCTCTTTCCCAGAATCAGACACAACTGGTAATGATGGTTCAACATCTGTTGGGAAGAGTTAACCAACTTGATGGCCCTGTGTTGAAACACCAGAAAAGGAGATCCAAGCCAAAGGATTCCTCTTCTACACCATCTCCTTCACCTCAAGCTATTGAGCCCAATAAACCTGTTAGTTTACCATCTATTGATGAGACCAGGCCCAAAACCAAAAAGGTTTGGGTCTCCAAAACTAACTGATTGTTTATTAATGCATGTCTCTTTCACATGCCAAAGTAGCATCTGGTATGTAGATAGTGGGGGATCTATGCATATGACTGGGAACAACTCACTTCTTAATGACTACTCTCTAGGAAGGAAGGTTTTGTTTCCTTTGGCAATGATGCAAGAGGTTACATCATCGGGAAGGGCTTTGTTTCCAATGGGGAAATAAGGTTTGATGATGTCAACCATGTGGAAAATCTCAAGTATAACCTCTTGAGTGTCAGTCAATTGTGTGACAAAGGCCATGTTGCCCTTTTCACAAGCCAGAACTGCAGGATTCTGTCATCCAAAGTTCTGAGTTTGATTGACAAGGTATTGGATGCTCACACTCTCCTGAAGGCCAACAGGACAGGAAGAGTGTATGCCTTAGATCTTTCCAAGAAAATTGATCTCAAAGGCCATCCTTGCCTATTTTCCAAGGCCTCTCCTCAAGAATCTAATCTATGGCATAGAAGGCTGGGACATGTTAACTTCAAGAACATGAATCAGCTGATACACCATAGTTTAGTAAGGGGAATGCCTATGAAGGAGTTCAAGTGTGAAAACAACTGCACTGCTTGTTTAAAAGGAAAACAGCACAAGGTTTCATTTCCACCTATTGAAGAACCAAAGTCCACTGCCTGCTTACAACTTCTTCACATGGATCTCTTTGGTCCTGTGAGAGTGATGAGCATGGCACAGAAGAAATACTGTCTGGTAATTGTGGATGATTACTCCAGATTTGTATGGACTTTCTTTCTACATTCAAAGGATGAAGCTGCACAGAAGATCATAAACTTTGTGTTGTATGCTGAGAAGCAGTATTCCCTCTCAGTCAAGTGTATTAGAAGTGACAATGGAACAGAATTCAGGAGCAATACACTTGATGAGTTCTACCTTTCCAAGGGAATAAAGAGACAGTTTAGTATTCCAAGAACTCCTGAACAGAATGGAGTTGTGGAGAGAAAGAACAGGACCCTCATTGAAGCTGCAAGGTCTATGTTGGCTGATTCTGGACTGCCATTGACCTTTTGGGCTGAAGCTGTCAACACAGCATGCTATGTGCAGAATAGAGTGCTAATAAATCAGAGGTTGATGAAGACTCCATATGAAGTTCTACATCATTTGGCCCCTCTCATTTCATTCTTTAGAGCATTTGGGTGTCCCTGTTTCATTCTCAACACAAAGGATCAGCTCCAGAAATTTGATCCTAAGGTGGATGCAGGGTACTTTGTTGGTTATTCATCAACTTGCAAGGCACACAGAGTCTTCAACTGCAGAACAAAGATGGTTAAAGAGACTCTACATGTCAAGTTCAATGAATCTCCAAAGGACAAGATTCCACAAAGCCCTGTGGAGCTCTTTGATTTGGACATACTGCAATATGTTCCTTATCAATCTCCTGCTGTTGCTCCTGTCAACAGTTCACCACCTGGTGTTACTGCTGAAGATGATGATGATAGTAGTAATCACCTCTTCAGGTTTAGTGACCAACTGCCTGAGTACTCTAAACCTGATGCTCCTGTAGCTCCAGCAGCACCATCCACAACAAATGCTGATGAGATTTCTGCATCCTCAACTTCATTTGAGTTGCCACCATCTTCATGGTTTCAAGAATCTGCATCAACATCAGCTGCTGCTGAAAGTCCTACAAACACTTGCACAGATTTGATTGTTTACCAAGAGCTGAAAAATCACCCAATGTCTCAAATCCTTGGTGATATCAATGCTGGTGTTTCAACCAGAAGCCAGTTGTCCAATTTCTGCTTCTATGCTCTCTTCATCAGTCAGCTAGAGCCAAAGAACTATCATGTAGCTTTGAGAGACATTGGATGGGTTGAAGCCATGCAGCTTGAGCTTCTTCAGTTCCAGAAACAGCAAGTGTGGGAGCTTGTTCCTCTACCCCCAGGTAAGTGTGCAATAGGCACTAAATGGGTGTTTAGGAATAAAACTGATGAAAATGGGCTAATTGTTAAGAACAAGGCCAGACTGGTTTTGCAGGGGTTTGAACAAGAAGAAGGTATTGATTATGATGAAACCTTTGCCCTGTAGCCAGACTGGAGGCAATTAGATTGTTTTTAGCCTATGCTGCACTCCACAATCTTAAAGTTTTTCAAATGGATGTCAAAAGTGCTTTTCTATATGGTAACATAAAAGAAGAAGTTTATGTGTGTCAACCACCAGGCTTTGAGGATAATAAGCACCCAGAATGGGTATATAAGCTTGATAAAGCTCTTTATGGGTTGAAACAAGCACCTAGAGCCTGGTATGAGACCTTATCAAACTTTCTTCTACAGAATAATTTCACTAGAGGCTCCATAGATAAAACTTTGTTTATTAAGAAGGTGGATCAGCATAAGCTACTTGTTCAAATTTATGTTGATGATATTATATTTGCATCCTCTGATCCCCAATTGTGTGAGGATTTCCAAAACTTAATGCAACAGAAGTTTGAAATGAGTGCAATGGGAGAATTACAGTTCTTTCTAGGTTTGCAAATCAAACAAAAAGCTGATGGAATTTTCATTCATCAGTCTAAATATACAAAAGATCTTTTGAATAAGTTTGATTTACAAAACTGTAAACCCTGTTCTACTCCCATGTGCAACACCACACAATTGGATGTTGATCAGAAAGGTAAAGGTGTTGATGAAACCCTTTACAGATGTATGATTGGTTCCTTGATGTATTTAACAGCTTCTAGACCAGATATTATGTTTGCTACATGTGTTTGTGCTAGATTTCAGGCTGCACCTAAGGAGTCTCATCTGATTGTAGTCAAGAGGATCTTTAGATATCTGCAAGGTACACAATCTCTAGGCTTATGGTATTCCACCGGACATTCTTGCAAATTAGTTGCTTTCTCTGATAGTGACTATGCAGGGTGTAAGTTGACCAGGAAATCAACTTCTGGTGGATGTCAATTCCTAGGCAACTGTTTGATTTCTTGGCAGAGTAAGAAACAAACATCTGTTGCTACATCCACTGCTGAAGCCGAGTACATTGCTGCTGCAAGTTGTACATCCCAAGTACTCTGGCTTCAGAATCAACTTTTGGATTATGGCATTACAGAGACTATGACTCCATTATTAATGGATAGTGCTTCAGGTCTTTGCATTGTCAAAAATCCAGTCCAGCACTCTAGGACCAAACATATAGAAATTAGACATCATTTTATAAGAGATTGTTTTGAAAAGGGTCTAATTAATCCTATGTTTGTGTCTAGTGCTGATGAGCTTGCAGACATTTTTACTAAGCCTTTGGATAGTTCAACTTTCCACAACCTGGTGTTAAGGCTTGGTATGCTGCAGCTAGAATAAGTGACAACTACTGATGATCTCAGTAATTACTGATGATCATTGGTAACCATGTCACATATAAGTACTGATGAGTTATTTTACCCTCAGTAGTTTTTATAACTACTGAAGGCTAAATGCTTTAAGTACTGTGCTTTATCTGTTCTAAACTACTGATGTAGTTACAACTACTGAAATCAGTAGAAACAGATAAGTACTGATGTCCTATGAAACAACTGAAAACAGCAAAAAGGCTGATGAGTAAGTGTTGAGGACAGTATGAAACAGCTGCAAGGCTATGAATTGACGACAACTACTGATGAGTACTCTCTCTTCAGTAGTTCACAAACTGCTGTTTCTTCATAAACAACTGAAGCAATACCATGTCTTCAGTAGTTTCACAACTACTGATGACTAACACCAAGTCTTCAGTTGTTTACAACAACTGATGGCAAAACCACGGTCTTCAGTAGTTTCACAACTACTGATGACTAATACCAAGTCCTCAGTTGTTTACTCATCTGAAGTCCAACTTGTCTTCAGTAGTTTTTAAAAACTACTGATGCCTAAATCAGAGACTTCAGTTGTTTCAACGTCTGATTGTACACACCATGTCTTCAGTTGTTTTATAACTGCTGACCACACCAATACCATCAGTCGTTTCAAACCTCTGAAAGTTAATACCACGTCATCAGTTGTTTCAAATACTAATGACTAACACCAAAACCTTCAGTCGTTTCATACCCGTACCCTATATATATCTGATCCCTCTTTCAGAGTTTTTCATTCTTGCACGACCTAAAATTTCAAAAGCTCTGAAAACCTTTCACCTTCATTAATGGCGACCATGCAACTCAAGCCTCGACACAACTGTGTCGCGTACCTCACTAAATCGCCCTTCTGGACCAAATTCGATAATGCTATAGATCTTATGGTCCAATCACCACTGAAAACGGCTTTCCTCCTAAATCCAATCATTTCTGCCGATTCGCTACATCAGTTTTGGACGAATGCCACTGTTAATGGAGAATCTATCCATTCGTCCATCAACTCTCATAAGGTGGTCATCTCTACTGCTACCATCCGCCAGATATTACTATTAGATGATGCTGCCTACCCTGTTGGATATCCTAAGCGCCAACTTGATCTTTCATTTGGACAACATGGATATCAAGGTGATCTTAGTGCTTCGACTATCCTGAAGAAACATTTTCCAGATGCTGAACGCTTGATATTTCATATGGTAAATGTTTGCCTGGCCCCGAAGACTTCTTCTTGGGATCAACTGTCTTCCAGATGGCAACAGGTACTGTTCTCTATCCTTGAACAAGAACCACTAAACTTTTCTGAAATAATTTTTCTTGAAATCAAGGATATGGCCACAAAACCACTTTCTAACCGTTGGATACTATATCCTCGGTTTATAATGGCCATAATAGAGAATCAGCTTTCTGCTGAGGGACTAGTTGGTCTGGGAGTCCCTGCTTTGGCTGTATTGCCGGAGGTATACTCCC
This sequence comes from Flaveria trinervia, assembly GCA_025506515.1. NCBI lineage: Eukaryota > Viridiplantae > Streptophyta > Magnoliopsida > Asterales > Asteraceae > Flaveria > Flaveria trinervia. Next base: position 23,075,671 of record CM046458.1, read on the forward strand.
GACACAACACTGACCAAACTCTTAAACAGGCTGCCAAGTTGCGCAAACCCACGCAGCTGGAACCCACAGCCTCCACTTCCACATCCAAAGTCCCCTCCAAACCCACAAAGAAGAAGCCTAAGAAGGCTACTCAGGGAGTTGAGTCCCCTGAGGATGCTCCTGCTGCACCAACGCAGGTTATCTCTACTGGAAATAACCCCCCAGTAGAGACTATGACTCCACCAACCGAAGCCGCTCAGGTTTCCTCTCAAAAGGAACCTGATGCAACCACTCAAAGGGAAGCCACACTGCTGGGATCCTCCTCACTTGAGGGGATTACCATTGAAGAGCACCACTCGTCCCGGGTGCACACTGCTTCTACACCCTCTCCTGATGCAACCGCCCCTCAAAGCCCTACAATAATTGTTGCAAAAGTGCTGACGCAGTTGCATTCCTCACCCCCCACCCAGACACCAATTACTACTGGGATAACCTCAACACCTGAGGGGGAGGATCACAATGCTTCTGTCAACCCACAGCACAGGGGTTATCATGTTTCATCTCCTGGTGTAGACAAGGAGGTGCGACCTACTGGTGAGGCTGCCACTGCCCCTGACTCAGCAAATGACCAGGATGCAGTTGGTAACGTCTCTAAGACCTCACCAGTGGCAACAGCTGATGAAGGACATAGTCCTGAGGCTGGAAGTCCCCAGAACCAAGAACCAGGGGCACATGCTATAATTGATCTACACTCAAGGCATGTTAATCCTGACTCTGTCAGGAGGTCAGGTGATTCAGTATCAACTGATGATGACCTGAGCTTCTTCTATGATGTAGTTGCTCAAAACACCATCCTAGAGGATGAGGTTAGCAGACTCAAAGAGCTGTTGGCCAAGATGTCTCAGGATGAAAGTCCATCTGCCACCACAATACACCCACAGATGGCACCTTCTTCTGAAGGTCCCCTACACACTGAACCAATACATACTTCCAAGCCACCAGCCTCTGTTTTTGGCACTGATTCTCAGGAACAGACCCATCCTGATCAATCAGCTGCTAACCTTCAAAAATCCCTACCTCTCATCACTCCCATGATCACAGATATAGTGATCAAAGCCATTGATGAGAGGCTTCCTACAATAATACAACCCCTGGTGGAGGAGTTGGTGACGAAATCCCTTTCTACTGCTCAAACCCTTGCACCCAATGCAACCAAAAAGGGGAGAGTCAGTCAGTTAAAGGAAAAAGGAAGAGGACAGATGGGGAGAAGGAGAAAGAATCAGAGAAGGTAAATGAGAAGGAGAAGGAGAGTGAGAAGAGAGCTGAAGTGAATGAAAGTCAAAAAGACTTTCATGTCACATATCAAAAGAGGAAAGGAGAGTCTGAGAAGGAGAAGGAGCTGAATTATATGGTGAAAGAAGCTGATGCCAACCATAACCGTTCAATGGATAAAATCATTGAACAGTTATATAGGCAGGGTTTTGACATCCAACAACTAGACTTCGAGATCAGAAGGTTGGAGACAGAGGAGATCAACTCAAGATGGGCTAGTTATGATGCCTTAGAAGAGAAAGACTGGAGATAATGATTAGATTTATAGCCAAATACTTGGAAGATCTCTAATAGAAATAAGGGCCTGGACCAGGGACAACATCTTGGCAATAACCACCAAGATTTGTTCGTCTGAAGCATACTCCAAAGGTTTAGTGATTGAGGCATTGAATGAAGCTGGGGTTGGGAACCGAAAAGAACTGACAAAATTTACTAAAGCCTCCCTTACAGCCAAAATGCTAAAACAGTCTGAAAAGCCTCTATCCTCAAAATCACTACCTCCACAACCCACTAAAACAACCCCGTTACCCTCTAAACCAACCATCCAACCCACAAAACCAAATCCTTTACCCCCAAAACCCACTGCCAGTGATGTACCTAGACAAAAGAAAAGAAAGGTACTGAGGCCTGATGAAGATGAAGAGGAGGATGAAGACAGACTGCCACTCTCTACAGTTATCACTTTGCCTAAGGCTAATCCAATGTCCATCACTCCTGCTTCTCAAATGCATGATGTGATGATAAAGATTGAAGAGGAACAGATGCAAAGACATGATGAGGAAATGCTAAAAAGCATTGACAAAGCATATGCTACATCCTCTTCAATGATTAGCATGAAGAAAGAAGTATTAAGATTGTACACCCTTGCTAATACCTTTCAATACCAAAGGGAAAAAGTAAGGATATGGCCTGATCCTAGGGTGGCACACCGGATTGTCAAGAAAGAAATTCCTTCAAAATACAAGGGCCAAGTGAAGAGGGTTGTCGACGAAGACATCACTGTGGTTCTTGTAGTGTCCCCTTGGGAAATCGTAGAAGAGTTCAAGAAAGCCTATGAAGCCAAACAACCACCTCAAAAGATGTTGGAGAACAAAATCATAAAGAAGGGATTGGTTTACAAAAGACTTGAAAACTTCAAACAAGAAGAGCTCAACCTGCTCTTAGAAGGGACTCATCCAGATGAGTTTGCTTATAGACAAATAACCACGGTTGAGCTCAAGAATGGAAAACAGGCCAAGTACATATCTGAAGTGTATGGCCGAGAAGGACTATTTGATGGTGTGCCCGAGGTGCTGACAATGGATGAGCAGATCATGTTTCTAAGGGCTTACACCAGGGAATCATATAGGCTGATACACGGGAAGTAGATCTCATGGTTGGGGTAACAGCTCGTGTCCAAGTCCCCAATACAGAGCTCCCAACCATATCATGCAAAAAAGATCATCAGAGACTTCTTCCCAGGCCGGTGCTGAAAAAGGGTCACTTCTCATCTGATCAAGAGGATAAAAAGACCAATCTATCTGCCAAAATAAGTGGGACTCGTCAATAACATAGAGGTTTTGGCTGCATTGGTTCAGGGGGAGTTTGTTGGACCAAAAGAACCAATGAGCCTGATCAGAGAAACCTCTAAGTCCCACAGGACATCACAACAGCTGAAGAAGACCTGATCAGCTGTTCTACAAAGTCTAAAGAATACAACTGCTGAAGTACGTCTGATGTACTGAAGACAAAGACTGAGACAACAGCTGAAGATCTAAAGTCTGAAGACTTCAACAAGTATTGAAGACAAAGACTGAAGATCAACAGCTGAAAGACAAAGTCTGATGTTCAAGTACTGAAGACATCAGCTGTTGCTAACAGCTGATGACAACAGCTGAAGAGGGCTTCTTCAGTTGTTGTGATGGTTTTTCTTCATCAGTAGTTTTCTTTTCCTTTCAGTAGTTTGTTTACTTTTCTTTTCAGTACTTGTAAACAACTGAAGAGGTTGTTCTTCAGTTGTTGTAGTATCAGTAGTTTTATGTTTTTCAGTAGTTGTAAATAAGATGTTTAACACTTAGGAACATTTGTAAGAAGATGTCAGTTGTTGACATCTTCAGTAGTTGTTAAACATCAGTAGTTATAAAACGGTTACATGTCACTTTCAAGTGACATCAGCCTACGTCACTCTTTCCTTTATAAGGAAGGATGACTCACCTGTAATCGTGCCTTTGAGGCCGACAATCTTAATGCAATATTCCTTTTGTCGGATATTTCTCTCTCTATAACAAAATTCTTTTATCGTTTTATATCGAATGTTCTTGCTTGAATTTGTCTAATTCTGAGCTATTCCGCTGCTATATCTGTTCAATCGATTAAACCAAGAGGCTGAGATCCTAACACGCTCAAACTGTTGAGTCAGTGTCTCACCCTTTCTATGAGAGAATGTCTCGTATTGTTGGGCAAGGATTTCTCTATTATTTGCCAAGACCTCATCTGTTCCTCCAAATTGTTCTTTCAAGGCATTCTAGAGGTCATGGGCAGTTTCATGATGCATTAGCCTAGAATAGATTTCATTGGGCAGTGCCATGGCCAGAATTCCATGGGCTTTTGCATCAATCTCAAACAATTTCTTATCCTCACCTGAGTATTGCTCCTTCCTCTTCGGAACCATTTGATTGGTTTCCGGGTTATTCACCATAGGCTTGTGTGGACCATGTACCACTGATGTCCAACAACCTGCGTTGTTAACCAACAGGTGATGGAGCATTCGTCGTTGCCATATGTTATACTCATTCCTAACCAGCATTGGAGTCTTGGTTGAGGAACTAGTATTGTGAGGATCATTGGAAGGAGTAGTCATTTTCAGTTCAAATACAATTTAATTCAAGCTTTTAAACGTTTTTACATAGACCACAACAGAATCAATGAAAACTAAGAGAAAATCTCAGGATGAATGACCAGAAACACAGAAAATTCAATCTCTATAACCGTTTCTTGCAAAAAAAATGCTAATTCAATCAAACTTGGATCTTGAATATCAGTTTCAGTGATCAATTATTAGATCGATCAATGATTAACCTGCTCTGATACCATTTGTCAGGATGAGTGATCACAAGTTTGATGTATTAGAGCGTAACGCAGCGGAATAAGAACAAGAATTAGACAAATTGTAGCAAGAATTTGATATTCGTATGCATTAAGAACAAATACGGTTATAACGAGAGAATATGTTTCTGTAACAAGGAATGTTTCTATAATATTGAATATTTCTGATCAAATCATTCTGCTTATTACAATAGGTTGACACTCCTTATATAGAGTGCAATCGCTGCTGTTATCACGGGAAAGTGAAAACTGGCAGATCTATTACAAAAATAACTAACTCTTAACAAACTACTGAAATGTTCACAACTACTGAGAACATATCAGAGTGTTAAGTACAAAATATGAAACTACTGATAAGAAACTACTGAAACTACAACGACTGAAGAACAAGCTCTTCAGTCGTTTTACAAAACTACTGAAAAACATAAAACTACTAATGAGCACAACAACTGAAGAAGTATTCTTCAGCTGTTGTGTCAAACTACTGAACAGATAAAACATAAAACTACTGAAAGGTAAACCGTCACAACTACTGAAGAAGACCTCTTCAGCTGTTGTGACAACGTCTGATACTTTGGTCTTCAGCACTTGTGTCTTCAGACTTTGTCTTCAGCACTTGTATCTTCAGACTTTGTCTTCAGCACTTGTCTTCAGACATTGTCTTCAGCACTTGACTTCAGACTTTGTCTTCAGCACTTGTCTTTAGACTTTGTCTTCAGCACTTGTCTTCAGACTTTGTCTTCAGCACTTGTCTTCAGACTTTGTCTTCAGCACTTGTCTTCAGACTTTGTCTTCAGCACTTGTCTTCAGACTTTGTCTTCAGCACTTGTCTTCAGACTTTGTCTTCAGCACTTGTCTTCAGACTTTGTCTTCAGCACTTGTCTTCAGACTTTGTCTTCAGCATTTGTCTTCAGACTTTGTAATCAGCTATTGTCTTCAGCTGTTGTGGTCTTCAGTAGTTGTTGTGACGTCTGTGGGACTTAAAGGTTTTTTTCTGATCCGGCTCATTGGTTCTTTTGGTCCAACACCCTTCCTATTAATGATAGTCACCTCCTAGTATTTCCCTCTGAATGTTGATTTAGATGAAGGTGATTTAGGAGATTTTTGATAATTAATTGGCTGAATCATCTCATCAACATCTACTGAGGATTTAGATGAATAATGAAATCGTTGGTCTCTATTTCTTTGTAAAAATTTAGCCCCAGTTTCATTATCAAAAGTTGGTTTTTGCTTAGGAAGGTCAAGTTTGTGTTTCATTGTGAGATGATTCCTTTGACCCTTCCTTAAATCCTTCGAGTTATTTCTATCATTTGTTGATCTAGGAGTCCTATATTGAGTATTATGAAGATGAGGTTTGACAGAATGCATCATAGTAGATGTTTTTGAGATGGGCTTGTGTTGTGGAATTCTCAACCCCTTCTGATTGAAGTAACAATTAGATGTATTGTGATTGTTCATGTCACAGATTGAACAATACTTGTTGAAATAGCAATTTTTGGTGGAGTGATTGTTCATATCACACAAAGAACAATATTGGTTTAAGAAGCATTTATCTGTCTTATGATTGAACATGTCACAAATATCAGAATACATTTGTTTGTTTCTCGAATCAGATTTTTCTTTGAGTGACTCAACTGATACTTTCTTTTGATGAGTCACTTTCTTTTCTTTAGGTGATGAATCAGAAACAACCGTTTTTGTAGATTGTTTCACAATACTACTTTTGTTCAGTTGTCTGGGCTGTTTCTGTTTCTTCAACCTACTTCTCACCTCTTTCTCAAACTGGTCAACATGTTCTTTGTTACAGATATCAAACCCAACTCACTGCCTTAATTTTGATGACTGAGGGTCTGATGAAGTTTTATGTGTTGAACTCAGTTTTACAGTTGGTTTCTTTTTCAGTGAAACCTTTTCAGATTTGCTTGAATTTTATGGACATACAATCTCATTATCAGAACTATTCTCAGTAGTGGGTTTCGCTATTTTGACATATTTCTTTCTCCCTTGTAAAACAGATGGTATGAATTTTATAAAAGGTACAATTGCTTTTACAGGGCTTGATGGTTTTATGACATTCACTGTCTTGTTAGAGCACTCTTTGATTTTGATTGGGTGTCCTAACTTAATTTTGTTCATTGGTTTCAAAATAAACATCAGGTTTGTTTTTAGGATTTGTCACTTGTTTCACTACTGATTTAGGTTCCACAATTTTAGGTTTGATTGATTCAGAGAGTGATACAGAGTCGGGCATGATAGTGTAATTGTGATTGTATAGTGGGGGACATGAATTGTACCCAATCCCTGACATGTCATTTGGATTCTTTTGTGAGTCTAGCATTTCTTGCAGCTTGACTGAAGACATTTGAAACTTTTCAAGTTTCACATCAGTCATAGATTGTTGAGCTTTAGCTTGAGCTAACTTTTCAGTAAGTAGCTCATTTTCAGCTGCAAGATTGTATTTCTCACCATGCAATTTTTCTATGTTAGAAATGAGAGATTTGATTTTGATTTCAAAACTTTTTAGTTCTCTCTTCATCATTTCTTACTTCACCTTTTCTTATTTAATTTTATCTGCCAGTTTATGATCGTGTTCTCTATACTCTTGTAATTCATTTATGCATTTCTCACTACAAAGTTAATTTTTACCTCAGTAGGCATTGCAGATGGTCCGTCATTGATATGAGCCACGAGAGCATGATTCTAGAATTGAGGCTCGCTTCCTCAGCATTCACACTCCAGTCACATATCCCATCTTGTTTGATCACAAGGGCACTGGCAGAAGGCTGACTGCTTGCATGGGCTTGATTTGTCAGCTGTGGTTGATTCTGGTATGTTTGTTGATGATGAGAATGATGGTACTGCTGTTGTTGATTGTTTGAGTGATAGCTTGAATATGGCTGTGAGGATGATTGACCAGGAGAGTTCCTTGAATGGTTGTTTCTTTTAGGAGCATTGCACTCTCTTGAGAAATGGCCAGTCATGCCACCGTTGAAGCATTTTACCTTGGATTTGTCATATCCAAGTTTTGTGTTCTCATTCAGGCTCAACTTTCTTCCTTTTCTGAAGAATTTCTTTGCTCTCATGGATATCATTACCATTTGCCACTGTAGATCCATCTCCTCAACATTATGAGGATCTAATTCTTCTAAATCTTTCTGTTGAGTCTTCCCCCAAGATATGCTTCAAAACTTGCAACAAAGGCATTGTAAGTTGCCTTTTGCTCTTCTGATTTTAAGTCTTCTGGAAAGATTGGAGGTGCAATGGAGACTTTTGGTGCTTGTGCTGAAGTTGAATGGTGATTGAATGATGGAGATGCAATGAACCTAGTATTGTTCATTTGATCTCTTGATGAGATGAAGTCATCTTCCTTTGTGATGAAAGCATTTTCAACAGAATGAGATTCTAAAGGGAATTTTTGGCTTCAATCACTCTTGGCCCACTCAGATTTCTACTTCGTTCGTTAAGTTCCAAAGCTTCAATCTTTGCTATCATAATGTTTAGAGTGGTAATCTCAAGATCAAGAGTATTTTTCAACATTGTGACATTTTGCTTCCAGCTTTCAAGTAGATTGTGAAGCATTTTCTTGTTGAGTTCTTTAATGTTGTATGAAACACCCATAATTTCCAAGTTATTGACCAACTGTACAAATCTATGTAGTTGTTTTGATATGGATTCTCCTTTGGTGTGATGGAAGGTTTCATACTGATTGACCAGCCTTTGTTAATTTCAGCAACTTCACTGCTACCTTCACACATAATTTTGAGAGCATCCCAAATAGCTTTAGTAGTTCCATATTTTTCCAATCTTTTTAGCACGTCCACTTTGAGTGCTTGAGTCGAAATAGAGTATGCTTTAAGATCAATTTTGATTTTCTTATAGTCATCTTCATCTAGAGTTAAGTCTTCAATTGGTATTCTAGCAGTCTTGTATAGTGCAGCTTGAGCTGTGTTGGACCAAAAGAACCAATGAGCCGGATCAGAAAAACCTTTAAGTCCCACAAACGTCACAACAAAGTCTGAAGACACAAGTGCTGAAGACAGTCTGAAGACACAAGTGCTAAAGACAAAGTCTAATACACAAGTGCTGAAGACAAAGTCTAATACACAAGTGCTGAAGACAAAGTCTGAAGACAAGTGTTGAAGACAGTCTGAAGACACAAGTGCTGAAGATAAAGTCTGAAGACACAAGTGCTGAAGACAAAGTCTGAAGACAAAGTCTAAAGACACAAGTGCTGAAGACAGTCTGAAGAAACAAGTGCTGAAGACAAAGTCTGAAGACACGAGTGCTGAAGACAAAGTCTGAAGACAAGTGTTGAAGACAAAGTCTGAAGACACAAGTGCTGAAGACAAAGTCTGAAGACACAAGAGCTGAAGACAGTCTAAAGACAAAAGTGTTGAAGACAAAGTCTGAAGACACAAGTGCTGAAGAAAAAGTCTAAAGACAAGTGCTGAAGACAAGTACTGAAGACCAAGTATCAGACATTGTCACAACAGCTGAAGAGGTCTTCTTCAGTAGTTGTGACGGTTTTCTTTCAGTAGTTTTATATTTTCCCTTTTCAGTAGTTTTGTAATCAGTAGTTTAGTTTCAGTAGTTTAGTTTCAGTAGTTTAGCATCAGTAGTTTTATATTTTGTGCTTAGCACTCTCTCATATGTCTCAGTAGTTGTGAACATTTCAGTAGTTTGTTAAGTGTTAGTTATTTTTGTAATAAATCTGCCAGATGTCACTATCCCGTGATATCAGCAGTGATTGCACTCTATATAAGGAGTGTCAACCTAATTGTAATCAGTGAATGATTAAGCAGAAACATTTGATATAATTGAAACATTCCTTTTCACAGAAATATATTCTCTCGTAACCGTATTTGTCCTTAATGCATACGAATATCAATTCTTGCTATAATTTGTCTAATTCTTGATCTTATTCCACTGCGTTACACTCTAATCCATCAAACTTGAGATCACTGATCCTGTCAAATGGTATCAGAGCAGGTTCATCATTGATCGATCTAATAATTGATCATTGAAACTGCTATCCAAGATCCAAGTTTGATTGAATTAGCATTTTTCCAAGAAACGGTTATAGAGATTGAATTTTCTGTGTTTTTGGCCATTCATCCTGAGATTTATTCTTGGTTTTCATTGAGTCTGTTGTGGTCTGTGTAAAATCTTTTAAAAGCTTGAATTAAATTGTATTTGGACGTAAAATGACTACCCCTTCCAATGATCCTCACAATACTGGTTCCTCAACCAAGCCTCCATGCTGGTTAGGAGTGAGTATAACATATGGCAACGACGAATGCTCCATCACCTGTCTGTTAACAGCTCAGGTTGTTGGACATCAGTGGTACATGGTCCACACAAGCCTATGGTGAATAACCCGGAAACAAATCAAATGGTTCCGAAAAGGAGGGAGCAATACTCAGATGAGGATAAGAAATTGTTTGAGAAATTGTACGAGGACAAATTGGGTGAAGTGAACTTGAATCTTTGATTATTAATGAAGAAGATGATTGATGAAGAACAACACTGTTTTCACTCGTCGTACTATAGAGTCTCTCAAATTTGAAAAGTATTAAATGACCTTTTGAACTTGCTTTAAATAGTCAAAAAATGGCTTTTACAAAATTTCACTCGTCGTACTATTGAGTATTAATAATGAAGAGAAGTATATCCTTTGTTGGGATAATATCAATCTTACATTACACATGTGCATCCTTTATGATAAAATGGACATGTTTATGAACTTGATGATTGAAGGTATGTTTGTCCTCTTAAACTCATACCAGGTGGATATTTTGATGCAAATGATATTTATCATGTTTGTGGTTGATTTAATTATTCAATACGTATCTCACACACACAAGCATGGAATGACCAACCATCCTTATACAATGCATGGTAGAACTTTTTCACAATTTTCCTTACCAGGTTACTTAAGTTATGAGAACTCATTTTCACTGATCCTCATTGGGATTCTTTTACTTTGATCCTTTTAATGATGATCCATATTGGGATTCTTTTCACTTAACTTTGGAAGGTGATCCATGATAGGATTCTTTTGTTCATTCATTTGGGATATATTTCTTTTGTAGATTCATCCAATTTGGATGTGTCCTCATTAGGAATCTTTTGGATGAGTACATCTTCACTATGTGCTTATTTCATTAGGTCTTTGCTAAGCAAAACAAAAATGAAACTTGATGTAGGTGAAAGAGATTCATAAAGTATCATTACCTGGTGTGTTTAGGTTACTACACACATATGCATTCACATAAGCCAATACATACCTATACTTTGTGATGAGTGTTTCACTATTGACTAAGATTTTAATTCATCACTACATGTATCTTCTCTTCCAAGTTGAGCCTACCGACATATCTGGTAAGTCATGATAGTCTTGCAATTTTTGAAATTAAGCACAGTGAATGATATAACAACTGTAATTATATCATTTCCCATGATATTCTATTCTTCATAAAATTGATTTCTTTTTGTGTTTTTCTAGTATTTTGACTTGTTTTTTTTATATTTTGATTGATTTACTCAAGATTAATCATACCAACTGATTATACTAGACATTCAAACCTACTAGGTTCAAATGCCTTTGTGATTAAATTAGCCAATTGATTTTCAGTGGGTACTTGAATCAATTTGATTAGCCCCTTTTCAGGACAGTCTCTCAAAAAGTGATATCTAATTTCAATGTGTTTTGTGTTAGAGTGTTGAACAAGATTATTTGTAATAAAAACAGTTGTTGTGTTGTCAATATGAATTGATGTGTGCAAGAAGTTAAAACCATAATCAAGCATCGGGTTTGAATCCAGAGTACTTAGGAGCAACAAGCTGATGCTGCAATATACGAAGCTTCTGCTGTTGATACAGATACGTTTGTCTGCTTCTTGCATTGCCATGAGACCAGTCTGGGACCAAGAAATTGACAACCGCCAGAGGTGGACTTTCTGTTGAAGTTGCATCCTCCATAATCACTGTCAGTGAAGGCATAGAGATTGAAGTCTCCTTCCCTTGGATACCATAATCCAAGAGCTGGTTTGCCCTTAAGATATCTGAATATCCATTTGATAGCATACACAAACACCAAACATAATGTCACGCCTACTGGCTATTAGATACATAAGTGAACCGATCATAGATTGATAGTGAGTCTGGTCCACTGATTTGCCTTCTGTATCAGGTCCAATCTTCACTTTAGTATCCACGAGTTTTGATAGACTGACAATCAGCAAAGTGGAATTTCTTCATGTTAAGTCGGCTTGGATCGATAAACATCCGAGAATGTTCTTGACGGAAGGATAAACAACAGCACAAACCAAAAGTCAAACAATAATAAGAACTATAACTGAATGGTTTCATTGATAAAACCTAACGATTACAAGCTCGTTACAACATAAGAATCAAGACTCCTGTCAAGCGGAAGATCGAGCATGATCTCCCCTCTCATCTGGCAGCCTTAGGCTCCGAGGCAGACTTCCTCCCAAAACCCTTATCTCTCTACACATTGAAACTGGTGTATATAGGTCTCGGCCCATATTAGATGCGACTGGGCCCATTCGTGCGATTGGACCATGCGTATGGTTCAATCGTACGACTGGACCATGCGTATGGTTCAATCCTATGACTGGACCATTCTTATGGTTCAGTCTCACGAATGCCCCAATCGCACGACTAGTCCATTAGCATGGCTCAGTCGTACGACTGAGTCTCATTTGCATATGCTCCTGCGAATGACCCAGTTTCATGTGTTTACAACATATCAGGTGTATAACATTAAGCCTAGACTATTCGACAAGCGACAGACACACTATACATGACTATATATGCTCCAACAAATTCCCCCTTAGACGTTGCTTGCGAATAGTAGATAACACCTCTTACAATCTTCAGTTAATCTTTGCTCTAGTTGCCAATAGAATCAAACGAAAACCATATTAGCCAACGTTGCAATCCGTCAGGTTACTACACCTCCCTGAAAATGAATTTAGGCACAACAGCTTTCGTTTACTTTGCAGAACACCATCATCGCAACAAGATTCGCCATATGACTGATTTTTCCAGATAATGACATGAACAATTTTCCATTGCTTCAATCTTCACACAGACTAACCTGATTAACATCACCATCTGTAGAAATTCCCCCTCACATTCAGCATATCCCAATATATAGACATAGTGATCTCCTGGCGTCTTCACACGGTGTATTGGGCAAAAGGTTGAAGGTTCCAATTTACAACTGACAATATCAAACAAATCAGCATGCATGTAGATTCATCATCAGAAACCTGCTGACGTCATCACTTTCTGATTGCGTCTTCAATTTCTCTTTACATGGATTCCCCCTATTAATGAGAATTCTCTCTATGCGGATAAATATAACTTGATTGGCCCATAAGTAGTCAGATGCTCCTGACTACCCCACAAAATCAGCACCAACTGCTGACATCTTCTCTTCTCTCTTTCGTGTTCCAATTACATTCACCTATTGCGGAAGTCCAACGAATAATGGGGTATACATCGAACTTATTTGACAAAAGAACCTCAGGGTGTATATGCTTTGCTCATCTTCAAATCTATGCAAGAAGCTGTTCCAGACTCTTTTTTTTTGGTCTGCAACAAATACGGATGAGTCAATACGGATCGCTCATTCGTGCGATTGAACATACGACTGGTCTAGTCGCACGACTGAACATACGACTGGTCGAGTCGCATGTATGGTCCATTCAAATGGTCCATTCGTATGAATGGTCCATCCACATGGCCCAGTCGCATGAACGGGTCTGCATGCAGATTATCAGATCTGCAGCCGCTAGGGCTGCCCAAAACCCTAATCTGACGAATTTTACATGAACCGAAACAAGATATACATCATCAGATTCGAAAGGATGATGGGAACATGGTTTCAGTTTTGATTTTAACATAGAAGCAACACACGTAACAAGATCTGAGCAAAACACGAAGTGGGTTTCACGTCAAGATCTAAAATTTGATCCAGAAACCAAGAGCTTGGGTTGCTAGAATGACTGTTTAGTAAGCGGCTCTGATACTAATTGTTAAGTCGGCTTGGATTGATAAACATCCGAGCATGTTCTTGACAGAAGGATAAACAACAGCACAAACCAAAAGTCAAACAATAATACGAACTATAATTGAATGGTTTCATTTATAAAACATAACGATTACAAGCTCGTTACAACATAAGAATCAAGACTCTTGGCAAGGGGAAGATCGAGCATGATCTCCCCTCTTATCCGATAGCCCTAGGCTCCGGGCAGACTTCCTCTCAAAACCCCTTTCAACTCTGTACACATTGAAACTGGTATATATAGGCCTCGGCCATATTAGATGCGACTGGGCCCATTCGTGCGATTGGACCATGCGTATGGTTCAATCGTACGACTGGACCATGCGTATGGTTCAATCGTACGACTGGACCATGCGTATGGTTCATCGTACGACTGGACCTCACGAATGCCCCAATCGCACCTCTTAGTCGCATGACTGGTCCATTAGCATTGCTCAGTCGTACGACTGAGTCTCATTCGCATATGCTCCTGCGAATGACCCAGTTTCATGTGTTTACAACATATCTGGTGTTTAACATTAAGCCTAGACTATTCGACAAGCGATGGATACACTATATATGACTATATATGCTCCAACAAATTCCCCCTTGGACGTTGCTTCCGTATAGTAGATAACACCTCTTACAATCTCCAGTCAATCTTTGTTCTGGTTGCCATAGAATCGAACGAAAACCATATTAGCCAATGTTGCCGATCTGTTAGGTTACTACACCTCCCTGAAAATGAATTTAGGCACAACAGCTTTCGTTTACTTTGTAGAACACCATCATCGCAGCAAGATTCCCCATATGATTGATTTTTCTAGATAATGATATGAATAGTTTTCCATTGCTTCAATCTTCACACAGGCTAACCTGAATAATATAGAAATTCCCCCTCATATTCAACATATCCCAATATATAGACATAGTGCTCTCCTGGCATCTTCACACGGTGTATTGGGCAAAATGTTGAAGGTTTCAATTCACAGCTGACAATATCAAACAAATCAGCATGCATGTAGATTCATGATGAGAAACCTACTCACATCATCACTTTCTGATTGCGTCTTCACTTTCTCTATACATGGATTCCTCCGAATAATGAGAATCCTCTCTGTGCGGATAAATATAACTTGATTGGCCCATAAGTAGTCAGATGCTCCTGACTACCCCACAAAATCAACACCAATTGTTGACATCTTCTCTTCTCTATTTCGTGTTCCAATTACATTGTTGGACCAAAAGAACCAATGAGCCAGATCAGAAAAACCTTTAAGTCCCATAGACATCAAAACAACTGAAGTGGTCTACAAAGGCTAAAGACAAAGTCTGAAGATAAAGTCTGAAGACAAAGGCTGAAGACAAAGGGTGAAAACTGACGGGTTTGCTAGAACACAAAATCCATGTTTAACCTTTTAAACATTCTGAAAAACGCAGCGGAAATATGGCTTTTAAAATGATTTTTAAAGCTGAAAATCTTATCTTCTATATGTTCATATGTTATGAAAAACAAACCCAAATCATGAGGATCATTCTTATGTGAATAGACAAGCTATGTCAATACATAAACGTACATAAAATCACAGCTTGAACAAGCTGTGACAACTACCTTGTTCCAGCACCAAATGTCGACCAAAATGGGATGTTTGATGCTTGTTCTTTTGGCCAAGACTTCAAGGAAGAGTCCTCAAGTGCTTATACCCAAAGCCTTGTGAAGCATACACAACTCTTGCTAGGGAGAGATCACCAAATCAAGACCAAGAAACTGCTTCAAAAGCTGCTGCCCAGCCGAGACCAAGAGGGAGAGGTTTTGAGAGTTTTTGTCTTAAAAAGTTGCATGTAATGTGTGTGGTCTATCAGATTTTTGAGTCCAAGACTCAATTAAATGTGTGTTGATGGTCAAAACTAGTTTGGTCCAATAGGATGAGAGGGGAGGGGCGGCCAAAAGGGGTTTAAAACCCTTTTCCCTCTCAAAACCATCACACATTAAAATGTCACTTATACTAGACATACAATTAATTGTATGTACAAGATATATAAATATAGTTACATACTTATACAATTAACCATTTAATTTATTAGCTGTAATTTCTCACTTAATATTTGGTGTCATCTAACTAATTTAAACAACACATCAAATAATATTGTTGAACAAAATATCCTAATAAGTTGTTCCCACTTACATGCAACTTATTTAGAAAACCCATTTTCTAAATTGGTGTAAATATTTAATTGCATGATCACATCATCAATTAAATATTTAATTGGTGTTTTCCAAGCTTGTTGTTGGGTATAACCCGACTTGGATCATAACGTACTAACCACATCAATATTCTAAGTGTCTTGGGCACACAGAATCCAACAATCTCCCACTTGCCCAAGATTCATAGAAGATTGATGCAAGAAGTAAATACCACCTAACAACGGTTCACTAACCTTAATACGCATGACTTGTAGCCATTCAATAACATCATCCCTTTCAAGTACCCTATTGAAATGATTTAGGTGAATCAATCATCTATCCTTTTGTTTGAGATGTCATGTCAAATCCAAGAACACAGAATGATCATTTCTTGTTGATGTAACTTATCAGGCCTTAGACATCTAACTCTCAACGAATAAGAGGAACAAATTCCATCTTGACTACATATGTTTCTCACAGAAACCTCATGTCATACCTGAATATACCCTTATGTACTGTCCACTATTTCAGAACAGTGAAGAAGAAGCTCAAGGTATAATACTTGGTGAATATCAAAACCAATATGCATCTCAGGTCAGAGGATACCAAATGATATTCTCCTTTACTCAAAATTACTTATGATCAATCAATAAGATTCCATGTAGTAAAATTTGAGATGCGGGTTAGTCCAATATTTGTATCCCACAAATATCTATGAACCTTGGTAGCAACCCATTGCTCTATATTCATCCTTATGAATATCAACCAATCCAAGTTCATAATAGTCTTACCTTCAAACTTGTTCCCACAAGTGTGAACGACTACGGAAATTTAGAGTAAACATTTTACTCATGGATTAAACATGCTAAATTGGAATATTATTTGAAACATTATAACCAAATAATTTTATTCAAATAATAGAAAGTTCCACATATCCAAATACAAAATTTATAGATCAAATCCAATCACTAGAATATCGAAGTCCCATGGCACAAGTATGACATTCATGCTTTGCCTTTTCAAGGAGCTTCGTGAGAGGATCCGCAACGTTTTGATCCGTGTGAACTTTGCGAATACATATCTTTCCCTTTTCAACTTCATCTCGTATGTAGTTGAATCTCCGCTCAATATGCCTAGTCTTTTGATGAGCACGGGGTTCCTTGATTTGTGCAATCGCACCCTCGTTATCACAAAAGATCTCTAGGGGGTCCTGAATGGAGGGGACAACCCCTAGATCGGCAATGAATTTCTTTAACCATGCAGCTTCTTGAGCTGCCAATGAGGCGGCGACATATTCTGATTCTGTAGTTGATAGAGCCACCACATCCTGCTTGGAGCTCTTCCAAGAGACCGCTCCTCCATTCAGAATGAAAATGTATCCCGATTGTGACCGTGAATCATCACGATCGGTTTGGAAACTCGCATCCGTGTAACCTTTTACAACGAGTTCCTCGTCACCAGATCCATAGATCAGGAACATATCTCTTGTCCTCCTTAGGTACTTAAGTATGTTCTTAACAGCCATCCAATGACTGTTTCCAGGATTCTGCTGGTAACGGCTTGTCATGCTTAAGGCGCATGACACGTCCGGTCGAGTGCATATCATTGCATACATGATGGATCCTATAGCAGATGCGTATGGGATTGCCTTCATTTTATCTTGCTCTTCCTTTGAGCTTGGACATTGAGTCGTACTCAATATCGTTCCTCTTTGAATAGGTACGGTACCTTTCTTAGAATTCTCCATCTTGAACCTCTTCAAGATTTTATCAATATATGCACTTTGATTCAAACCAATCAACCGCCTTGATCTATCCCTATAGATCTTTATTCCCAGAATATAGGCGGCTTCACCAAGATCCTTAATGGAAAAACAACTTCCAAGCCAGTTTTTTACACCTTCCAAGGTCGGAATGTCATTTCCAAATAGCAGTATGTCATCAACATACAATACTAGGAAAGTTATTGTGCTCCCACTAGCCTTCTTATACACACAAGCCTCATCAGCGTTTTTGATGAAACCAAATTTCTTTACTTCCTCATCAAAACGGTGATTCCAGCTTCTCGATGCTTGTTTCAATCCATAGATTGATTTCTTTAACTTGCATACTTATTAGGATGTATTGGATCGACAAAACCTTCAGGCTGAACCATATAGACATCTTCCTCAAGGTATCCATTTAGGAAAGCGGTTTTGACATCCATTTGCCAAATCTCATAATCATAATGAGCAGCTATGGCAAACAATATCCTTATAGACTTTAGCATCGCAACAGGTGAGAAAGTTCATCATAATCAACCCCTTGAGTTTGAGTGAAACCCTTTGCTACAAGTCTAGCTTTATAAGTATCCAAGTTTCCATGCATATCGGTTTTTCTTGAAAACCCACTTACTTCCAACTATCTTGGAGTTAAGAGGTGGTACAACCAAGTCCCATACTTGATTGTCATACGTGGATTGCATCTCAACGTTCATGGCTTCAAGCCATTTGTCACAATTCGTGTTGGACATTGCATCATGGTATGTGGTTGGTTCATCAGAATCTATCACATAGCATCCATCCATGAAAAATCCATATCTTTCTGGTGGATTACTAGTTCTACCACTTCTGCGAACGTGTTGTGTGTATTGATCAACCACTTGATCATCCTCAACATCCTCATGTTGAGTGCTAGTTTCAACCAAACATGCATCGGGCTGTGGTTCTTGATCTTCCTCAAGATCCACTGTTCTACTGCTAGCTCCTTCCATAAGGAACTTTGCTTCTAAGAACTCACCCTTTCTGGCAACAAACACCTTTTGTTCCATTGGATCATAGAAATAATATCCCATAGAATCTCTAGGATATCCAATAAAGATACACTTGGTGGATCGGACATCCAATTTGTTTGGGGTGGGAGTCTTAACATAAGCCTCACAACCCCAAACCCTTAAGTACGATAGGGATGGAACTCTTCCATGCCATATCTCAAAAGGTGTCCTTTCCACCTTTTTGGTTGGGGCCATGTTTAGAATACGGGCCGCGGAGAGCAAAGCGAAAACCCAAAATGATAGAGGTAATGAGCTTCTAGCCATCATAGATCGGACCATATCCAATAAGGTTCGATTCCTCCTCTCAGACACACCATTATGTTGTGGTGTTCCAGGTGGAGTGAGCTGTGAGACAATCCCACAACTCCTAAGATGATCTTGAAAAGCTTCACTTAGGTATTCACCTCCTCTATCGGTACGGAGAACTTTAATTGACTTGTTGAGTTGATTTTCTACTTCATTCTTGAAGATTTTGAACATTTCAAAAGCTTCATCTTTGTGCCTTAATAAGTACACATACCCATAGCGACTATAATCGTCGGTAAAGGTAATGAAGTATCTTTCACCATTCCTAGTCATTGCTTAAAAGGACCACATACATCCGAATGTATGATTCCTAATAAATCCTTTGCCCTTTCGGTAGTCCCACTAAAAGGTGCCTTAGTCATCTTACCTTGTAAACAAGATTCACAAACATCAAATGAATCATATTCATTTGTTTTTAAAAGACCATTCTTTGAAGTGTTTGTAAACGTTTCTTGTTTATATGGCCAAGACGACAATGCCAAAGATAGGTGTCACTTAAGTCCAACTTGAGTTTCTTGGTGTTAGTTTGGTACAATGAACTATTTAAAGTATTTTCATGAACCAATTCATAAATACCATTAATGGGAGTAGCTTTAAAATAGAACATTCCATTAAAAGAAACATGGATATTTTCCTCAACGAATGATAATACATATCCAAATTGTTTTAACAGGGCTACAGAGATAACATTCCTAGTCAAACTAGGAGCATACAAAACATTGTTCAAAATTACTTCCAAACCATTTGGAAGTTTCAAGATGTAGTCACCACGGGCTTCTACTTGAACTTTAGCCCCATTGCCCATGTGGAGGCTCACATCCCCTTTCTTGAAGTCACTACTTCTTTTGAACCCCTGCAACAAATTGTAAATGTGAGTTCCACATCCGGTATCTAATACCCATGTGTTAGAGGATATCATGTTTAAATCAATATGGATCATGTATATTGTACCTGAGGTCTGCCCGGCATCCCTCTTTGCTTTCAACTCTTGGAGATGGACAGGACAATTCCTTGCCCAATGTCCAATCTCCCCACACTTGAAGCATGGGTCATTAGTAGCAACCTTTTGCTTTTATCTTGTGGTTTGGGAGGCACCCTTGCCACCCATTTCCCTTTTCCCAAAGTAGGTCCCTTACCCTTGGCAACCTTTGCCTTAGGTGCGGGACGAGGCCTTTTATTGTTCCCACCTTCATTGATGGTGAGAACGGGTAAAACCCTTTTACCCATGGCCGCCTCGGCCGTTTTGAGCATTGAGTGAAGTTCACCAATGCTTTTGTCCCATGCATTCATGTTGTAGTTCAACACGAATGTCTCGAACCTCTTGGTAAGGCCATTGAGGATCAAATCCGTGGCCAATTCCTTCGAGACGGGACAATTAAGCCTCTCGAGGCGGTCAATGTGACTTTTCATCTTAAGTACATAAGATGAAACAGATTGGTTGTCGTCCATACGACATGCACGGAGCGCTCGAACCGTTTCGAAGCGCTCAACCCTTGCTTGCTGTTGGAACGTTTCCTTCAGCTGGGTTATCATGTCATAAGCCCCGTGGTGTTCATACTCCTTTTGGAGATCCAGAGTCATGCTCGCTAGCATGAGACAAGACACTTGGACGGAGTCCTCAGTGTATTTCAGCCAATCATTAAAGGCCTCCTCATCATCCTCGCTAGGTTGATCGGGGACAGGGTCGTCTAAAACATACGATCGTCTCTCTTGCTTGAGAACAATTCTCAAGTTTCGATACCAATCGATGAAATTGTTATGGTTTAGACGTTCCTTTTGGAGGATCGCTCGTAGGGATTGGTTGGACGCGGATGAGTTATCGGAATTATCATTATTAGAGGCCATTTACAAAATTTAACAAAGTTTTATTTAGTATTTTCGATATTGTAATTTTAATAACAAATGTCTTACAAGACTTTTCATATTAAAATCTAGAACCCAATATTACATTTAAATTGTGGTTAGGTGACCTTTATCCCACGTTTTAAATTAATAAGGTGGTCAACGTTTGACGATTGCAACCATTTGCAACTTCTAGAGGTATGGGATCGACTCTTGAACATCATATGTAAAGTCGGCATGAAAATCCCATCAACACCATTTGGAAACCACATTGTAGGTGATCCATTTAACATGGTTTGCAAATCAAGACATCCTACTTACACCCACGTGTGAGTTTGCCAAAACAAATGGTTAGGTGACCTTTATCCCATAAGTAAGGCATTCTCACCTCAAATCACAAGTTCCCTCAAAATGGTTGGTGACCTTTATCCCACTAAGAGTTCCCAAGTGACTCAAGTGTTGTGTAAAAGGACGGTGTTGATCTCGTTTAAAAAATTAGAGATTTCTTAATTCTAGTTTAGTAAATCCTATGTACTTGTATTTGCATGCTTTCAAATACAAGATACCTTATGGTTCTTTGATTAAAACCAATTTTAATCTTTAAAGTCATTAAACCATTTTAATTACTTTTATTAACTTTTAAGAACTAACAATTTTCAGCTTGTTAAGTTGGTAATGAGTTTGTAATGAATATCCAAGTACTAACCAAACAATCAAACAACAAACAATCAAACAAGCATATATATATACAAACATGAGTGCATAACCATAGCTACTAAGTTGACAACACTTGTTTGCCATCACAAGTGTTGTCATAAGGTCTTTTCTAAGGTTGAAATCAACACTAAATCCAGGTCATCTTAGACCTCACTTGAACTTGCATCCATATGCTTCAAGTTCCATGTCTTTGATGTCCATCTTTGGGTCTTGAACTTGTGCATCTTCCTTTTACAAAATTGTATCCTAATACATTTTCTAATAAAAGAAATGCACCTAATCTATTACAAACCCAAATGAATGAATAATTACAACCCAAATGAATGAATAATTACAACCCAATTGAATGAAAGAATACAACCAACACAAGCATCCAAAACATCACAAGGTCAAAGGCTAGGTTATGCACACTATCATCAAATGATCATAACATCAAAACATATAATGAAACCCCTTTTAAAACCACCAAATTTCAGCCAACATAAACTGAAATTTTTGGTTTTAAACATTGTCTAAACAATCAACACATCAAAATATGTATCTTTCAAGATCTAATCACTAGCATGTGTGATACGATCTTGAAAGTTGGGGAATCATTCAACCAAACAATAACAGCCCAAAATCAGTCTATAACTAGTTTATAATCATGCTTTAAAACCAATTTTAAAGACAAAACAAGCAAGTCATCCACATAACCGGCTCTTGATGCCATTGACGGGTTTGCTAGAACACAAAATCCATGTTTAACCTTTTAAACATTCTGAAAAACGCAGCGGAAATATGGCTTTTAAAACGATTTTTAAAGCTGAAAATCTTATCTTCTATATGTTCATATGTTATGAAAAACAAACCCAATCATGAGGATCATTCTTATGTGAATAGACAAGCTATGTCAATACATAAACGTACATAAAATCACAGCTTGAACAAGCTGTGACAACTACCTTGTTCCAGCACCAAATGTCGACCAAAATGGGATGTTTGATGCTTGTTCTTTTGGCCAAGACTTCAAGGAGGAGTCCTCAAGTGCTTATACCCAAAGCCTTGTGAAGCATACACAACTCTTGCTAGGGAGAGATCACCAAATCAAGACCAGAAACTGCTTCAAAAGCTGCTGCCCAGCCGAGACCAAGAGGGAGAGGTTTTGAGAGTTTTTGTCTTACAAAGTTGCATGTAATGTGTGTGGTCTATCAGATTTTTGAGTCCAAGACTCAATTAAATGTGTGTTGATGGTCAAAACTAGTTTGGTTCAATAGGATGAGAGGGGAGGGGTGGCCAAAAGGGGTTTAAAACCCTTTTCCCTCTCAAAACCATCACACATTAAAATGTCACTTATACTAGACATACAATTAATTGTATGTACAAGATATATAATATAGTTACATACTTATACAATTAACCATTTAATTTATAAGCTGTAATTTCTCACTTAATATTTGGTGTCATCTAACTAATTTAAACAACACATCAAATAATATTGTTGAACAAATATCCTAATAAGTTGTTCCCACTTACATGCAACTTATTTAGAAAACCCATTTTCTAAATTGGTGTAAATATTTAATTGCATGATCACATCATCAATTAAATATTTAATTGGTGTTTGCCATGCTTGTTGTTGGGTATAACCCGACTTGGATCATAACGTACTAACCACATCAATATTCTAAGTGTCTTGAGCACACAGAATCCAACAAAAACAAAGTCTGAAGACAAAGGCTGAAGACAAAGTCTGAAGACAGAGGCTGAAGACAAAGTCTAAAGACAAAGGCTGGAGACAAAGTCTGAAGACAAAGGCGAAAGACAAAGTCTGACGATAAAGTCTGAAGCCAAAGGCGGAAGACAAAGTCTGAAGACAAAGTTTGAAGACCAAGTCTGAAGACAACTGCTGAAGACAAAGTCTGAAGACAACTGCTGAAGACAAAGTCTGAAGACCAAGTTCTCAGAAGTTGTCACAACAACTGAAGTAGTTCTCTTAAGTAGTTGTGATGGTTTACTTTTCAGTAGTTTGTGATCAGTAGTTTTATATTATGTAAAACATCTAAAGTTCTTACACTTCAGATGTTATAACTTTAGTAGCTATAATGTTAGCATGTACTTAGCTTTTTGTGAAGGTGTCCTCAGTTGTTGTGGAAATCTTCAGTAGTTTAGTTTACTTTCAGTTGTTTGTATAAATCAGTTAGCTGTCACTATCAAGTGACGTCAGCTGATGTCACATTCCTTTATAAAAGGAATGTTGACCTAATTTTCTGGAACTGAAGCGTGTGCGTTAATGAAAACATTCTCTTTGCAGAAAACTTTCTCTCTCTATAATCGTCACTGTTTGATTGAATATTCATATTATTCTTGCTTAAATTTCGTCTAATTCTTGTGCTATTCCGCTGCAAATCTTAGTCTAATTGATCAAGCTAGATACCGATCCTTTCAAATGGTATCAGAGCGGGTTAATCATTGATCGATTTAACAATTGATCATTGGAACTGCTCTTTTGATATCTAAGTCTGATCGAGTTAGCAAATTTGCAAGAATTGGTTATAGAGTTTGATTTTCTGTTGCTTCCGGTGAATTAATTTGAGATTCGTCTTGTTTAAAACTGTGTTGTTGAGTTTTTGAGCTACATCTATTAAAATCTCATTGAACCTATTTGAATTGGTGAAAATGGCTACATCAATCAATGATCCTGACAATACTGGCTCCTCAACAAAGCCTCCGATGCTTGTTAGGAGTGAGTATAACATATGGCAACGCCGAATGCTCCATCACCTGTCTGTCAACAGTTCAGGTTATTGGAAATCTGTAGTTCATGGACCATACAAGACTATGGTGAGTAATCCAGAAACAATGAGTTGGTTCCGAAGAAGAAAGAGCAATACTCAGATGAAGATCTGGCCATGGCACTGCCTAATGAAATCTATTTTGGACTTATGCATCATGAAACTGCTCATGACATCTGGGTTGCTCTGAAAGAACAATTTGGAGGAACTGATGAGGTTTTACCAAACAATAGAGAGATCCTTGCCCAGCAATATGAGACATTCTCTCATAGAAAGGGTGAGTCACTCACTCAACAGTTTGAGCGATTTTCCTATTTGATATCATAGTTAAAAATGGTTAAACATGAATATACCAACAGTCAGATGAACAACAGATTCCTCAGATCCTTGCCTGAGAGATGGGACACATATACTATTGTCCTACCCTCCAGCGCAAATCTGGACAATCTATCTCTCACCCAACTCCATGGGAAACTGTTAACATTTTAAAGAGAGATAGAACAGAATAGGAAACTGGCTTCATCTGGGAAGCTCATTGATGATTTTGTACCAGGGAATACTGCTCTGGTCGGTCGTGAGTCAGAATATGCTATATCAGAATGTTCTTATGATGAGCATATAGATTTCTCTTCAAACAGTGGAGATCCTGCTTTTGTTGGTATTGATAGTAATTCAGGGTGTAGTGGTGATAATTTGTGCTTTTTGATGGATGATTTGAAAGGAATTGTTGATGATGATCTAGAAGAGATGGATATTTTGAGCCAAATGGCATTAATCAATATCAGATCTAAAATATTTTACAAAAGGACAGGTAGAAAATTCCCTGGTCTCTCAGGAAAACCCAAAGTTGGTTTTGACAAAAGTAAGTTGAGGTGTCACAAGTGCGATAGACTTGGACATTTTGCAACAGAGTGTAGATCATCTGGATCTAACTCTTCTGCACCCTTTGTGACCTTTCCATGCAATAGCTCACAAAACAAAGGGCAACATTCTACCAGTTCTGGTCATCATTCACAAATTCAATCATCCTACATATTTGTCCCTCAAGGTCAAATGCCATATCCTTATCCCTGTTTTTACATGGCTCAGTCCAATCAGGTTCCTGTACCATAGCTAAACAACCACATGCCCTACCTGAGCCTCAACCATTCAATCAAATCAACAATTCAATCTCAATCATATCAAAGCTTTTTCACACCTGGAGTTGTTGACTGGAGTAGCTTACCAGATGATCTTTCTGTTATCTGAACAGTATTTTCTGGTGCTGGTCAACATGGTGGTGAAAATCCTTTCGGAAATCTTGCTCTTATGGCCATGGAGTCTACTGATGGTTCATGCTCTACTGCATCATCATCATCACAGGTACCACACGTATCTTCTGAGGCTCAGGCCAAGTTGTGTTCTGAGTCATGCATAGTTTCTTTTGTGTCAATTACAGAAGCAAATGTAGCTTTAATTAATCAAAATCTTGACCTAGAGAAAGTGATTTCCAAAAGAAAAACTGAGTTTGAGTCTGTCTTAAAAAAAGGATGATGAGATTTACAAATTAAAATGTCAAATTACTGATGAAAAGGCAAAGGTAGAGGTCATTTTAGAGAATCATAAGAATCTCAAAGAAACACTTGCAGCTACTCAAGTAGAGTGTGAACGCTCGGTGACATCCTGCAAGGGGTTTGAAATGCTTCTCAGTAAGTAAACAACTTCAAATGTGAAGTTTGGGATTGGGTATAATCACACTGTACCTCCTACAGATTTTACTCCCAAGACAGAAGTAAAATCTGATGGTGAAAGCAATTCCCAAACCACATCATCATGTGTCTCATCCTCAAGTGATAATGCAAAATTAAAGGATGAAGTCAGTAATAGTACCTCAGCTAATCAATCTGCTGATGGTCTCACTGCTGATAAACACATGATCAAAGAAAAGCAGAGCACTTTAGGTGTGGTCTCACAAAGTATTCAAAGTACTGAAGAGCAAGTAACAACACCTGAAGAACATTTCAAACCAAATGGAAACAAACGTGGTTTGACAACTGCTGAAGAGTCTATCAGGAAATCCAAAAGTACTGATAGAAAACTTCTGAAGAACAAGTCTTCAGTTGTTACAAATCCTTCAGTACTTAACATAAGTACTGAGAGGAAGAAAGTACTGAAGAACACACCTTCAGTAGTTTCATCTTCTTCAGCAGTTGAACAACTGAAGATGAAGAAAAAAGCCATGTGAAATATGTGATCTATTCAATCATCTCACTGATGAATGTTGGTACAGAAAGGGTTCAAAATTCAACAAAGATAAAATCATTAAAAGAAAATTACTAAAATGAAAGATGAATTTGAATCAAGTTTGTGCCACAACATCTCATCTGATAACCCAAAGTTCTTACAAAAATCTAAAAAGAAGGAAGGGGTTTATCATAAAATAGCTGAAAATATTCCTCATGGAATATCAAAACAACAGACTAAGTCTGTATCTTTCAAAAATGAGGACATGATGAGTCACAGAAACCAATCAAAAACAAGTACTGATGTGTCTGTTGAACTGAAGGCTTTAACAACCAATCAGACACAACTTGTTATGATGGTTCAACATCTATTGGGGAGAGTTAACCAAATAGATGTACCTATGATCAAACCACTGAAAAGGAAAACTAAGCCAAAATCAAAGGAATCCTTTTCAGCACCATCTTCACCTTCAAAGGCTGTTAATCATGAAAAATCAGTTAGGATAAAATCTGTTGATGAGAACAGACCCAAAACCAAAATGGTTTGGGTCTCAAAAGCTAACTAGTTTGTTGTGACAGATGCAGGGTCTTCAGCATGCCATAGAAGCATCTGGTATGTGGACAGTGGAGGATCTATGCATATGACAGGGAGCAGTTCTCTTCTTCATGACTACTCTCAAGGAAAGAAGGGATTTGTATCTTTTGGTAATGATGCTAAGGGTTACATCATCGGCAAAGGCTTTGTGTCAAATGGTGAGATACGATTTGATGATGTTAATCATGTGTAGAATCTCAAGTACAACTTGTTGAGTGTCAGTCAAATGTGTGATAAAGGGCATGTTGCACTTTTCACCAGTCAGAAATGTCAGATTCTGTCTTCCAATGTTTTGAGAATGATTGACAAGATATTGGATAAATATACTCTTTTGAAGGCCAACAGGATTGGAAGAGTATATGCCTTAGACTTATCAAAGAAAATTGATCTAAAAGGCCATCCATGTCTGTTTTCGAATGCCTCTTCTCAGGAATCTGAACTATGGCACAAAAGGCTTGGTCATGTGCATCTTAAAAACATGAACCAGCTTATTCATCATAGTTTAGTGAGAGGTCTGCCATTAAAGGAGTTCAAATGTGATGACAACTGTTCTGCTTGTTTAAAAGGAAAGCAACACAAAGTATCATTTCCTCTAATAGAAGAACCAAAGTCCACTGCCTGCTTGCATATGGATCTTTTTGGTCCGGTAAGAGTGATGAGCATGGCAAAGAAAAAATACTGTCTCGTAAATGTGGATGATTATTCCAGATTTGTATGAACCTTCTTCTTACATTCAAAAGATCAGGCTGGTCAAATCATCATCTACTTTGTGTTGCATGTGGAAAAGCAATACTCCCTTTCTGTCAAGTGTGTGAGAAGTGATAATGGCACAGAATTTAGAAACCATACAATTGATGAATTCTATCTCTCTAAGGGAATCAAGGGGCAGTATAGCATTTCAAGAACTCCTGAATAAACTGGAGTGGTGGAGAGAAAGAACAGGACCCTTATTCAAGCCGCAAGGTCAATGTTGGTTGATTCTGGTTTGCCACTAACCTTTTGGGCTGAAGCTATCAAAATAGCTTGCTATGTCCATAATATAGTGTTAGTAAAACAAAGATTGATGAAGACTCCTTATGAAGTGTTACATCATTTGGCCCCTCTGATTTCCTTCCTTAGAGCATTTGGGTGTCCCTGTTATATTCTTAACACAAAGGATCCACTTCAAAAGTTTGAATCAAAGGTGGATGCAGGGTACTTTGTTGGGTATTCATCTACTTGCAAGGCATACAGAGTCTTTAATTGCAGAACAAAGATAGTTGAAGAAACCCTACATGTAAAGTTTAATGAATCTCCAAAGGAGAAAATCCCACAAAACCCTATGGAGTTATTTGATTTGGACATACTGCAATATGTTCCTTATCAGCCTCCAGCTATTGAAGATTCTGTGAATCTATCATCTCCTGCAACTAGTCATCATCTGGTGATACAAATGCATGGGTTAGTGATCACCTGCCTGAGTCTACTAACCTTGATGTTCTGTAGCTTCAGTAGTTCCATCCACAACAAATGTGATGAGATATCTGATTCCTCTACTTCATTTGAATTGCCATCTCATTCTCAGTTTCAAGAGTCTGGATCAAAATCTGTTGCTGCTGCATCACCTACAAACACTTGCACAGATCTTATTGAGTACCAAGAACTGAAGAATCCCCCATGTCTCAGATCATTGGTGACATCAATGCTGGTGTTTCAACTAGAAGTCATTGTCCAATTTCTGCTTTTATGTTCTCTTCATCAGTCAGCAAGAGACAAAGACCTATCATATTGCATTAAGAGACAATGGATGGGTTGAAGCGAAGCAACTTGAGCTTCTTCAGTTTTAAAAGCAGCAAGTGTGGGAACTGGTTCCTCTACCCCAAGGTAAGTGTGCAATAGGCACTAAATGGGTGTTTAGGAATAAAACTGATGAAAAAGGTCAAATTGTCAAGAACAAGGCCAGACTGGTTGTACAGGGGTTTTCACAAGAAGAAGGTATTGATTATGATGAAGCCTTTGCCCCTGTAGCCAGACTAGAGGCAATCAGTTGTTCTTAGCTTATGTTGCTTTCCAAAATCTTAAATTTTTCAAATGGATGTCAAAAGTGCATTTTTATATGGTAAAATGAAAGAAGTTTATTTGTGTCAACCACCAGGTTTTGAAGATCATAAACATCCAGATTGGGTGTATAAGCTTAACAAGGCTCTTTATGGGTTAAAACAAGCTCGCAGAGCTGGTATGAAACACTGTCTAACTTTCTTCTTCAAAATAATTTCACTAGAGGCTCCATAGATAAAACTTGTAGGGTTCTATATGCCCAAGACCATAGAATATTGATGCGGTTAGTACGTAATGATCCAAGTCGGGTTATACCCAATAACAAGCTTAGCAAACACCCATTAATATTTAATTGATGATATGATCATGCAATTAAATATTTACACCAATTTAGAAAATGGGTTTTTTTTTAAATAAGTTGCATATGAGAATGAACACCTTATTAGTATATATTTTGTTCAATAATATTATTTGATGTCTTATCTAAATAGTTGGATAACACCAAATAATAATGAGAGTATACTACTTATACAATAAATGGTTAATTGCATAAACTAGTTACAAGACAAAATATATGTGTGTGTTAAATTTTATAAGAGGAAGCCTCCTTTTAAAATTTTCGCCCCCCCCCCCCCCTTATTTTTATTGGATCCTTGGCCTTGATAGTAACACACATCAATACTTGTCTTTTTTTACCTTTTCTCTCATATCTCTACATGCAAGAACACCAAAAGGGGCTCTCTCTCTCTCTAAAAGCTACGGCCCGGGCAGCAGCAGCAAAGGAGTTTTGAGAGCTATTTTGGTTGGTTTTGGTGTTGATTCTTCCTAAAAAGAAGGTGCTTTGCAAGGAGGCTTGGATTATAAAAGCTTGAGGGCTCCTTCCTTGGAGTTTTGGCCGAGATTTTGAGCATTATCATCCTTCTTCTCTTGGTCGATTTAGCTGCTGGAAGGAGGTAGTTGGGCAGCTTGTTTGGTTGTCACATTATAAATGTTTTATGTGTTTATATAGCTTGCTTATTCATATATTAAAGATCCTTTTGATTTGGGTTTGTTTTTCCATCTTAAAACATCATTTAGAACATGAATTTTTTCAGCTTATTAACATGTTATAAAGCTATACTTTCGCTGCGTTTTTCAGAAAGTTTAAAAGGTTAATTTCAGAAAGTTTAAAAGGTTAAACTTGTTTCCTGTGTTCTATCAAACCCATCAATGGCATCAAGAGCCAGTTATGTGGATAACTTGCTTGTTCTTAGACTTTAAATCGGTTTTAAAGAGTATTATCACTTATTATAGGTGATTTTGGGCTGCTATATTTTGTATGAATGATTCCCCAAACCTTCAAGGTCATATCAGACATGCTAGTGATTAGACCTTGAAAGATATATATATGAAATGTGATTGTTTGGACATGTTAAAATCCAAAATTTCAGTTATGTTGGCTGAAATTTGGTGGTTTTAAGTGGGGTTTCATTATATGTTTGGAGGATATGATCATTGGATGTTAGGTGCATAACCTAGCATTTGGCCTTTTGATTTGGATGATTGGAATGGTTGGTTTTATTCATTCAATTGGGTTGTAATATTTATGTTTTTATTTGGGTTGTATTATTTGTTCATTGGTTATGTAATTAATAGATTAGGTGCATTTCTTTTATTAGAAAAATGTATTAGGATACAATTTTGTAAAAGGAAGATGCACAAGATCAAGACCCAAAGATGGACATCAAAGACATGGAACTGAAGATATGGATGCAAGTTCAAGTGGGGGTCTATGATGACCTCAATTTTGTGTTGATTTAACCCTTAGGAAAGACCTTATGATGACACTTGTGATGGCAAACAAGTGTTGGCAACTTAGTGGCTATGGTTAGGCACTCATGTTTGTATGTTTATGCTTGTTTGAATGTTTGTTATTTGATATGGTTGAAATTTTGACATACATTACAAACTAATTAACAAACTTAACAAGTTATAAAAATGATGGTTCTTAATCATTAAAAGTAATAAAAGGTTATTAAATTGATTTAATGATTTTAAAGATTAAAAATTGGTTTTAATCAAGGACCATAGGGTACCTTGTATTTGAAAGCATGCAAATACAAGTACATAGAGTTTTCTAAAACTTGTATTATGAAATCTCTAAAATTTTTAAACAAGATCAACACCATCCTTTTACACAACACTTGAGTCACTTGGGAACTCTTAGTGGGATAAAGGTCCACCTAACCATTTTGAGGGAACTTGCGATTTGAGGTGAGAATGCCTTATTTGTGGGATAAAGGTCACCTAACCACTTATTTTGGCAAACTCACACGTAGGTGTAAGTAGGGTATCTTGATTTGCAAACCATGTCAAGTGGATCACTACGGTGGTGGTTTCCAAATGGTGTTGATGGGATTAACATGCCGACTTTACATATGATGTTTCAAGTTGATCCCATATTTCTAGAAGTTGCAAATGGTTGCAATCGTCAAACGTTGACCACCTTAGTAATTAAATCGTGGGATAAAGGTCACCTAACCACAATTTAAATGTAATGTTGGGTTCTAGACTTTAATATAAAAATGACCTTAAAAGGCATTAATTATTAAAAATAACAATATCGAAAATACTAAAATAGATCTTTGTTAAATTTTGTAGATGGCCACCACAATGAAAATCACGATAACTCATCCGGGTCCAACCAATCATTAGGACCGATCCTCCAAAAGGCACGTCTAAATCATAACAACTTTATTGATTGGTATCGAAACTTGAGAATCGTTCTCAAGCAAGAGAGAGATCATATGTTTTAGAGGACCCTATACCCGATCAACCTACTGAGGATGATGAGGAGGCCTACAACGATTGGCTCAAGTACACTAAGGACTCTATCCATGTGTCTTGTCTTATGCTAGCGAGCATGACTCCGGATCTCCAAAAGGAGTATGAACATCACGGAGCTTACGACATGATAACCCAGCTAAAAGAAACGTTCCAAACGCAAGCAAGGGTTGAGCACTTCAAACGGTTCGAGCACTCCATGCATGTCGTATGGACAACAACCAATCTTTTTCATCTTATGTACTTAAGATGAAAAGTCATATTGACCGCCTCGAGAGGCTTAATTGTCCTGTCTCGAAGGAATTGGCCACGGATTTGATCCTTAATGGCCTTACCAAGAAGTTCGAGACATTCGTGTTGAACTACAGCATGAATGCTTGGACAAAAGCATTGGTGAGCTTCACTCAATGCTGAAAACGGCCGAGGCGGCCATGGGTAAAAGGGTTTTACCCGTTCTCACATCAATGAAGGTGGGAACAAGAAAAGGCCTCATCCCGCACCCAAGGCAAAGGTTGCCAGGGTAAGGGACCAGTATGGGAAAGGGGAAAGGGGTGGCAAGGGTGCCACCCAAACCACAAGAGAAGAAGCAAAAGGTTGCTACCAATGACCCATGCTTCAAGTGTGGGGAGATTGGACATTAGGCAAGAAATTGTCCTGTCCATCTCCAAGAGTTAAAAACCAAGAGGGATGCCGGGCAGACCTCAGGTACAATATACATGTTTCATATTGATCTTAATGTTACATCTTCAAACACATGGGTATTAGATACCGATGTGGAACTCATATTTGCAACTTGTTGCAGGGGTTCAAAAGAAGTAGGGACTTCAATCAAGGGATGTAGCCTCTTCATGGGCAATGGAACCAAAGTCCATGTTGAAGCTTGTGGGGACTACATCCTAAAACTCCAAGTGGCTTGGATGTTATTTGAGAATGTTTTGTATGCTCCTAGTTTGACTAGGAACATTATTTCTGTATCCCAATTAAAACATTATGATTATGTATTATGTTTTGTTGAAAATGATATCATGTTTCTTTAAATGAATTGTTCTATTTTAAAGCAATTCCCATTAATGGTATTTATGAATGTGGTTAATGAAAATGCTTTAAATAGTTCATTGTACAATACTAACACCAAGAAACTCAAGTTGGATTTGAGTGATACCTATCTTTGGCATTGTGTCTTGGTCATATAAACAAGAAACGTATACAAACACTTCAAAAGAATCATCTTTTAAAAACGAATGAATGTGATTCAATTGATGTTTGTGAATCTTGTTTACAAGGTAAAATGACTAAGGCACCCTTAGTGGAACTAACGAAAGGGCAAAAGATTTATTAGGAATCATACATTCGGATGTATGTGGTCCTTTTAAACCAATGACTAGGAATGGTGAAAGATACTTCATTACCTTTACCGATGATTATAGTCGCTATGGGTATGTGTACTTATTAAGGCACAAAGATGAAGCTTTTGAAATGTTCAAAATCTTCAAGAATGAAGTAAAAAAATCAACTCAACAAGTCGATTAAAGTTCTCCACCCTGATAGAGGAGGTGAATACCTAAGTGATGCTTTTCAAGATCATCTTAGGAGTTGTGGGATTGTCTCACAAGTCATTCCACCTGGAACACCACAACATAATGGTGTGTGTGAGAGGAGGAATCGAACCTTATTGGATATGGTTCGATCTATGATGGCCAAAAGCACATTACCTCTATCATTTTGGGGTTTCGCTTTGCTCTCCGCGGCCCGTATTTTAAATATGGCCCCAACCAAAAAGGTGGCAAAGACACCTTTTGAGATATGGCATGGAAGAGTTCCATCCCTATCATACTTAAGGGTCTGGGGTTGTGAGGCTTACGTTAAGACTCCCACCCCAAACAAATTGGAAGTCCGACCCACCAAGTGTATCTTTATTGGATATCCTAGAGATTCTATGGGATATTATTTCTATGATCCACTGGAACAAAAGGTGTTTGTTGCCAGAAAGGGTAAGTTCTTAGAAGCAAAGTTCCTTATGGAAGGAACTAGCTGTAGAACAGTGGATCTTGAGGAGGATCAAGAACCACAACCCGATGCACGTTTGGTTGAAACTAGCACTCAACATGAGGATGTTGAGGATGAACAAGCGGTTGATCAATACACACAAAACATTCGCAGAAGTGGTAGAACTAGTAATCCACCTGAAAGATATGAATTTTTCATGGATGGATGCTATATGGTAGATTCAGATGAACCAACCACATACCAGATTGCAGTGTCCAATTTGGATTGTGACAAATGGCTTGAGGCCATGAACGTTGAGATGCAATCCATGTATGACAATCAAGTTTGGGAACTTGTTGTACCACCTCTTAATTCGAAAGTAGTTGGAAGTAAGTGGGTTTTCAAGAAGAAAACCGATATGCACGGAAACTTGGATACTTATAAAGCTAGACTTGTAGCAAAGGGTTTCACACAAACTCAAGGGGTTGATTATGATGAAACCTTCTCACCTGTTGTGATGCTAAAGTCTATAAGGATATTGTTTGCCATAGCTGCTCATTATGATTATGAGATTTGGCAAATGGATGTCAAAACCACTTTCCTAAGTGGATATCTTGAGGAAGATGTCTATGGTTCAGCCTGAAGGTTTTTTCAATCCAAAACATCCTAATAAAGTAAGCAAGTTAAAGAAATCAATCTATGGATTGAAGCAAGAGTCGAGAAGCTGGAATCATCATTTTGATGAGGAGGTAAAGAAATTTGGCTTCATCAAAAACGCTGATGAGGCTTGTGTGTATAAGAAGGCCAGTGGGAGCACAGTAACTTTCCAAGTATTGTATGTTGATGACATACTACTATTTGGAAATGACATTCCAACCTTGGTTTAAACCAAAGTGCATACATTGATAAGATCTTGAAAAGGTTCAAGATGGAGAACTCTAAGAAAGGTACCGTACCTATTCAAAGAGGAACGATATTGAGTACGACTCAATGTCCTAACTCAAGGGATGAGTAAGATAAAATGAAGGCAATCCCATACGCATCTGCTATTGGATCCATCATGTATGCAATGATATGCACTCGACCGGATGTGTCATGCGCCTTAAGCATGACAAGCCGTTACCAGCAAAATCCTGGAAACAGTCATTGGATGGCTGTTAAGAACATACTTAAGTACCTAAGGAGAACAAGAGATATGTTCTTAATCTATGGATCTGGTGATGAGGAACTCGTTGTAAAAGGTTACACGGATGCGAGTTTCCAAACCGATCGTGATGATTCTCGGTCACAATCGGATATATTTTCATTCTGAATGGAGGAGCGGTCTCTTGTAAAAGCTCCAAACAGGATGTGGTGGCTCTATCAACTACAGAATCAGAATACGTTGCCGCCTCATTGGCAGCTCAAGAAGCTACATGGTTAAAGAAATTCATTGCCGATCTGGGGGTTGTCCCTTCCATTCAGGACTTTCTGGAGATCTTTTGTGATAACGAGGATGCGATTGCTCAAATCAAGGAACCTCGTGCTCATCAAAAGACTAGGCACATTGAGCGGAGAATCAACTACATACGAGATGAAGTTGAAAAGGGAAAGATATGTATTCGCAAAGTTCACACAGATCAGAACATTGCGGATCCTCTCACGAAGCTCTTTGAAAAGGCAAAGCATGAAGGTCATACTTGTGCCATGGGATTTCGATATATAGTGATTGGATTTGATCTGTAAATTTTGTATTTTGATATGTGGAACTCTTTATTATTTGAATAAAATATTTGGTTATAATGTTTCAATTAATGTTCCAATTTAGCATGTATAATACATGAGTAATTGTTTACTCTAAATGTCCGTAGTCGTTCATAATTGTGGGAACAAGTGTGAGGTAAGATTATTATGAACTTGGATTGGTTGATATTCATAAGGATGAATATAGAGCAATGGGTTGCTACCAAGGTTCATAGATATTGTGGGATACAAATATGGACTAACCCGCATCTCAAATTTTACTACATGGAATCTTATGATTGATCATAAGTAAATTTGAGTAAAGGCGAATATCATTTGGTATCCTCAGACGTGAGATACATATTGGGTTTTGATATTCACAAGTGTTATACCTTGAGCTTGTTCTTCACTGTCCTGAAATAGTGGACAGTACATAAGGGTATGTTCAGGTATGACACGAGGTGTTTGTGAGAAACGTATGTGGTCAAGATGGAATTTGTTCCTCTTATTCCTTGAGAGTTAGATGTCTAAGGCCTGATAAGTTAAATCAACAAGGAATGATCACTCTATATTCTTGGATTTAACATGACATCTGTAACAAAAGGATAGATGATTGATTCACCTAAATCATTTCAAGTAGGGTACTTGAAAGGGATGATGTAATTGAATAGCTGTAAGTCACGCGTATTAAGGGTAGTAAACCGTTGTTAGGCGGTATTTACTGCTTGCATCAATCTTCTATGAATCATGGGCAAGTGGGAGATTGTAGGGTTCTATATGCCCAAGACACATAGAATATTGATGCGGTTAGTACGTAATGATCCAAGTCGGGTTATATCCAATAACAACCTTAGCAAACACCCATTAATATTTAATTGATGATATGATCATGCAATTAATATTTACACCAATTTAGAAAATGGGTTTTTCTAAATAAGTTGCATATGAGAATGAAGACCTTATTAGTATAATATTTTGTTCAATAATATTATTTGATGTCTTATCTAAATTAGTTGGATAACACCAAATAATAATGAGAGTATACTACTTATACAATTAAATGGTTAATTGCATAAACTAGTTACAAGACAAAATATATATGTGTGTGTTAAATTTTATAAGAGGGAAGCCTCCCTTTTAAAAATTTTTGGCCGCCCCCCCTATTTTTCATTGGATCCTTGGCCTTGAGAGTAACACACATCAATACTTGTCGTGTTTTACCTTTCCTCTCATATCTCAATACATGCAAGAACACCAAAAGGGGCTCTCTCTCTCTCTCTCTCTAAAAGCTACGGCCAGGAGCAGGAGCATAAGGAGTTTTGAGAGCTATTTTGGTTGGTTTTGGTGTTGATTCTTCCTAACAAGAAGGTGCTTTGCAAGGAGGCTTGGGATATACAAGCTTGAGGGCTCCTACCTTGGAGTTTTGGCCGAGATTTTGAGCATTCATCATCCTTCTTCTCTTGGTCGATTTTGCTGCTGGAAGGAGGTAGTTTGGCAGCTTGTTTGGTTGTCACATTATGAATGTTTTATGTGTTTATATAGCTTGCTTATTCACATATTAAAGATCCTTTTGATTTGGGTTTGTTTTTCCATTTTAAAACATCATTTAGAACATGAAATTTTTCAGATCATTAACATGTTATAAAGCTATACTTCCGCTGCGTTTTTCAGAAAGTTTAAAAGGTTAAACTTGTTTTCCTTGTGTTCTATCAAACCCATCAAAACTTTGTTCATTAAGAATGTAGGCATGCATAAGCTCCTTGTTCAAATTTATGTAGATGATATTATTTTTGCATCCTCTGATCCACAGTTGTGTGATGTCTTCACTAAGTTGATGCAATAAAAGTTTGAAATGAGTGCCATGGGAGAACTACAGTTCTTTCTGGGTTTGCAAATCAAAGAAATGGCTGATGGAACTTTCATTCATCAGTCAAAATATACAAAGGATTTCTTGAAATGGTTTGATTTACAAAACTGTAAGCCCTGTTCTACTCCCATGTGCAGCACCACACAACTGGATGCTGATCAGAAAGGTAAAGCAGTTGATGAAACTCTTTACAAATGTATGATTGGTTCTTTGATGTACCTTACAGCTTCTAGACCAGACATTATGTTTGCAACTTGTGTCTGTGCTAGATTTCAGGTTGCACCAAAAGTATCCCATATGATTGCAGTCAAAAGGATCTTTAGATATTTGCAAGGAACTCAATCTCTAGGACTTTGGTATTCCACTGGGCACTCTTGCAAATTAGTTGCTTTCTCTGATAGTGACTATGTAGGGTGTAAATTAACCAAAAAATCAACCTTTGGTGGATGCCAATTTCTAGGCAATTGTTTAGTTTCTTGGCAGAGTAAGAAACAAACTTCAGTTGCTACATCCACTGCTGAAGCAGAGTACATTGCTGCTGCAAGTTATACATCTCAGATACTCTAGCTTCAGAATCAATTACTGGATTATGACATTACAGAGACTAAAACTCCTTTATTGATGGACAGTGCTTCAGCTCTTTGTATTGTTAAGAATCCTGTCTAGCATTCTAGGACCAAACATATTGAGATCATACATCATTTTATTAGGGATTGTTATGAAAAAGGTCTTATTCATCCAAAGTTTGTTCCTAG
The DNA here is from genome assembly GCA_025506515.1 of Flaveria trinervia. NCBI lineage: Eukaryota > Viridiplantae > Streptophyta > Magnoliopsida > Asterales > Asteraceae > Flaveria > Flaveria trinervia. The sequence goes on from CM046458.1 coordinate 23,113,784, forward strand.
TGCTGATGAGCGTACAGATATATTTACTAAGCCTTTGGACAATGCAACATTCCAAAATCTTGTGCTAAGGCTTGGTATGCTGCAGCTTGAATGATTTGACAACTACTGATGATCTCCATTCACAAATACTGATGAGCATTAGTATACAACTGTCAAAAATAAGTACTGATAAGTTCCTTTATCTTCAGTAGTTTTCATAACTACTGAAGATTAAATTACTGAAAAGTACTGAAGTACTTTATTTGTTGAAAACTACTGATGTAGTTACAACTACTGATGTCTGTTTTAACAAGATAAGTACTCATGACCAATGAAACATCTGAAAATCAGATAATGTGCTGAGTAAGTGTTAAGGTCAAATGAAACAACTGAGATCTGTGAATTGACGACAACAACTGATGAGAAATTTTACTCTACAATTTTTTCAAATAACTGTTGTTTCATTTCAAAACAACTAAAGCCAAAACCAAGTCTTTAGTAGTTTCAAACTACTGATGACTAACACCAAGTCTTCAGTTGTTTACAACATCTGAAAGTTAAAACCATGTCTTCGGTCGTTTTCTAACAACTGATAACTAACACCAAAACTTTCAGTAGTTTTCCTTCAACCGTTTCATAACCTATAAATACCTAATCCTAACTTCAAACTTTTCATAAGTCATTTTCCGAACGTTCATCTTCCATTAATGGCGACCATGCAAATCAAACCACGACACAACTGTGTTGCCTAATTCACAAAATCAGCCTTTTGGAATAAGTATGATGTTGCCATTGATTTGATGGTTGATTCCCCGTATCAAACTGCTTTTCTTCTGAATCCAACCATCTATCCCGATACCCTTGCCAATTCTAGACAAATGTCACTATCCATACTAGTGATAATGATGTCGCGATCACTCTCCAGTCTTTTGTAAACCAGAAGAAGGTGGTCGGCACTCCTGCTATCATTCGCCAAACCCTAGATCTGAATGATGCCACCTTCGTCACCAAATACCCGAAGGGCACCACTGATCTATTATTCATCAACTATGGATATGAGGGAGACCTAAGTGCTACAACCATTCTGAAGAAGCACTTCCATGATGCTGAACGCCTAATCTTTCACATGATCAATGTCTGTCTTGCCCCCAAATCCTCGTCATGGGATCAAATGTCATGCAGGTGGCAGCAGGTATTGTATTCTATCCTTGAACGCAAAAGCTTAAATTTTTCTGAAATTATATTTTTGGAATTAAAAGATCTGGCAATGAGACCTGTGGCTAATAGATGGATATTATATCCAAGGTTTCTTATGGTCATAATCATAAATTAATTAATATCTGGTGGCCCTGTTGGCCTTGGAGTCCCTGTTGTGGTAGTTTTACCTGAGGTATACTCCAGGCACAACTCTGACCCACAACTCAAAGAGGCTGCCAAACTGCTAAAACCCAAGCAGAAGGAACCCACAACCTCATCCTCCAGATCCAAAGTCCCCTCCAAACCACAATCCAAACAAACCAAAAAGGCGACTCAGGGAGTTGAGTCCCCTGATGATGCCCCTGCAACAGAAAGGCAGGATGAAACTACGGGTAGTAATCCCCCTGTAGTTTCCATGACTCTACCAGCTGAAACCGCTTAGGTATCCTCTCAACAGGATCCTGATACAACTAAAAATGGGGAAACCACATTACTGGAATCTCTCTCACTTGAGAAGATTGCCATTGAAGAGCACAATTCACCCCAGGTGCAATCCTTTTCACCCTTATCTCCCACTGAAGCCACCCCTACAAGTCCAACTGTGGTTATTGCACAAGTGCTGACTCAACTACATTCCTCTAACCCTCCCCAGAAACCTATTACCACTAGGAAACCTCAACGGTTGAGGGAGAGGATTATAATGTGGCTGATAACCCACAGCACAGGGATTACAGAGTTCAATCTCCCTGTGTAGAGGAGGAGATTCGAACATCTGGTGAGGCTGTCTCTTCTCTTGTTTGAGCACATGAACAAGATGAAGGTGGTCGCCAGTTCCAAGAAATAGGGGCAAACGTGAATACTGATCTACACTCAGCACATGTTCATCCTGATTTAATCAGGAGGACAGATGATTCAGCAAAGACTGATGATGACCTGGGCTTTTTCATTGATGTTCTATCCCACAACACCATTCTTGAGGCTGAGGTTTGCAGACTACAAGAACTACTTGCCAAAATGTCACAAGAATCAAGTCCATCTGCCCCCATTCACCCGCAGATGGCAGTTTCTTCTGAAGCTCTCCCAAACATTGAGCCACTCCCACCAACAATGCCACCAGCCTTTGATTCAGGCACCATTTCTCAGGGACAGAACCCCTCTGAGCACATGGTTGCTGCCTTTCAATACTCCTTACCTCTCATCACTTCCATCATCACTAACATTGTGCATCAAGCCATTGATGAGAAGCTTTCCTCAAGTCTTCAAACCTTAGTTGATGGTGTTGTTTCTAAGCGACTTTTTGACATTCAAACCCTTGAACCCAATGCAACAAAAAAGGGGGAGTCTAAGTCAGTGAAAGCAGACAAAAGAAAAAGAGTTGAAAAGGAAGAAGAAAAAGAGAAGAAAGAAAAGGAGATGATCACCTACAAGAGAAAGAAGAGTGCTGAACAGACTGAAGGTGAGAAAAAGTTAGAAGAACTGATCAAAGAAGCTCATGAGCAACATAGCTGATCTATGGATAAGATCATTGATCAACTCTTCAGACAAGGTTTTGACACAGGCTTCTTTGATCAGTTCTTCTAACTTTTTCTCACCTGTAGTGAGAAAGAAAGGGAAAGGCTGGAAGCTATGACAACATTCATCTCAAAGCATTTGGGAAGATCAATCATTAAAGTGAAGTCATGGTCCAGACACAGTATTTTGGAGATAACCACCAGAATCTGTTCTTCTGAAGTATTCAACAAAGGATTTATCATAGAAGCTCTGGATGAAGCTGGTGCTGGGAAAAGGTTTGATATGGCAAAGTTATCCAAAGCTTCACTCACAACCAAGATGCAAAAGCAGCCTGCACAATCTCCTACACCAAAACAACCAACTTCACAGCCCTCAAAACCAACTCCTTTACCCAAGAAACCTACTCAAACCACTACCAATGATGCACCCAAGAGGAAGAGAAGGGTGTTGAGGATGGAAGAAGAGAAGAAGATGATGAGGATGACAGTCTGCCAATCTCTGCTGTTCTTAAAATAAAGATGTCTCAGCCCAGAATCAATCAAAAACAATCACATCTGACATCCAAAGGCAAATGGTAAAAGTCAAACTTGAAGAAGAAGAACAACATAAACAACATGATGAGCAGCTGTTAAGGATGATTGATAAAGAGTTTCCTAAGTCTTCATCCATACAAGCTATGAAGAAACATGCTCAGAGGTTGTATGCTCTCAGATTCACATTTCAATATCAGAAAGAGAGAGTGAGAATTTGGCCTGACCCCAGAGTAAGCGACAAAATTCATAAAAAGAAGATTCCAAGTAGATACAATGGCTAAGTAAAGAAGATTGTAGATGCTGTGATAATGCTGGCCATTGTAGTGGTACCTTGGGAAATCCTTGATGACTTCAAGAGAGCTTACAAGTCTAAGATGACTCCACAAACTTTACTAGAAAACAAAATAGTAAAGAAGGGGTTGATCTACAAGAAGCTTGAAGAAAAAAGAAGAAATGAGCTCCAGTTGTTACTTGAAGGCACTCACCCTGATGAGTTTGCATACAGAGAAATAACTACTGTGGAGCTAAAGAATGGAAAGAATGTTAAGTACTTATGAGAGTACTATGGGCCTGAGTTCTTCTTTGAAAGTGAAGCTGAAGAACTCACAATGGAAGAACAAGTTGTTTTCCTTGAGGCCTATGTCAGAGAGTCTTACAGACTCATCATTCGAAGTAGGTCTCATGGATGGGATAACAGCTCTGTGTCCAATTCCCCAAGACAGAGTTCCCATTCATTCTTTGCCAATCAAACTTTTTGAAACCTCTTCCCTGGCCTGAGCTTTATTTGAAGATTTCTGAGCTGATCCAGAATATGCTTCTACCAATAAGTGGGACTTCAATAATCTTAAAGGTTTTGGCTGCATTGGTTCAGGGGGAGTTTGTTGGACCAAAAGAACCAATGAGCCAGATCAGAAAAATCTTTAAGTCCCACAGACATCAAAACAACTGAAGTGGTCTACAAAGGCTGAAGACAAAGTCTGAAGACAAAGGCTGAAGACAAAGTCTGAAGATAAAGTCTGAAGACAAAGTCTGAAGACAAAGGCTGAAGACAAAGGCTGAAGACAAAGTCTCAAGGCAAAGGCTGAAGACAAAGTCTGAAGACAATGGCTGAAGACAAAGGATGAAGACAAAGTCTGAAGACACAGGCTGAAGACAAAGTCTGAAGACAAAGTCTAAAGACAACTGCTGAAGACAAAGTCCGAAGACAAAGTATGAAGACAAAGTCTGAATACAACTGCTGAAGACAAAGTCTGAATACAACTGCTGAAGACAAAGTCTGAAGACCAAGTTCTCAGAAGTTGTCACAACAGCTGAAGTAGTTCTCTTCGGTAGTTGTGATGGTTTACTTTTTAGTAGTTTGTAATCAGTAGTTTTATATTATGTAAAACATCTGAAGTTCTTACACTTCAGATGTTATAACTTTAGTAGCTGTAATGTTAGCGTGTACTTAGCTTTTTGTGAAGGTGTCCTCAGTTGTTGTGGAAATCTTCAGTAGTTTAGTTTACTTTCAGTTGTTTGTATAAATCAGTTAGCTGTCACTATCAAGTGACATCAGCTGATGTCACATTCATTTATAAAAGGAATGTTGACCTAATTTCCTTGAACAGAAGTGTGTGCGTGAATGAAAACATTCTCTTTGCAGAAAACTTTCTCTCTCTATAACCGTCACTGTTTGATTGAATATTCATATTATTCTTGCTTAAATTTCGTCTAATTCTTGTGCTATTCCGCTGCAAATCTTAATCTAATTGATCAAACTAGATCCCGATCCTTTCATACATTCACCTATTCTGGAAGTCCAACGAATAATGGGGTATACATCGAACTTATTTGACAAAAGAACCTCAGGGTGTATATGCTTTGCTCATCTTCAAATCTGTGCAAGAAGCTGTTCCAGACTCCTTTTATTTTTATTATTTTTTGGTCTGGAAGAAATGCAGATGAGTCAATGCGCATGGCTCATTCGTGCGATTGAACATACGACTGGTCACACGAATGGTCCATTCGCATGGTCCATTCGTACAAATGGTCCATCCGCATGGCCTAGTCGCATGAATGGGTCTGCACGCAGATTTTCAGATCTGCAGCTGCCAGGGCTGCCCAAAACCCTAATCTAACGAATTTTACATGAACCAAAACAAAACGTGGTTTCAATTTCGATTTTAACATAGAAGTAACACACGTAACAAGATCTGAGCAAAACACGAAGAACACGAAGTGGTTTAACATCAAGATCTGAAATTTGATCCAGAAATCAAGAGCTCGGGTTGCTAGATTTATTGTTAGATCATTCCAGCAGTAACTGGCTCTGATACCAATTGTTAAGTCGGCTTGGATCGATAACATCCGAGCATGTTTTTGACGGAAGGATAAACAACAGCACAAACCAAAAGTCGAACAATAATGCGAACTATAATTGAATGGTTTCATTGATAAAAACAAATGATTACAAGCTCATTACAACATAAGAATCAAGACTCTTGGCAAGGGGAAGATTGAGCATGATCTCCCCTCTCATCCGGCAGCCCTAGGCTCCCGGGCAGACTTCCTCTCAAAACCCTTATCTCTCTACACATTGAAACTGGTATATATAGGCCTCAGCCCATATTAGATGTGACTGGTCCCATTCGTGCGATTGGTCCATGCGTATGGTTCAATCGTACGACTGGACCATGCGTATGGTTCAATCGTACAACTGGACCATTCTTATGGTTCAGTCTCACGATTGCCCCAATCGCACCTCTCAATCACACGACTGGTCCATTAGCATGGCTCAGTCGTATGACTGAGTCTCATTCACATATGCTCCTGCGAATGACCCAGTGTCATGTGTTTACAACATATCAGGTGTATAACATTAAGCCTAGACTATTCGACAAGTGACGGACACATTATATATGGCTATATATGCTCAAACACTTCAACATAGTTTCCACGTATTTTGATTGATTTATAAAGATTCCATCTACTATTTGTTGGACTTGCACCCCTAGAAAGAAAGTGAGTTCCCCCATTACACTCATTTTGAATTTTGAATGCATAAGGTCATCAAACTCTTTACAGAGTTGCTTGTTTGTTGAGCCAAAAATGATATCATCCCCATAAATCTAGACAAACAGCATGTCTTTTCCTCTTCTACTTCTAAAGAGAGTTTGATCAATTTTTCCTCTTTCATATCCATTTTGAAGAGGAAAGGAAGATAGAGTCTCATGCCACTTCCTTGGAGCTTGGTGAGGACCATACAGAGCTTTGTCAAGCTTCTAAACTCGTGAGGGAAATCTGGATCTTCAAAGTCAGGTGGTTGACTCAGAAAGACATCCTCAGCAATCTTTCCATACAAGAATGCACACTTCACATTTATTTGATAAACAATATATTTCATGGACGCAAAATATGCTAGAAATATTCTGATTCCTTCTAATTTGGCAACAGGTGCAAACACTTCGTCATAATCAATTCCTTCTTCTTGAGTGTATCCCCATGCCATAAATCTTGCTTTGTTTCTGATGAAGATCCCTCTATCATCAGTCTTGTTCCTGTACAGCCATCTGGTACCGATAGGGTATGGTCCTTTAGGAAGACCTACCAGTTGCCATACTTTGTGCTTCTTGAATTAAAGGAAGTCTTCATGTATTGCTTCAATCCAACTATTTTCTTGAAGATCCTATTTGATATTCTTGGGTACTGTTTGACATAGAAAACATAAGAACAAACAGATGTTTGCAATACTGGACTTGCTTCTTGTCACCCTCTTATTAAGTTCACCAATAATGGTTTCAACGGGATGATTCTTGTGTATTCTGGTGGTTGGAATGGAGTCACCAGCAATGGTTACATCAAGATTGGAGACATTCAGTTCTATGGTTAGAGGTACCTTCATCTTCTACTGTTGGGAAATTATGAAGATAGTCAGACTTCATTTCAGTTCCTGCTTCAGCTTCAGCAGCACTATGATTGCTTCCATCATTTGATGTTCTTTGTGTTTCAACTGGAGGAGTAGCTTTATTTTGATTTCTGATCTCAGTTGACAAATTATCTGAGTGTGATGGTAACAGGCTTGGACCTCCTTCAGTTGAAACACTCTGGTTTTATGATGGTTGTCTAATGGTATCAGCTTGGAGTAGAACATCTTCATTCAGATGTTGAGTGGATGATGGAGGTATCATTAGAAAGTCATTAATTTGTTCTATTCCTAAATAAGGTTTAGTTGAATGTTTGTTTTGTGCATCAAACAAATGAAAATGATCAACTGATTTTGTAAAAGAATCAATATCAAACAACCAGTTAGGACCATTTGTATATTTGGGAAATGAATGTTTTGAACATTTGTTGATTCATCAATAATGTTTAATCTAGGATTGAACACTCTATAAGCCTTTGAAGCAGAAGAATAACCTACAAAGAATCCTTCATCAGACTTAGATGAAAACTTTCCCAAATAGTCTCGGGTGTTTAATATTGAGACAAGACTACCAAATGACTTGAAAATTCCAATAAATGGTTTTCTATGAAAGAGCAGTTCATATGGAGTCATGTTTCTTTCTTTTACAATTAGAGTTCGATTTTGTACAAAGCACGATGTGTTAACTACCTCTACCCAAAAGGTGATTGGCTGTTTAGCATCAGCTAACATTGTTCTTGCTGCTTCAATCAGTGTTCTATTTCTCCTTTCAGGTACCCTATTTTGTTGAGGAGTTCTAGCTGCACTGAATTGATGAGCAATGCCTTTGGTTCATGGACCATATTTATGGTTCAGCCTTACGAATGGGCAAATCGCATCTCTCAATCACACGACTGGTTCATGGATCAGTCGTACAACTGAGTCTCATTCGTATATGCCCCTGCGAATGACCTAGTTTCATTTCGTTATAACATATTAGGTGTATTACATTAAGCCTAGACTGTTCAACAAGTGACAGACACACTATATATTATAATTTATGCCCCAACACCTATTCATCACAAAATGTATCAAGGATTTGGTTCTTAAATTTAGTTCCCTAATCACATTTTATGATCTTGACCTTTTGATCACATTGATTCTCAATTTATACAATGAAATTCTTCGTGATCTTAGGACTTTCATCCTTAGTTTTAAGGAAAAAGATCCAAGTGGATCTTGTGAAGTCGTATGTGATCAACAATCAATATTAGGTCCTTCACAGACTTATTACAATAGTGGGGCCAAAAAGATCAAGATGTAACAAGTGTAAGGGAGTAGTGATGGAGTTTCATTCCTTTGGCTTGTGAGATACCTTAAGTTACTTCCCTTTCAGGCATGTAACATAATGGTCATGACTTGTAAACCCTTCATTTTCCATTCTAGTTGTTAAACATTCTTAATTAATTTATTCATGTTTTAAAGTTTACATGTCACATTATTTTATGCAAAAGGAAAGAATCATCACTAATTACTTTAGATAGAAAGCAAGAAATTTTTCGAAAAGGCGATGCTTCTTGCAAGTCTATCTTGTGCATGTTCCCTTTCCTAGCAGCTCTAAGTAAGTTATGCTCCTAAGGAATGCCACCTCGGGCTTGAGAACAATGCAATCAAGGTCAGTGAAGAGCATGTTATTTCATTATTCACAAAATTGGGACACACTCAGAAGATTATATCCAATCTTTTTAACAAAGTTTACCTTCTTAATGCTAAGCTTACCATTTGTGACCTTGCCCCTTCCAGCAATGTAACGTCTAACATCTTCTCCAAAAGTAACTGGCCCTCCATCAATCTTCTCAAAATTTTGAAATAAAGATCCATTGCTTGTCATGTAACTGGAACAACCACTATCAATGATCCATACATTCCAGAGTGCATGCGGATTTATTTGAGATTTTCAGTTGTGGATTTGTTTGAGATTGTCAGCTGTGGATTGGAACCTTTCATACGGTTTATTGGGCGAAAAGTAGAAGGTTCCAATCCACAGCTGACAATCTCAAACAAATCACCATGCACTCAGATTCATCATCAAAAACAAGCTCACATCATCACTTTTTGATTGCATCTTCAATTTCACTAAACATGGATTCCACCTAACAGTCAGAATCCTCTCTGTGTGGAGAAATAAAACCTGATTGGCCCATAAATAGTCACATGCTCCTAACTACCCCACAAAATCAGCACCTACTGCTAACATCTTGTCTTCTCTCTTTTCATTCTAACGACAATCACCTATTCTGGAAGTCCAACGAATAATGTGGTATCCATAGAACTTATTCGAAAAAAGAAGCTCAAGGTGAATGTGCTTCGCTCATCCTCAAATCTATGCAAAAGGTAGTATCAGATTTTTTTCTGGTCTGGAACACCGTTCATTCGTATAACATGGAGTACAATTATCACATTCGTGTGATTGGATAATACAAATGATATATCTTCGTGAGACTGGTCATAAGACCGGTCTAGTAGCATGACTGGCCTAGTAGCATGACTGGACATAAGACTACTTTAGTAACATGACTGGTCATAAGATTGGTCCAGTTGCATTCCAGTCATACGAATGGTGTAGTCGTATGGTCCAGTCCTACGCATGGTCCATTAGCATGGTCCAGTCGTACGAATGGTCCATTAGCATGGTCTAGTCGTACGAATGGTCCAGTCGCACCAATGGTCCAGTCGCACGAATGGTCCAGTAGCACGAATGGTCCATTAGCGTGGTCCAGTCGCACGAATGGTCCATTAGCATGGTCCAGTAGCACGAATGGTCCATTAGCTTGGTCCAGTCGCACGAATGGTCCATTAGCATGGTCCAGTTGCACAAACGGATCTGCATGTAGATTTTCAGATCTGCAGCCACCATGGCCGCCAAAAACCCCCTAATCTGGTGAATTTTACATGAAGCAAAACAAAATTGACATCATCAGATTTGCAAGGGCGATAAGAACCTGTTTTCGAGTTCGATTTTAACATAGAAACACACACGTAACAAGAACTGAGCAAAAATCAATGAACACGAAGTAGGTTTAACGTCAAAGAACCTGAATAGGTCTAGAAATCAAGAGCTTGGGTTGCTAGAATCGTTGTTAGATCATTCCACCAGTAACAGGCTCTGATACCAATTGTGAAGGCGCTGGATTGGTAGACATCCGAGCGTGTTCTTGACGGAAGGAAACAAAAACCAAAACCAAGAGACAAACAATAAATACGAACTATAATAAAATGGTTTCATTAATAAAATTTAATAAGTACAAGCTCATTACAACATAAGAATCAAGACTCTTGGCAAGGTGAGATCGAGCATGATCTCCCCTCTTATCCGGCAGCACTTAGGCCCTGGCCACACTCTCAAGAACCCTTAATCTCTCTACACAATGAAACTGATATTTATAGGACTCAGCCAATATCAGATGCGACTGGGCCCATTCGTATGAATGGGCCATGTGTATGGTTCAATCGTACGACTGGACCATAATTATGGTTCAGTCTTACGAATGGTCCAATCGCATCTCTCGGTCGCACGACTGAGTCTCATTTGGATATGCCTCTACGAATGACCCAGTTTCATTTTTTTATAACATATTAGGTGTATTACATTAAGCATAGACTATTCGACAACCGACGGACACACTATATATGACAATATATGCTCCAACACCTATTCATCATAAAATGTATCAAGGATTTGGTTCTTAAATTTAGTTCCCTGATCACATCTTATGATCTTGACCTTTTGATCACACTAATTCTCAATTTATAGAATGAAATTCTTCAAGATCTTAGGAGTCTCATCCTTAGTTTTAAGGAAAAAGATCGAAGTGAATCTTGTGAAGTCATATGTGATCAACAAACAATATGAGGTCCTTCACAGACTTATTACAATAGTGGGGCCAAAAAGATCAATATGTAACAATTGTAGGGGAGTAGTGATGGAGTTTGTTTCCTTTAGCTTGTGAGATACCTTATGTTACTTCCCTTTTAGGCATGTAACATAATGGTCATGACTTGTAAACTCTTCCTTTTGCATTCTAGTTGTTAAAACATTCTTAATTAATGTATTCATGTTTTAAAGTTTACATGTCACATTATTTTATGCAAAAGGAAAGAATCGTCACTATTTACTTTAGATAGAAAGCAAGAAATTTTTCCTGAAGGGGATGCTTCTTGCAAGTCTATCTTGTGCATGTTCCTTTTCCTAGCAGCTCTGAATAAGTTATGCTCCTAAGGAATGCCACCTCGGGCTTGAGAACAATGCACTCAAGCTCAGTGAAGTGCATGTTATTTCTTTGATCACAAAATTAGGGCACACTCAGAAGATTATACCCAATCTTTTTAACAAAGTTTACATTCTTAATGCCGAGCTTACCATTTGTGACCCTGCCCTTTCCAGTAATGTAACCTCCAACATCTTCTCCAAAAGAAACTAGCCCTCCATCAATCTTCTCAAAATTTGAAGTAAAGATCCATTGCTTGTCATGTAACTAGAACAACCACTATCATTGATCCATATATTCCTATTGGTATTTAGTTGTTCTTGCATAAAAAGGTGTGGTTAGTTACAATTGGAAACCCAAGCCTGGCTAATCTTAGGACTGTGAAAATAAGTTGAAGCCAATGTAACAGTGATAGATCCTATGTTCAAGCTTTGAGGACCATGAGTTGTTGTTGACGAAGAACGTTCAATCATATGGTTTTCCTTTATCTTCCATACCACCTTTGGAAGCTTAGACTTGACCTTAAATACATTGGAAGTTTTGACAACTTCATAAGTTTTAGAGATTGGACCTTCGGTAGATCTTGCTATTGCTACAGCAGGCTTTAGTATTTCAGAAGCATTCCTTTCTTCTGAAACCAACTTTTAAAGGGAAGTTTTTAGTTGTCTTTTTTGTCACTTAAAAGCTTTCGAAAGGAAAAGACTTTCCTTTCGAAGCTGGCTTCTTCTTGATCTTGTCAAAAGTTTCCTTCTTGGTATAGACAGTACTTTTAGGATTCTAGAAGAAATCCTTAACAAGATGGTAAGTACTACCACACATGAAACAATCCATTTGCTTTCTTTTGAGAATCTTCTTTTAGGAGGAAGGCCAAATTTGATCACTTTCCATCTCCATCTTCATCTTCACAGATGACGTAACAAGCGTCTTAGGGTCAGGTTTGCCTTTCGATTTGGATGGTTCAGGCTATGTAGCATTGGTACTCAGTTGATAAACCTTCTTCTTGTTTCTAGGATGATTTGGACAAGAATTAGAACTCCTGTTATTAGAATTCATATTTGAGTCTTTAGCATTTACCATTTCAAAACCTACAGAGATAAACACTTTTTATGCTTAGAGTTGAAAGTGGACACGATCTCTTGAGCCTTCTTTGATTTCATCTTGGCATTTTTGATCAAGTTAGTTCTCTTGGATTTGGACATCCTAATTTCTTTTTATCCCCTTAGGAGAATAGTGACCATTCTTAGAATGGACTTCTTCACTCTTCTTAGAATCATCCTTTGATATCTCCTCTTCATCCTCTTCATTCAAGGGGTCTATGAGGGGAAGCTCATCTTTCCAAGTTTCACACTGTGGAGATCTTATAGATAATGGAGTGCATAGAGAAGCTGTTGCATCCTGAAAGGATAATACATGCCAATTCAATGGATGATTTGATGATTGCTTTGTTGGAATCCCACAAGTCCCAAAAGAAATGTGGATGAAGATCCTTCTCAAGAAAAAGCAAGTATTGTTTTCCGCATTTGTCAATGCGGAAGACATAAAACAAATACGGACAAGTATTTATTCTTCCGCATTGACAAATGCGGAAGACCAAATATTAATGCGGACAAGACTTTGCTCATCGCATTTGACAAATGCAGATGACCGAACAAATGCGTACAAGTATTTTTTCATCCGCATTAACCAATTTGGATGACCAACATACTAATGCGGATGATCAAGTGGAAATGCTAATCAAGTTAACTCATCCGCATTTGTCAATGCAGATGACCAAGCAAAGATGCGGATGAAGACTTAGACTAGTTCTGATGTAATAGTTCAACGGTAGTTTAGTCATTTTGTAAAAGGCATCTTGTCTGCCTATAAATAAAATAGATAACCTCGTACATGAGGTGACCGTGAATAGATAGAGAATTTTTGTTTTCATTTAATTTCTATAATCAATCAACTTTCATATATACAATACAAAAGCATTTATGAGTATAATTCTTGCATTGAATTTTCTTTGATTGTTTGTTTCCGCCATTCAATGATTGACTTGATTACCATATTCGATTCACAGTAAGAATCTGAATCTTACTTACCCAGTCAATTGGTATTAGAGCTTTCGGTCTCGGTTCTCTTCAGATCTGCGCAAGAACTGAATGGAATTCGATTGATCTGGTAATCAAGTTGCTAGTAGAGTATATCATCATCTCTACTTAGTAAAAAACAAAAAAAACACTCCTGTCAACATATTCTCACCAACATATTCCAAACATCAAAAAACTTACTACAATCACAAATCTGATTCTGAAATCTTCTTGAACTATTGGGACAAGTTGGACTAATCAATCTTAAAAAATCATCTAAATCTATATTTATACAAGTTAAAGACTTTGTTAAAATGGATTCTAACAGTTACTCAGAACTTGGTCATACACCTAAACCTCCTATGCTTAAACACAAATCTGAGTTTAAATAGTGGAAAATCATGTTTAGTAGTAGATCTTGATTTCTGGATCTCAATATGCAAGGGGCCACACATCCCTGCCACTCTGTCTGCAAATCAAGCTGCAATTTACAAAAATGCAAGAATACCCATTGAGGATCTAACTCTTGACGATGAAGACTATAAGAAGATCAAGATTGACATCAAAGCTTACTCCATTCTAACTCAAGCACTCAAGATGGATGTGCTGAAAAGATTGGAGAAGTATGGTACTGCAAAAGCTAGGTGGGATGCATCGAAAATTATGTGTGAAGGAAGCAGTGAGGTAGCGGAATTAACAAGGATAAGCTTGTTAATCAGTATGAAACATTCCACCACACCAAGGAAGAGTCCATATCCAAACAACTGCATAAATTTGTACAGTTGGTAAGTGACTTGGAAATCATGGGAGTCACTTACAAGATCAAAGAACTAAACAAGAAAATGCTTCACAGCCTCCCTGAAAGTTGGAAACAGAATGTAACAGTGCTGAAAAATACTCTTGATATTGAGAGTACTACTTTGGATGTCATGATAGCCAAAATAGAAGCATTAGAACTTGATGAAAGAAGAAGAAATCTTGGTGGACCAAGAGTGATTGAGGCTTACAAATTTCCATGAGAATCTTATTCTGTGGAAAATGTCTTCATCACTGAGGAGGATGATTTCATCTCATCAAGAGATCAACTGAACAACACTAGGTTCATTTCAACTCCACCAATCAATCATCCATCAACATCATCTCAAACATCCAGAGTCACTAGTGCTCCTCAAACCACTCCCGAAGACACAAGATCAGAAGAACAAAAGGTAACTTACAATGCCTTTATTGCAAGTTTGAAGCATACTTAGGAGGAAGACTCATTTCTACTCATCTAATTCAAGAAGATTTAGAGGAAATGGATCCTGATGATGTAGAAGAAATGGATCTACAATGGAAAATGGCCATATTGCCATGAGAGCCAAGAAATTCTTTAGAAAAGGTAGAAAGCTAAGCCTAAATGAAAATAGAAAACTTGGATATGATAAATCCAAGGTGAAATTCTTCAACTATGGCATGGCTAGCCACTTCTCCAGAGAATGCAATGCCCCCAAGTGAAACAACTATCAAAGGAACTCTCAAGGTCAGTCATCCTCACAGCCTAGCTCAAGCTTTCACTCCAACAACCAACAACATTAGTATCATCATTCTCATCAACACCAATCATATCAAAATCCACTGCAACTGACAAATCAAGCTCACGGAAGCAGTCAGTCTTCTGCCAGTGCTCTCATGATAAAGCAAGATGGGGTATGTGACTAGAGCGTGTCTGTAAAGGAAGTCAAGCCTCAATTTCAAAATCATGCTCTTATGGCACACATCAATGATGGTCCATCACCAATGCCTACTGAGGTAAAATCTAACCTTTGTAGTAAAAAAATTATTAATGAATTGCAAGGTTATAGGGAGCATAACCATAAACTGGCAGATAAAATTAAGGAAGAAAAGGTAACGTCAGAGATGATGAAGAGAGAATAAAAGGCTTTGAAATCAAAATCAAATCTCTTATCTCTGTCATAGAAAAATGACATGGTGAAAAGTACACTCTTGTAGCTGAGAATGAGCTCCTTACTAAAAAGTTAGCTCAATCGAAGGCTGAACATTCACTGACTGAAGTGAAACTTCAACTGTTTCAAATGTCATCAGTCAAGCTCCAAGAGATGATTGATTCTCAAAAGGATCCAAAGGACATGTCGGGGATTGGGTATAATTCATGTCCTACACCATACAATAACAATTACACTGTCATGCCTAAATTTGTCTCACTCACTGAAGAAATTGAAACTAAAACTATCGAACCTAAATGTATAGTAAAATAAGTGACCAATCCTCAAAACAAACCTGATGTTTATATTGAAACCAATGAGGATAAAATCAAGTTAGGTCACCCACTCAAAATCAAAGAGTGTTCAGACAAGACAGTGAGTGTCATGAAACCCTCAAGTCCTGTAAAAGCATTTGTCTCTTTTATAAAATTCATACCTCTGTTTTACAAGGTAAAAAGAAATATGTGAAGTGAGTGAAACCTATTACTGAGAGCAGTTTTGATAATGAGATCATATCTCCGAAAAATTCAAGCAAATTAGAAAAGGTTTCACTATAAAAGAAACAAACAGGATCACTGAGTTCAACACAAAACATATTATCAGACCCTCAGTCTTCAAGATTAAGGCAAGGAGTTGGGTTTGATATTTGCAACAAGGAACCATGTTGACCAGTTTCAGAAAGAGGTGAGTAATGGGTTGCCCAGAAAATCAAACAAAGGTAGTGTTGTGAAGCAAACTACAAAAAGGGCTGACTCTCATTCATCCCCTAAAGAAAAGAAAATGACTCAGCAAAAGAAAATATCAGCTGAGTCACACAAGGCAAAGTCTGATTCAAGAAACAAACAAATGTGTTGTGACATTTGTGAAATGTTCAATCACAAGACAGATGATGCTTTTTAATCAATATTGCTTTATCTATGATATGAACAATCACTCCACCAGAAACTGCTATTTCAACAAGTATTGTTCAATTTGTGACATGAACAATCACAATACATCTGATTTTTACTACAATTAGAAGGGTTTGAGAATTCCCCAACACAAGCTCATCTCAAAAACATCCACTATGACACATTCTATCAGACCTCATTTTCACAATACTCAATCTAGAACATCTAGATCAACAAATGACAGGAATAATTTGAAGGAATTGTGGAAGGGTCAAAGAAAATATCTTACAATGAAACACAAAATGACCTTCCAAAACAAAAACCTACTTTTGACAATGAAAAACGGGCTAAATTTCTACAAAGAAACAGAGACCAATGATTTCATTACTCATCTGAATCTTCTGTAGATGTTGATGAGATGACTCAACCCAGTCATTTCCAAAAATCTCACAGGACACCTCCATCTAAACCACAATTTGGAGGGAAATACGAAGAAGTCACCATCATGAATAGGAGGGGGAAACCCAAGACCATAATGGCTTGGGTTCCTTATTCTAACTAGTTCTTTTTGCTTGCAGGTTCATCCACACAGGTCCAATAGCTTATGGTACGTGGATAGTGGATGCTCCCGACACATGACTGGAGATCGTTCCCCCTTCACGACTTCAAGTATGTACAAGGAACTACTGTGGCATTTGGTGGAGATTCACAAGGTGGTAGAAATATAGGTGAAGGATCTGTGACAAACGAGATGCTGAGCTTTGATATAGTGAACTACTGTGAACAGTTGAATTTCAATCTACTAAGCTTGTCTCAAATCTACGACAAGAAATACTCCACTCACTTTACAGACACTCATTGCTACATTTTGAAACCTAGATTTCAGATCTCTAAGGAATGGGTTATCTTAAAGACCCCAAGGAAGAACAATACATATGTCTTAAACCTATGTTCTGCATCACCTAAAGAAGAAACATGTCTTTTGTCAAAAGCATCATTTGATGAGTGATAGCTTTGGCATACACGTTTTGGGCACACAAACTTTGAAAACATGAACAAGTTGGTCAAAGGAAACCATGTCATTGGTCTTCCTCAAAAAGAATTTCATTTTATTGATCACTGTTCAGCGTGCCTCAAAGGAAAAACAACACAAATCGTCTCACAAAACCAAGCTGGTGAACACTAACAATACTCCATTGAAGTTACTTCACATGGACCTGTTTGGACCAACTCTTGTAATGAGTGTTGGAAAGAAACAGTATTGTTTAGTGATCATTGATAACTTTTTACGATTCACATGGGTTTTCTTCTTACTTCATAAAAATGAGGCATCCCAAATCATACAAGAATTTATCACTAAAATTGAAAATCAACTAGATCTTAAGGTCAAAATAATAAGAAGTGATAATGGTACTGAATTCAAAATGAAAGTACGAGTTCTTTTTGTGCAACCAAAGGCATTGCTCATCAATTCAATGCAGCTAGAACTCCTCAACAAAATAGGGTAGCTAAAAGGAGAAATAGAACACTGATTGAAGCAGCAAGAACGATGCTAGCCGATGCTAAACTGCCAATCACCTTCTAGGCAGAGGCAATTAATACATCATGCTTTGTACATAATCGAACTCTACTTGACAAAGAAAACAACATGACTCCTTATGAACTGCTCTTTCATAGAAAACCATTCATTGGATTTCTTAAATCATTTGGTAGTCCTGTCTCAATATTAAACACCCGTGACTATCTGGGAAAGTTTTCATCTAAGTCTGATGAAGGATTCTTTGTAGGTTATTCTTCTGTTTCAAAGGCTTACAGAGTGTTTAATCCAAGATTAAAGATTATTGATGAATCAACAAATGTTCAATTCAAGGAATATTCGATTCCCAAATCTGCAATTGACACGTTTACAAAATCATTTGATTAATTCACTTGTCTGATGCAGGAAATCTACATTCAACTGATACTTTGCCAGCTGTAGAAAGAAGAGATGAATTTCCATTGATTCCTCAGATGATCTGTCAAATGAGATCATAAATAAAAACAGTCTACTCCTCCGGTTGAAACACAAAGGACATCAAATGACGTAAGCAATCACAGTGCTACTGAAGCTGAAGCGGGAACTGAAACAGAGTCTGACAATCTTCATAACTCAACAACAGTACCATAAGAATATGCCTATGACCATAATGAACTGAATGTCTCCATTCTTGATGTAATGATTGCTGGTTACTCCATTCCAACCACAAGAATACATAAGAATCATCCGGTTGAAACCATTATTATTGATCTTAATGAGAGGGTGACAAGAAGCAAATCCAGTATTGCAAACATTTGTTTGTTCTCATGCTTTCTGTGTCAAACAATACCCAAGAACATCAAAGAGGCACTTCAAGACAATAGCTGGATTGAAGCAATGCAGGAAGAATTGCTCCAATTTAAGAGGCAAGAAGTATGGCAACTGGTAGATCTTCCCGAAGGACAATACCTTATCGGTACCAGATGGCTATACAGGAACAAGACTCATGATAGAGGTATCGTCATAGAGTTTACAAGCTTGACATAGCTCTATATGGTCTTCGTCAAGCCCCAAGAAAGTGGTATGAGACTCTATCATCCTTCTTGAACATGGATATGAATAAGGAAAGATTGATCAGATTATCTTCTAAAGAATAAGAGGAAAAGATATGCTGTTAGTCCAGATCTATGTGGATGACATTATATTTGGCTCTACAAACAAGCAACTCTGCAAAGAATTTGAAGACCTTATGCACTCTAAATTTCAAATGAGTGCTATGGGGGAACTCACCTTATTTCTAGGGGTGCAAGTCCAACAGAAAGCAGATGGAATCTTCATCAATCAATCAAAATATATGGAAACCATGTTGAAGAAATTCCACTTTGCTGACTGTCAGTCTATGAGAACTCCTGTGGATACTAAAGTAAAGATTGGACCTCATCCTGAAGGCAAACCAGTGGATCAGACTTACTATCAATCAATGATAGGTTCACTTATGTATCTAACAGCCAATAGGCCTGGCATTATGTTTGGTGTTTGTGTGTGTGCCAGATATCAAGCTGATCCAAAAGAATCACATGTGAATGCAGTGAAGAGGATATTCAGATATCTGAAGGGCAAACCAGCTATTTGGTTATGATATCCAAACAAAGGATAATTTAATCTCTATTGTTGGACCAAAAGAACCAATAAGCCAGATCAGAAAAACCTTTAAGTCCCACAGACGTCACAACAACTACTGAAGACCACAACAGCTGAAGACAACAGCTGATTACAATGTTTGAAGACAAGTGCTGAAGACAAAGTCTGAAGACAAGTGCTGAAGACAAAGTCTGAAGACAAGTGTTGAAGACATAGTCTGAAGACACAAGTGCTGAAGACAAAGTCTGAAGACACAAGTGCTGAAGACCAAAGTATCAGACGTTGTCACAACAGCTGAAGAGGTCTTCTTCAGTAGTTGTGACGGTTTACCTTTCAGTAGTTTTATGTTTTATCTGTTCAGTAGTTTACACAACAGCTGAAGAATACTTCTTTAGTTGTTGTGGTCATCAGTAGTTTTATGTTTTTCAGTAGTTTTGTAAAACGACTGAAGAGCTTGTTCTTCAGTCGTTGTAGTTTCAGTAGTTCTTATCAGTAGTTTCATATTTTGTACTTAACACTCTGATATGTTCTCAGTAGTTGTGAACATTTCAGTAGTTTGTTAAGAGTTAGTTATTTTTGTAATAGATCTGCCAGTTATCACTTTCCCGTGATAACAGCAGCGATTGCACTCTATATAAGGAGTGTCAACCTATTGTAATATGTAGAATGATTTGATCAGAAATATTCGATATTATAGAAACATTCCTTGTTACAGAAACATATTCTCTCGTTATAACCGTATTGTTCTTAATACATACGAGTATCAAATTCTTGCTACAATTTGTCTAATTCTTGTTCTTATTCCGCTGCGTTACGCTCTAATACATCAAACTTGTGATCACTGATCCTGACAAATGGTATCAGAGCAGGTTAATCATCGATCGATCTAATAATTGATCATTGAAACTGCTATTCACCATCCAAGTTTGATTGAATTAGCATTTTTTTGCAAGAAAGGGTTATAGAGATTGAATTTTCTGTGTTTCTGGTCATTCATCGTGAGATTTTCTCTTGGTTTTCATTGAGTCTGTTATGGTCTACGTAAAAACGTTTAAAAGCTCGAATTAAATTGTATTTGGACTGAAAATGACTACTCCTTCCAATTATCCTCACAATACTGGTTCCTCAACCAAGCCTCCAATGCTGGTTAGGAATGAGTATAACATATGGCAACGGCGAATGCTCCATCACCTGTCTGTTAACAGCGCAGGTTGTTGGACATCACTGGTACATGGTCCACACAAGCCTATGGTGAATAACCCGGAAACCAATCAAATGGTTCCGAAGAGGAAGGAGCAATACTCAGATGAGGATAAGAAATTGTTTGAGATTGATGCAAAAGCCCATGGAATTTTGGCCATGGCACTCCCCAATGAAATCTATTCTGGGCTAATGCATTATGAAACTGCCCATGACCTCTGAATGCCTTGAAAGAACAATTTGGAGGAACAGTTGAGGTCTTGGCAAATAATAAAGAAATCCTTGCCCAACAATATGAGACATTCTCTCATAGAAAGGGTGAGACACTGACTCAACAGTTTGAGCGGTTCTCTTGTTTGATCTCTGAATTAAAAATGGTAAAAATTGAGTACACCAATATCCAGATGAATAACAGATTTCTCAGATCACTGCCTGAGAGATGGGACACATATACTATTGTCCTACGCTCTAGTGCAAATTTGGACAAACTATCTCTCACCCAACTCCATGGGAAATTGCTCACATTGAGAGAGAGATAGAACAAAAACGAAAACTGTCTTCATCTCGAAAGCTCACTGAAGATTTTGTACCAGGAAACACTGCCTTGGTTGGTCATGAGTTAGAATATGCTTCATCTGAATGCCAGTATGATGAGCATATTGATTTCTCCTCAAACATTTCTGATTCTGCGTTTGTGAGTGTTGATAGTCAGTTTACTGGGTGTAATAATGACAATCTATGCTTCATCATGGATGATCTCAAGGGGATTGCTGATGATGACTTTGAAGAGATGGATGTTTTGAGCCAAATGGCCTTGATAAATATCAGATCTCAGAAATTCTACAAAAGAACTGGAAGAAAGTTCCCAGGACTCTCTGGCAAAACCAAAGTTGGTTTTGACAAGAGTAAGTTGAAGTGTCACAAATGCCACAGGCTTGGACACTTTGCTAGAGAATGCAGATCATCTGGATCTAATTCCTCTGGACCTTTTGTGACTTTCCCTGGCAATAGTCAACAACACAGAGGGCAACATTCTGTCAATTCTAGTCATCATTCTCAACCACAATCTCCTGCATATTTTGTTCCTCATGGTCAAATGCCATATCCTTACCCTTGTTATTACATGCCACAGTCAAATCAAGTTCAAATTCCTATAGTACCACAACCTCATGCACTACCAGAACCTCAACCATCTCAATCTCATCAACCTCCTCAACCTCAACAACACAGCTTCTTCACCCCTGGAGTTGTTGACTGGAGTAGTTTACCGGATGACATGTCTAGTCATGAACAACTGTTCACAGGTGCTGGTCAACATAGTGGTGACAGTCCTTTTGGGAATCTGGCTCTCATGGCCCTGGAGTCTACTGAGGGTTCCTGCTCAAACGCATCATCTTCACAGGTAACTCAGGTATCTTCAGAGGCTAAAGCCAAGTTATGTTCTGAATCATGCATTGCTGCCTTTGTCTCCATTAGAGAGGCAAATGTAGCATTAATAAATCAAAAACTTGAGTTTGAGAAAACGATTCCCAAAAGAAAAGCTGAGTTTGAGTCTGCTCTTAATAGTAAAAATGATGAGATTTATAAGCTTAAATGCCAATTAAATGATGAAAAGGCCAAGCTAGAGGTTATTATGGAAGACCAGAGAAGTCTCAAAGAAACCCTTGCAGTCACCCAGGTAGAGTGTGATCGATGGGTACAATCATGCAAAGGTTTTGAAATGCTTCTTAGTAAGCAATCTGCTTCCAATGTGAAGTTTGGTATTAGTTATAATCACACTGATCCTCCTACAGATTTTGCTTCAAGAGCAGAAGTGAAATCTGATGGAGAAAGCAATAACCAATCCACCTCATCATGTGATTCACTTTTTGATAGAGCATCATCAAAAGTTGAAGTCAGCACTAAGCCCTCTCAGAACCATCAGCTGATGTTGATGGTTCCACTGCTGACACTCACATGATCAAAGAGATGATCAACTCAGGAGCTATTTCTAGAAGTCCTGAAAGGACTGGAGAGCAAGATTTAACACCTGAAGTTCAAACTCCAACTACTGTCAGCACTGAAGAGAAGAAAACTGTAGTAGAAAGAGTTTGAAGACTACTAAAGAGGAAGTCAAGAAAGCAAATAATGCTTCCAAAGTACTGAAGAGCAAGTCTTCAGTAGTTTCATTCTATTTAGTTGATGATCAACATAAGATGAAGAAGAAACCATGTGAAGTATGTGGTTTGTTCAATCATCTTGCAAATGATTGTTGGTACAAAAGGGGATCCAAACTCAAACATAAAGAGGAAAGTAAAGAGAAAATGGTTAAAATGAAAACTGAGTTTGAAGCCACATTTGTACCAGCAACATCAAATCCTGTAACCCTTAAGTCCAAGAAGAAATCCAAATAGGAAGGGATTAAACAGGTAACAGCTGAGATTGCTCAAAAGAAGAAGGTGCAACATAGGAACTTATCAAACTCCAATGCCAATATGTCTGAAGAGCTGAAAGCCTTATCACAAAATTAGACACAGCTGGTTATGATGGTTCAACATCTATTGGGAAGAGTTAACCAATTAGATGTTCCTATGTTGAAACCACAGAAAAGGAGGTCCAAGCCAAAGGATTCCTTTTCTTCACCAGTTTCTTCCTCTCAGGATGTTGTTTCCAACAAACATGTTAGTTTACCATCTGTTGATGAGAACAGGCCCAAAACCAAAAAGGTTTGGGTCTCAACATCTAACTAATTTGTTGTATTTTGCAGGGTTCTTCAACATACCTCAGAGGCATCTGGTATGTAGACAGTGGAGGATCCATGCATATGACAGGAAACATATCACTTCTTAATGACTACTCTCAAGGAAGGAAGGGGTTTGTGTCATTTGGCAATGATGCAAAGGGTTACATCATCGGCAAAGGCTTTGTTTCCAATGGGGAAATAAAGTTTGATGATGTTAACCATGTGGAAAATGTCAAGTACAACCTCTTGAGTGTCAGTCAAATGTGTGACAAAGGCCATGTTGCTCTTTTCACCAGTCAGAACTGTCAGATTCTGTCATCCAAAGTTCTAAGTTTGATTGATAAGGTGTTGGATGAACACACTCTCCTAAAGGCCAACAGGACAGGAAGAGTGTATGCCTTAGATCTTTCCAAGAAAATAGATCTCAAAGGCCATCCTTGCCTATTTTCCAAGGCTTCCCCTCAAGAATCTATTGTATGGCATAGAAGGCTGGGTCATGTTAATCTCAAAAACATAAATCAGCTGATAAACCATGGTTTAGTAAGGGGATTTCCTATGAAGGAGTTCAGGTGTGAAGATAACTACACTGCTTGTTTAAAAGGAAAACAACACAAAGCTTCATTTCCCTCCATAGAAGAACCTAAGTCCACTGCCTGCTTACAGCTTCTTCACATGGATCTCTTTGGTCCTGTGAGAGTGATGAGAATGGCTAATAAGAATTACTGTCTGGTAATTATGGATGATTACTCCAGATTTGTATGGACTTTCTTCTTGCATTCAAAGGATGAGGCTGCGCAGTCCATTACGAACTTTGTGTTACACGTTTAGAAGCAGTATTCCCTACCAGTTAAGTGTGTGAGGAGTGACAATGGTACTGAATTCAGAAACCACACACTTGATGAGTTTTACTTATCAAATGGAATCAAGAGGCAGTACAGCATCCCAAGAACTCCTGAGCAAAATGGAGTAGTGGAGAGAAAGAACAGGACCCTTATTGAAGCTGCAAGGTCTATGTCGGCTGATTCTGGACTGCCAATGACTTTTTGGGCTGAAGCCGTCAACACAGCTTGCTATGTACAGAATAGAGTTGTAGTAAATCAGAGGTTGATGAAGACTCCATATGAAGTTCTTCATCATTTGGCCCCTCTAATTTCATTCTTCAGAGCATTTGGGTGTCCTTGTTTCATTCTCAACACACGGGATCAACTCCAAAAATTTGATCCTAAGGTGGATGCAGGGTACTTGTTGGTTATTCATCAACTTGCAAAGCATACAGAGTCTTCAAATGTAGAAAAAAGATGGTGAAGAGACTCTACATGTTAAGTTTAATGAATCTCCAAAGGACAAGATTCCACAAAGCCCTATGGAGATATTTGATTTGGACATACTACAATATGTTCCTTATCAAACTCCTGTTGTTGCTCCTGTCAACAGTTCACCACCTGGTGGTTCTGCTGGTGCTTATGATGATGATGATAGCAGTACTCACCTCTTCAGGTTTAGTGATCAACTGCCTGATTCAGCTAGACATGATGGTCCTGTAGCTCCAGTAGCACCATCCACAACAAATGCTAATGAGATTTCTTCAAATTCAACTTCCTTTGAATTACCATCCACTGCTTGGTTTCAAGGAAATGATTCACCATCACCATCTGTTACTGCTGAGCCTGCTACAAACACTTGCACAGATCTCATTATGTATCAATATCTGAAGAATCACCCTATGTCTCCAATCATTGTTGATATCACTGCTGGCGTATCAACAAGAAGTCAATTGTCAAATTTCTGCTTCTATGCTCTCTTCATCAGTCAGCAAGAGCCAAAGAATTATCACATTGCTTTAAAGGACAATGGATGGGTTGATGCCATGCAGCTTGAGCTTCCTCAGTTCAAAAAACAGCAAGTGTGGGAACTGGTTCCTCTACCTCAAGGCTGCACCTAAGGAGTCTCATTTGATTGCAGTCAAGAGGATCTTTAGATATCTGCAAGGCACTCCATTTCTAGGTTTATGGTATTCTACTAGACATTCTGGTAAATTAGTTGCTTTTTCTGACAGTGACTATGCAAGGTGTAAGTTGACCAGGAAATCAACTTCTGGTGTATGTCAATTCCTAGGCAACTGCTTGATTTCTTGGCAGAGCAAGAAACAGACCTCAGTTGCTACATCAACTGCTGAAGCAGAGTACATTGCCGCTGCAAGCTGTACATCTCAGGTACTCTGGCTTCAAAACCAATTATTGGATTATGGCATAACAGAGACTAAGACCCCATTGTTAATGGACAGCTCTTCAGCTCTTTGTATTGTCAAGAATCCTGTCCAGCACTCTAGGACTAAACATATTGAAATCAGACACCATTTTATTAGAGATTGTTTTGAAAAAGGTCTGATTGATCCAAAATTTGTTCCTAGTGCTGATGAGCTCGCAGACATTTTTACTAAGCCTTTGGATAGTTCAACTTTCCACAACCTGGTGTTAAGGCTTGGTATGCTGCAACTAGAATAAGTGACAACTACTCATGATCTCAGCTCACAAGTACCGATGATCATTAGTTCATTATTGTCACATATAAGTACTGATGAGTTTTTTTTACCCTTAGCAGTTTTTATAACTACTAAAGGCTACATACCTCACCAGTACAGAAGTACTTTATCCGTTAAAACAGTTGATGTAGCTACAACAGCTGATGTAGTCACAACAGTTGATGCAGCTACAACTACTGATGTCAGAAATGCAGATTACTGATGTCCTATGCAACACCTGAAAAGCAGATGAAAAGTCTGATGAGTAAGTGTTGAGGACAGTGTAAAACAGCTGAAAAGCTATGAATTGACGAAAACAGCTGATGAGTAATTACTCTTCAGTTGTTTCTACAACTGCTGTTTCATTAAAACAACTGAAGCCAAAACTATGTCTTCAGTAGTTTACAACTACTGAAGACTAACACCAAGTCCTCAGCTGTTTACAACAATTGCTGACAAAACCACTGTCTTCAGTAGTTTCACAACTACTGATGACTAATACCAAGTCTTCAGTTGTTTCATCACCTGAAGTCAAAACTGTCTTCAGTAGTTTTATAACTACTGATGACTAAATCAGAGACTTCAGCTGTTTCAACGTCTGATGGTTAAAACCAAGTCTTCAGTTGTCTTATAACAACTGTTGATCACACCAATACGGTCAGCCTTTTCCAACCTCTGAAAGTGAATTCCACGTCATCAGTAGTTTCAACAACTGATGACTCACACCAAAACCTTCAGTCGTTTTCTAACCCGACCCTTTAAATACCTTATCCCACCTTCAGAGTTTTTATCTTCTCTTCTCAAACCTAACGTTCAGAAACTCTCTACCCTCTCTTCATCAATAGCGACCATGCAACTAAAACCACGACACAACTGTGTCGCACATCTCACCAAATCGGCATACTGGACCAAGTTTCACAACGCCATTGATTTAATGGTTCAGTCACCCTACAAAACGGCTTTTCTGGTAAATCCCACCATATATGCCGAATCCGTTAACCAATTCTGGACAAACGCCACTCTCGTCTCTGAGGAGAATGACACAGAGTCTCTTCAATCGTTTGTCCATGGCCAAAAAGTGGTCATTACTCCAGACACTCTTTGCCAAACCCTTAATCTGGATGATGCCACTTTCCCAACTGGTTATCCAAAGGGCACAACAGATCAATCATTGCCCACCATGGATACCAGGGTAACCTGAGTTCATCTACCATACTGAAGAAACATTTCCGGATGCCGAACGTCTCATATTTCATATGGTAAATGTATGCCTTGCCTCCAAGACTTCATCATGGGATCAAATGTCCACACGGTGGCAACAGGTAATGTACTCCATCCTTGAGCAACAACCTTTAAATTTTCTGAAATACTATTTTTAGAGCTCAAGGATAATGCCCAAAAACAACTTGCTAACCGTTGGATATTATATCCTCGGTTCATAATGGCCATAATTGAAAACCAGGTTCAAGCTGAGGGACTTGTTGGCCTGGGAGTCCCTGCTACGGCTGTATTGCCTGAAGTATACTCCCAGCACAACTCTGACCAATCACTCAAAATGGTTGCCAAGCTGCGTAAGCCCACGCAGCTGGAACCCATAGCCACCA
Source organism: Flaveria trinervia (assembly GCA_025506515.1). Taxonomy (NCBI): domain Eukaryota; kingdom Viridiplantae; phylum Streptophyta; class Magnoliopsida; order Asterales; family Asteraceae; genus Flaveria; species Flaveria trinervia. Next base: position 23,141,304 of record CM046458.1, read on the forward strand.
CCTCCAAATCCAAAGTCCCCACCAAACACACTAAAAAGAAGACAAAAAAGGCTACTCAGGGAAATGAGTCCCTTGAGGATGCCCCTGCAACTCAAACACATGCTATATCCACTGGTTATAACCCCCTAGTGGATACAAGGACTTCACCATCCACAGCCGCTCAGGATTCCTCTCAAAAGGAACCTGCAGCAACAATAGAAGGGGTACCCACAAATCTAGGATCTTCCTCATTTGAGGAGATTGCCATTGAAGAGCACCATTCTCCCCAGGTGCTAACTACTTTTACCCCATCTCCCCATGCAACCACCCCACAAAGTCCAACCATTATCATTGCAAACATGCTGACTCAGCTGCATGCCTCTCCTCCTCCCCAACAACCACCAACAAAGGGGAGAACCACAACTATTGAGGACGAGGGTCACCATGCTTCTGACAACCCACAACACCGGGGTTTACACGTTCTATCTCCTGGTGTGGATATGGAGATTAGAACATCTAGTGAGGCTGCCACCTCTTCTGAATCAGCACATGATCAGAATGAGGCTGGTAACATAGCTAAGACCTCACTAGAGGCAACAACTGATGAAGGACATAGTCCTGAGGCTGGAAGTCCCCAGTTCAAAGAAAAAGCGGCACATGCTAAAACTGGTCTACACCCAGTGCATGTACATCGTGCTACAAGCAGGAGGTTAGGTGATTCAGCATCTGCTGATGATGACCTGGGCTTCTTTTATGATTTTCTGGCCAGAACACAATTCTTGAGGAAGACGTCAGTAGACTACAAAGACTACTTGACCAATTATCTCAAGAAGCAAGTCCATCTGCCACCAACATAACCCATAGATGGCACCTTCACCTGAAGGTCTCCCATACACTTAGCCATTCAAAACTTCCGAGCCACCAGCCTCTATTTCTTGCACTGCTTCTCAGGGACAGAACCCCTCTGAGCAAACAGCTGCTATCTTTCAGCAATCCCTACCTCTCATCACCCCAATGATCATAGACATTGTGATCAAAACCATGGATGAGACGCTTCCCTCAATCATACAACCCCTCTGAGGAAACTGAGAAGGAAGAGGAGTCTGTGAAGGGAATCGAAATTGATCAAGTGTTTCATGTCACATATAAGAAGAGGAAGGGTGAAGGAAAAGAGAAAGAACTCCAACTCGATGAGATGATCAAAATGGAAGATGCAACACATAGTAAATCAATGGATGCCATTATTGATCAACTGTATAGGCAAGGGTTCGATACTGCACAGCTTGACTCAGAGATCAGGAGACTTGAAGTTAAAGAAATTAACTCAGGATGGGCAAGTTATGATGCATTAGAAAGAGAGAGACTAGAGATCATGATCAGATTCATTGCAAAATATCTTGGGAGATCATTGATCGAGATTAAATCATGGACGAGGGACAGTATCTTGGCCATAACCTCCAAGATCTGTTCGTCTGAAGCATACACTAAGGGTTTAGTAGAAGCTTTTGTTGGACCAAAAGAACCAATGAGCCAAGATCAGAAAACCTCTAAGTCCCACATAGTATCACAATAACTCCTGAAAGCCTCATCAGCAGTTTGACAAGTGCTGAAGACTTCAACAGCTGAAGATCAAGTGCTGAAGACTTCAACAGCTAAAGAACTAAAGTGCTGAAGTACAACAGCTGAAGAACACAAGTACTGAAGCTGAACAGCTGAAGAACACAAGTACTGAAGCTGAAAGACCAAAGTACTGAAGTACAACAGCTGAAGAGTTTACAAGTGCTGAAGATCAACAACTGATGGACAAAGTCTGAAGACAAAGACTGAAGACATCAGCTGATGATATCTACTGAAGTCATCAGCTGATGAAACATCTGAAGGTCAAAGTCTGAAGATCAAGTATTGAAGCGTCAGTAGTTTGTCACAACTGCTGAAGAGTACTTCTTCAGTAGTTGTGATATCAGTAATTTTATATTTCTAGTTTCAGTAGTTTTGTAAAACGACTGAAGAGCTTGTTCTTCAGTCGTTGTAGTTTCAGTAGTTTCTAATCAGTAGTTTTATATTCTGTACTTAACACTCTGATATGTTCTCAGTAGTTGTGAACATTTCAGTAGTTTGTTAAGATTCAGTTATTTTTGTAATAGATCTGCCAGTTATCACTTTCCGTGATAACAGCAGTGGTTGTTGCACTCTATATAAGGTGTAACAACCTATTGTAATATAATGAATGATTTGAATGATTTGATTAGAATTATTCCATATCTATAAACATTCCATGAATGAGAAATATATTCTCTCACTATAATCGTGTGTGCTTTTAATGCATACAAGTATAGATCTCTTGCTACAATTTGTCTAATTCCTGTTCTTATTCCGCTGTTTTGAACTCTAATACATCAAACTTGTGATCGGTGATCCTGTCAAATGGTATCAGAGCTAGTTCATCATTGGTCGATCTAATAATTGATCATTGAAACTGCTATTCAAGATCTAAGTTTGATTGAATTAGCTTTTGTTTTTGCAAGAAACGGTTATAGAGATTGAATTTTCTGTATTTCTGGTCATTCATCCTGAGATCTTTTCTTGGTTTTCATTGAGTTTGTTGTGGTCTGTGTAAAACTTTTAAAAGCTTGAATTAAATTGTTTTTGAACTGAAAATGACTACTCCCTCCAATGATCCTCACAATACTGGTTCCTCAACCAAGCCACCAATGCTGGTTAGGAATGAGTATAACATATGGCAAAGACGAATGCTCCATCACCTGTCTGTTAACAGCGCAGGTTGTTGGACATCAGTGGTACATGGTCCACACAAGCCTATGGTGAATAACCCGGAAACCAATCAAATGGTTCCGAAGAGGAGGGAGCAATACTCAAATGAGGATAAGAAGTTGCTTGAAATTGATGCAAAAGCGCATGGAATTCTGGCCATGGCACTGCCAATGAAATCTATTCTGGGCTAATGCATCATGAAACTGCCCATGACCTCTGGAATGCCTTGAAAGAACAATTTGGAGGAACAGATGAGGTCTTGGCAAATAGTAGAGAAATCCTTGCCCAACAATATGAGACATTTCTCATAGAAAGGGTGAGACACTGACTCAACAATATGAGCGGTACTCTTGTTTGATCTCTGAATTAAAAATGGTCAAACTTGAGTACACAAATATTCAGATGAATAACAGATTTCTCATATCACTGCCTGAGAGATGGGACACATATACTATTGTCCTACGCTCCAGTGCAAGTTTGGACAAACTATCTCTCACCCAACTCCATGGGAAACTGCTCACGTTTGAGAGAGAGATAGAACAGAAGAGAAAGCTGTCTTCATCTGGAAAGCTCACTGAAGACTTTGTACCAGGCAACACTGCCTTGGTTGGTCATGAGTCAGAATATGCTTCATTTGAATGCCAGTATGATGAGCATATTAATTTCTCTTCAAGCACTTCTGATTCTGCATTTGTGAGTGTTGATGGTCAGTTTACTGGGTGTAATAATGAAAATTTATGCTTCATTATGGATGATCTCAAGGGGATTGCTGATGACCACTTATAAGAGATGGATATTTTGAGCCAAATGGCCCTGATAAATATCAGATCTCAGAAGTTCTATAAAAGAACTGGAAGAAAATTCCCAGGAATCTCTGGCAAAACCAAAGTTGGTTTTGACAAGAGCAAGTTGAGGTGTCACAAATGCCAAAGGCTTGGACACTTTGCAAGAGAGTGTAGATCAACTGGATCTAACTCCACTGCACCCTTTGTGACTTTTCCTGGCAATAGTCAACAACACAGAGGGCAACATCCTGTCACTTCTAGTCATCATCCTCAACAACAATCTCCGGCATATTTTGTTCCTCAGGGTCAAATGCCATATCTGTACCCTTGTTATTACAGGCCACAGTCAAATCAAGTTCAAGTTCCTATGGCACCACAACCTCATGCACTACCAGAACCTCAGCCATCCCAATCTCATCAACAAACTCAACCTCAACAACACAGCTTCTTCACCCCAGGAGTTGTTGACTGGAGCAGTTTACCAGATGACATGTCTGGTCATGACCAACTGTTCTCAGGTGCTGGTCAACATGGTGGTGACAATCCTTTGGGAATCTAGCTCTTATGGCTTTGGAGTCTGCTGATACTTCATTTTCTAATGCCTCTACACCTCAGGTATCACAGGTATCCTCTGAGGCAAAAGCCAAATTATGTTCTGAACCATGCATAGCAGCATTTGCTTCCATTAGAGAAGCAAATGTAGCTTTAATTAATAAGAACATTGAGCTAGAACAAATAATTTCCAAAAACAAAGCTGAATTTGAGTCTGTACTTAAAGGTAAAAATGATGAGATTTACAAACTGAAATGCCAAATAATTGATGATAAGGCTAGAGAAGAGGTACTTCTAGAGAAGTACAAAGATCTCAAAGAAACCCTTGCAGTTACCCAGGTAGAGTGTGATAGATGGGTACAATCATGCAAAGGTTTTGAAATGCTTCTTAGTAAGCAATCTGCTTCCAATGTGAAGTTTGGCATTGGTTACAATCACACTGCTCCACCTACAGATTTTACTCCAAGAGCAGAAGTAGAATCTGATGGTGAGAGTGATAACCAATCCATCACATCATGTGATCTACCTTCTGATACAGCACAATCAGAAGTAGCAGTCAGCATCAAGCCCTCTTTGAACCTATCAGCTGATGTTGATGGTTCAAATGCTGACACTCACATGATCAATGAGTTGATCAACTCAGGAGTTAATTCTGAAGGTCCTGAAAGGACTAGAGAGCAGGATTTAACACCTGAAGTTCAAACTTCAACTGCTGTCAGTACTAAAGAGAAGAAAACTGCCAGTAGAAAGAGTTTGAAGACTACTAAAGAGGCAGTCAAGAAAGCAAACAATGCTTCCAAAGCATTGAAGAACAAGTCTTCAGTTGCTTCACCCTCTTTAGTTGATGATCAACCTAAGATGAAGAAGAAACCATGTGAAGTATGTGGTTTGTTCAATCATCTTACAGATGATTGTTGGTACAAAAGAGGTTCCAAACTCAAACAAAAAGAAGAAATTAATGAGAAAATGGTAAAAATGAAAACTGAGTTTGAGACCCATTTGTATCAGCAACATCAAATCCTGTAACCCTTAAGTCCTCAAAGAAATCCAAAAAGGAAGGGGTTAAACAGGTGACAGCTGAGAGTGCTCAGAAGAAGAAGGTGCAACATAGGAACTTATCAAACTCCACTAGCAATGTGTCTGATGAGCTGAAAGCTTTATCACAAAATCAGACACAACTGGTCATGATGGTTCAACATCTGTTGGGTAGAGTTAACCAACTAGATGCTCCTATGTTGAAACCACAAAAAAGGAGGTCCAAGCCAAAGGACTCCTCTTCTACACCATCTTCTTCCTCTCAGGCTGTTGTTCCAAATAAACCTGTCAGTTTACCATCTATTGATGAGACCAGGCCAAAAACCAAAAAGGTTTGGGTCTCCAAAACTAATTGATTGTTTATTATTGCAGGGTTCTTCAACATGCCAAAGTAGCATCTGGTATGTAGACAGTGGGGGATCTATGCACATGACTGGGAATAGCTCTCTTCTTCATGACTACTCTCAAGGAAAGAAGGGATTTGTTTCTTTTGGCAATGATGCTAGGGGTTACATCATTGGTAAGGGTTTTGTCTCTAGTGGAGAAATCAAATTTGATGATGTTAAACATGTGGAAAATCTCAAGTACAATCTCTTGAGTGTCAGTCAAATGTGTGATAAAGGCCATGTTGCTCTTTTCACCAGTCAAAACTGTAGGATTCTGTCATCCAAAGTTTTGCACTTGATTGACAAGGTGTTGGATGATCACATTCTCCTGAGAGCCAACAGGACAGGAAGAGTGTATGCCTTAGATCTTTCCAAGAAAATAGATCTCAAGGCAATCCTTGCCTATTTTCCAAAGCCTCTTCTCAAGAATCTAAACTGTGGCACAGAAGGCTTGGTCATGTTAATCTCAAAAACATGAATCAGCTTACCCCCAATAGTTTGTTAGAGGCTTACCAATAAAGGAGTTTCACTGTGATGAAACCTGCACTGCTTGTTTAAAAGGAAAATAGCACAAAGTCTCATTCCCTCCTATTGAAGTGCCTAAGTCCACTGCCTGCTTGCAATTACTGCATATGGATCTATTGGTCCTGTGAGAGTAATGAGCATGGCAAAGAAGAAATACTGTCTGGTAATTGTGGATGATTACTCCATTTTTGTGTGGACTTTCTTTCTACATTCAAAGGATGAGGTTGCTCAGAAGATTATTCACTTTGTGTTGTATATTGAGAAGCAGTATTCCCTTCCAGTCAAGTGTATTAGGAGTGACAATGGAACTGAATTCAGAAATCATACACTTGATGACTTCTATCTTTCAAAGGGGATCAAAAGGCAGTTTAGCATCCCAAGGACTCCAGAACAAAATGGAGTAGTGGAGAGAAAGAACAGGACCCTCATTGAAGCTGCAAGGTCCATGCTAGCTGACTCAGGTTTGCCACTGACCTTTTGGGCTGAAGCTGTCAACACAGCTTGCTATGTGCAAAATAGAGTTTTAGTAAATCAGAGGTTGATGAAGACTCCATATGAAGTTCTCCATCATTTGGCTCCTCTGATTTCATTTTTCAAAGCATTTGGGTGTCCCTGTTTTATTCTCAACACAAAGGATCAACTCCATAAATTTGATCCTAAGGTGGATGCAGGGTATTTTGTTGGTTATTCATCTACTTGCAAGGCATACAGAGTCTTCAACTGCAGGACAAGATGGTTGAAGAAACTCTACATGTTAAGTTCAATGAATCTCCAAAGGACAAGATTCCACAAAGCCCTGTGGAGTTATTTGATTTGGACATACTGCAATATGTTCCTTATCAAACTCCTGCTGTTGCTCCTGTCAACAGTTCACCACCTGGTGGTACTGCTGGTGCTGATGATGATGATGATTGCAGTACTCACCTCTTCAGGTTTAGTGATCAACTGCCTGATTCAGCTAGACCTGATGTTCCTGTAGCTCCAGTAGCACCATCCACAACAAATGCTGATGAGATCTCTTCGAACTCAACTTCCTTTGAATTACCATCCACTGATTGTTTTCAAGAAAATGATTCACCATCACCATCTGTTACTGCTGAGCCTGCTACAAACACTTGCACAGATCTCATTGTGTATCAAGATCGAAGAATCACCCTATGTCTCAAATCATTGGTGATATCACTGCTGGAGTATCAACAAGAAGTCAATTGTCAAATTTCTGCTTCTATGCTCTCTTCATCAGTCAGCAAGAGCCAAAGAATTATCACATTGCTTTAAAGGACAATGGATGGGTTGATGCCATGCAGCTTGAGCTTCTTCAGTTCAAGAAACAGCAAGTGTGGGAACTGGTTCCTCTACCTCGAGGTAAGTGTGCAATAGGCACTAAATGGGTGTTTAGGAACAAAACTGATGAAAATGGGCTTATTGTTAAGAACAAGTCCAGACTGGTTGTTCAGGGGTTTGCACAAGAAGAAGGTATTGATTATGATGAAACCTTTGCCCTTGTAGCCAGACTGGAAGCAATTCGATTGTTTTTAGCTTATGCTGCTCATCAAAACCTTAAAGTTTTTCAAATGGATGTCAAAAGTGCATTTTTGTATGGAAAAATTAAAGAAGAGGTTTATGTATGTCAACCTCCAGGCTTTGAGGACAATAAACATCCTAATTGGGTGTATAAGCTTGATAAGGCTCTTTATGGGTTAAAACAAGCTCCTAGAGCCTGGTATGAGACATTATCAAACTTTCTTCTGGAAAATAATTTCACTAGAGGCTCCATAGATAAGACTTTATTCATTAAGAAAGTTGGGCAGCATAATCTACTTGTTCAAATTTATGTAGATGATATCATTTTTGCATCCTCTGATCCAAAGTTGTGTGATGCCTTTACAAAGTTGATGCAACAGAAGTTTGAAATGAGTGCCATGGGAGAGTTACAGTTCTTTCTGGGGTTGCAAATCAAACAAAAGGCTGATGGAATTTTCATTCATCAGTCCAAATACACAAAAGATCTTTTGCAAAAGTTTGATTTACAAAACTGTAAGCCTTGTTCTACCCCCATGTGCAGCACCACACAACTGGATACAGATCAGAAAGGTAAAGTGGTTGATAAAACACTTTACAGATGTATGATTGGGTCCTTGATGTATTTAACAGCTTCTAGACCAGATATTATGTTTGCTACATGTGTTTGTGCTAGATTTCAGGCTGCACCTAAAGAGTCTCATCTGATTGCAGTCAAGAGGATCTTTAGATATCTGCAAGGCACTCCATCTCTAGGTTTATGGTATTCTACTGGACATTCTGGTAAATTAGTTGCTTTTTCTGACAGTGACTATGCAGGGTGTAAGTTGACCAGGAAATCAACTTCTGGTGGATGTCAATTCCTAGGCAACTGCTTGATTTCTTGGCAGAGCAACAAACAGACCTCAGTTGCTACATCAACTGCTGAAGCAGAGTACATTGCTGCTGCAAGTTGTACCTCTCAGGTACTCTGGCTTCAGAACCAACTTCTGGATTATGGCATTACAGAGACTAAGACTCCATTGTTAATGGATAGTGCTTCAGCTCTGTGTATTGTCAAAAATCCAGTCCAGCACTCTAGGACCAAACATATAGAGATCAGACATCATTTTATAAGGGATTGTTTTGAAAAAGGTCTAATTGATCCTAAGTTTGTGCCTAGTGCTGATGAGCTTGCAGACATTTTTACTAAGCCTTTGGATGGTTCAACTTTCCAAAACCTGGTGTTAAGGCTTGGTATGCGGCAGCTAGAATAAGTGACAACTACTGATGATTCAGTAGTAATTACTGTTGATCATTGGTACCCATGTCACATATAAGTACTGATGGGTCCTTTTCCCTTCAGTAGTTTTTATAACTACTGATGGCTAAATGCCTCATAAGTACTGAAGTACTTTATCTGTTCCAAACTACTGATGTAGTTAAAACTACTGATGTAGTTACAACTACTGAAATCAGTATACACAAATATGTACTGATGTCCTGTGAAACAACTGAAATCCGCCAAAAAGGCTGATGAATGTGTTGAGGACAGTATGAAACAGCTGAAAAGCTAAGAATTGACGAAAACAGTTGATGAGAAATTTCTTTTCAGTCGTTTGTACAACTGCTGTTTCATTCTAAACAACTGAAGCAATACCATGTCTTCAGTAGTTCTATAACTACTGATGACTAATACCAAGTCTTCAGTTGCTTACCACAGCTGATGACAAACCCACTGTCCTCAGTAGTTTCATAACTACTCATGACAAACACCAAGTCCTCAGTTGTTTCAATCATCTGAAGTCAAAACCACGGTCTTCAGTAGTTTTCTAACTTCTGATGCCTAACACCACGACTTCAGCTGTTTCAACGTCTGAAAGGATAATACCATGTCAACGGTCGTTTAAAACTACTGATGACTAACACCACATCCTTCAGTCGTTTTCTTACCAGTACCCTATAACTATCCCTGACCTAAGCCTTCAATGCTTCATCTTCTTCAAACCTAACGTTCCTCTCCAAAACTTCTCTCTTCTCAATGGCGTCCATGCAAATTAAACCGCGACACAACTGTGTTGCCTACCTTACTAAATCGCCTATCTGGGCTAAGTTCGATACTGCTATCGATCTTATGGTTCAGTCCCAATACAAAACGGCATTTCTTCTGAATCCCATACTACATGCCGAATCCCTTCAACAATTTTGGATGAACGTTACTATTACCACTGCGGAGCACAACACACCATCTCTCCAGTCGGTCGTCAACAACAAAGAAGTAGTCATCACTCTTGCAGTTATCCGCCAAATTCTTCATCTGGATGATGCTATATCTCCTGCTGGATATCCGAAGGGCACCACAGATCTATCCTTTGCCCAACATGGATATCAAGGCAATCTCAGTGCCTCCACTATCATGAAGAAACACTTTCCTGACGCTGAACGCCTAATTTTTCACATGGTGAATGTATGTTTGGCTCCTAAGACATCGTCTTGGGATCAAATGTCAACAAAATGGCAGCAGGTAATGTATTCTATTCTTGAGCAACAACCGCTAAACTTTTCAGAAATAATATTTTCGAAGCTCAAGGATATGGCTCAAAAACTAACTGCCAACCGTTGGATACTATATCCACGGTTCATAATGGCCATCATTACAAACCAGCTTAATGCTGAGGGACTTGTTGGCTTGGGAGTCCCTGCTACGGCTGTTCTGCCGGAAGTATACTCCCGGCACAACTCTGACCAGACACTCAAAATGGCTGCCAAGCTGCGAAAACCCACGCAGCTGGAACCCACAGCCGCCACCTCCAAATCAAAAGTCCCCACCAAACCCACCAAAAAGAAACCCAAAACGGCTACTCAGGGAATTGAGTCCCCTGAGGATGCCCCTGCACCACAAACGCAGGATATATCCACTAGTCCAAACCCCCTAGTGAATACAATGATTCTTCCAGCCATAGCCGCTCAGGCTTCCTCTCAACAGGAGCCTGCAGCAACCACACAAAGGGTACCTACATATCTGGGATCTTCCTCACTTGAGGAGATTGCCATTGAAAAGCACCAACCTCCCCAGGTGCACACTGCTTCTATCCCTTCACCCCAAACAACCGCCCCTCACAGCCCAACTTTAATAGTTGCGCAAGTGCTGACTCAACTACACTCCTTACCCCCTCCCCAGAAACCACTTACTACTGGGAACACCTCTACAATTGAGGGGGAGGAACACAATGCACTTGAGAACCCACAGCACAGGGGTTTACCACTTCTATCTCCTGGTGTAGATAAGGAGCTTAGAATATCTAGTGAGGCTGCCACCTCTTCTGAATCAGCACATGATCAGAATGAGGCTGGTAACATTGCTAAGACCTCACTAGAGGCAACAGCTGATGATGGACACTGTCCTGAGGCTGGAAGTCCCCAGTACCAAGCACAAGGGGCACATGCAACAACTGGTCTACACCCAGTGCATGTAAATCCTGCTCTAAGGAGGAGGTCAGATGATTCAGCTTCGGCTGATGATGACCTGGGCTTTTTCTACGATGTTATTGCCCAGAACACAATCCTTGAAGAGAAAGTCAGTAGGCTGCAAAACCTACTTGACCAACTCTCACAAGGAGAAAGACCATCTGCCTCTACCAACCCACAGATGGCACCTTCACTTGAAGGTTCCCCAAACACTGAGCCACTCCAAACTCAACCACCTGCCTCTGCTTCAGGCCCAATTTCTCAGGAACAGAACCCTCCTCAGCAAATAGGTGCTGTACTTCAAAATTCCCTCCCTCTCATCACACCCATAATCTGAAGGCCAACCATATATTGGTCATCTTCTCAACTGATCAAGAAGGAAAAAGACCAACCATTCTGCCAACAATAAGTGGGACCTCAATAAAGTTAAAGGTTTTGGCTGCATTGGTTCAGGGGGAGTTTGTTGGACCAAAAGAACCAATGAGCCGGATCAGAAAAACCTTTAAGTCCCACAGACGTCACAACAACTACTGAAGACCACAACAGTTAAAGACAATAGCTGATTACAAAGTATGAAGACAAGTGCTGAAGACAAAGTCTGAAGACAAGTGCTGAAGACAAAGTCTGAAGACACAAGTGCTGAAGACAAAGTCTGAAGACACAAGTGCTGAAGACCAAAGTATCAGACGTTGTCACAACAGCTGAAGAGGTCTTCTTTAGTAGTTGTGACGGTTTACCTTTCAGTAGTTTTATGTTTTATCTGTTCAGTAGTTTTACACAACAGCTGAAGAATACTTCTTCAGTTGTTGTGCTCATCAGTAGTTTTATGTCTTTGAGTAGTTTTGTAAAACGATTGAAGAGCTTGTTCTTCAGTCGTTGTAGTTTCAGTAGTTTCTTATCAGTAGTTTCATATTTTGTACTTAACACTCTGATATGTTCTCAGTAGTTGTGAACATTTCAGTAGTTTGTTAAGAGTTAGTTATTTTTGTAATAGATCTGCCAATTGTCACTTTCCCGTGATAACAGCAGCGATTGGACTCTATATAAGGAGTGTCAACCTATTGTAATAAGTAGAATGATTTGATCAGAAATATTTGATATTATAGAAACATTCTTGTTACAGAAACATATTCTCTCGTTATAACCGTATTTGTTCTTAATGCATACGAGTATCAAATTCTTGCTACAATTTGTCTAATTCTTGTTCTTATTCCGCTGCGTTACGCTCTAATACATCAAACTTGTGATCACTGATCCTGACATCTATGCCTTCACAGACAGTGATTATGGATGATTCAACTTCAAAAGAAAATCCACCTCTGGCAGTGGTCAATTTCATGGTCCCAGACTAGTATCTTGGTAATGCAAGAAGCAGACAAATGTATCTGTGTCCACATTAGAAAATGAGTATATTGCAGCATCAGCTTGTTGCTCTCAAGTACTCTGGATTCAAAACCAAATGCTTGACTATGGTTTTAACTTCTTGCACAAGCCAATTTACATTGACAACACAACAGCTGTTTTCTCAACTAATAATCCAGTTCAGCACTCAAAAACAAAACATATTGAAATTAGATATCACTTTTTGAGAGATTGTGTTGAAAGGGGATTAATCAAACTGATTCAAGTATGAACTGAAAATCATTTAGCTGATTTATTTACCAAGGAATTTTAACCCAGTAGGTTTGAATTCCTGGTTTAGTCAATTACAATGATTAACCTTGAGTAAAACCATGAAAAACATCAAAAACATCAAACACATCATAAAACCACAAAAAGAAATCAATTTTGATGAACAAAAGAATCTTAGGGAAATGATATAATGACAGTCATTATATCATTCATTGTGCTTAATTTCAAAAAAATGCAAGATTGTCATGACTTACCAGATATGTTGGTAGGCTCAACTTGGAAGAGAAGTTACACGTAGTGATGAATTAAAATCTTATTTAATAGTGAAACACTCATCACAGAGTACAGGTATGTTTGGCTTATCTGAGTGCATGTGTGTGTAGTAACCTAAGCACACCTGGTAATGATACTTTATGAATCTCTTTCACCTACATGAGTTTCATCTTTATTTTGCTGACCAAAGACTCGATGAAACATGCACATACTACAGTTGTTTTGATCCAAAAGATTCGCAATAAGGAACACATCCAAATTGGATGAATCTACAAAAGCAATACATTCCAAGTGAATGAACAAAAGAATCCCATCATGGGTCAGCTTCCAAAGTGAAGTGAAAATAATCCCAATGAGGATTATCATAAAAAGGATCAAAGTAAAAGAATTCCAATGAGGATCAGTGAAAATGAGTTCTCATAACTTAAGTAACATGGTAAGAAAAGTTGTGAAAAAGTTCTACCATGCATTGTGGTTGATCATTCCATGCTTGTGTGTGAGGTACACATTAAATATTTAAATCAATCAAAAACATGACAAAAATCATTTGCATCAAAATAACAACCTAGTATGAGTTTAAAAGGACAAACATACTGCAGGACCGGTGAAGGGGTTAATTACAACACAACAACACAAAGAGGAGATTAACTAAAACTTAATCAAATAGTAAGACTGGATAAACCACAATAAGATACTAAGAACACAAGTAATGTAAGACACAGAACAAAAGTATATGGTTTTCAACAATGTAGTATATTGCTTTCTCTATGTTCTATTACAAGTGTTTCAAAGAACAATGGAAAGATACAAGAACATGAAATACTTATATTGCATCCTATAGCCGGCCATACTTTGAAATCCTGTTGGATACAACTGACTAGACACAAAACAAAATCAATTGTAGATTCAAAAGGAAAATTGCCTTTTGACTAGTGACTATGACATGCCATAGTTCACATCCTTATCTATTACAAAAAAGGATAAAGTACACGAAGTAGAAAGTTTACAGACTTAAGACCTCAATGTATAGTTACCAAAAGCATGGACCTTTTCACCAACTCATGTAAGTTGGTGACTTTACAAAGATGCAGCGGAAAGGTTACCAGCTTTATGGAATAGTACATCAGATAAAGCATGTGTCAAAAGTCTTGAGAAGGAATCTGTCTTCATGAGTTGAAGCTTCGGAAGACTTTGTTTCTGAGGCTTCAAAAGACTTCATATTTGGTTTTGGAAGATATTGGTCTTGGCTTTGGAAGATTTCACACTTAGAATATTTCTGTTGCATGTGTGAAACTTCCTAAGCATTCTTCTTCATAGCACTTGTGGATCATGTAGGAGAGACTTTAGTGTAAGATCTTATATGCCCAAGACACATACAAGACTGATGTGGTTAGTACGTTATGATCCAAGTCAGGTCATACCCAATAACAGGCTATACAAACACCAACAAACACTTATTTATTGATGAGATCATACAATAAATGTTTGACACCTATTTAGAAAATTGGTTTTCTAAATATTGCTTTTGTGATAGAACGTCATTATGTGGATAATATTTCATGAGATAATTTTATGTTTCATTATTTAGTTGGTCAAATAATGAAATATAAAAGAGTGTTATGTTATAAAATTAAACTAAGTTTTAATTTTATAAATTAGTTAATGAAAGAGTGTTATAAATTTAAAAGGGTGGGAAACTTTTGAGCACCCAATTTCGGCCGCCCGAAGGGGCCTTGGGAACCTCCCTTTTGGTCTTGTTTCATGCAAGACTTCATTCACTTGAACACTCTTTCATCATAACCCAAAAACACTCTCTTTCTCTCTTACATAAGAAAAGCTTTTTCTCTCTTTCTTCTCTCAAGTTCATCGAGATTTTTGGCTGATTACAAGTGAATATTGACTGAACTTGAAGCTACTTGTTGGCTGAAATTTCGGTTTCAAGAAGAGGGACAAGGCTTGGTGTAACACTACCTAGCAAGTAAGTGTTTGGAAGGCTTGTTGGCATCACGATTTGAGGTCCTCCACCTTGAAGGATTGCTGCTCAAAATCATCATCATCTTCAAAGATCTTGACCCCTTTTGAGATGCTGAAAGGTAGTTTATGGCAGCCCCTACATGGCTATCCATAATGCTCGTTTTATGTTTTCATAACTTGCTTATTCACATAATATGATACTTTGTTATATGGGTTTGTTTTATACATATATTTGTCACCTAAAGAACATGATTTTTCAGCTTTATAATCATGTTTCAAAATACATATCCGCTGCGTTTTTTTCCCAAAGTTTAAGAGGTTAAGCTTTGATTTTATGAACAACAAACCCTACAATGGCATCAAGAGCCGGTTATGTGGATAGCTTGCTTGTTCTTGTCCTTTAAAATTGTTTTTATGGGACTTTATAACCCTTTTAAGGGCTGCACTGAATGTTGAATCCCCAAACTTTCAAGGTTATATTACACATGCTTGTGATTAAACCTTAAAAGATATGTATGTTGTTATGTATGTTGTTTGGAAAATGTTTAAAACCTGAAACTTCAATTTATGTTGGCTGAAATTTCGTGGGTTTTGAGGGGATTCATTGTTATATTTTGGATGATATGATGAATGTTTATATTGGTGCATAACCTAGCTTTTGGCCTTGTGTTGTTTGGATGATTGCAATGGTTGTATTTGTTTATTCAATGGGGTTGTATGTTTATTTATTTGTGCTTTGTTTAAAATGTAATTTATTTATTATAGGGTTGTAATAAATAGATTAGGTGCATTTTCATTTCACTAGATATCTTGTATTAGGACTTTATATCTTGTAATATGAAGACATATGCATTGGACGCACAAAAGGAGAAACACAATGGAAACATGGAGCATTTTGGATGCGGTTTCAAGTAGGAGGCTTTTGGAAGCTTTCTATGTGTTTTGTTTTGACCCTTAGGAATGCCTTTGGACCACACTTGTGATGGCAAACAAGTGTGGACCACTTTAGATGCTATGGTTATGCACATATGCCATGTTGTTTTGTTTATATCATTGTGGTTGATGGCATGTATGTGATATTTGCTTTAACAAACCTTTCTATGATCTTAACAAACTTATTAAATGGTTCTTAATCATTAAAAGGTAATAAAAGGTTATTAAAAAGGATTAGTGATTTCATAATAAAATGGGTTTTATTAAAAGAACCATAGAGTACCAAGTATTTGTAAGCATGCAATTACAAAGTACATGGTGTTTTCAAAGTCTAGAATTAATAAAAACTTTAACTTCTTTTCCAACAAGTTCTACACCGTCCTTTTGCACAAAACTTGAGTCATTTGGAAACTCTTAATGGGATAAAGGTCACCTAACCATTTAGAGGTAACTAGTGACTTAACGTGGGGATACCACATTGGTGGGATAAAGGTCACCTAACCACTTATGTTGGTAAACTCACATGTGTGTGCAAGTAGGGTAACTTGATTTGCAAACCATGTTAAATGGATAACCTACAATATGGTTTTCAAATGGTGTTGATGGGATTAACATGCCGACTTTACATATGATGTTTAAAGTCGATCCCATACCTCTAGAAGTTGCAAATGGTTACAACCGTCTATCGTTGACCACCTTATTAATTTAAATCGTAGGATAAAGGTCACCTAACCACAATTTAAATGTAATGTTGGGTTCTAGATTTTAATATGAAAATGACCTTAAAAGGTATTAATTATTAAAAGTAACAATATCGAAAATACTAAAATTGATATTTGTTAATATTTTGTAGATGGCCTCCGATAACCATGATAACAATGAAAATTCATCCGCGTCCGCCCAATCATTACGAGCGATTCGCCCAAAGTAACGTCTAAATCATAACAATTTCATAGATTGGTATCGAAACATGAGAATTGTTCTCAAGCAAGAGAGACGGTCATATATTTTAGACGACCCTATCCCCGATCAACGTTCGGAGGATGATGAGGAGGCCTATAACGATTGGCTTAAGTACACTGAGGACTCCGTCCAAGTGTCTTGTCTCATGCTGGCGAGCATGACTCCGGATCTCCAAAAGGAATATTAACATCACGGAGCTTATGACATGATAACTCAGCTGAAGGAAACGTTCCAACAGCAAGCGGGGGTTGAGCGCTTCAAAACGGTTCGAGCACTCCATGCATGTCGTATGGACGACAACCAATTGGTTTCATCTTATGTACTTAAGATGAAAAGCCACATTGACCGCCTCGAATGGCTTAATTGTCGTGTCTCGAAGGAATTGGCCACGGATTTGATCCTCAATGGCCTTACCAAGAAGTTTGAGACATTCGTGTTGAACTACAACATGAATGCTTGGGACAAAAGCATTGGTGAGCTTCACTCAATGCTTAAAACTGCTGAGGCGGCCATGGGTAAAAGGGTTTTACCCGTTCTCACCATCAATGAAGGTAGGAATAAGAAAAGGCCTCATCCCACACCCAAGGCAAAGGTTGCCAACGGCAAGGGACCCGTATGGGGAAAGGGGAAAGGGGTGGTAAGGGTGCCACCCAAACCACAGGAGAAGAAGCAAAAGGTTGCCACTAATGACCCCTGCTTCAAGTGTGGGGAGATTGGACATTGGGCGAGAAACTGTCTTGTTCATCTCCAAGAGTTGAAAGCAAAGAGGGATGCTGGGCAAACCTTAGGTACAATATACATGATCCATATTGATTTAAACATTACATCAACTAACACATGGGTATTAGATACCGGATGTGGAACTCATATTTGCAATTTGTTGGGAGGGGTTCAAAAGAAGTAGTAACTTCAACAAAGGGGATGTTAGCCTCTACATCGGCAATGGGGCTAAAGTTCAAGTTGAAGCCCGTGGTGACTACATCTTGAAACTTCCAAATGGTTTGGAAGTAATTTTGAACAATGTTTTGTATGCTCAGTTTGGCTAAGAATATTATTTCTGTAGCCCTATTAGAACAATTTGGATATGTATTATCATTTGTTGAAAAAGATATTCATGTTTCTTTAATTGATATGTTATATTTTAAAGCTATTCCCATTAATGGTAGTTATGAATTGGTTCATGAAAATACTTTAAATAGGTCATTGTACCAAACTAGCACCAAGAATCTCAAGTTGGATTTGAGTCATACCTATCTTTGGCATTTTCATCTTGGTCATATAAACAAGAAAAGAATTCTAACACTACAAAAGAATGTTCTTTTAAAAACAAGTGAATGTGATTCATTTGATGTGTGTGAGTCTTGTTTACAAGGTGAAATGACTAAGGCACCCTTTAGTGGGACTAACGAAAGGGCAAAAGATTTGTTAGGAATCATACATTCGGATGTATGTGGTCCTTTCAAGCCAATGACTAGGAATGGTGAAAGATACTTCATTACTTTTACCAACGATTATAGTCGTTATGGGTATGTGTACATGTTAAGAAACAAAGATGAAGGTTTTGAAATGTTCAAGATCTTTCAAAATGAGGTACAAAATCAACTCAACAAGTCAATTAAAGTTCTCCACACCGATAGAGGAGGTGAATACCTAAGTGATTCTTTTCAAGATCATCTTAGGAGTTGTGGGATTGTCTCACAACTCACTCCACGTGGAACACCACAACATAATGGTGTGTTTCAAAGGAGGAATCGAACCTTATTGGATATGGTCCGATCTATCAAAAGACTAGGCACATTGAGAGGAGATTCAACTACATATGGGATGAAGTTGAAAAGGGAAAGATATGTATTCGCAAAGTTCACACGGATCAAAACATGGCGGATCTTCTCACAAAGCTCCTTGAAAAGGCAAAGCATGAAGGTCATACTTATGCCATGGGACTTCGATATTCTAGTGATTGGATTTGATCTGTAATTTTGTATTTGGAAAAGTGGAACTTTTATTATTTGAATAAAATTATTTGGTTATAATGTTTCAATTAATATTCCAATTTAGCATGTTTAATCCATGAGTAAATTTTTTACTCTAAATGTCCGTAGTCGTTTAGACTTGTGGGAACAAGTATGAGGGTAAGATTATTAGGAATTTGGATTGGTAGATATTCATATGGATGAATATAGAGCAAAAGGTTGCTGCCAAAGTTCATAGATATTTATGAGATGCAAATATTAGACTGACCTACATCTCAAATATTACTACATGGAATCTTCCTGATTGATCATAAGTAATTTTGAGTAAAGGCGAACATCATTTGGTATCCTCTGACCTGAGAAAGATATTGGGTCTTGATATTTACCAAATATTATACTTTGACTCAGTTCTTCGCTATTCTGAAATATGGCAGTACATAAGTCTGAGTTCAGGTATGGTATAAGATAATTGTGAGAGACGTATGTAGTCAAGATGGGATTTGTTCCTCTTATTCATTAAGAGTAAGATGTCTAAAGCCTGATAAAGTTAAATCAATGGAGAATGATCATTCTGTGTCTCTAGGATTTAACATGACATCTGTGACAAAAGGATAGATGATTGATTCACCTAAAACATTTCAAGTATGGTACTTGAAGAAGATGATGTTATTGAATGGCACTTAGTCATACGTATTAAAGGTAGTAAACCGTTGCTAGGCGGTATTTACTGCTTGCATCAATCTTCTATGAATCTTGTGCAAGTGGGAGATTGTAGGATCTTATATGCCCAAGACACATACAAGATTGATGTGGTTAGTATGTTATGATCCAAGTCAGGTCACACGCAATAACAGGCTATACAAACACCAACAAACACTTATTTATTGATGAGATCATACAATAAATGTTTGACACCTATTTAGAAAATTGGTTTTCTAAATATTGCTTTTGTGATAGAACGTCATTATGTGGATAATATGTTCATGAGATATAAAAGAGTGTTATGTTATAAAATTAAACTAAGGTTTAATTATATAAATTAGTTAATGAAAGAGTGTTGTAAAATTAAAAGGGTGGAAACTTTTGAGCACCCAATTTTGACCGCCCAAAGGGGCTTGGGAACCTCCCTTTTGGTCTTGTTTCATGCAAGACTTCATTCACTTGAACACTCTTTCATCATAACCCAAAAAACACTCTCTTTCTCTCTTACATAAGAAAAGCATTTTCTCTGTTTCTTCTCTCAAGTTCATCGAGATTTTTGGCTGATTACAAGTAAATATTGACTGAACTTGAAGCTACTTGTTGGCTGAAATTTCAGTTTCAAGAAGAGGGACAAGGCTTGGTGTAAAACTACCTAGCAAGTAAGTGTTTGGAAGGCTTGTGGGTATCACGATTTGAGGTCCTCCACCTTGAAGGATTGCTGCTCAAAATCATCATCATCTTCAAAGATCTCGACCCCTTTTGAGCTGCTGAAAGTTAGTTTATGGCAGCCCCTACATGGCTGTCCATAATGCTCGTTTTATGTTTTCATAGCTTTCTTATTCACATAATATGATCCTTTGTTATATGGGTTTGTTTTATACATATATTTGTCACCTAAAGAACATGATTTTTCAGCTTTATAATCATGTTTCAAAATACATATCCGCTGCGTTTTTTCAAAAAGTTTAAGAGGTTAAGCTTTGATTTTATGAACAACAAACCCTACATTTAGATGTTCAGGTTGGATCACACTCTTCATTAATCTCCATAACCTCCCCCTAGGCTGATGCTACCAAAACACTTAGTAGACTTCAGATATCGACAGTCCTCATCAAGATGATCACCAATCCTTTCTTCTTATGATGATCAGGATCCTTAAGACTATCAAAATGTCTTCTCATTTCAAAAGCTGGCCTACAGTTGATGTAGGATCCTCTGGCTGCACAACCTCAAGATGTTCTAACTCATCCTGGGGTTTAGAAGAGGGTGTAGTCTTCTTCTTCTTTGGCTTTGGTTTAGAAGCCATCATCTTCTTTCTCTTTGTAGATTTTAACTGGGAAGACTGGCGTGCAGTAACAGATTGATCTTTATTGTTTTTCTCAGTTGGGACATCATCTCTCTCAGGCACAGAAGGAGAGGGAGGTTGACCCTGCTGTGGATCAGAAGATGAAGCTTATTGAGTTTCAAAAGGAGGTGTAGGTTGTGTTGTCTCTGGTTGTTCAACCTTAACCTCCACTTCAGGTGAAGCTTGACTTGGAGTGGAGTGTAAGTCAATAAGCTCTCCACTTTTGATCTTCTGCTTGATCACCCTAATATGCTCATCTATAGTGGATAGAGACATAGGGCCAAGTCTCCTTCCCGAGAATCCATATAGCTTCAAGAAGCTCATCATCCTCTGCCTATTAGCAGACTTCTCCATGCTCTTTTGGATGAGAGCTCTTGATTTTGCAACTTGTTCCCTTAGCTTTTTCTTAGTTGTCTTTTGTCCATGACTATCTGAAGTTCAGGCTGTTTTAAGTACTCAAACTCAACATAGTAACAGGACAAGGGAAGAAGTGCATCTGCCTGATAGAAGCCTGTGGCACTGAGGTAGTTGATCATCTTGATCCTATCTTCTTCTTTATCTACCTGAGGTTCTTGTTGAACCATATCTTCTTGTGCAGGACTTTCCTGAACTGGGGAGAGGGTAGGCATGTCCTTGTACAGTCTTTTTCTTCTTCTCTCTTCTTGGACTTGTACTAGAAGCTCTGCATCTTCTACCTCCTTCTTCTCCTTTGACCTTTCCAGGTCAACCAGTTCATTCAACTCATCTAAGGGGAGAGAGATGACACTATCTATGTCATAGTTCCTTGTCTACAAATAATTTATCCTGGCTGCCCTTAACTCATCATTTTGAGTATCTGATCTGGGGGCAGCCCTGATAGTAGACTTCATGAGTCTTGAAGACTCAACAGAGGAACTTTCTCCCCTCAGCCTCCTTTTCCTCTCTCTCCTCCTCCTCAATCTACCCAGATGTCATCTTTCTTTTCCCTTTGTCACTCACAGACCTGTATGACTTACGGTGGAGAGAGCTTTGGCCTTCATTGCTTGATGCATCTTTCGAGCTCTGGCCTGAGAGAGGTTGAGAAGCATCTTCACCAGCAGGTGTCTCAGAAAGAATGTGGATATCTACAGCAATTGATGATGATGAGATAGGGGTTTCAAGTTCTACCACTGGGCTTGCAGTCAAGGTTTCCCCTATGAAACTAATCTTAGGGTCTACCTCAACATCCAGTTGACCGATGGCATTGCTTGATTGCCAAAGTCTCCTTCTTATGCTGAACTCTGTAGTGATCCTATCTTGGATTCTTTGAGCCAATCTGTCAGCTTGTCTTGATTTGCTTGGGTTGACAGTGGCAAGTTGACTAAATCCAGACCTTCATAGTAGGTCAAAGTCTAAACATTGAAGACGTCTTGCTCTCCTTGAACTCTTATGATGATTAGGGCTTTCCTGATGTTGTCATACCTCCACCCAAGGATGTGGTTAGAAGATCATGAAGATGACATAGCCCTTGGTATCCCATCCTCAAACAGACTCTGTATGAAGGAGTCTGTGTAGTCCACATCAATGTGAATTTGAGGAGGTTACTGAGAATGCACAATTGCAAGTGAGGATGGTGAGTCCTCAATGTCCACTCTCTCTCATGAACTCCATGTTCTGTAGCTGTGATGACTTTCTCCCCCTTTTTGGTAGCATCAACCACTTGCATAGGTGAGTTGGAAGATAGGTCAATCACATCCAGAGGTTCTTGTGTTCCTGGTTGAGCTCTTCTTTAGGGTCTCCCAGCTAGTTTTTCCTTAAGATATGAAATCTCAAGTTGTTGATAATTGATCCTGTTGTGTAAGGTAGTCACCTGAGATTCAATGTGACTGACCTTTGAAATTAAATAGGTGCATGTTTTAGTTAGTTTATGCACCTTTAGTCTTCGATTCCCTTCATCTTCATCAGAAGAATCACTGGGGGATGAGATGATTAGACCAAAGTCCCCTCTTTCACCACCAACTTTAGGTTCCTGGCTCCTGGTTTTCCTCTGCTCACTGGCAATCTCAATTGAGATGTCAGTGGGCTGAGTTGCCATGGTTGTGGTCTTAGTGATGTAATCACTTTCAGAAGTAAGAGCCTCTTCCATATGGACATCCTGAACAGGTTTAGAAGTGTCCACCTCAGTTGTAGGTGATTGATGTGGGATAGATATAGGAGACTCAGGAGCATTCATCTCTCTTTGAGTAGGGGCAAAGAAAAGAGACTCATTATACTCACTGAAACCTAGATCTTCATCAGTATAGAAATGAAAGTTGGAATTGGTTGGTTGAGATCTATAAGCTAGGGATGGTAACTATCCCCTGAAGGTTGATCACTTGAGTGTTGAGACTCAGAGTGATGGCCTAAGGCAATTAAGCTAGTTAGCTCATCAGGCTGAGCATGAGGAACCTCAGCACTGATTCTTGAAGAGATGGGAGTGGTCTGCTCCTCAGGAGAAGTGGGAGCTCTAGTGTCCACTTTTGCCTATAAAGGTGAGTGTATGGGGACCTCCACAGACTGAATAGTCTGAGCAGGGGTTGTTTGGATTTTTTTTGGTAAGTGAGGGTAAGTTGAGGCTGTGTGGGTGGTTACGATGTAGCAGGTGTGGGTTCAACACTAGCTTGTGTTGCTAGGTTGTCACCTTGAGCAATAAGCACTAACATTTTTTGGACTAGGGTTTTTTCTACCCTAGAGAAGCCAACAGTGGGCTGTCTTAGTATTTTAAAGATGCTGGGCTTCATCTGTTCCAATTTAAGAATGTTACCTGTTTCCCTCAACTATGAGCCCAGTTCATAGTTAAGAATGTATTGGACATATCTAAGAAACATGTAATATTCTAAGGAGTCTAAATTAGCAAGTAAATTGGTATAAACAAATTAAGAATACCTAAACTTGACCCCTTGAATCATTCCATGAATTATGAAGGAGAGATCCTCAGGAATCTGGTCCCATCCACCATGTTTGTTTGATAAGCTGTGAGCGACTACATGGAGCAGGAATCTACATTTGGATGAGACCATCCCTTTCCTAGAGGTCTTTACACAGAAATCTCCCTTATATCCTATCTGCTCAAAGGAATGATTAACAACTTCCTTTGGGAAGAACACCTCACCTTCTTCATTATCCAGCTGAAGATGCCTATTGATGATGGCCGGAGTGATGAAGATTGTTCTCCCCTGCACTGTGGCAAACAGTGCCTTCTCCCCTCCCATAATGACCTCTTGGCAGGTCTTCCATAAATCAAGCAGTTGATCCTCATAGTGAGGAGGATCAATGGTTAGGGAGGTGAAGCAGTTGGATAAAGCTAAGAATCGACAAACCTTTGAGAAATGAGCATCTTTCTCAGAGCTTAACAGAGCAACCTGCGTAGCTACATAGTACAGTTGGGATCATTTCTGTGACCAGGGTTGGCTATTTTGAGGTAGCTTAAAGATGAAGAAAGAAGGAAGAAAAGAAATTTCAGAGAGAAATTGGGTTTTTAGTTTTGGAGGAAGAACAGATGATAGAAAGAGGGGGAAACCATTGGGTTTATTTGTGAGAAGGATTTTAGATAAGGTTTAATGAAAAAGGATAAACTTTCAAATCTGGATGTCGGTCCCACCTCTGAAAAAGTAGATTACTTTTTCTCAAAAAGTAGTTTTCTTGGAAATCAAAAAGCTTCCAAAGGTTGATTATCTTTGGAAGTTTTAATTAAAAAAGATTCTGAAGCTAAAATGACTCGGAAGATTTTCCTGAGAGTTTTTGAAAATCTTGCTTCGGAAGAGAAATTAAAATTTGATTGCTTTGTATATAAAATGCAAAGTTTCCAAGAGTTAATTTTGCTTTAGAAGTAAATGGTCCTTGAAAATAAGTAAGTGTCTGAGACAAGTATTTAAGATTTGGAAGATAGATCTGAGAACTCTTCCCAAGGTAAATTTCTTAGACAGTTATTTATTTTGAAGGCATGATTTGCTTCCAAAGTTAAAATCATAACTTCCAAAGTATCAAAAATTTTCAAAAATCTAAGGAAAGTCTTCAAAAGAATTTTCATCCAAAGAAAACATGTGCTTATGAAAGTAATGAACTAGACAAATTAGGACAAACATATTTTAGATATTCAAATCTCTGTTCATCAAAAGCCTTTGTAAACAGATCAGCATATTGTTCATCTGTGTGAACTTTGACTAGTTTAACTAATCCCTTTTCATAGTTATTTCTTATTAAATGATACCTGATATTGATGTGCTTTGTCCTTGAGTGCTGCACAAGGTTCTCTGTGATTGAGATAGCACTATTGTTGTCTATGTGAATGGGAGTCTCCTTGAAGTATAACCCATAGTCCAGCATCTGATTCTGAATCCAAAGAACTTGAGCACATCAGCTTCCAATAGTAATGTATTCAGCTTCAGCAGTTGATGCAGAAACACATGAATGTTTCTTGCATTGCCGTGAGACAACCCTTCCACCAAGGAACTAACATCCCCCAGATGTAGACTTTGCAGTCATGTTTCAACCACCATAATTACTATCTATATAAGCATACAGATTAAAGTCAGGATTCTTAGGATATCATAAACCAAGTGCTGAAGCACCCTTGAGGTATCTTATAATCCTCTTGACAATGATGAGGTGAGACATCTTAGGGTGGGCTTGATATCTTGCACAGATGCATGTAGCAAATATATTACTAGGCCTGCTAGCAGTAAGATACATAAGAGACCCAATCATAGCCCCGTATAAGCGCTCATCTACACATTCCCCCTTAAGATTAGGTCCAAGGGAGTGGTTTCTAGCTATGGGTGTCTTAATAATCTTACAATCAGTCGTGTTGAACATCTGAGTATGTCCTGAACATACTTTAACTGACTTATGAAGATGCCATCTTCAACTTGCTTCACTTGAATTCCTAGAAAGAAATTGAGTTCCCCCATGGCAATCATTTCAAATCTGTCTTTCATTAGCTTCTCAAAGTCTTTACATAGCTTTAGATTAGTTGAACCAAAGATGATGTCATCCACATACACTTGAACTAGAAATATGTCATTTCCATGTCCTTTGATGAAGAGAGTTCCATCTATAGTACCTCTCATGTATCCATGTTTACAAAGATACTCAGATAGTGTCTCATACCTTTTCTTGGGTGCCTGATGCAGCCCATAAAGAACTTTGTCAAGCTTGCAAACATAATCAGGATGATTAGGATCTATAAAACCAGGTGGATGTTTAATGTATACCTCTTCATCAATCACTCCATACAAAAAGGCACACTTCACATCAAGCTGAAAGACCTTGATGTTATTGGATGCAGCAAATGCCAAGAATATCCTAACACCTTCTAATCTTGCTACTGGAGCAAAGACATCAGTGTAGTCAATCCCTTCTTCTTATGTGTATCATTGAACAACTAGTCTAGCTTTGTTCTTGATGATGATGCCTCTATCATCTTTCTTGTTCCTAAACACCCATTTGGTTCCAATGGTATTCTTCCCATAAGGAAGAGGACAAAGGTTCCAAACTTTTTGCCTTTTGAATTGAAGCAGCTCTTGTTGCATGGCTTCAACCCAATTTTCATCCTTTAGAGCCTCATCAACTTTCTTTGGCTCTATCTGGGATAAGAAACAAGAGTGAAGACAAACATTTTCTTCATGGGTTTGTCCTCTTGTCCTTACCCATATGACAACATCTCTAATGATGTTTGTGGTAGGGTGAGACTTGTGGATCCTAAGCTGAGGGATCACAAAAAGTTTCTGAGAAAGATCTAAATTAGAGAAATTTAGATCTAGCTTAGATGTTTCTCCCACCACATCCACACACTTTCAAGAGAAAGTTGATCCAAGCAGTGTGTGACATCATTGATGTTAATCTATGGTATGGTTAGAAGCATTAATAAATTCTTGATCACTGTCACCACCACCATTGTTGTCTTCCACAATTGAGATGTTCTTATCTGGTTGTGGAGCTTCTAAGCTGGAATTTGAAGGCACCCCAAATGTATCAGCTGAGTTTGTCATTGTAATGCTAATAGAAACATCATTAGAAAAAATAGTTCCAACTGGAGCTGAAGATGTACGAGTTGAAGGTCTTCTTAGCTCAAATCTTGGATCAGGATCACCTGTATTTAAATTTTCTGCAGATCCTGAAACATTCTCACAAGATTTGTTAAAACAGTTGGTAACTAAATCAAGATCAAATAGTCAATCAGGACCAGAACCAGCTGCACGGGGTGTGTGTTCATTGAAAGTCACATTGCCTGACTCTTCAACAAATCTAGTTCTGAGATTGTACACTCTATTGCCTTAGCTTGAGAAGAGTATCCAATAAAGTGTCCATCATCTGATTTCTCAGCAAACTTGGCAATTTGATCTTTGGTATTCAAGATGGTACAAGAACTTCCAAATGACCTGAGAAAACCAATGAAAGGTTTCCTCTTGTGCCAAAGTTCATAAGGAGTCTTCCCATGAGTCTTTTTTCTCCTCTCAACAGTGTCCTGGGACATCCAAAAGACATCATGGTTCTTGCAGCTTCAATCAGTGTCCTGTTTCTCCTCTCAACAACACCATTTTGCTGAGGAGTCCTGGGAGCACTGTATTGTCTTGTAATACCCTTTTCATCACAGAATGTATCAAGGATTTGGTTCTTAAATTCAGTTCCTTGATCACATCTTATGATCTTGACCTTGTGATCAGATTGATTCTCAATCTTTAAGATGAAATTCTTTAGAATCTCAGGAGTCTCATCCTTAGTTCTAAGGAAGAAAACCCAAGTGAATTTTGTAAAGTCATCTGTGATCACTAAACAATAAGAGGTCCTTTCTAGACTCATTACACTCGTGGGGCCATAGAGATCCATATGTAACAAGTGTAGGGGTGTAGTAATGGAGTTTCTTTCCTTAGGCCTGTGAGATACCTTATGTTCCTTCCTTTTTAGGCATGCAACACAATGATCATCACTTGTAAACTCCGTCTTTGGTATTCCAGTTACCAAATTCATTCTTAATTAATTTATTCATGTTTTTAAAATTTACATGGCACATTCTTTTATGCCATAGAAAACACTGTAGAGATCGAGATCTAGTTTGATGAATTAGATTAGGATTGCAGCGGAATAGCACACGAATTAGACGAAATTCTAGCAAGAATAATATGAATATTCAATCAAACAGTAACAGTTATAGAGAGATAGTTTATGTAAAAAGAATGTTTTCATTCATGCACACGCTTCCCATTTCAGGGAAATTAGGTCAACATTCCTTCTATAAGGAATGTGACATCAGCTGACGTCACATGATAGTGACATCTAACTGATTTATACAAACAACTGAAATTAAACTAAACTACTGAAGATGTCCACAACAACTGAGGACACGTTCATTAGAAGCTAAGAATAAACAAACATTATAACTACTAAAGTTATAACATCTAAAGTATAAGAACTTCAGATGTTTTACATAATATAAAACTACTGATTACAAACTACTGAAATATAAATCATCACAACTACTGAAGAGAACTACTTCAGCTGTTGTGACAACTTCTGAGAACTTGATCTTCAGACTTTGTCTTCAGCAGTTGTCTTCAGACTTTGTCTTCAGCAGTTGTCTTTAGACTTTGTCTTTAGCAGTTGTCTTCAGACTTTGTCTTTAGACTTTGTCTTCAGCAGTTGTCTTCAGACTTTGTCTTCAGACTTTGTCTTCAGCAGTTGTAGATCACTTCAGTTGTTTAGATGTCTGTCGGACTTAAAGGATTTTCTAATCTGGCTAATTGGTTCTTTTGGTCCAACAAACTCCCCCTGAACCAATGCAGCCAAAACCTTTAAAATTATTGAGGTCCCACTTATTGGCAGAAACAAAATCTGGATCAGCTCAGAATTCTTCAATTATAAGCTCAGGCCAGGGAAGAGATTTCAGAAGGTTTGATTGGCAAATGATGAATGGGAACTCTGTCTTGGGGAATTGGACACAGAGCTGTTACCCCATCCAGGAAACCTACTTCCCAATAATAAGTCTGTAAGATTCTCTGACATAAGCCTCAAGGAAAACAATTTGTTCTTCCATTGTGAGTTCTTCAGCTCCACTTTCAATGAAGAACTTAGGCCCATAGTACTCAGATAAGTACATAATATGCTTTCCATTTTTCAGCTCCACAGTTGTTATCTCTTTGTATGCAAACTCATCAGGATGAGTGCCTTCAAGCAATAACTGGAGCTCATTTCTTCTTATTTCTTCAAGCTTCTTCTAGATTAACCCCTTCTTTACCATTTTGTTTTCTAGTAAAGTTTGTGGAGTCATTTTAGACTTGTAAGCTCTCTTGAAGTCAACAAGAATTTCCCAGGGTGACACTACAATGGCCAGCATTATCACAGCATGTACAATCTTCTTTACTTGGCCATTGTATCTGCTTGGAATCTTCATTTTGTGAATTCTGTCACTTACTCTGGGGTCAGGCCAAATTCTCACTCTCTCTTTCTCATATTGGAATGTAAATCTGAGAGCATACAACCTCTGAGCATGTTTCTTAATAGCTTGTATGGATGAAGACTTGGGAAACTCTTTCTCACTCATCCTTAACAGTTGCTCATCATGTTGTTTGTGCTATTCTTCTTCTTCAAGTTTGACTTTTACAATTTGCCTTTGAAAGTCAGGTGTGATTGTTGTTGGTTGACTCCTAGGCTCAAGCATTTTTATTTTGAGAACAGCAGAGAGTGGCAGACTATCATCCTCATCAGCTTACTTCTTCTTTTCTTCTTCTTCCATCCTTAACACCCTTCTCTTCCTTAGGTGCATCATTGGTAATGGGTTCAGTAGGTTTCTTAGGTAAAGGAATTGATTTTGAGGGTTGTGAAGGTGGTTGTTTTGGTTTGGGTGATAGTGCAGGCTGCTCTAGCATCTTGGATTTGAGTGAACTTTGGATAGTTTCGCCATATTAGTCCTTTTCCCAGCACCAGCTTCATCAAGAGCTTCTATGATCAATCCTTTGTTAAATACTTCAGAATAACAGATTCTGCTGGTTATCTCCAAAATACTGTCTCTGGACCATGACTTTACTTCAATGATCGACCTTCCCAGATGTTTTGATATAAATCTTGCTATAGTTTCCAGCTTTCTCTTTCTTTCTCACTCCAACTTGCCCATCTTTGTTCAATTTCTTGAATCTCTAATCTTCTGATCTCAGAGTCAAGTTTGGCAGTGTCAAATCCTTGTCTGAAGAGTTGATCAAAAATCTTATCCATAGATCTGCTATGTTGCTCATCAGCTTCTTTGATCAATTCTTCCAACTTTTTCTCACCTTTAGTCTTTTTAGAGGATTTCTTCCTTTTGTAGGTGATCATCTCCTTTTCTTTCTGCTCTTTTTCTGCTTCCTCTTCAGCTCTTTTTCTTTTGTCTACTTTCACTGACTTAGACTCCCCCTTTTGGTTGCATTGGGTTTAGGGTTGTGAATGTCAGAAAGGTTTCTTAGAAACCGCAACATCAACTAAGATTGAAGAGTTGAGGAAAGCCTCTCATCAATGGCTTGTTGTATAGTGTTTGTGATATGGAAGTGATGAGAGGTAAGGATGTTTGAAAGGCAGCAATCATTTGCTCAGAGGGATTCTATCCTTGAGAAATGGCACCTCAAGCAGAGGCTGGTGGCAAGTTTGTTGAGAGTGGCTCAGTATTTGGGATAGTTTCAGGAGAACTGCCATCTGTGGGTGAATGTGGGCAGATGGACTTGATTCTTATGACATTTTGGCAAGCAGTTCTTGTAGTCTGCATACCTTAGTCTCAAGCATAGTATTGTGGGCTAGAACATCAAAGGAAAAGCATAGGTCATCATCAGTCTGTGCTGAATCAGCTGACCTGCTGATGAAATCAGGATGAACATGTGCTGAGTGTAGATCAGTATTCACATGTTGCCCTATTTCTCGGAACTTGGGACTTCCTGCCTCAGGATAATGTCCTTCATTGGCAGTTGCCTCTCGTGAGGACTTAGAAATGATACCAGTTTCATCTTGATCATGTGCTGAACAAGGAGAAGAGGCAGCCTCACCAGATGTGCTAATCTCCTCCTATACACTGGAGATTGAACTCTGTAATCCCTGTGATGTGGGTTATCAGCTACATTATAATCCTCTCCCCAATGGTTGAGGTTTTCCCAGTAGTAATAGGTTTCTCGGGAGGGGTAGAGGAATGTAGTTGAGTCAACACTTGTGCAATAACCACAGTTGGGCTTGTAGGGGTGGCTTCAGTGGGAGATAGGTGTGAAAAGGATTGCACTTGGGGAGAATGGTGCTCTTTAATGGCAATCCTTGAAGTGAGAGAGATTCCAGTAATGTGGTTTCCCCATTTTTGGTTGCACCAGGATCCTGTTGAGAGGATACCTGAGCGTTTTCAGGTGGTAGAGTCCTGGAAACTACAGGGGGATTACTACCCATAGTTTCATCCTGCGTTGTGTTGCAGGGGCATCAGCAGGGGACTCAACTCCTTGAGTAGCCTTTTTGGGTTGTTTGGAGAGAGGTTTGGAGGGGACTTTGGATCTGGAGGATGAGGCTCTGGGTACCTTCTGCTTGGGTTTTAGCAGTTTGGCAGCCTCTTTGGGTGTGGGTCAGAGTTGTGCCTGGAGTATACCTCTGGCAAAACTATCACAGCAGGGACTCCAAGGCCAACAGGGACATCAGATTGTAACTGATTCATGATTATGCCATAAGAAACCTGGATATAATAGCCATCTGTTAGCTACAGGTTTCATTTCCAGATCTTTTAATTCTAAAAATATAATTTTAGAAAAATTTAAGCTTTGGCGTTCAGGAATAGAATACAATACCTGCAGCCACCTGGATGAGATTTGATCCCATGAAGAGATTTTGGGGGCAAGACAAACATTGATCATGTGCAAGATTAGGCGTTCAGCATCATGAAAGTGCTTCTTCAGAATGGTAGTAGCACTTAAGTTGCCCTCATAGCCATGATTAATGAATGAGAGATCAATGGTGCCCTTCGGGTATTTGGTGACAAAGGTAGCATCATTCAGATCTAGCATGTTGCAAATGATAGTAGGAGTGACAATCACCTTCTTCTTGTTTACAAATGACTGGAGAGTGATCGCAACATCATTCTCACCAGTATGGAGGTGACATTTTTCCAGAATTGACGAAGAGAGTCGGAGAGATGGTAGGATTCATAAGAAAAGCAGTTCGATATTGGGAATCAGCCATCAGATCAATAGTTGTGTCGAGGTTTGATTTGCATGGTCGCCATTAATAGGAGATGAACGTTCGGAAATCGATTTATGAAAAGTTTGAAGTTAGGGTTAGGTATTTATAGGTTATAAAATGGCTGAAAGAAAACAACCGAATGTTTTGGTTTTAGTCATCAGTTGTTAGAAAACGACTGAAGACATGGTTTTACCTTTCAGGTGTTGTAAACAACTGAAGACTTGGTGTTTGTCATAAGTAGTTAGAAAACTAATGAAGACTTGGTTTGGCTTCAGTGTTTTGAAATGAAAGGAGCAATTGTTAGAACCAATTGAAGAATAAACTTACACATCAGTTTTTGTCATCAATTCACATATCTCAGTTGTTTCATTTGACCTTAACACTTACTCATCAGATTATCTGATTTTTAAGATGTTTCATTGGTCATCATACTTACTGTTAGAACAGAGGTCAGTAGTTGTGTAACCCTGCAGTACTTTTCAACAGATAGAGTGCTTCAGTACTTTAAGGTATTTAGTCTTCAGTAGTTATGAAAAACTACCGAAGATAAAATAGCTTCAGTACCTATTTGTGACAGCTGTATACTGATGCTCATCAGTACTTGGGAGCTGAGATCATCAGTAGTTGTCAATTTATTCAAGCTGCAGCATACCAAGCCTTAGCATACGATTTTGAAAAGTTGCATTGTCCAAAGGCTTAGTAAATATATCTGCAAGCTCATCAGCACTAGGAACAAATTTGGATCAATGAGACCTTTTTCATAACAATCCCTAAAAAGTGATGTCTGATCTCAATATGTTTGGTCCTAGAATGCTGGGCAGGATTCTTACAATACAAAGAGCTGAAGCATTGTCCACTAGTAAAGGAGTTTTAGTCTCTGTAATTTCATAATCCAGTAATTGATTCTGAACCAGAGCACCTGAGATGTACAACTTGCAGCAACAATGTACTCTGCTTCAGCAGTGGATGTTGCAACAGAGGTTTGTTTCTTACTCTGCCCAGAAACCAAACAGTTGCCTAGAAATTGGCATCCACCAGAGGTGTATTTTCTGGTTAATTTACACCCGGCATAGTCACTATCAGAGAAAGAAACTAATTTGCAAGAGTGCCTAGTGGAATACGAAAGACCTAGAGATTGAGTTCCTTGCAATATCTAAAGATCCTTTGACTGCAATCATGTGAGATATGTTAGGTGCAGCCTGAAATCTAGCACAGACACAAGATGCAAATATAATGTTTGGTCTAGAGCTGTAAGATACATCAGGAACCAATCATACATCGTAAAGAGTTTCATCAACTGCTTTACCTTCTGATCTGCATCCAGTTGTGTGGTGCTACACATGGGAGTAGAACAGGGCTTACAGTTTTGTAAATAATTTTTTTAACAAATCCTTTGTATATTTTGACTGATGAATGAAAGTTCCATCAGCCTTTTGTTTGACTTGCAACCACAGAAACAACTGTAATTCTCCCATGGCACTCATTTCAAACTTTTGTTGCATCAACTTAGTAAAGGCATCACACAACTGTGGATCAAGGATGCAAAAATAATATCATCAACATAAATTTGAACAAGGAGCTTATGCATGCCTACTTTCTTAACGAACAAGGTTTTATCTATGGATCTTCTAGTGAAATTATTTTGAAGAAGAAAGTTGACAGTGTTTCATACCAGGCTCTAGGTGCTTGTTTTAGTCCATAAAGAGCCTTATCAAGCTTATACACCAATCTGGATGTTTATGATCTTCAAAACTTGGTGGTTGGCACACATAAACTTCTTCTTTTATTTTACCATATAAGAATGCACTTTTGACATCCATTTGAAAAACTTTGAGATTATAAAAAGCAGCATAAGCTAAAAAATCTGATTGCTTCCAGTCTGGCTACAGGGGCAAAGGTTTTTCATAATCAATACCTTCTTCTTGTGAAAACTCCTGTACAACTATCTAGCCTGTTCTTGACAATTTGGCCTTTTTCATCACTTTTATTCCTAAACACCCATTTAGTGCCTATTGCACACTTACTTGGGGAAGAGGAACTAGTTCCCACACTTGCTGCTTTTGAAACTGAAGAAGCTCAAGTTGCATAGCTTCAACCCATCCATTGTCCTTAATGCAATATGATAATTCTTTGGCTCTTGCTGACTGATGAAGAGAGCATAGAAGCAAAAGTTGGACAATTGACTTTTGGTTGAAACCCCAGCATTGATGTCACCATGATCTGAGACATGGGATGATTCTTCAGTTCTTGATACTCAATAAGATTTGTGCAAGTGTTTGTAGGTGATTCAGCAGCAACAGATGGTGATCCAGATTCTTGAAACCTAGAATGAGATAACAGTTCAAATGAAGTAGAGGATTCAGAGATCTCATCAGCATTTGTTGTGGATGAACTGCGAAGCTACAGGAACATCAAGTTTAGTAGACTCAGGCAGTTGATCACTAAAACTGCATTGATACCAACAGATGGATAATATGTTGCAGAAGATGATGGATTCACACAACCTGCAACATATGGAGACTGATAAGGAACATATTGCAGTATGTCCAGATCAAATAACTCCACAGGATTTTGTGGGATTTTCTCCTTTGGAGATTCATTAAACTTACATGCAAGGTTTCTTCTACAATCTTTGATCTGCAATTAAAAAACTTTTATGCCTTGCAAGTAGAGGAATACCAACAAAGTACCCTGCATCCACCTTTGATTCAAACTTCTGAAGTGGATCTTTTGTGTTGAGAATATAACAGGGACACCCAAATGCTCTAAAGAAGGAAATCAGAGGAGCCAAATGATGTAACACTTCATAAGGAGTCTTCATCACCTTTGATTTACCAAAACTCTATTTTGTACATAACAAGTTGTGTTAAAAGCTTCAGCCCTAAAGGTTAGTGGCAAACCAGAATCAACCAACATTGACCTTGCAGCTTCAATAAGGTCCTGTTCTTTCTCTCCACCACTTCATTTTGTTCAGGAGTTCTAGGAATGCTAAACTGCCTCTTGATTCCCTTTGAGAAATAAAATTCATCAAGTGTGTGATTTCTAAACTCTGTGCCATTATCACTCCTCACACACTTGACAGAAAGAGAATACTGCTTTTCCACATGCAACACAAAGTAGATGATAATTTGACCAGCCTCATCTTTTGAATGTAAGAAGAAGGTGCATACAAATCTAGAATAATCATCCAAAATTACCAGACAATATTTTTTCTTTTCCTACTCATCACTCTTACTGGACCAAAAAGATCCATATGCAGTAATTGCAAGCAGGCAGTGGACTTTGGTTCTTCTATTGGGGGAATGATACTTTATGTTGCTTTCCTTTTAAACAAGCAGAGCAGTTGTCTTCACATTTGAACTCCTTTAAGGGCAGACCTCTCACTACCCATGAAGGATCAGCTGGTTCTTGTTCCTAAGATTCACATAACCAAGCCTTCTGTGCCAAAGCTTAGATTCCTGAGGAGAGGCCTTAGAGAACAAACATGGATGGCCTTTTAGATCAATTTTCTTTGATAAGTCTAAGGCATATACTCTTCCAACCCTTTTGGCTTTCAGGAGAGTAGTTCATCCAATATCTTGTCAATCATATTCAAAACATTGAAAGACAGAATTCGACAGTTCTGACTGGTGAAAAGTGCAACATGCCCTTTATAACATATTTGACTGACACTCAACAAATTATACTTGAGATTCTCCACATGGTTGACATCATCAAACCTTATTTCACCATTTGAAACAAAGCCTTTGCCGATGATGTAACCCTTAGCATCATTACCAAAAGATACAAATCCTTTCTTTCCTTGAGAGTAGTCATGAAGAAGAGATCTGCTCCCAGTCATATGCATACATCCTCCACTATCCACATACCAGATGCTTCTATGGCATGTTGAAGAACCCTACATATATCACAACAACTAGTTAGCTTTTGAGACCCAAACCTTTTGGTTTTGGGTATGTTCTCATCAACAACTTTTATACTAACTGATTTGTCATGATTAATAGCCTTTGAAGAAGGAGATGGTGCTAAAAAGGATTCCTTGATTTTGGCTTAGGTTTCCTTTTCAGTGGTTTAATCACAGGTACACCTATTTGGTTAACTCTCCCCAATAGATGTTGAACCATCATAACAAGTTGTGTCTAATTGGTTGTTAAAGCTTTCAGTTCAGCCGACACATCAGAACTTGTTTGTGAATGATTCCTGTGAGACACCATGTCCTCCTTTTTAAAAGACACAGACTTAGTCTGTAGTTTTGATACTCTTTGAGGAGTATTTTCAGCTGTTTTATGATAAACTTCTTTCTTCTGTTTAGATTTTTGTGAAGACTTTGGTTTATCAGGTTGAGATGTTTGTGGCATAAACCTGGTTTCAAATTCATCTTTCATTTTATTAATTTTCTTTTTGATGATTTTATCCTTGTTAAATTTTAAACCCTTTCTGTACCAAAATTCATGAGTGAGATGATTGAATAGACCACAATTTCACATGGCTTTTTCTTCATCTTCTGTTGATCAGCTGCTGAAGAAGATGAAACTACTGAAGGTGTGTTTTTCGGTACTTTCTTCCTTTCAGTACTTATGTGAAGTACTGAAGGATTTGTAACAACTGAAGACTTGTTCTTCAGAGATTTTCTATCAGTACATTTGGATTTTCTGATAGATTCTTCAGCAGTTGTCAAACCATGTTTGGTTCCATTTGGCTTGAAATGTTCTTCAGGTGTTGTTACATGCACTTCAGTACTTTGAATACCTTTTGAGACAACACCTGAAGGACTCAGCTTTTCTTTGATCATGTGTTCATCTGCAGTAGGACCATTAGCAGACTGATTAGCTAAGGTACTATTACTGACTTCATCCTCTGATTGTACATTATTACTTGAGGATGAGACACATGATGATGTGGTTTGGGAATTGATTTCACCTTCAGATTTTACTTTTGTCTTGGGAGTAAAATCTGTAGGAGGTTCAGTGCGATTATATATCCAATCCCAAACTTCACATTTGAAGCGGTTTGCTTACTGAGAAGCATTTCAAACCCCTTGCAAGATGTTACCCAGCGTTCACACTCCACTTGAGTAGCTGCAAGTGTTTCTTTGAGACTCTTGTAAATTTCTAAGATGACCTCTACCTTAGCCTTTTCATCAATGATTTGGCATTTTAATTGTAAATCTCATCATCTTTTTCTTTTAAAACAGACTCAAACTCAGCTTTTCTTTGGAAATCACTTTCTCTAGGTCAAGATTTTGATTAATTAAAGCTACATTTGCTTCTCTAATTGAGGCAAAAGCAGCTATGCATGACTCAGAACACAACTTGGCCTTAGCCTCAGAGATATTTGTGGTACCTGTGATGATGAAGCATTTGAGCTTGAACCATCAGTAGACTCCAGGCCATAAGAGCCAATTTTCCAAAAGGATTTTCACCACCATGTTGACTAGCACCAGAAAACATTTGTTTAGAATAACCAGAAAGATCATCTGGTAAACTACTCCAGTCAACAACACCAGCAGTGAAAAAGCTTTGATGTGATTGAGATTGAGATTGAGATTGTTGACTTGATTGAGGTGGTTGAGGCTGAGGTAGGCATGTGATTGTTGAGCTATGGGTACAGGAACCTGATTGGACTGTGGCATGTAACAATAGGGATAAGGATATGGCATTTGACCTTGTGGAACAAAATATGCAGGAGATGATTGACTTTGTGAATGATGACCGGAACTGGTAGAATGTTGCCCTTTGTTTTGTGAATTAATGCTTGGAAAGGTCACAAAGGGTGCAGAAGAGTTAGATCAAGATGATATACACTCTCTTGCAAAATGTCCAAGTCTATGGCACTTCACCTCAACTTGCTCTGGTCAAAACCAACTTTGGTTTTTCCAGAGAGACCAGGGAATTTTCTACCTGTCATTTTGTGAAATTTTTGAGATCTGATATTTACTAATGCCATTTGGCTCAAAATATCCATCTCTTCCAAATCATCATGAGCAATTCCTTTCAAATCATCCATCAAAAAGCACAGATTGTCACTATTACATCCTGAATTACCATCAATACGAGCAAAAGCATAATCTCCACTATTTGAAGAGAAATTAATATGCTCATCATAGGAACTTTCTAATGTAGCATATTCTCACTCATGACCAACCAGAGCAGCATTCCTTGGTACAAAGTCATCAGTGAGCTTCCTAGATGAAGTCAGTTTTCTTTTCTGTTCTATCTCTCTTTCAAATGTAAGCAGTTTCCCATGAAGTTGAGTGAGAGATAGATTATCTAGATTTGTACTGGAGCGTAGGACAATGGTATATGTGTCCCATCTCTCGGGCAGGGATCTGAGAAATCTGTTGTTCATCTGACTCTTTGTATATTCATGTTAACCATTTTCAACTCAGATATCAAACAGGAGAATCGCTCAAACTGTTGAGTCAGTGACTCACCCTTTCTATTAGAGAATGTCTCATATTGCTGGGCAAGGAATTCTCTATTGTTTGCTAAGACCTCATCAGTTCCTCCAAATTGTTCTTTCAGAGCAACCCAGAGGTCATGAGCAGATTCATGATGCATAAGTCCAGAATAGATTTCATTAGGCAGTGCCATGGCCAGAATTCAATGGGCTTTAGCATCAATTTCAAACAGTTTCAGATCTTCATCTGAATATTGGTCTTTCTTCTTCAGAACCATCCCATTAGTTTCCGGATTACTCACCATAGGCTTATATGGTCCATGAACCACAGATTTCCAACAACCTGAACTATTAACAGATAGGTGATGGAGCATTGGTCGTTGCCATATGTTGTACTCACTCCTAACAAGCATTAGAGGCTTTGTTGAGGAGCCAGTATTGTGAGGATCATCGATTGATGTAGCCATTTTCACCAATTCAAACAGGTTCAATAAGAGTTTAACGAACCTAACTCAAAAACTCAACAACACAATTTGAAATAAGAAGAATCTCAAATTGATTCACAGGAAGCAAGAGAAAAACAAACTCTATAACCAATTATTGCAAATTTGCCAATTCGATCAAACTAAGATATCAAAAGAACAGTTTCAATGATCAATTGTTAAATCGATCAATGATTAACCTGATACCATTTGTAGAGATCGAGATCTAGTTTGATCAATTAGATTAGGATTTGTAGCGGAATAGCACACGAATTAGACGAAATTCTAGCAAGAATAATATGAATATTGAATCAAACAGTAACAGTTATAGAGAGATAGTTTTCTGCACATAGAATGTATTCATTCATGCACACGCTTCCCATTTCAGGGAAATTAGGTCCACATTCCTTTTATAAGGAATGTGACATCAGCTGACGTCACATGATAGTGACATCTAACTGATTTATACAAACAACTGAAATTAAACTAAACTACCGAAGATGTCCACAACAACTAAGGACACCTTCATTAGAAGCTAAGAATAAACAAACATTATAACTACTGAACTTATAACATCTGAAGTATAATAACTTCAAATGTTTTACATAATATAAAACTACTGATTACAAACTACTGAAATATAAACCATCACAACTATTGAAGAGAACTACTTCAGCTGTTGTGACAACTTCTGAGAACTTGATTTTCAGACTTTGTCTTCAGCATTTGTCTTCAGACTTTCTCTTCAGTAGTTATCTTCAGACTTTGTCTTCAGACTTTGTCTTCAGACTTTGTCTTCAGACTTTGTCTTCAGACTTTGTCTTCAGACTTTGTCTTCAGACTTTGTCTTCAGACTTTGTCTTCCGCAGTTGTCTTCAGACTTTGTCTTCAGACTTTTTCTTCAGACTTTGTCTTCAGCAGTTGTCTTCAGACTTTGTCTTCAGACTTTGTCTTCAGCAGTTGTCTTCAGACTTTTTCTTCAGACTTTGTCTTCAGCAGTTGTAGATCACTTCAGTTGTTTAGATGTCTGTGGGACTTCTAGGTTTTTCTGATCTGGCTCATTGGTTCTTTTGGTCCAACAAACACTCATGACTATTTGCTTTAGACAGAAAGCATAAAACTTCTCCAGAGGGAGATGTTTCTTGCAAATCCGAATTGTACATGTTCCTTTTTCCTAGAGGCTCTAAGAAGGATATTCTAGTGAGGAATGACCACACCAGGCTTGAGAACAATGCAATCATACTCAGTAAAGAGCATGTTGTGACTCTGATCACAAAATTGGGATACACTCAGAAGATTTTACCCAAGCTCTTTGACAAAGTTTACCTTTTCAGTGTTGAGCTTACCATTTGTGACCTTGCCCCTTCCAGAAATGTAACCACCTTCATCTCCACCAAAAGCAACTGGTCCTCCATCAATTATTTCAAAGTTCTGGAGTAGTGACCTATTGCCTGTCATGTGCCCGGAACAACCACTATCAATGGTCTAGACATTTTTGTTTGTCTTGAGTTGTCCCCGCACAAAGAAATTGATTAGTTACATTTGGAAACCCAAACCTTGCTTGTCTTGGGATCAGAAATAGAAGGTAATGCAACAATAATAGATCCTATGGTTGTGCTAAGAGGATCTTGAGCTATTGTTGATGGAGAATTCTCAGTCACTTGGTCTTTCTTAGACTTCCACACCACCATTGGAGTCTTGGACTTGACCTTCAAAACTTCGGAAGCTTTTGGAACTTTGGAAGTTTTGATGGCAGAACCTTCGGAAGATTCTACAGACACTGCAGTAGACTTCAGTGCTTCGGAAGAACTCCTTTCTTTCGAGACCAACTTCTCTTCCGAGGGTAATTTTACACTTGCCTTCTTCTTAGACTTGGAGCTTCCAAAGGAAATAGGTTTTCCTTTTGAAGCTTGAATCTTCGTGAGACCTTTTGAAGTCTTTGTCTTGGTCATATGGACAGTACCTTTAGGATTGTATGGACTATCCTTAGTAATGTGAGTTATACTTTCACACATGACACACATCATTTTCTTCTTCACAAGAGTCTTCTGCTGGGAATAAGACTGTCTTTGGTCACATCCCTTTTCCACCTTCATCTTTGCAGATGCTGAGACAGTTCCTTTGGGCTGGGAACTGTTCTTCGAGTTTGATGGTCCAGGTTGTGCAACAGTGGTACCCGGCAGATTAGTCTTCTTCTTGTCACTGAGATATGTTGAACAAGAACCAAAACTCTTAGCAGAAGAGTTTTGGCTTATGTCTTCAGTCCTTACCACTTTGAATCCTGCAAATATGAAAACTTGTTTCTTCTTAGAGTCAAAAATAGTCTTGATCTCTTGAGCCTTCCTTGTCTTTCTTTTGCTCTTTCTGATTAAGTTCTTTCTCATGGACTTGGTCATCACAGTCTTCTTCTTCTCCACAAAAGGATAGTGGCCCTTCTTGGAATCCTCCTCTTC
The DNA here is from genome assembly GCA_025506515.1 of Flaveria trinervia. Taxonomy (NCBI): domain Eukaryota; kingdom Viridiplantae; phylum Streptophyta; class Magnoliopsida; order Asterales; family Asteraceae; genus Flaveria; species Flaveria trinervia. The sequence goes on from CM046458.1 coordinate 23,182,601, forward strand.
ACTCTTCTCGGAGGAATTCTTCACTATCTCTTCTTCATCCTCTTCACTCATAGGATGTATGAGAGGAAGCTCATCTTCATAAGTTCCACACCTAGGAGATCTTACAGACAATATTGTGGGTGGAGGAGCTATCTCATCGGATCCCAGCCCCTGCCTGTTTTGATAGCACACTTTGTTGTGCAGGGATGACAATATCATGTTCTTGAAGGTCTCTTCTTCAAGAACACTCTTTTCTGCCCTAGCTTTGTTGATCACAAGCTCAGCCTGACACTCAGTCAGCTTGGTTATGAGATCTTTGATTTGAGTCCTAAAATCTATGTGTTGATGTTTTAGAACTGAAATGGTTTTCTCTAGGTCCTCTATCTTCAGTTTATAATCATTTTCAGACTTTCTAAAATCAGATTTTAAAATGTTTAAGGACTCAAGGTCAGATCTCATCTCCAAGTTATAGGGCTTGTAGCTATTAACTTTAGCAATGCATTCAGGAGTACAGAGAAATTCCAATACCTTGGCTTCATCATGATCTGCCATCAAAGTTTGGTTTGGAGAAGCATCTTCCACTTGGAAGCTCCAGTGAAAGCCTCCTTCTTCAACAGCAACAACAACCTACTGCTTTGACTTCTTATTCTGGAGAGCTTTGTCAGTGTAGTTGGGTCTAGATTGTGTTTGGCCACCACTTGTTTTAGGTGCCTTACACACTATGGCAAAGTGGCCAATCAAGTTACAGTTGTAAGACTTGACTTTGCCTTTGTCTAGGCCAAACTTTGCACTGGTTGCATTGCTTGGAAACTTCCTTCCAGTCCTCTTGTAGAACTCTTTGCTCTGTGAGTGAGAAGAGCCATCTGCTGGACTATTTCCATGTATTCTAGATCATCTGGATGAATACAGTCCAGGTCTTCAAGAGTGAAAGAGAGTTGCCACAGCTTTTATCAGTAGACACAAAATCTTGAGAAAAGTTTGTCTCTTGGAATGGGCTTCCTTGAGTGTAGTTCTCCCTTGGTGTCTTTGGTAAGGTGATGAAAGGACCATTTGGTGAGTTGTCAGGGTAGCATATGAGATGATGTTTGGGTTCTATGCTATCCCTTTCAACCACATGTGGGGCTGAACCCATTTGATTGTTGGAGTTGCCAGATGAACCTTACATGTTCATCTCCATCTGGTAGCCACTAAGAATCCCATATAACTCTATCAGAGTGAGAGTTTTGAGATTTTCAGTCCTCTTGATCACCACACAGTAGTGTGTCCATTTCCTAGGAAGTGAGGACTTGAACTTCCTTACAATGTCTCTGTTCTCAAGAGAAACACCGCCATCCATAAGGGTATCTACAATCTCAACATACCTGAAGTATTGCTGAGTCATGGTTTCACCTGTTTTGAAGGTGAAGTTTTCAAACTGCTGCTTCAGGAGATCCTTCTTGTTCTTAGTGGCTTTAGGGGATCCCTCATATATTAGTTTCAGTGCATCTCACAACTGCTTGGCTGTTTTGCACTTCTTGAAACCTCTATACACAGAGTTTGGAAGGGCAGTTTGAAGGGCTGTCATGGCTTTTCTGTCGATCTCTACTCTCTTCCTATCTTCATCATAGTAGTTAGCCACATCCTTCGGGATCATAGCAGCACCAATAGTAGAAGGGGTGCTAGGTATGAAAGGTCCATTCTCAATAGACTCCCACATTCTTGAATCAAGACACCTAATGAAACCTTCCTTTCTTAAACACCAGGTATCAAACTCATCAAGAGTGATCAGTGGGAACTTGTTCATGGTTCCCGTTTCCATATCAGTCTTGGAAATGGTTGCCATTTGAAAAGTTTAGTATTTGTGTGTGAGGCATCTTATGATGGTGAGATCTTATATCAAGAGCCTGAAAAGCTCTCATACCAAATACAGGACCGGTGAAGGGGTCATTTACAACACAACAACACAAAGAGGAGATTAACTAAAACTTAATCAAATGGACTGGATTAACCATAATAAGATACTAAGAACACAAGTAATGTAAGAGACGGAACACAAGTATATGCTTTTTAAGAATGCAGTATATAGCTTTCTCCATGTTCTATTACCAGTGTTTCAAAGCATAATGGAAACATACAAGAACATGAGATACTTATACTACATTTACAGCCAGCCATACTTTAAAAGCCAGCTGGATACAATTGACTAGACACACAACAAAAAAAATTGTAGAGTCAAAAGGCAGATTGCCTTTTGACTAGTGACTATGAAATGCCATAGTTCACATCCTTATCTATTACAAAAAGGATAAAGTACATGAAGTAGAAAGTTTATAGACTCAAGACCTCAATGTATAGTTACCAAAAGCATGGACCTTTTCACCAACTCATGTAAGTTGGTGACTTTATAGAGATGCAGTGGAATGGTGACCAACTTTACGGAACAGTACATCAGATAAAGCATGTGTCAAAAGTCTTTGGAAGAAATCTGTCTTTATGAGTTGAAGCTTCGGAAGACTTTGTTTATGAGGCTTCGGAAGACTTCATATTTGGCTTTGGAAGATATTGGTCTTGGCTTCGGAAGATTTCACACTTAAAATATTTATGTTGCATATGTGAAACATCCTAAGCATTCTTCTTCATAGCACTTTTGCAGCATGTAGGAGAGACTTTAGATGTTTAGGTTGCATCAACCTCTTCATTAATCTCTACACACACCTTCAATCATCATGTTCATAAACATGTCCATTTAATCATAAAGGATGCACATGTGTAATGTAAGACTGATATGATCCCAACAAAAGATATAATTCTCTTTATTATTAATAATCATAATAAAATTCAAAAAGTTTTTAAATCTTTAAAGTTTCTATCCAAAGGTGGATAAAAACTTTAGGGGGAGTAATTTAAATTTTTTTAGTAAGTCCATGTTTTTGTTTACTAGCTTAACTTACTTTCCAAACAAAACAATAAGAATTTTGGTGTTGTTGCAAGTTATACCATGTATCTCAGCTTATGTAGATTCTTGGAAGCATGAAAAGTCCAAGATCAGTCAAAATTGGGTAACTTGTATCACTTGTGAGATACAAGTCAATCCAAGCAAGAATTTTTACAATTTTAAGAGCCAACTTCATAAGATAATCAATGAAGGACAGTACTTCATAATATGAAAAACAATTCAGACACGTTAACTTTGATTAAGTTCAAAGCTAATGCAAGTAAGTGTATTAGTTAATGCGGGTGAAGGTAACCCATGCATATAACCAATGCGATTATCTCTTTAGTTCAAAGTGAAGAAGTAAATGTAGATTTTATTCTACCGCATTTGCTATAGTGAGCAAATGCTGACTAAATTTGCTCAGCCGCATTTGTTACACTAGACAAATGCTGATGAAGTTCATTCGTTCACATTTTCTACTGTGAGCAAAGCTGAACAAGTTTTGTGAACCGCATTTGCTACAGTAGACAAATGCTGATAAACATCTCTTTCGAATTTTGACACAATGCAATGCTGACCAAGTGTTGTCAACCGCATTTGGTGCTGTTACACAAATACTGATTGACTTTCTTTTTTCGCATTTGCCATAGTGCACAAATGTGGATAGGATGAAAGTAAAGTAATAACACTACCTTATTTGCTATAGTGTGTTAATGCAGATGAATAATATCACAACTTATATCTCCGCATTTGCTACAGTGCTCAAATAACAAGTTCAGCACTTCCGCATTTACAACAGTGAACAGATGCGGGTAATCAAAGTCCAAATTTTTGTCTTCCGCATTTGCTACAGTTAACAAATACTGATGACCAAAAGACTTAAAAATTTACACTTCCACATTTGCTACAGTGGTGACCGCATTTGCTCTTAAACTTGTAAAATCTTGTAAAAGTCATTATTTGACTATTTAAAGGAATTTAAACGGCTCATTTAATACTTTTCAAATTTGAGAGACTTCATAGTGAGATGAGCGCACATACATAGTACACCCACTTCGATCATCTTCATCATAAACAACTAAATATTTTTGTGTGATTCTACTCAACCTGTTCTTGTTATCGATTCTGAAACTACAGTTGCATCGAAAACAAGGTGAAATTTAAAAAAAAAATTCATCAAGACCCAACTTTCGGAGTGTTAAACCTAAATCAAACAAAGAACCAAATGATAATGAAGGACGCAAAAAATCAATTTATTGATGTAATATAATACACCGTTTCAACTTCAATGAACATGCAAACTAATAGAAATTTTACTCATCATGAAAACCTTTATAGTCATGTTTGGTGCAAGAACAGAGCATGATGAAATATGAAAATGTGTAATAAATCAATGAAATAACATCAAATAAATGGTTCAAATATAGAAACTGTGATTGTTGAGCAACAAATTCACAATTTGATGTGACAACAAGAATGTCAAAAATTCATCTTTGACCATTAATGTCAAACTGATAAACGATACACATGAGTTCTCATTAAAACTGACACACATATCTATTATGCAGATTATGTGGCAAATCTTTCATGGAGCAAGCTCCACAATGTCAGCGGTTATTTAAACCTTGATGTGCCAGAAGCTGAGGGACTTAGAGATATTATCAGATTCATCTCAACAACAAGGTTAGCTTATGCTATCACTTTTAGACCCACCATCTATGAGAATCTCATTAGGTTTTTCTGGAATTCAGCTGATGTAATTGAAGCAGATGGTGTTATAACTCTAGCTGGAAGAATTGACATTGATCACACTCTGAGCATCTCTAAAGATTCTGTTAGAAGATGCTCGCATTTTGGTGATGATGCTACTGCACGTCTAGAGCTGGATGATGATGAAATAACCACATTCTTTGCTGAGATTGGTTATGAAGGAGGATTTAAAGCTGAACAAATTGTTAAAGGATTGGTTGATTTGCCTTGGAGATTTCTAATCCATATGTTTCAGCACTGCTTATCCAAGAGAAAAACATGATGGAATTGCTTTACCTTATATGCCCAAGGCACATACAAGATTATTGTGATTAGTACGTTATGATCCAAGTCTGGTCATACCCAAAAACAAGCTATACAAACACCAATAAATGTTTGTTTGTTGATGAGATCATACAAATAAACATTGACACCAATTTAGAAAATGGGTTTTCTAAAACATTACTTTGTAATAGAACAACATTATATGGATAGTTTGTTCATGAGATTTTATTTGTTTCATTATTTAAGTTGGTTAAATAATAACAAATAAAAGTGTGTTAGTGATATAAAATTAAAATATGTTGTAATTTTATAAATTAAGGGATGAAAGAGTACAAATTATAAAAGTTTCAAAATACGGGGAAACCCATTTTGGTACAAGTTTTCGGCCGCCCCATAGGTGGTGTCTTCATGAGTCTTTTAGTCTTGGTTCTTTCAGGATTTTAGACACTCTTGCACTCTTCCATCTCTCCTCTCTCAATGACACACCTTCTCCTACACACACAAGCAATAGAACCTCCAAAACAAGGCTGATTTTCGGACTAAGAAGCTGAAAAAAGGGGCTGTAATTTTCGAGTTTTTGGAGGAGCTAAAGAAGAGTTATCTTTGGTGTTGCATCCTAACAAGCAAGGTGTTTGAAGGGATTGTGAGTATTACTGCTTGAGGCATCCTCCTTTGAAGGCTAGACACATTCAAGAACATCATCATCTACCTCTTTTCGTCTACAACATTTGCACAAGAAAGGTTGTTTTCTATTAACACCCTATGGTTGTTTTTGTGTTGTTTGATAGCATATTATTTCACATACATTTGATCCTTATTCTTGGGTTTTGTTTGTAGTTTAATATGGCAAAATTTTCAGATTATAAACCGTATGTTAAACTCCTTTTTCCGCTACGTTTTCATAGTTTAAATGGTAAAACTAGCTTGTTTTACATGTGACAAAACCCAACAATGCCATCTAGAGCCGGTTGTGTGGAATATGTTCTTCAAAAGGTCTTGAAAAGTTAGTTTTCATGGACCTTTTCAACCCATTATGGGTTGTTTTGTTGTGGATGTATGAATCCCTTATATTTCATGGTTTAATCTTGCATGCTTTAGTATAACCTTGAGAGAATTACATCGAATGGTTGATTGTGTTGTTTGGACAACCTTAATGTTTTAGTTTATGTTGGCTGAAAATTTAGGGCTGAAATAAAGGATTCATTGTTCTTCTTGGATGTTGAATGTGTTTCATATTATGGTGCATAACATAGCCTTGGCCGTATGTGTTTGGTTTTGGTTGATTGTGTTTTGTCATGTTGGTTTGTTTTTGAAAGGGTTGTAATTTGTGTTTTGTATCTGGGTTGTAATTTATTTATTCATTTGGTTATGTAATAAATAGATTAGGTGCATTTATTTTATTATAAAAATTGTATTACGATATGATTTTTGTAAAAGAAGATGCAAAAGATGAAGACTCAAAGAAGGACACAAAAACCATGGACACTTGAAGCTTTTGGATGTGGATTCAAGTGGGAGTCATGGACACATTTTGATGTGTCATCTCAACCCTTAGGAAAGACCTTATGACAACGCTTGTGATGGCAAACAAGTGTGGTCAACTTAATGGCTATGGTTATGCACTCATGTTTGTATGTTTATGCTTGTTTGGATGTTTGTTGTTTGATTGTTTTGTTGTCATTTGGTTATGCATTACAAACCCATTAACAAACTTAACAAGCTGAAATTTTGATGGTTCTATATCATTAAGTGGTTAATAAAATGTTATTAAAAGGATTAATGGTTTTAATAAAAGAGGTTTTATTACAAATGAACCATAGGGTACCTTGTATTTGAAAGCATGCAAATATAAGGTACATAGAGTTTTCTAAACTAAGATTATGAAAACTTAAATTTCTTTTATAAACAAGTTTAACACCATCCTTTTGCACAGCACTTGAGTCATTTGGAAACTCTTAATGGGATAAAGGTCACCTGACCATTTTGAGGGAACTTGTGACTTGAGGTGCGAATACCATATTTATGGGATAAAGGTCACCTAACCACTTATGTTGGAAAACTCACATGTGTGTGCAACTAGGGTAACTTGATTTGCAAACCATGTTAAATGGATCACCTACAATATGGTTTACAAAGGTGTTGATAGGATAAACATGCCGACTATACATATGATGTTTTAAAGTCAATCCCATACCCTAGAAGTTGCAAATGGTTGCAATTGTCAAAATGTTGACTACCTTGTTAATTTGAATAATGGGATAAAGGTCACCTAACCACTATTTAAATGTACATTGGATTCTAGATTTAAAATTGTGTAAGACACTTAAAAGTGGTTTTAATTATTAAAATATGAACAATATCGAAATTACTAAAATTGAACTTTGTTATATTTTGTACATGGCCACCAACAATAATGATAACCATGAAATCCCGACCGCTCACTCACTATCACTAAGGACCATTCTCTAAAAGCAGCGTCTAAACCATAATAACTTTATTTATTGGCTTTGAAACGTGAGAATTGTTCTCAAGCAAAAGAAACGATCATACATATTGGACGATCCGATTCCCGATCAACCTAATGAGGATGATGAAGAGGCGTACAATAATTGGGTGAAATAAACTAAGGACTCAGTCTAAGTGTCTTGCCTTATGTTGGCAAGTATGACTCCAGATGGAGTATGAACATCATGGAGCATACGACATGATAACCCAGTTGAAGGAAACGTTCCAACAACAAGCACGTGCTAAGCGCTTCGAAACGGTTCGAGCACTCCATGCGTGTGGTATGGAGACACCCAATCTATTTCATCTTATGTACCTAAGATGAAAAGCCACATCGACCGCCATGAAAGGGAATTGTCCCGTCTCGAAATAGTTGGCTACGGATTTGATCCTCAACACTTTGTCAAAAAGGTTTGACAACTTTGTCATGAACTATAACATGAACTGTGGGACAAGAACATAAGTGAGCTTCACTCTATGCTCAAAAGTGACAGGCGGTCATGGGTAAAAGGGTTTTACCCGTTCTCACCATTAATGAAGGTGGGAACAAGAAGAGGCCTCACCCCGCACCCAAGGCAAATGTTGCAAAGGTAAAGGGCACGTTAGGGGAAAGGGAAAGGGAGTGTTAAGAGCGCCACCACCAAACCCAGCGGAGAAGAAGCAAAAGGTTGCTTCAAATGACCCATGCTTTAAGTGTGGGGAGATTGGACATTGTGCAAGAAATTGCCCAGTCAATCTCAAAGAGTGGCAAGCAAAGAGGGATGCCAGGCAAACCTCAGGTACAATTTTCATGATTCATATAGATCTTAATTTAATATCCTCTAACACGTGGGTATTGGATACCAGATGTGGAACTCATATTTGCAACTTATTGCAGGGGTTCAAAAGAAGTAAGGACTTCAAGAAAGAGGATGTAAGCCTCTACATGGGAATGGAGCAAAGGTTCAGTAAAGGCCGAGGGGACTACATCTTGAAGCATCCAAATGGTTTGGAAGCAATTTTGAACAATATTTTGTATGCTCCTAGTTTGACTAGGAACATTATTTCTGTTGTCCAATTAAGAAAATATGGTTATGTTTGTCATTATTGAGAATGAAATTCATGTTCTTAAATGGCACATTTTATTTTAAAGCTATTCCTGTTAATGGAATTTATGAATTGTTCGTGAAAACACATTATATGATAGCTCGTTGTACCAAACCACCACTAAGAAACTCAAATTGGATTTGAGTGATACCTATCTTTGGCATTGTCGTCTTGGTCATATAAACAAGAAGCGCATACAAACACTTCAAAAGAACGATCTTTTAAAGACAAATGAATATGATTCATTCGATGTATATGAATCTTGTTTACAAGGTAAAATGACTAAAGCACCATTTAGTGGCAAGTCCGAAAGGGAAAAAGATTTATTGCGCATCATACATTCAGATGTATGTGGTCCTTTTAAGCCAATGACTAGGTACCATGAAAGATACTTCATTACCTTTACCAATGACTATAGTCAATATGGTTATGTGTAGTTGTTAAGACACAAAGATGAAGCTTTTAAAATGTTCAAAATCTTCCAAAATGAAGTAGAAAATAAACTCAACACGAAAATAAAAATTCTCGACACCGATAGAGGAGGTGAATACCTAAGTGTTGCTTTTAGAGATCATCTTAGAAGTTGTGGTATTGTCTGACAGCAATCTCCTCCTAGAATGGCACAACATAATGGTGTGTCTGAGAGGAGAAATCGAACTCTATTAGATATGGTTCGCTATGATGGCTAGAAGCTCACTGCCTCTATCATTTTGGGGTTTTGCTTTGCTCTCTGCGGCCCGTATTTTGAATATGGCCCCACCCAAGAAAGTGGAAATGACACCTTTTGAAATATGGCATGGAAGGGTTCCATTACTGTCATATTTAAGGGTATGGGGTTGTGAGGCTTATGTTAAGACTCCCACCTCAAACAAGCTAGAAAGTCGTTCCACTAAGTGTATCTTCATTGGATATCCCAGAGATTCTATGGGATATTATTTTTATGATCCATTGGAACAAAAGGAGTTTGTTGCCAAGAAGGCTGAGTACTTAGAAGCTAAGTTCCTTATGGAAGGAACTAGCAGTAGAACTGTGGATCTTGAGGAGGATCAAGAACCACAAATGATACACGTTTGGTTGACACTAGCACTCTCATGTGGATGTTTAGAAATCAAGTGATGATCAATATACACAAAACGTTCACAGATCTGGTAGAATTAGTAATCCAACTAAAAGATATGGATTTTTTGTAGATGGATGCTATGTGGTAGATTCCGATGAACCAACCACCTATCATGATGCAATGTCCAATTTGGATTGTGACAAATGGCTTGTAGCCATGAACGTAGAGATGCGATCCATGTACGACAAACAAGTGTGGGACTTGGTTGAACCACCTCTTAACTCCAAGATAGTTGGAAGTAAGTGGGTTTTCAAGAAGAAAACCGATATGCATGGAAACTTGGATACTTATAAAGCTAGAGTTGTAGCAAAAGGTTTCACTCAAACTCAAGGGGTTGATTATGATGAGACCTTCTCATCGGTGCAATGCTAAAGTCTATTAGGATATTATTTGCCATAGCTGCTCATTATGATTATGAGATTTGGCAAATGGATGTCAAAACTGCTTTTCTAAATGGATATCTTGAGGAAGATGTCTATATGGTTCACCCTAAAGGTTATGTCAACTCAAAACATCCTAACAAAGTATGCATGTTAAAGAAATCAATCTATGAGCAAGCATCAAGAAGTTGGAATCCAAATGAAGAAGCATGTGTATATAAGAAAGCTAGTGGGAGCATCACCATTTTTTTAGTATTGTATGTTGATGAAATCCTACTATTTGGAAATGACATTCAACCATGGAAGGTGTAAAAGCCTAGCTTGGAAGTTATTTCTCCATTAAGGATCTTGCTGAAGCCGCCTATATTTTAGGAATAAAGATCTATAGGGATAGATCAAGGTGGTTGATAGGTTTGAATCAAAGTGCGTACATTGATAAGATCTTGAAAAGGTTCAAGATGGAAAACTCTAAGAAATGTACCGTACCTATTAAAAAGGAACGATATTGAGTAAGACTCAATGTCCAAGCTCAAAGGATGAGCAAGACAAAATGAAGGGTATCCATATAGTTTGCTATAGGATCCATCATGTATGCAATGATATGCACTAGACCGGATGTGTCATGCGCTTTGAGTATGACAAGCCGATACCAAAAAATCCTAGAAGAAGTCATTGATAGCTATTAAGAACATACTGAAGTACTTAAGGGGGACTAAAGATACGTTCCTAATCTATGGATCTGGTGAGGAGGAATTCGTAGTAAAGGGTTACACGGATGGGAGTTTTCAAACTGATGGGGATGATTCACGATCACAATCGGGGTACATTTTCATCTTGAATGGAGGAGCAATCTCTTGGAAGAGCTCTAGGCAAGATCTAGTGGCATTATCAACTATAGAGTCAGAATACATTGCCGCTTCATTAGCATCTTAGGAAGCTGCATGGTTAAAGAAGTTCATTGCTGATCTAGGAGTGGTCCCTTCCATTCAGGACCCCTAGAAATTCTTTGTGAACGAGGGTGCGATTGCTCAAATCAAGGAACCCCGTGCACATCAGAAGACTAGGCACATTAAATGGAGATTCAACTACAAAGGGATGAAGTTGAAAAGGGAAGATATGTATTCACAAAGTTCACACAGATCAAAACATTACGGATCTACTCACGAACCTTCTTGAAAAGGCGAAGCATGAAAGTCATGCTTGTGCCATGGGGCTTTATATTATAGTGACTGGAGTTGTTTTTTATTTCTGTAATGAGATATTGTAACCCTTTTATTACTTGAATGAATTATTCAGATATAATGATTCAACTAATATTCCTATTTTGCATGTTTAAGATCCATGAGTAACTATTTACTCAGAATGTCCGTAGCTGTTCATGCTTGTGGGAACAAGTATGAAGGTAAATATAATATAGAGCAAAAGGTTGCTCCCAAAGTTCACAGGTATTTGTGGGATGCAAATATTGGACAGACCTCCATCTCAAATATTACAACATGGAATCTTCCTCATGATCATAAGTAATTTTGAGTAAAGGCGAACATCATTTGGTATCCTCTGACCTGAGACAAATATTGGGTCTTTATATTTACCAAATAATATACTTTGACTTAGCTCTTCGTTGTTCTGAAACATGGCAGTACATAACTTTGAGTTTAGGTATGATATAAGGTAATTGTGAGAGACGTATGTTGTCAAGATAGGATTTGTCCCTCTTATTCATTGAAAGTAAGATGTCTAAGGCCTAATAAATTTAAATCAATGGAGAATGATCACTCTGTGTCTCTAGGATTTAACATGACATCTGTGACAAGGATAAATGATTGATTCACCTAAATCATTTCAAGTATGGTACTTGAAGGAGATGATGTTATTGAATGGCACTTTTTCATACGTATTAAGCTTAGTAAGCTGTTGTTAGGCAGTATTTTACTTGCATCAATCTTCTATGAATCTTGTGCAAGTGGGAGATTGTTGGACCTTATATGCCCAAGACACATACAAGATTGATGTGGTTAGTACGTTATGATCCAAGTCGGGTCATACCCAACAACAAGCTATACAATCACCAATAAATGTTTGTTTCTTGATGAGATCATACAAATAAACATTGACACCAATTTAGAAAATGGGTTTTCTAAAACATTGCTTTGTAATAGAACAACATTATATGGATTGTTTGTTCATGAGATTTTATTTGTTTCATTATTTAAGTTGGTTAAATAATAAAAAATAAAAGTGTGTTAATGATATAAAATTAAAATAGATTTTAATTTTATAAATTAAGGGATGAAAGAGCAAATTATAAAAGTTTCAAAATGGGGGGAAACCCATTTTGGCACAAGTTTTCGGCCGCCCCAAAGTAGGGGTCTTCATGAGTCTTTTAGTCTTGGTTCTTTCAAGATTTTAGACACTCTTGCACTCTTCCATTCTCCTCTCTCAAAGACACACCTTCTCTTACACACCCAAGCAATAGAACCTCCAAAACAAGGCTGATTTTCAGACTAAGAAGCTGAAAAAAGGGGCTGTATTTTTGGGTTTTGGAGGAGCTAAAGAAGAGTTATCTTTGGTGTTGCATCCTAATAAGCAAGGTGTTTGAAGGGCTTGTGGGTATCAATACTTGAGGCCTACTCCTTTGAAGTCTAGACACATTCAAGAACATCATCATCTACCTCTTTCATCTACAACATTTGCACAAGAAAGGTTGTTTTCTATTAACACCCTATGGTTGTTTTTGTGTTTGATAGCATATTATTTCACATACATTGATCCTTATTCTTGGGTTTTGTTTGTAGTTTAATATGGCAAAGTTTTCAGATTATAAACCTTATGTTAAACTCCTTTTTCCGCCGCGTTTTCATAGTTTAATTGGTTAAACTAGATGTTTTACATATGACAAAACCCAACAGGAATGAAATTCCAATCACCACTTCCTCAGCAATCTATGCTCTCTACACAACAGGCCATTCAATATGTCTGCCTATGTTTTTAATGGCCTGACTTCAAAATACAAGAGGGGAGAAGATACAAGTTCTTCATGTATCCAAGCTTCATTCAGTGCCTGATAAATGAAGCATTTCCAGATATTGCTAGCGAGGGACCAGTGCTTGATATTCCTCATTATGATGCAAGATGATACAAGTAAATTGTTGCACCCTAAAGGATCAGACATGCCAATTCAATGGGTGATTGGATGGTTGCTTTGCTGGAATCCCTCAAGTCCAAGAATTAATGCGGATGAAGATCCTGCTCACAAAAACCAAGTGTTGTTTTCCGCATTTGTCAATGCGGAAGACAAAAACAAATATGGAAAAGTATTTGTTCTTCCGCATTGACAAATGTGGAAGACCAAAAAACAATGCGGACAAGACTTTGCTCATCCGCATTTGACAAATGCGGATGACCGAACAAATTTGCATAAGTATTTGTTCATCCGCATTAACCAATGCCGATAACCAACATACTAATGCGGATGATCAAGTGGAAATGCTAATCAACTTAACTCATCAGCATTTGTCAATGCGGATGAACAAGCAAAGATGCGGAAGAAGACTTAGACTAGTTCTGATGTAATAGTTCAGGGGTAGTTTAGTCATTTTGTACAAGGCATCTTGTCTGCCTATAAATAGAATAGATAACCTCGTACATGAGGTGACCGTGAATAGATAGAGAATTTTGGTTGTCATTTATTCTCTATAATCAATCACCTTTCATATATATTACAAAAGCATTTGTGAGTATATTTTTGCATTGAATTTTCTTTGATTGTTTGATTCCGCCCCTCAATCATTGACTTCATTATCATATTCGATTCATAGTAAGAATCTCAATCTTACTTACCTAGTCAATTGGTATCAGAGCTTTGGCTCTCGGTTCTCTTTCAGATCTGCGCAAGAACTGAATGGAATTCGATTGATCTGGTAATCAAGTTGCTAGTAGAGTATATCATCTTCTCTACTTAGTAAACAGAAGAAATACTCCTGTCAAACTCTCTCACCAAATTATTCACAACAGCAAGAAACTTAATACAATCACAGATCTTGTTCTAAAATCTCTTTGAACTGTTTGGACAAGTTGGACTAATCAATCCTAAAAATCATCTAAATCTATATTATACCAGTTAAACACTTATTTAAAATGGATTCTAACAGCTACTCAGAACTTGGTCATACACCTAAACCTCCTATGCTTAAACATAAATCTGAGTTTCAACAGTGGAAAGTCAGGTTTAGGAATTACATCACAGGTGTAGATCCTGATTTCTGGATTTCAATATGCAAGGGGCCACACATCCCTCCCTATCACTCTGTCTGCAGATCAAGCTTCAATAACAGAACTCCTAGAATACCCATTGAAGATCTAACACTAGATGATAAAGACTACAAGAAAATCAAGGTTGACCTTAAAACCTACTCCATTCAAACTCAAGCACTCAAGATGGATGTGCTGAAAAGATTAGAGAAGTATGGTACTGCAAAAGTTGTGTGGGATGCATTGAAGATCATGTGTGAAGGAAGCAGTGAGGTAGCTGAAATTAACAGGGATAAGCTTGTTAATCAGTATGAAACATTCCACCACACCAAGGGAGAGTCCATATCTGCATAGATTTGTACAGTTGGTAAATGATTTGGAAATCATGGGAGTCACCTACAAGATCAAAGAACTAAACAAAAAGATGCTTCGCAGCCTCCCTGAAAGCTGGAAACAGAATGTAAGTATGTTGAAAAATACTCTTGATCTTGAGAGTACTACTTTGGATATCATGATAGCCAAAATAGAAGCATTAGAACTTGATGAAAGAAGCAGAAAACTTGGTGGACCAAGAGTGATTGAGGCCTACAAATTTCCATCAGAATCTCATTTTGTGGAAAATGCCTTCATCACTGAGGAGGATGACTTCATCTCATCAAGAGATCAAATAAACAACATTGGATTCATTGCAACTCCACCAATCATCATCCATCAACATCTTCTCAAACATCCAGAGTCACTGCTCCTCCTCAAACTTCCAGAGTCTCTGCTGTTCCTCAAACCACTGTTGAAGATACAAGATCAAAAGAACAAAAGGCAACTTACAATGCCTTTGTTGCAAGTTTTGAAGCATACTTAGGAGGAAGATTCACTTCTGCTCATCTAATTCAAGAAGATCTAGAGGAAATGGATCCAGATGATGTGGAGGAAATGGATCTATAATGGCAAATGGCCATGATTGCCATAAGAGCCAATAAATTATTTAGAAAGGTAGAAAGCTGAGCCTAAATGAAAATACAAAATTGGATATGATAAATCCAAGGTGAAACGTATTAACTGTGGCATGGCTGGTCACTTCTCAAGAGAGTGTAATGCCACCAAGAGAAACAACTATCAAAGGAACTCTCAAGGCCAGTCATCCTCACAGCCTAACTTAAGCTTTCACTCTAACAACCAACAACAGTAATATCATCAACACCAATCATATCAGAATCCACCCCAACTGACAAATCAAGCTCATGGAAGCAGTTAGTCTTCTGCTAGTGTTCTCATGATAAAGCAAGATGGAGTATGTGACTGGAGCGTGTATGCTGAGGAGTCAAGCCTCAATTTCAGAATCATGCTCGTATGGCTCACATCAATGATGGTCGATCTCCCATGCCTACTGAGGTAAAATCTAAACTTTGTAGTAGAAAATGTATCAATGAATTGCAAGGTTATAAGGGGCATAACCACAAACAGGCTGATAAAATTAAGAAAAAAGGTAAAGTAAGGCATAACCACAAACTAGTTGATAAAATTAAGGAAAAAAAGGTAAAGTAAGAGATGATGAAGAGAGAATAAAAGGCTTTGAAATCAAAATCATATCTCTTATCTCTGACATAGAAAAACTGCATGGTGAAAAGTACACTCTTGCAGCTAAGAATGAACTTGAAAAGTTAGCTCAATCTAAGGTTAAACATTCACTGACTGAAGTGAAACTTGAAAAGTTTCAAATGTCTTCAGTCAAGCTGCAACAGATGCTTGATTCTAAAAGGATCCAAAGGATATGTCAGGGATTGGGTATAATTCATGTCCTCCACCATACAATGACAATTACACTATCATGCCTAAATTTGTCTCACTCACTGAAGAAATTGAAACTAAAACTATGGAACCTAAATCTATAGTATAACAAGTGACCAATCCTCAAAACAAACCTGATGTTTATATTGAAACAAATGAGGATAAAATCAAGTTAGGTTACCCAATCAAAATTAAAGAGTGTTCACACAAGACAGTGAGTGTCATGAAACCATCAAGCCCTGTAAAAGCAATTGTCCCTTTTATAAAATTCATACCATGTGTTTTACAAGGTAAAAAGAAATATGTGAAGACAGTGAAACCGACTACTGAGAGTAGTTCTGATAATGAGATCATATCTCCAAAAATTTCAAGCAAATTAGAAAAGGTTTCACTGCAAAAGAAACAAACAGTAACACTGAGTTCAACACATAAAACATTATCAGACCCTCAGTCTTCAAGATTAAGACAGGGAGTTGGGTTTGATATCTGCAACAAGGAACATGTTGACCGGTTTGAGAAAGAAGTAAGAAATGGGTTGAAGAAAAAGAAATAGCCCACACAATTGAAGAAACAAAGGTACTGTTGTGAAGCAAACTACTAAAAGGGCTGATTCCGATTCATCACGTAAAGAAAAGATAGTGATTCAGCAAAAGACAATATTAGTTGAGTCACATAAGGCAAAAACTAATTCAAGAAAAAAACAAATGTATTATGACATTTGTGAAACGTTCATTCACAAGACAGATAAATGTTTTTTAATCAATATTGCTCTATGTGATGAACAATCACTCCACCAAAAACTACTATTTCAACAACTATTGTTCAACCTGTGACATGAACAATCACAATAGATCTAATTGTTACTTTAATCAGATGGGTTTGAGAATTCCCCAACACAAGCCTATCTCAAAAACATCCACTGTGATGCATTCTGTTAGACCTCATTTTCACAATACTCAATCTAGGACACCTAGATCAACAAATGACAGGAATAATTTAAAGGAGTTGAGGAAGGGTCAAAGAAAACAACTCACAATGAAACACAAATTGACCATCCAAAACAAAAACATACTTTTGATAATGAAAAACAAGGTAAATTTCTACAAAGACACAGAGACCAAAAATTTCATTACTCATCTAAATCGTCAGTAGATGTTGATGAGATGACTCAACCCAATCATTACCAAAAATCTCCCAGGACACCCTAAACTAAACCCTAATTTAGATGGAAATACCAAGAAGTCACTATCATGGATAGGAACGGGAAACCCAAGACCATCATGGCTTGGGTTCCTTATTCTAATAGATTATGGTACATGGACAGTGGATGCTCCAGACACATGACTGGAGATCGTTCCCTCCTTCATGACTTCAAGCATATAGAAGTAACTACTATGGCATTTGGTGGAGATTCACAATATGGTAGAATTACAGGTGAAGGATCTGTGACAAACAGGATGCTGAGCTTTGATAGAGTGAACTACTATGAATAGCTGAATTTCAATCTGCTTAGCGTGTCTAGGATCTGCGACAAGAAATACTCTACTCACTTTACAGACACTCATTGCTACATTCTGAAACATGTATTTCAGATCACTAAGGAATGGGTTGTCTTAACGACCCCAGTCTTAAACCTGTGTTTTGCATCACCTAAAGAAGAAAAATGTCTTTTGTGAAAAGCATCATTTGATGAGTCACAACTTTGGCATAGATGTTTGGGGCACACAAACTTCAAAAACATGAACAAGCTGGTCAATGGAAACCATGTCATTGGTCTTCTTCAAAAAGAATTTCATTTCATTGATCACTATTATGCATGCTTCAAAGAAAACAACACAAATCGTCTCACAAAACCAAGCTGGTGAACACTAACAACACTCCATTGAAGTTACTTCACATGGATCTATTTGGTCCAACTCATGTAATGAGTATTAGAAAGAAACAGTATTGTTTAGTGATCATTGATGACTTTTCACAATTCACATGGGTTTTGTTCTTACTTCATAAAAATGAGGCATCCCAAATCATACAAGAATTTTTCACTAAAATTGAAAATCAACTTGACCTTAAGGTCAAAATAATAAGAAGTGATAATGGTACTCAATTCAAAAATGACAGTATGAGTTCTTTTTGTGCAACCAAAGGCATTGCTCATCAATTCAGTGCAGCTAGAACTCCTTAATGAAATGGGGTAGCTAAAAGGAGAAATAGAACACTGATTGAAGCAGCAAGAACGATGCTAGCTCATGCTAAACTACCAATCACCTTCTGCGCAGAGGCAGTTAATACATCATGCTTTGTACAGAATCAAACTCTGCTTCTCAAAGAAAATAACATGACTCCCTATGAAATGCTCTTTCATAGAAAACCATTCATTGGATTTCTTAAATCATTTGGTAGTCCTGTTTCAATATTAAACACCCGAGACTATCTGGGAAAGTGTTCATCCAAGTCTGAGGAAGGATTCTTTGTAGGTTATTCTTTTGTTTCAAAGGCTTATAGAGTGTTTAATCCCAGATTAAACATTATTGATGTATTAACAAATGTTAAATTCAAGGAACATTCATTTCCCAAATTACAAATGGTCCTGACTGGTTGTTTGATATTGACACGTTTACAAAATCATTTGACCAATTTCACTTATCTGATGCAGGAAATATACATTCAAGTGATACTTTATCAGCTGTAGAAAGAAGAGATAATTTTCCATTAATTCCTCCTACATTTGATGAACACATGAATGAATATGTTCCTCTTCAAGCTGATCCCATCAGACAACTCTCACAAAACCTTAGTCTTCTTCTGAAGGAGGTCCAAGCACAAAAATGCACAGGAATCATCAAGTTGGAACCATTATTTGTGATCTTAATAAGAGGATGACAAGAAGCAAATCCAGTATTGCAAACATCTACTTGTTCTCATGCTTTTTGTGTTAAACAGTACCCAAGAA
Source organism: Flaveria trinervia (assembly GCA_025506515.1). Lineage (NCBI taxonomy): Eukaryota > Viridiplantae > Streptophyta > Magnoliopsida > Asterales > Asteraceae > Flaveria > Flaveria trinervia. The sequence goes on from CM046458.1 coordinate 23,201,605, forward strand.
CATCAAAGAGGCACTTCAAGACAATAGCTGGATTGAAGCAATGCAGGAAGAATTGCTCTAATTCAAGAAGCAAGAAGTATGGAAACTGGTAGATCTTCCCAAAGGACAATACCCTATCGGTACCAGATGGCTGTACAGGAACAAGACTGATGATAGAGGGATCGTCATTAGAAACAAAACAAGATTAGTGGCACAGGGATACACTCAAGAAGAAGGAATCAACTATGACGAAGTGTTTGCACCTGTTGCCAGACAAGAAGCAATCAGAATCTTTCTTGCATATTCTGCATCCATGAAATTTACTATTTCTCAAATGGATGTAAAGTGTGCCTTCCTGTATGGAAAGATTGCTGAGGACGTCTATATGAGTCAACCACCTGGCTTTGAAGATCCAGATTTCCCTCACAGAGTTTACAAGCTTAACAAAGCTCTTTATGGTCTTCATTAAGCCCCAAGAAAGTGGTATGAGACTCTATCATCCTTTCTTCTTTAACATTGCAGAGATTAATGAAGAGGCTGATGCAACCTAAACATCTAAAGTCTCTCCCACATGCTGCACAAGTGCTATGAAGAAGAATTCTTAGGTAGTTTCACACATGCAACAGAAATATTCTAAGTATGAAATCTTCCAAAGCCGAGACCAATATATTCCAAAGCCAAATATGAAGTCTTCCGAAGCCTCAGAGACAAAGTCACTAGATAAGGATGTGAGCTATGACATGTCATAGTCACTAGTCAAAAAGCAATCTACCTTTTGACTCTACAATTGATTTTGTTGTGTGTCTAGTCCTTTGTATCCAGCTGGCTTTCAAAATATCGGCGGCTGTAGGATGTAGTATAAGTATCTCATGTTCTTGTATCTTTCCATTATGCTTTGCAACACTTGTAATAGAACATAGAGAAAGCAATATATTGTATTCTTGAAAACCATATACTTGTGCTCTGTCTCTTGCATTACTTGTGTTCTTAGTATCTTATTATGCTTAATCCAGTCTTACTGTTTGATTAAGTTTTAGTTGATCTCCTCTTTGTGTTGTTGTGTTGTAATTGACCCCTTCACCGGTCCTGCATTTGGTATGAGAGCTTTTCAGGCTCTTGATATAAGATCTCACCATCTTATGATCCCTCACACACACAATACTAAACTTTTCAAATGGATAGCATTTCCAAGACTGATATGGAAACTGGAACCATGAACAAGTCCCTACTGATCACTCTTGATGAGTTTGAGACCTGGTGTTTGAGAATGGAAGGTTTCATCAGGTTTCTTGATTCAAGAATGTGGGAGTCTATTGAGAATGGACCTTTTATACCTAGCACCCCTTCTACTACTGGTGCTGGTATGATCCCTAAGGATGTGGCTAACTACTCTGATGAAGATAGGAAGAGAGTAGAGATTGACAGAAAAGCCATGACAGCCCTTCAAACTGCCCTTTCAAACTCTGTGTACAGAGGTTTCAAGAAGTGAAAAACAGCCAAGCAGTTGTGGGATGCAGTGAAACTAATGTATGAGGGTTCCTCTGAAGCTAAGGAGAACAAGAAGGATCTCCTGAAGCAGCAGTTTGAAAACTTCACCTTCAAAACATATGAAACCATGACTCAGTAATACTTCAGGTATGTTGAGATTGTGGATACCTTTGTGGATGGAGGAGTTTCTCTCGAGAACAGAGACATTGTAAAGAAGTTCATGTCCTCACTTCCTAGGCAATGGACACCTTACTGTGTGGTGATCAAGAGGACTGAAAATCTCAAAACTCTCACACTAACAGAGTTATAGGGGATTCTTAGTGGCTACCAGATGGAGATGAACATTCAAGGTTCATCTGGCAACTGCAACATTCAAATTGGTTTAGCCCTACATGTGGTTGAAAGGGATAACATAGAACCCAAACATCATCTCATATGCTACCCTAACAACTCACCAAAGGGTCCTTACATCACATTCCCAGAGACACCAAGGGAGAACAACACTCAACGAAGCCCATTCCAAGAGACAAGCTCTTCTCAAGCTTTTATGTCTTCTGATGAAAGTCATGGCAACTCTCTTTTCACTCCTGAAGACCTAGACTGTATTCATCCAGATGATCTGGAATACATGGAAATAGTCCAGCAGATGGCTCTTCTCACTCACAAAGCCAAGAAGTTCTACAGGAGGACTAGAAGGAAATTTCCAAGCAATGCAACCAGTGGAAAGTTTGGCCTGGACAATGGCAAACTGAAGTGTTACAACTGTAACTTGATGGGCCACTTTGCCAAAGAGTGTAAGGCACCTAAAATAAGTGGTGGCCAAACATAGTCCAGACCCAACTACACTGGCAAAGGTCTCCAGAATGAGAAGTCATTGTAACAGGCTATTGTTGCTGTTGAAGAAGCAGGCTTTGACTAGAGCTTTTAGGTGGAAGATGCTTCTCCTAACCAAGCATTGATGGCACATCATGATGAAGCCAAGGTATTGGAACATCTCTGTACTCCTGAATGCATTGCTAAAGTCAATAGATACATGTCCTATAACTTAGAGATGAGATCTGACCTTGAGTCCTTAAACATTTTAAAATCAAATTTTAGTAAGTCTAAAAATGATTATAAACTGAAGATAGAGGACCTAGAGAAAACCATTTTAGCTCTAAAACATCAACACACAGATTTTAGGACTCAAATCAAAGATCTCATAACCAAGCTGACTGAGTGCCAGGCTGAGCTTGTGATGAGCAAAGCCAGGGCAGAAAAGAGTGTTCTTGAAGAAGAGACCTTCAAGAACATGATATCCTTATCCCTACACAACAAAGTGTGCTATCAAAATAGGCAGGGACTGGGATCCAATGAGATAGCTCCTCCACGCACAATCTTGTCAGTAAGATCTCCTAGGTGTGGAACTTGTGAAGATGTGCTCCCTCTCATAGATCCTATGAGTGAAGAGGATGAAGAAGAGATAGTGAAGAATTCCTCTAAGAAGAGTGAAGGGCCACTATCCTTCTGAGGAGAAGAAGAAGACTGTGATGACCAAGTCCATCAGAAAGAACTTGATTAGAAAGAGCAAAAGAAAGGCAAGGAAGGCTCAAGAAATCAAGACTACTTTTGACTCTAAGCAGAAAAAAGTTTTCATATCTGCAACATTCAAATAGTAAGGACTGAAGATATAAACTAAAACACTTCTACTAAGAGTTTTGGTTCTTGTTCAACTCATATCAGTAACAAGAAGAAGACTGATCTGCTGTGTACCACTGTTGCACAGCCTGGACCATCAAACTCCAAGAACAGTTCTCAGCCCAAAAGGGCTGTCTCAGCATCTGCAAAGATGAAGATGGAGAAGGGATGTGATCAAAGACAGTCTTGTTCCCGGCAAAAGACTCTTGTGAAGGAGAAAATGATGTGTGTCATGTGTGAAAGTATCACTCACATTGCAAAGGATTGTCCTTACAATCCTAAAGGTACTGTCCATATGGCCAAAACAAAGACTTCAAAGGGTGTCAAGAAGATTCAAGCTTCGGAAGGAAAACCTATTTCCTTCGGAAGCTCCATGTCTAAGAAGAAAGGAAGTGGAAAATTACCCTCGGAAGAGAAGTTGGTCTTCAAAGAAAGGAGTTCTTCCGATGTACTGAAGTCTGCTGCAGTATCAGCAGAATCTTCCGAAGGTTCAGTCATCAAAACTTCCGAAGTTCCAAAAGCTTCTGAAGTTTTGAAGGTCAAGTCCAAGACTCCAAAGGTGGTGTGGAAGTCTATGAATGACCAAGTGACTGAGAATTCTCCATCAACAACAGCTCAAGATCCTCTTAGCACAAGCATAGGATCTATTACTATTGCATTACCTTCTGTTTCTGAGCCCAAGACAAGCAAGGCTTGGGTTTCCAAATGTAACTAATCAATTTCTTTATGCATGGATAGCTCAAGACAAACAAAAATGTCTGGATCATTGATAGTGGCTATTCCAAGCACATGACAGGCAATAGGTCACTACTCTAGAACTCTGAAAGAATTGATGGTGGACCAGTTGCCTTTGGAGGAGATGAAGGTGGTTACATTTCCAGAAGAGGCAAGGTCATAAATGGTAAGCTCAGCATTGAAAAAGTAAACTTTGTCAAAGAGCATGGTACAATCTTCTGAGTGTATCCCAATTTTGTGATCAGAGTCATAACATGCTCTTTACTGAGCATGAATGCATTGTTCTCAAGACTGGTGTGGTCATTCCTTATTAGCATATCCTGCTTTGAGCCCCGAGGAAAGGAAACATGTACAAGATGGATTTGCAAGAAACATCTCCCTCTGGAGAAGTTTTATGCTTTCTGTCTAAAGCAAATAGTGATGAGTCTTTCCTATGGCATAAAAGAATGTGCCATGTAAACTTTAAAAGCATGATAAGTTAATTAAGAATGATTTGGTAACTGGAATACCAAAGAAAGAGTTTACAAGTGATGATCATTGTGTTGCATGCCTAAAAGGGAAGCAACACAAGGTATCTCACAGGCCTAAGGAAAGGAACTCTATCACTACACCCGTAACTTGTTACATATGGATCTCTTTGGCCCCACCAGTGTAATGAGTCTAGAATGACCTCATATTTTTTAGTGATCACAGATACTTTACAAGATTCACTTGGGTCTTCTTCCTTAGCACTAAGGATAAGACTCCTAAGAATTTAAAGAATTTCATCTTAAAGATTGAGAATCAATCTGATCACAAGGTCAAGATCATAAGACGTGATCAAGGAACTAAATTTAAGAACCAAATCCTTGATACATTCTGTGATGAAAATGGTATTACAAGACAATACAGTGCTCCCAGGACTCCTCAGCAAAATGGTGTTGCTGAGAGGAGAAACAGGACACTAATTGAAGCTATAAGAACCATGCTATCTGACTCTAAGCTGCCCATTACCTTCTGGGCAGAGACAGTCAACACTGCCACTATGTGCAGAATAGAGTTTTAGTAGTTAAGACTTATGGCAAGACTCCTTATGAACTTTGGCACAAGAGGAAACCTTTTATTGTTTTTCTCAGGTCATTGGATGTCCTTGCACCAGCTTGAATACCAAAGATCAAATTGCCAAGTTTGCTGAGAAATAAAATGATGGACACTTTATTGGATACTCTTCTCAAGCTAAGGCTTATAGAATGTACAATCTCAAAACTAGAATTGTTGAAGAGTCATCCAATGTGACTTTCAATGAACACACACCCTGTGCAGCTGGTTCTGGTCCCGATTGGCTATTTGATCTTGACTTTGTTACCATCTGTGTTAACAAATCTTGTAAGAATGTTTTTGGATGTGCAGAAAATTTAAATACAGGTGATCTTGATCCAAGATTTGAGCTAAGAAGACCTTCAACTCATACATCTTCAGCTCTAGTTGGAACTACTTCTGCTAATCAGGTTTCTATCAGCACTACAATGACAAACTCAGCTCATACATCTTCGGTGCCTTGAAATTCCAGCTCATAGGCTCTAGAACTAGATAAGAACATCTCAATATGGAAGACAACAATGGTGGTGGTGACAGTGATCAAGAATTTCTTGATGCTTCTAACCACACCATGGATGAGAACATCAATGATCTCACACACTTCTTGGATCAAGTTTCTATTGAAAAGTGTGCTCATGTGGTGGGAGAAACATCTATGCCAGATCTAAATTTCTATAATTAGATCTTTCTCAGCAACTTGCTATGATCCCTCAGCTTAGGATCCACAAGTCTGACCCCACCACAAATATCATTGGAGATGTTGTCACAAGGGTAAGGACAAGAGGGCAAACCCTTGAAGCAAATGTTTGTCTTCACTCTTGTTTCTTATCCCAGATAGAGCCAAAGAAAGTGAGAAGGCTTTAAAGGATGGAAGCTGGGTTGAAGCTATGCAACAAGAACTGCTTCAATTCAAAATGCAGAAAGTTTGGAACCTTTTTCCTCTTCCTTATGGGAAGACTACCATTGGAACCAAATGGGTGTTTAGGAACAAGAAAGATGATAGAGGCATCACCATCAAGAACAAATATAGACTAGTTGTTCAGGATACACCCAAAAAGAAGGATCGACTACACTGATGTCTTTGCTCCGATAGCAAGATTAGAAGCTGTTAGGATATTCCTAGCATTTGCTGCATCAAAGAACTTCAAGGTCATTCAGCTTGATGTGAAGTGTGCCTTTTTGTATGGAGTGATTAATGAAGAGGTATATGTCAAACAACCTCCTGGTTTTGTAGATCCTGATAATGTCTGCAAGCTTGACAAAGCTCTTTACAGGCTGCATCAGGCATCCAGGAAATGGTATGAGACATTGTCTGAGTATCTTTGTAAACATGGATACTGGAGAGGTACTATAGATGGAACTCTCATCATCAAAGGACAAGGAAATTACATATTGCTAGTTCAAGTGTATGTGGATGACATCATCTTTGGTTCAACTAATCCAAAGCTCTGTAAAGACTTTGAGAAGCTGATGAAAGATAGATTTGAAATGAGTGCTATGGAGGAACTCAATTTCTTTCTCGGAATTCAAGTGAAGCAAGTTGAAGATGGCATCTTCATAAGTCAGTCAAAGTATGTTCAGGACATACTGAAGAGGTTCAACATGACTGATTGTAAGATTGCTAAGAACCCATAGCTAGAAACCACTCCCTTAGACCTGATCTGAGGGGGAGTGTGTAGATGAGCACTTATATAGTGCTATGATTGGGTCTCTTATGTATCTTACTGCTAGCAAGCCTGATATTATGTTTGGTACATGCATCTATGCAAGATATCAAGCCAACGCTAAGATGTCTCACCTCATCATTGTCAACAGGATTCTAAGATACCTCAAGGGTGCTTCAACACCTGGTTTATGGTACCGTAAGAATCCTGACTTTAATTGTATGCTTATACAGATAGTGATTATTGTGGTTGCAACATGACTGCAAAGTCTACATCTGGGGGATGTCATTTCCTTGGTGGAAGGATTGTCTCATGGCAATGCAAGAAACAATCCTGTGTCTCTACATCAACTGCTGAAGCCGAATACATTGCTGGTGCAAGCTGTTGTGCTCAAGTGCTTTGGATTCAGAATCTGATGTTGGACTATGGGTTAAACTTCAAGGAGACTCCAATTCACATAGACAACAATAGTGCTATCTCAATCATAGAGAACCCTGTGTAGCACTCAAGGACAAAGCACATCATTTAATAAGAGATAACTATGAAAAAGGATTAATTAAACTAGTCAAAGTTCACACAGATGAACAATATGCTGATCTATTTACAAAGGCTTTTGATGAACAGAGATTTAAATATCTAATATCAGCTATTGGGATAATCAACTTTGAGTAGGTTTTTCTTAAAACTAATTATTATTATTTCTTAAAATATGTGTGTCCAAAGTTTTCTAGTTCATCACTTTCATAAGCTCATGTTCTCTTTGGATGAAAATTTCCTTTTGAAGACTTTCCTTAGATTTTTGAAAAATTCTCATACTTCGAAAGTTATGCTTTTAACTTCGGAAGCAAATCGTGCCTTCAAAATAAATAACTGTCTAAGAAATTTACCTTCGGAAGAGTTCTCAGATCGATCTTCCAAAGCTTAAATGATTGTCTCAGACACATACTTATTTTCAAGGACCATTTACTTTCGAAGCAAATTAACTCTTGGAAGCTTTGTATTTTATATACAAAGCAATCAGGTTTTAATTTCTCTTCTGAAGCAAGATTTTCAAAAGCTCTCAGGAAAATCTTCCAGAGTTATTTTAGCTTCGGAAGTTTTTTTTAATAAAAACTTCCAGAGATAATCAACCTTCGGAAGCTTTTTGACTTCCAACAAAACTACTTTTTGAGCAAAAGTAACTACTTTTTCAGAGGTGGGACCGACATCCGGATTTCAAAGTTTATCCTCTTTCATTAAACTTTATCTGAAATCCTTCTCACATATGAACCCAACGGTTTCCCTATCTTTCTATCATTTGTTCTTCCTCCAAACCTTAAAACCCAATTTCTCTCTGAAATTTCTTTCTTCCTTCTTTCTTCATCTTTAAGCTACCTAAAAATGGCCAACCTTGCTCACAAGAAATGATCCCAACTTTACCATGCAGCTACACAGGCAACATAATCAGGTTGCTCTGTTAAGCTCTTAGAAAGATCCTCATTTCTCAGAGGTTTGTCGATTCTTAGTTTTATCCAACTACTTCACCTCCCTGACCATTGATCCTCCACTCTATGAGGATCAGCTGCTTGATTTCTGGAAGACCTGCCAAGATGTCATTATGGACGGGGAGAAGGCATTGTTTGCCACAGTGTAGGGGAGAACAATCTTCATCACTACAGCTATCATCAATAGGCTAATGGGTTTTGTCGCACGTAGAACAAGCTAGTTTAACCATTTAAGTAATGAAAACACAGTGGAAAATTGGGTTTAATATATGGTTTATAATTTGAAATATTTTGCCATATTAAACTACAAACAAAACCCAAGAATAAGGATCAAATGTATGTCAAATAATATGCTATCAAACAACACCAAACCAACCATAGGGTGTTAACAGAAAACAACCTTTCTTGTGCAAAAGTTGTGGATGAAAATACGTAGATGATGATGTTCTTGAATGAGTCTAGCCTTCAAAGGAGGAGGCCTCAAGTAGTGATACCCACAAGCCTTTCAAACACCTTGCTTGTTAGGATGCAGCACCAAAGATAGCTCTTCTTGCTCCTCCAAAACCAAAATATCCAGCCCCTTTTTAGCTTCTAAAACCCGAAAATCAGCCCTAGTTTTAGAGGTCTATTGCTTTTATTGTAGAGAGAAAAAGTGTGAATGATGATGGAGTGTAAGAGAAGAGAAAACACTTTCAAAGACCAAGACAAAGGCTCGTCCCAATGACCCCTTTTGGGCGGCCGAAAGGTGTTTCCAAAAATGGGTTTTCCCCGTATTTTAGTTTTATATAAAATTACTCGCTTAACCCTTAACTTTATAAAATTAAAACCTATTTTAATTTTATAACAATAATAAACTTTTATTTGTTATTATTTAACGAACTTAAATAATGAAACAAATAATATCTCATGAACAAACTATTCATATAGTATTGTTGTATTATAAAGCAATGTTTTTGAAAACCCATTTTCTAAATTGGTGTCAATGTTTATTTGTATGATCTCATCAACAAATAAACATTTATTGGTGTTTGTGTAGTTTGTTATTGGGTATGACCCGACTTGGATCATAACGTACTCACCACATCAATCTTGTATGTGTCTTGGGCATACAAGATCCAACAATCTCCCACTTGCACAAGATTCATAAAAGATTGATGCAAGCAGTAATACCGTCTAACAATGGTTCACTACCCTTAATACGTATGACTAAGTGCCATTCAATAACATCATCTCCTACAAGTACCATACTTGAAATGTTTTAGGTGAATCAATTATCTATCATTTTGTCACAGATGTCATGTAAATCTTAGAGACATAGAGTGATCATTCTCCATTGATTTAACTTTATCATGCCTTAGACATCTTACTCTCAAAAAATAAGAGGGACACATCCTATCTTGACAACATACGTCTCTCATAATTACCTTATATCATACTTGAACTCAGACTTATATACTGCCATGTTTAGAACAGCGAAGAGCTAAGTCAAAGTATAATATTTAGTAAATATCAAGACCCAATATGTGTTTCAGGTCAGAGGATACCAAATGATGTTCGCCTTTACTCAAAATTACTTATGATCAATCAGAAAGACTCCATGTAGTAATATTTGAGATGCAGGTCAGTCCAATATTTGCATCCCACAAATATATATAAACTTTGGCAGCAATCTTGTGCTCTATATTCATCCATAATAGCAATCATATGAATATTTGGGGTTTGTTGTCCATAAAACCAAAGTTTAACCTCTTAAACATTCAGGAAAAGGCAACGGGTATATATTTTAAAACATGATTATCAAGCTAAAATTTCATGTTTTTATGGTGACATATATATGTATAAAACAAACCCAAAACAAAAAGATCATAATATGTGAATAAGCAAGCTATGAACATATGTAAAGGCACATAAAATCACAGCTACAATGAGCTGTGAATAACTACCTTTCTTCAGCTTAAAACTGACCGAGAAAGGGATGAAGGATGCTCAAAATTCGGCCAAGGCTCCAAGGAAAAGGACCCCTCAAGCTTGTATACCCCAAGCTAACTTGCAAACACCTCTTCTTGCTAGGGAGATAAACACCAAAACAACTTCAAATCCTCTCCAAAAGCTGCTGAAATGCCGAGAGTTTTAAAGAGAGAGATGAGAGCTTCTAATTTTTTGCATGTAAGGAAGAGATGTGTTGTGGAGTGTGTGACTAGTACATCAAGATATTGAAGGTTACAAGAAAGTTAAAACCCCCTTGTTGGAGAGGGTGGGGCGGCCGAAAATAGGTCTCAAGACCAAATTTTCCCCAGAAAAATTAATTAACCGATTTATTAAAACTAGTCCTTATAAGTTGTACAATTAACGTTTAATTGTATAACTTATACACTCTTTTATTACTTAATGTTATCTAACTATCTTAAATAACACTAAGTAATATTCTTGACAAAATATCCTAATAAGTTGTTCCATCTCATATGCAACTTATTTAGAAAACCCATTTTCTAAATTTGGTGTTATTATTTAATTGCATGATCATATCATCAATTGAATAATTTTCGGTGATTGCAATGCTTGTTATTGGGTATAACCCGACTTGGATCATGACATACTAACCGCATCAATGTTCTATGTGTCTTGGGCATATAGAATCCAACAATCTCCCACTTGCACAAGATTCATAGAAGATTGATGCAAGCAGTAAAATGGTTTACTACGCTTAATACGCATGACTTATAGCCATTCAATAACATCATCCCATTCAAGTATCCTACTTGAAATGATTTAGGTGAATTGATCATCTATCCTTTTGTTACAGATGTCATGTTAAATCCAAGGACACAGAGTGATCATTCCTTGTTGATTTAACTTATCCGGGCTTTAGACATCTAACTCTCAACGAATAAGAGGAACAAATCCAATCTTGACTACATACGTTCTCACAATCACCTTGTGTCAGACCTGAACATAGTCTCATGTACAGTCCATTATTTCAGAACAGCGGATAACCAGATCAAGGTATGACACTTGGTGAATATCAAAACCCAATATGTATCACAGGTCTAAGGATACCAATTGATATTCACCTTTACTCAAATTTACTTATGATCAATCAATAAGATTCCATGTAGTAAAATTTGAGATGCGGGTTAGTCCAATATTTGTATCCCACAAATATCTATGAACCTTGGTAGCAACCCATTGCTCTATATTTATCCTCATGAATATCAACCAATCCAAGTTCATAATAATCTTACCCTCACACTTGTTCCCACAATTCTGAACGACTACGGGCATTTAGAGTAAAGAATTTACTCATGGATTAAACACGCTTAACTGAAATATTAATCGAAACATTATACCCAAATAATTTTTATTCAAATAATAAAAGGTTCCAAATATCCAAATACAAAATTTCAGATCAAATCCAATCACTAGAATATCAAAATCCCATGGCACAAGTATGACCCTCATGCTTTGCCTTTTCAAGGAGCTTCGTGAGAGGATCTGCAATGTTTTGTTCCATGTGAACATTGCGAATACATATCTTTCCTTTTTCAACTTCATCTCGTATGTAGTTGAATCTCCGCTCAATGTGCCTAGTCTTTTGATGAGCACGAGGTTCCTTGATTTGGGCAATCGCACCCACGTTATCGCAAAAGATCTCTAGGGGGTCCTGAATGGATGGGACAACCCCTAGATCGGCAATATATTTCTTTAACCATGCAACTTCTTGAGCTGCCAATGAGGTGGCGACGTATTCTCATTTTGTAGTTGACAGAGCCACCACATCCTGTTTGGAGCTCTTCCAAGAGACCACTCCTCCATTCAGAATGAAAATGTATCCCGATTGTGATCGTGAATCATCATGATCGGTTTGGAAACTCGCATCCGTGTAACCTTTTACAACGAGTTCTTCATCATCAGAATGATAGATTAGGAACATATCTTGTGTCCTCCTTAGGTACTTAAGTATGTTCTTAACAGCCATCCAATGACTGTTTCTAGGATTTTGCTGGTATCGGCTTGTCAAGCTTAAGGCGCATGACACGTCCGGTCGAGTGCATATCATTGCATACAAGATTGATCCAATAGCAGATGTGTATGGTATTGCCTTTATTTTATCTTGCTCATCCTTTGAGCTAGGAGATTGAGTCGTACTCAATATCGTTCCTCTTTGAATAGGTACCGTACCTTTCTTAGAGTTCTCCATCTTGAACCTTTTCAAGATTTTATCAATGTATGCACTTTGATTTAAACCAATCAACCGCCTTGATCTATCCCAATAGATCTTTATTCCCAGAATATAGGCAGCTTCACCAAGATCCTTGATGGAAAAACAACTTCCAAGCCAGGTTTTTACACCTTCCAAGGTTGGAATGTCATTTCCAAATAGTAGTATGTCATCAACATACAATACTATGAAAGTGATGATGCTCCCACTAGCTTTCTTATATACACAAGCTTTGTTAGAATTTTGATGAATCTGAATTTATTTATTTATTTATCAAAACGGTGATTCCAACTTCTCGATGCTTGTTTCAATCCATAGATTGATTTCTTTAACTTGCATGCTTTATCAGGATGTTTTGGATTGACAAAACCTTGAGGCTGAACTATATAGACATCTTCCTCAAGATATCCATTTAGGAAAGCAGTTTTGACATCCATTTGCCAAATCTCATAATCATAGTGAGCAGCTATGGCAAACAATATACTTATAGACTTTAGCATCGCAACAGGTGAGAAGGTTTCATCATAATCAACTCCTTGAGTTTGAGTGAAACCCTTTGCTACAAGTCTAGCGTTATAAGTATCCAAGTTTCCATGTATATCAGTTTTCTTCTTGAAAACCCACTTGCTTCCAACTACTTTGGAGTTAAGAGGTGGTACAACCAAGTCCCATACTTGATTGTCATGCATGGATTGCATCTCAACACTCATGGCCTCGAGCCATTTGTCACAATCCGAATTGGACACTGCATCATGGTATGTGGTTGGTTCATCTGAATCTACCACATAGCATCCATCCATTAAAAATCCGTATCTTTGAGGTGGATTACTAGTTCTACCACTTCTGGAACGTTTTGTGTGTATTGATCAACCACTTGATCATACTCAACATCCTCATGTTGAGTGCTAGTTTAAACCAAACGTGCATCGGGTTGTGGTTCTTGATCCTCCTCAACATCCATTGTTCTACTGCTAGTTCCTTCCATAAGGAACTTTGCTTCTAAGAACTCACCTTTTCTGGCAACAAACACCTTTTGCTCCAGTGGATCATAGAAATAATATCCCATAGAATCTCTAGGATTTCCAACAAAGATACACTTGGTGGACCGGACTTCCAATTTGTTTGAGGTAGGAGTTTTAACATAAGCCTCACAACCCCTGACCCTTAAGTATGATAGGGATGGAACTCTTCCATGCCATATCTCAATAGGTGTCCTTTCCACCTTTTTGGTTGGGGCCATATTTAGAATACAGGTCGCGGAGAACAAAGCGAAACCCCAAAATGATAAAGGTAATATGCTTCTAGCCATCATAGATCGAACCATATCCAATAAGGTTCGATTCCTCCTCGCAGACACACCATTATGTTGTGTTGTTCCAGGTGGAGTGAGTGTGAGACAATCCCACAACTCCTAAGATAACCTTGAAAAGCATCACTTAGGTATTCACCTCCTCTATCGGTGCGGAGAACTTTAATCGACTTGTTGAGTTGATTTTGTACCTCATTTTGAAAGATCTTGAACATTTCAAAACCTTCATCTTTGTGTCTTAGCAGGTATACATACCCAGTGTGACTATAATCGTTGGTAAAGGTAATGAAGTATCTTTCACCATTCCTAGTCATTGGCTTAAAAGGACCACATACATCCGAATGTATGATTCCTAACAAATCTTTTGCCCTTTCGTTAGTCCCACTAAAGGGTGCCTTAGTCATTATACCTTGTAAACAAGACTCACACACATCAAATGAATCACATTCACTTGTTTTTAAAAGACCATTCTTTTGTAGTGTTGGAATTCTTTTCTTGTTTATATGACCAAGACGACAATGCCAAAGATAGGTATCACTCAAATCCAACTTGAGTTTCTTGGTGCTAGTTTGGTACAATGACCTATTTAAAGTATTTTCATGAAACAATTCATAAATACCATTAATGGGAATAGCTTTAAAATAAAACATATCATTTTAAGAAACATGAATATCTTTTTCAACAAATGATAATACATATCCAAATTGTTTTAATAGGGCTAGAGAAATAATATTCCTAGTCAAACTAGGAGCATACAAAACATTGTTCAAAATTACTTCCAAACCATTTGCAAGTTTCAAGATGTAGTCACCACGGGATTCAACTTAAACTTTAGCCCCATTGCCCATGTGGAGGCTAACATCCCCTTTCTTGAAGTCAATACTTCTTTTGAACCCCTTCAACAAATTACAAATGTGAGTTCCACATCCGGTGTCTAATACCCATGTGTTAGAGAATGTGATGTTTAAATCATATGGATCATGTATATTGTACCTGAGGTTTTCCCAGCATCCCTCTTTGCTTTCAACTCTTGGAGATGGACAGGACAATTTCTTGCCTAATGGCTAATCTCCCCATACTTGAAGCATGGGTCATTAGTAGCAACCTTTTGCTTCTTCTACTGTGGTTTGGGTGGTACCCTTACCACCTCTTTCCCTTTCCCCATACGGGCCTCTTACCCTTGGCAACCTTTGCCTTGGGTGTGGGATGAGGCATTTTCTTGTTCCCACCTTCATTAATGGTGAGAACGGGTAAAACCCAGTTACCCATGGCCGCCTCGGCCATTTTGAGCATTGAGTGAAGTTCACCAATGCTTTTGTCCCAAGCATTCATGTTATAGTTCAACACGAATGTCTCGAATTTCTTAGTAAGGCCATTGAGGATCAAATTCGTGGCCAATTCCTTTGAGACGGACAATTAAGTCTTTCGAGGCGGTCAATATGGCTTTTCATCTTAAGTACATAAGATGAACCGATTGGTTGTCACCCATACGACATGCGTGGAGTGCTCGAACCGTTACGAAGCGCTCAACCCTCGCTTGCTGCTGGAACGTTTCCTTGAGCTGGGTTATCATGTCATAAGCTCCGTGATGTTCATACTCCTTTTGGAGATCCGGAGTCATGCTCGCCAGCATGAGACAAGACACTTGGATGTAGTCCTCAGTGTACTTAAGCCAATCGTTATAGGCCTCCTCATCATCCTGAGAAGGTTGATCGGGGGTAGGGTCGTCTAAAATATATGATCGTCTCTCTTGCTTGAGAATGATTCTCAAGTTTCGATACCAATCAGTGAAATTGTTATGATTTAGACGTTCATTTTGGAGAATCGCTCGTAATGATTGGGCGGACGCGGATGAATTTCATTGTTATCATGGTTATTGGAGGCCATCTACAAAATATTAACAAAGTTCAATTTTAGTATTTTCGATTTGTTATTTTAATAATTAATACCTTTTAAGGTCATTTTCATATTAAAATCTAGAATCCAACATTCATTTAAATTGTGGTTAGGTGACCTTTATCCCACGATTTAAATTAATAAGGTGGTCAATGATTGACGATTGCAACCATTTGCAACTTCTAGAGATATGGGATTGCCTTGAAACATCATATTTGAAGTCGACGTGCTAATCCCATCAACAACATTTGGAAACCACATCGTAGGTGATCAATTTGAGATGGTTTGCAAATCAAGATACCCTACTTACATCCACGTGTGAGTTTGCCAAAATAAGTGGTTAGGTGACCTTTATCCCACAAATAAGGCATTCTCACCTCAAATCACAAGTTCCCTCAAAATGGTTAGGTGACCTTTATCCCACTAAGAGTTCCCAAGTGACTCAAGTGTTATGTAAAAGGATGGTGTTGATCTCGTTTAAAATATTAGAGATTTCATATTTAAAGTTTTAGAAAACTCTATGTACTTGTATTTGCATGCTTTCAAATACAAGATACCCTATGGTACTTTGATTAAAACCCATTTTAATCTTAAATCATTTTAATAACCTTTTATTACCTTTTAATGATTATGAACCATTTAATAAGTTTGTTAAGATCATATAGAGTTTGTAAAGCAAATATCACATACATGCTATCAACCACAATAATATAAACAAAACAACATAGCATATGTGCATAACCATAGCATCTAAAGTGGTCCACACTTGTTTGCCATCACAAGTGTGGTCCAAAGGCATTCCTAAGGGTCATAACAAAAACACAGAAAGCTTCCAAAAGCCTCCCACTTGAAACCACATCCAAAATACTCCATGTTTCTCCTTTGTGCTTCCAATGCATACGTCTTCATATTACAAGATATAAAATCCTAATACAAGATATCTAGTAAAATGAAAATGCACGTAATCTATTATTACAACCCATAATAAATAAATTACATTTTAAACAAAGCACAAATAAAAAAATATACAACCCCATTGAATAAACGAATACAACCATTGCAATCATCCAAACAACACAAGGCCAAAGGCTAGGTTATGCACCAATATAAACATTCATCATATCATCCAAAATATAACAATGAATCCCCTCAAAACCCATGAAATTTCAGCCAACATAAACTGAAATTTTGGGTTTTAAATATTGTCCAAACAACATACATATCTTTCAAGGTTTAATCACAAGCATGTGTAATATAACCTTGAAAGTTTGGGGATTCAACATAACAGAATATAGCAGCCCTTAAAAGGGTATAAAGTCCATAAAAAACAGTTTTAAAGGACAAGAACAAGCAAGCTATCCACATAACCGGCTCTTGATGCCATTTTTGTGGTTTGTTGTCCATAAAACCAAAGTTTAATTTCTTAAACATTCAGGAAAACGCAGCGGATATATATTTAAAAACATGATTATGAAGCTGAAATTTCATGTTTTATGGTGACATATATATGTATAAAACAAACCCAAAACAAAAGGATCATAATATGTGAATAAGCAAGCTATGAACATATGTAAATGCACATAAAATCACAGCTACAATGAGCTGTGAATAACTACCTTTCTTCAGCTTAAAACCGACCGAGAATGGGATGAAGGATGCTCAAAATTCGGCAAGGCTCCAAGGAAAAGGACCCCTCATGCTTGTATACCCCAAGCTAACTTGCAAACACCTCTTCTTGCTAGGGAGATGCACACTAAAACAACTTCAAATCCTCTCAAAAAGCTGCTGAAATGCCGAGAGTTTTAGAGAGAGAGATGAGAGCTTCTAGTTTTTTGCATGTAAGGAAGAGATGTGTTATGGAGTGTGTGACTAGTACATCAAGATAGTGAAGGTTACAAGAAAGTTAAAACCCCCTCGTTGGAGAGGGTGGGGCGGCCGAAAATAGGTCTCAAGACCAAATTTTCCCCCCAAAACTTAATTAACCAATTTATTAAAAGTAGTCCCTTATAAGTTGTACAATTAACATTAATTGTATAACTTATACACTCTTTTATTACTTAATGTTATCTAACTATGTTAAATAACACTAATTAATATTCTTGAACAAAATATCCTAATAAGTTGTTCCATCTCATGTGGAACTTATTAGAAACCCCATTTTCTAAATTTGGTGTTATTATTTAATTGCATGATCATATCATCAATTGAATAATTGTCGGTGATGGCAAAGCTTGTTATTGGGTATAACCTAACTTGGATCATGACATACTAACAGCATCAATGTTCTATGTGTCTTGGGCATATAGAATCCAACACTATATTCATCCATTGAATATCTACCAATCCATGTTCATAACAGCATTACCTTCATGCTCGTTGCCACAAGCATGAACAGCTACAAACATTCTGAGTAAATAATTTACTCACGGATCTTAAACATGCAAAATAGGAGTATTAGTTGAATCATTGTATCCGAATAATTCATTCAAGTAATAAAGGGTTACAATATCTCAATACAAAATTAAAGATTAAATCCAGTCACTAGAACATTGAAGTCCCATGGCACAAGCATGACTTTCATGCTTTGCCTTTTCAAGAAGCTTCGTGAGTGGATCCGCAATGTTTTGATCCGTGTGAACTTTGTGAATACATATCTGTCCCTTTTCAACTTCATCCCTTATGTAGTTGAATCTTCGTTCAATGTGCCTAGTCTTTTGATCTGCACGGGGTTCCTTGATTTGAGCAACCGCACCCTCGTTATCACAAAGAATTTCTAGGGGGTCTTGAATGGAAGGAACCACCCCTAGATCGGCAATGAGCTTCCTTAACCATTTAGCTACCTGAGCTGCTAATGAAGCAGCGATGTATTCTGACTCTGTAGTTGATAATGGCACCACATCTTGCTTAGAGCTCTTCCAAGAGATTGCTCCTCCATTCAAGATGAAAACGTACCCCGATTGTGATCGTGAATCATCCCGATCAGTTTGGAAACTCGCATCCGTGTAACCTTTTACTACGAGCTCTTCTTCACCAGATTCATAGATTAGGAACATATCTTTAGTCCTCCTTAGGTACTTAAGTATGTTCTTAACAGCCATCCAATAACTACTTCCTAGATTTTGTTGGTATCGGCTTGTCGTGCTCAAAGCGCATGACACGTCCGGTCTAGTGCATATCATTGCGTACATGATGGATCCTATATCAGACACATACGGGATTCCTTCATTTTGTCTTGCTCATCCTTTGAGCTTGGACATTAAGTCTTACTCAAGATCGTTCCTCTTTTAATAGGTACGGTACCTTTCTTAGAGTTTTCCATCTTGAACCTTTTCAAGATCTTATCAATGTACGCACTTTGATTCAAACCTATCAACTGCCTTGATCTATCCCTATAAATCTTTATTCCTAAAATATAGGCGGCTTCACCAAGATCCTTAATAATGGAGAAATAGCTTCCAAGCCAGGCTTTTACACCTTCCATGGTTGGAATGTCATTTCCAAATAGTAGGATGTCATCGACATACAATACTAAGAAAATGGTGATGCTCACACTAGACTTCTTATATACACATGCTTCATCAGTATTTTTGATGAACCCAAATTTGGTTATCTCTTCATCAAAACGGTGATTCCCACTTCTTGATGCTTGCTTCAATCCATAGATTGATTTCTTCAACTTGCATACTTTGTTAGGATGTTTTGAGTTGACAAAACCCTCAGGCTGAACCATATAGACATCTTCCTCAACATATCCATTTGGAAAAGCGGTTTTGACATCCATTTGCCAAATCTCATAATCATAATGAGCAGTTATGGCAAACAATATCCTAATAGACTTTAGCATTACAACCGGTGAGATAGTCTCATCATAATCAACCCCTTGAGTTTGAGTGAAACCTTTCTGTACAACTTTAGCTTTATAAGTATCCAAGTTTCCATGCATATCAGTTTTCTTCTTGAAACCCACTTACTTCCAACTATCTTGGAGTTAAGAGGTGGTTCAACCAAGTCCCACACTTGGTTATCATACATGGATTGCATCTCAACGTTCATGGCTTCAAGCCATCTGTCACAATCCAAATTGGACATTGCATCATGATAGGTGGTTGGTTCATCAGAATCTACCACATAGCATCCATCTACAAAAAATCCTTATCTTGCAGGTGGATTACTAATTCCACCAGATCTGCGAACGTTCTGTGTAATTTGATCAACCACATGATCATTTTCAACAACTCATGATGAGTGCTAGTATCAACCAAAGTGTATCGGTTTGTGGTTCTTGATCCTCCGCAAGATCCACAGTTGTACTGCTAGTTCCTTCCGTAAGGAACTTAGCTTCTAAGAACTCAGCCTTCTTGGCAACAAATTCCTTCTGTTCTGATGGATCATAGAAATAATATCCCATAGAATCTCTGGGATATCCAATGAAAATACACTTAGTGAAATGACATTCTAGCTTGTTTGAGGTGGGAGTCTTAACATAAGCCTCACAACCCCATACCCTTAAATATGAGAGTGATGGAACCTTCCATGGCATATTTCAAAAGGTTTCGTTTTCACTTTGTGGTTGGGCCATATTAAAAATACAGGCCGCAGAGAGCAAAGCAAAACCCTAAAATTATAGAGGCAATGAGCTTCTAGCCATCATAGATCGAACCATATCTAATAGAGTTTGATTTCTCCTTTCGGACACACCATTATGTTGTGGTGTTCGAGGTGGAGATAGTTGTGAGACAATACCATAACTTCTAAGATGATCTCTAAAAGCATCACTCACGTATTCACCTCCTCTATCGGTGCGGAGAATTTTTATCTTCCTATTGAGTTGATTTTCTACCTCATTTTGGAAGATTTTGAACATTTCAAAACCTTCATCTTTGTGTCTTAAAGTACACATAACCATATCGACTATAGTCATCGGTAAAGGTCATGAAGTATCTTTCATGGTACCTAGTCATTGGCTTAAAGGGACCACATACATCCGAATGTATGATGCCTAATAAATCTTTTGCCCGTTCGGACTTGCCACTAAAAGGTTCCTTAGTCATTTTACCTTGTAAACAAGATTCACATACATCAAATGAATCATATTCATTTGCTTTTAAAAGACCGTTCTGTTGAAGTGTTTGTATGTGCTTCTTCTTTATATGACCAAGACGGCAATGCCAAATATAGGTATCACTCAAATCCAATTTGAGTTTCTTAGTGGTGGTTGGTACAATGAGCTTTATATAATGTGTTTTCAAAACCAATTCATAAATACCATTAACAGGAATAGCTTTAAAATAAAATGTGCCATTTAAAGAAACATGAATTCATTCTCAATAAATGACAAAACATAACCACATTGTCTTAATTGGGAAACAGAAATAATGTTCCTAGTCAAACTAGGAGCATACAAAATATTGTTCAAAATTACTTCCAAACCATTTGGAAGCTTCAAGATGTAGTCCCCTCGGCCTTCAACTTGAACCTTTGCCCCATTCCCCATGTAGAGGCTCACATCCCCTTTCTTGAAGTCCTTATTCTTTTGAACCCCTACAATAAGTTGCAAATATGAGTTCCACATCCGGTATCCAATACCCATGTGTTAGAGGATATTAGATTTAGACCAATATGGATCATGAAAATTGTACCTGAGGTTTACCCGACATCCCTCTTTGCTTGCAACTCTTTGAGATGGACTGGGCAATTTCTTGCCCAATGTCAAATCTCCCCACACTTAAAGCATGGGTCATTTGAAGCAACCTTTTGCTTCTCCTCCACTGGTTTTGGTGGTGGCGCTCTTACCACTCCCTTTCCCTTTCCCCTAATGTGCCATTTACCCTTGGCAACATTTGCCTTGGGTGCGGGGTGAGGCCTCTTCTTGTTCCCACCTTCATTGATGGTGAGAACGGGTAAAACCCTTTTACCCATGGCCGCCTCAACAGTTTTGAGCATAGAGTGAAGCTCACTTATGTTCTTGTCCACCCGTTCGTGTTATAATTCATGACAAAATTGTCAAACCTTTTTGACAAAGAGTTGAGAATCAAATCCGTAGCCAACTCTTTTGAGACGGGAAAATTCAGCCTTTCGAAGCGGTCAATGTGGCTTTTCAACTTAAGTACATAAGATGAAACAGATTGGGTGTCATCCATACGACACGCATGGAGTGCTCGAACCGTTTCGAAGCGCTGAACCCATGCTTGTTGTTGGAAAGTTTCCTTCAACTGCGTTATCATGTCATACGCTACATGATGTTCATACTCTTTTGGAGATCTGGAGTCATACTTGCCAACATAAGGCAAGACACTTGGACCGTCCTTAGTGTATTTCACCCAATTATTATAGGCCTCCTCATCATCCTCACTAGGTTGATCGGGAATTGGATCGTCTAATATGTATGATCGTTTCTCTTGCTTGAGAACAATTCTCAAGTTTCGAAACCAATCAATAAGTTATTATGGTTTAGACGCTCCTTTTGGAGAATGGTTCTTAGTGATAATGAGTGAGCGGTCGGGATTTCATTATTATGATTATTGTTGGTGGCCATCTACAAAATATAACAAAGTTCAATTTTAGTAATTTCGATATTGTTCATATTTTAATAATTAAAACCCTTTTTAAGTGTGTTACACAATTTTAAATCTAGAATCCAATGTTACATTTAAATAGTGGTTACGTGACCTTTATCCCATTATTTAAATCAACAAGGTAGTCAACGTTTTCACAATTGCAACCCTTTGCAACTTCTAGGGTATGGGATCGACTTTAAAACATCATATGTATAGTCGGCATGTTAATCCCATCAACACCTTGAAAACCATATTGTAGGTGATCCATTTAACATGGTTTGCAAATCAAGTTACCCTACTTGCACACACATGTGAATTTTCCAACATAAGTGGTTAGGTGACCTTTATCCCACAAATATGGTATCCCCACCTCAAGTCACAAGTTCCCTCAAAATGGTTAGGTGACCTTTATCCCATTAAGAGTTTCCTAATGACTCAACTGTTGTGCAAAAGGATGGTGTTAAACTTGTTTAAAAAGGAAACTAAAGTTTTTATAATCTTAGTTTAGAAAACTCTATGTATCTTATATTTGCAAGCTTTCAAATACAAGGTATCCTATGGTTCACTTTTAATAAAACTCTTTTATTAAATCCATTAATCCTTTTAATAACCTTTTATTAACCACTTAATGATAAAGAACCATCAAATTTTCAGCTTGTTAAGTTTGTTAATGAGTTTGTAATGCATATCCAAATATCAACCAAACAATCAAACAACAAACATCCAAACAAGCATAAATATATAAACATGAGTGCATAACCATAGCCACTAAGTCCACCACACTTGTTTGCCATCACAAGTGTTGTGATAAGGTCTTTCCTAAAGGTGAAGATGACACATGAAAATGTCTCCATGAACTCCCACTTGAATCCACATCCAAATGCTTCAAGTGTCCATGTCTTTTGTGTCCTTCTTTGAGTCTTCATCTTGTGCATCTTTTTTTACAAAATCATATCCTAATACAATTTTTCTAATAAAAGAAATGCACCTAATCTATTTATTACATAACCAAATGAATAAATAAATTACAACCCATGATACAAAACACAATTACAACCCTTACAAGGAACAAAACCAACATGACATACAACAATCAAGCAAAACCAAACACATAAGGCCAAGGCTATGTTATGCACAATAATATGAAACACATTCAACATCCAAGAACAACAAAGAATCCCTTATGTCAGCCCTCAAGTTTCAGCCAACATAAACTAAAACTTTAAGGTTGTCCAAACAACATAATCAACCATTTGACATAATTCTTTCAAGGTTTATACTAAAGCATGAAAGATTAAACCGTGAAACATAAGGGATTCAAACACCCACAACAAAACAGTCCCTAATGGGTTGAAAAGGTCCATGAAAACTAACTTTTCCAGACATTTTGAAGCACATATTCCACATAACCGGCTCTAGATGCCATTGATGGGTTTTTCACATGTAGAACAAGCTAGTTTAACCATTTAAACTATGAAAACGCAGCGGAAAAAAGGAGTTTAATATATGGTTTATAATCTGAAATATGTTGCCATATTAAACTACAAACAAAACCCAAGAATAAGGATCAAATGTATGTGAAATAATATGCTACCAAACAACACAAAACCAACCATAAGGTGTTAATAGAAAACAACCTTTCTTGTGCAAAAGTTGTGGATGAAAAGAGGTAGATGATGATGTTCTTGAATGTGTCTAGCCTTCAAAGGAGGAGGCCTCAAGTAGTGATACCCACAAGCCCTTCAAACACCTTGCTTGTTAGGATGCAACACCAAAGATAGCTCTTCTTTTGCTCCTCCAAAACCGAAATTATCGAGCCCCTTTTTAGCTTCTAAAACCCGAAAATCAGCCTTGGTTTTGGAGGTTCTATTGCTTGTGTTGTAGAGAGAAAAAGTGTGAATGATGATGGAGTTTAAGAGAGGAGAAAACACTTTCAAAGACCAAGACAAAGGCGGGTCCAATTATCCCTTTTGGGTGGCCGAAAGGTGTATCCAAAAATGGGTTTCCCCCATTTTAGTTTGATATAAAATTACTCTTTTTACCCTTAACTTTATAAAATTAAAACCTCTTTTAATTTTATAACAATAACACACTTTTATTTGTTATTATTTAACCAACTTAAATAATGAAACAAATAAATAATATCTCAAGAACAAACTATCAATATAGTATTGTTGTATTACAAAGCAATGTTTTAGAAAACCCATTTATTTGTGTTTGTTTAGCTTGTTATTGGGTATGACCCGACTTGGATCATAACGTACTAACCACAAAATCTTGTATGTGTCTTGGGCATACAAGATCCAACATAGGCATCTTCAGCTCGATGATGAAGAAGGTAAGGTGTTCTCCCCAAAGGAAGCTGTTAATCATTCCTTTGAGCAGATTGGATATGAGGGAGATTTTTCTGTAAAGACCTTTAGGAAAGGGAAGGTCTCATCCCAGTGGAGATTCCTGCTCGATGTGATCATCCACAGCTTTTCAAACAAGCATGGTGGATGGGACCAGATTCCTGAGGATCTCCCCTTCATAATCCATGGAATGATTCGGGGGGTCAAGTTCAGGTATTCTCAGTTTGTTTATACAAATTTACTTGCTAATTTAGACTCCTTAGAATATTACATGTTTCCTAGATATGTCCGACACATTCTTAACTGTGAACTAGGCTTACAGTTGAGGGAAACAGGTAACATTCTTAAATTTGGACAGATGAAGCCCGAAATCTTTAAAATACTGAAAAAGCCCACTGTTAGATTCTCTGGGGTAGAAACAACCCTAGTCCCAAAAATGTTAGAGCTCATTGCTCAAGGTGAAAATCTGGCAACACAAGCTAGTGTTGAACCACACCTACTACATCCCAACCACCCACACAGCCTCAAATTACCCTCACTTACCAAAGATAATCCAAATGAACCCTTGCTCAGACTATTCAGTCTGTGGAGGTCCCCATACACTCACCTTTATAGGCAGAAGTGGAAACTAGAGTTCCCACTTCTCCTAAGGAGTAGACCACTCCCATCTCTTCAAGAATCAGTGTTGAGGTTCCTCATGCTTAGCCTGATGAGCTCATTAGCCCAACTGCGTTAAGTAACACTCAAGTGATCATCCTTCAGGGGATAGTTACCATCCCCAGCCTATAGATCTCAACCAACCAATTCCCAACCTTGATTTCTATACTCATGAAGATCTAGGTTTCAGTGAGTATAATAAGTCTCTTTTCTTTACCCCTACTCAAAGAGAGATGAATGCTCCTGAGTCTTCTATATCTATCCCATATCAGTCACCTATAACTGAGGTGGACACTTCTGAACCTATTCAGGATGTCCATATGGAAAAGGCTCTCACTTCTGAAAGTGATTACATCATTAAGACCTCATCCATGGTAACTCAGCCCACTGATATCTCAACTGAGATTGCCAGTGGGCAGAGGAAAACCAGCAGCCAAGAACCTAAAGCTGGTGGTGAGAGAGAGGACTTTGGTCAAATCATCTCATCCCCTAATGATTGTTCTGATGAAGATGAGGGGAATATGAGACTAATAGTGCACAAAATGACTAAAACATGCACCTATTTAGTCTCAAAGGTTCGTCACCTTGAATCTTAGGTGACTACCTTACACAATAGGATCAATGATCAGCAACTTGAAATTTCATATCCTAAGGAAAAACTAGCTGGGAGACCCTTAAGAAGAGCTAAACTAGGAACACAATAACCTGTGGATGTGATTGACCTATCTTCTAACTCACCTATGCAAGTGGGTGATGCTTCCAAGAAAAGGGAGAAAGTCATCACAGCTATAGAACCTGGGAGTTCTTCAGAGAGAGTGGACATTGAGGACTCACCATCTTCACTTGCAATTGTGCATTCTCAGTAACCTTCTCAAATTCACATTGATGTGGACTACACAGACTCCTTCATACAGAGTCTGTTTGAGGATGGGATACCAAGGGCTATGTCATCTTCACCATCTTCCAATCACATCATTGGATGGAGGTATGATAACATCAGGAAAGCCCTAATCATCATAAGAGTTAAAGGACAGCAAGAAGTCTTCAATTTTTAGACTTTGAACTACTATGAAGGTCTGGATTTAGTCAACATGCCACTTGTCAACCTAAGCAAATCAAGACAAGCTGACAGACTGGCTCAAAGAATCCAAAACAGGATCACTGCAGAGTTCAGCTTAAGAAGGAGACTTAGGCAATTAGACAATGCCATCAGTCAACCGGATGTTGAGGCAAACCCTAAGATTAGTTTCATAGGGAAACCTTGACTGAAGGCCCAGTTCAGAACCTGAGACCCTGTCTCATCATCATTAACTACTGCAGAGATCCATATTCCTTTTGAGACACCCGCTAGTGAAGGTGCTTCTCAACCTCTCTCTGGCCAGAGCTTAGAAGCTGCGTCAAACAAAGAAGGACAAAGCTCTCTCCACCTTGAGTCACAAAGGTCTATGAGTTACAAAGGGAAAATAAATATGACATCTTGAGGAGGAGGAGAGAGAGAGGAAAAGGAGGCTGAGGGGAGAAAGTTCTTCTGCGGAGTCTTCAAGACTCATGGAGTCTGCTATCAGGGCTGCCCCCAGACCAGACGCTCAGAATGATAAGTTAAGGGCAGTCAAGATAAATTATCTGCAGATAAGGAACTATGACATAGACAATGTCATCTCTCTCCCCTAAGATGAGTTGAATGAACTGGTTGACCTGGAAAGGTCAAAGGAGAAAAATAAGGCAAAAGATGCAGAGCTTCTAGTACAAGTCAAAGAAGAGAGAAGAAGAAAAAGACAATACAAGGATATGCCTACCCTCTCCCCAGTTTAGGAAAGTCCTACATAAGAAGATGTCTTTCAACAAGAACCTCAGGTAGACAAAGAAGAAGATAGGATCAATATGATCAACTGCCTGAGTGCCACAGGCTTCTATCAAGCAGATGCACTTCTTCCCTTGTCCTATGACTATATTGAGTTTGAGTACTTAAAACAGCTTGAACTTGAGATAGTCAAGGATAGAAAGACAACTAAGGGAAGAAGCTGCAAAATCAAGACCTATCATCCAAAAGAGCCTGAAGAAGTCTGCTGATAGGCAGAGGATGATGAGCTT
Organism: Flaveria trinervia; assembly: GCA_025506515.1. Classification (NCBI taxonomy): domain Eukaryota; kingdom Viridiplantae; phylum Streptophyta; class Magnoliopsida; order Asterales; family Asteraceae; genus Flaveria; species Flaveria trinervia. The sequence continues at coordinate 23,228,789 of CM046458.1, forward strand.
CTTGAAGCTATATGGATTCTCCGGAAGGAGACTTGGCCCCACATCTCTATCCATTATGGATGAGCATATTAGGGTGATCAAGCAGAAGATCAAAAATGGAGAGCTCACTGACTTACACTCCACTCCAAGTCAAGCTCCACCTGAAGTGGAGGTTAAGGTTGAACAACCAGAGACAACACAACCAGGACCTCCTACTGAAACTCAGCAAGCTTCATCTTCTGATCCACAGCAGGGTCAACCTCCCTCTCCTTCTGAGCCTGAGAAAGATGAAGTCCCAACTGAGAAAGACAATAAAGATCAATCTGGTACTGCAGGCCAGTCTTCCCAGTTAAAATCTACAAAGAGAAAGAAGATAATGGCTTCTAAACCAAAGCCAAAGAAGAAGAAGACTGCACCCTCTTTTAAACCCCAGGATGAGTCAGAACATCCTCAGGTTGTGCAGCCAGAGGATGCTACATCAACTCCAATTCAAATAGCTCCTCTAGCATCAGGAAGACCCATCTTTTCTTGGACATACACCACAAATTCAGAAAGATGGCATGTCATTAAAGACAAGGCATTGAAGACATTTACATATGGCAAGATATGTTTCAGTTGCCTTTGCATGACCTCTTTGATATGAGAAGACATGTTGACAGTCTGAAGGTACCTGATCATCTTATGAAGAAAGGTTTGGTGATCATCCTAATAAGGACTGTTGATATTTGAAGTCTACTAAGTGTTTTGGTAGCATTAGCCTAGGGGCAGTTTGTAGAGATTAGAAGAGGTTGATGCAACCTAAACATCTAAAGTCTTTCCCACATGCTGCACAAGTGCTATGAAGAAGAATGCTTAGGAAGTTTCACACATGCAACAAAAATATTCTAAGTGTGAAATCTTCCGAAGCCATGACCAATATCTTCCGAAGTCAAATATGAAGTCTTCCGAAGTTAAATATGAAGTCTTCCGAAGGCTTAGAGACAAAGTCTTCCGAAGCTTCAACTCATGAAGATAGATTTCTTCCGAAGACTTTTGACACATGCTTTATCTGATGTACTTTTCCATAAAGTTGGTCACCTTTTCGCTGCATCTTTGTAAAGTCACCAACTTACATGAGTTGGTGAAAAGGTCCATGCTTTTGGTAACAGTACATTGTGGTCTTGAGTATGTAAACTTTCTACTTCATGTACTTTATCCTTTTTGTAATAGATAAAGATGTGAGCTATGGCATGTCATAGTCACTAGTCAAAAGGCAATATGCCTTTTGACTCTATAATTGATTTTGTTTTGTGTCTAGTCAACTGTATCCAGCTAGCTTTCCAAGTATGGCCGGCTGTAGGATGTAGTATAAGTATATCATGTTCTTCTATCTTTCCATTATGCTTTGTAACACTTGTAATAGAACATAGAGAAAGCAATAAACTGCATTCTTGAAAACCATATACTTGTGTTCTGTATCTTGCATTACTTGTGTTCTTAGTATCTTATGTGGTTAATCCAGTCTTACTATTTGATTAAGTTTTAGTTAATCACCGTTCCTACAAACACGGATATGAACGAGGAAATATTGTCAGACTCTCTTCAGAAGAAAAAGAGGAAAATACATGCTGTTAGTCCAGATCTATGTGGATGACATTATATTTGTCTCTACAAACAAACAACTGTGCAAAGAATTTGAAGATCTTATGCACTAAAAATTTCAAATGAGTGCTATGGGGGAACTCACATTCTTTCTAGGGGTGCAAGTCCAATAGACAGCAGATGGAATCTTCATCAATCAATCAAAATACATGGAAACCATGTTGAACAAATTCCAATTTGCTCACTGTCAGTCTATCAGAACTCCTGTGGATACCAAAGTGAAGATTGGACCTGACCTTGAAGGCAAATCAGTGGATCAGACTCACTATCGATCAATGATCGGTTCACTTATGTATCTAACAACCAGTAGGCCTGATATTATGTTTGGTGTTTGTGTGTGTGCCAGATATCAAGCCGATCCAAAAGAATCACATGTGAATGCAGTGAAAAGGATATTTAGATATCTGAAGGGAAAACCAGCTCTTGGGTTATGGTATTCAAATAAAGGAGAATTTAATCTTTATGCCTTCACAGAAAGTGATTATGGAGGATGCAACTTCAATAGAAAATCCACCTCCGGCGGTTGTTAATTTCTTGGTCCCAGACTATTATATGGCAATGCAGGAAACATACCAATGCATTAGTGTCCACAACAAAAGCTGAGTATATTGCAGCATCAACTTGTTGCTCTCAAGTACTCTGGATTCAAAACCAGATGCTTGATTATGGTTTTAACTTCTTGCACAAGAAAATTTTACATTGACAACATAGTACTTGTTTTCATAACTAATAATCCAGTTCACCACTCAAAAACTAAACATATTGAAATTAGATATCACTTTTTGAGAGACTACGCTCAAAAGGGTTTAATCAAATTGATTCAAGTACCAACTGAAAATCAATTAGCTCATTTATTTACCAAGGCATTTGAACCTTGTAGGTTTGAATTCCTAGTTCAGTCAATTGGCATGATTAACCTTGAGTAAAATCATGAAAAACATCAAAAACATTAAAAACATGAGAAAATCACAAAAAGAAATCAATTTTGATGAAGAAAAGAATCTTGGGAAATGATATAATTATAGTCATTATATCATTCACTGTGCTTAATCTCAAAAATTGCAAGACTATCATGACTTACCTGATATGTTGGTAGGCTCAATTTGGAAAAGAATATACATGCAGTGATGAATTAAAATCTTATTTAATAGTGAAACACTCATCACCGAGTACAAGTATGTATTGGCTTATCTGAGTGCATGTGTGTGTAGTAACCTAAACACGCCAGGTAATGATACTTTATGAATCTCTTTCACCTACATCAGTTTCATCTTTGTTTTGTTCAGCAAAGACCTCATAAAACATGCACATAGTGTAGATATCCTGATCCAAAAGATGGCCAATGAGGAACACATCCAAATTGGATGAATCTACAAAACAAATACATTCCATGTGAATGAAGAAAAGAATCCCATGATGGATCACCTTCCAAAGTGAAGTGAAAAGAATCCCAATGAGGATCAACATGAAAAGGATCAAAGTAAAAGAATTCCAATGAAGATCAGTGAAAATGAGTTCTAATAACTTTAGTAATCTGGTAAGAAAAGTAGTGAAAAAGTTCTTCCATGCATTGTATAAGGATGGTTGATCATTCCATGCTTGTGTGTGTGAGGTACACATTAAATAATTAAATCAAAAAAAACATGATAAAAGTCATTTGCATCAAAATATCAACCTGGTATGAGTTTAAGAGGACAAACATACCTTAATCTTCAAATTCATAAACATGTCCGTTTAATCATAAAGGATGCACATGTGTAATTTAAGACTGATATGATCCCAACAAAAGAGATAATTCTCTTCATTATTAATAAGCATAATAAAACCCAAAAAGTTTTTAATCTTTAAAGTTTCCAACCAAATGTGGATATAAACTTTAGGGGGAGTAATTTAAAATTTTTTGATAGATTAACTTACTTCAAAACAAAACAAAAAGAATTTTGGTGTTGTTGCAAAAAGTCATACCATTATATCTCAGCTAATGCAGATTCTTAGAAGCATGAAAAGACCAAGATCAGTCAAAATTAGGAAACTTGTATCACTTGTGACATACAAGTCAATCCAAGCAAGAATTGACAACTTCAACAGTCAACTTCATAAGAAAAATCAATCAAGAACAAGTCTTCATAAGATGAATAATCAATTCAATCACATTAACTTATGATTAAGTTCAAAAGTTAATGCAGGTAAGTGCATTGGTCAATGCTGGGAAGGTAACCCATGCATATAACCAATGCGGGTAATAGTATATATTCAAGTGTAACCAATGCGGACAATGATTTTACTCTACCGCATTAGTGTGTTACAAGTATACATGAAATTTTGAAGTGTTAAAACCTATGCGGAATAAAAATTGTTCTACCGCATTTGTCAATGCGGATAAAATAATTTTCAAGTGTTCAACCGCATTAGTCAATGCGGATAAACTTTTAAAGTGTTCAACCGCATTTTTCAAATATGGATGAAATCTACACTTCCGCATTGTTTTATCTATCTGCATTTGTGGATAGACCTTCAATGCTCATGCATGATCAAGAAAAAATAATTAAATGTTGATTTCAAGTAAATATGGATTTTATTCTATCGCATTTGCTATAGTAAGCAAATGCTGACAAATTTATTCAACCGCATTTGCTACAGTGAGCAATGCTAAATAAGTTATGTCAACCGCATTTGTTATAGTAAATAAATGCTGATGAACTTAGTTCTTCCGCATTTACAATAGTGAACAAATGCGAATAGAATAAATCAAAAGTAACAAAACTTCCGCATTTACAACAGTGACCACATGCGGGTAGTCAAAGTCCAAATTTTGTCTTCCGCATTTGCTACAGTTAACAAATGCGGATCGCCAAAAGTCAAAAAAATTTACACTTCCGCATTTGCTACAGTGGTGACCGAACTTGCTCTTAAACTTGTAAAATCTTTCAAAATGCATTATTTGACTATTTAAAGGAATTTAAACGGGTCATTTAATACTTTTCAAATTTGAGAGACTTCATAGTGAAACGAGCGCAAATACACAGTACACCCATGTCGATCATCTTCATCATAAACAACCTAATATTTTTGTGTGATTCCACTCAACCTATTCTTGTCATTGATTCTTAACCTATAGTTACATGGAAAAACAAGGTGAAATTTCCAAAATTTTGTCAAGACCCAACTTTCGGACTGTGAAACCTAAATCAAACAATGAACCGAATGATAATGAAGAACACAAAAACTCAAGCTATTGATTTAATATAATACCCTTTTTGACTTCAATGAACATGCAAATCAATAAAAATTTTAGTTATCATGAAAATCTTCATAGTCAGGTTTGGTGTAAAAATAGAGCATGATGAACAAAGAAAATGTGTAACAATCAATGAAATAACATCAATAAATGGTCCAATCAAAGAAACTCTGATTGTTTAACAACAAATTCACCATTTGATGTAACTACAATGAAACATTAATGCCGAAAGTTCATTTGTGACCATTTAATGTCAAACTAATAAATGACACTCATGAGGTTTCATTAAAACTGACACACATGTCTTGTATGCATATCATATGGCAAATCTTTCATGGAGCAAGCTCTATAACGTCAATGGTTATTTAAACCCTGATGTACCAGAAGCTAAGAGACATAGAGATATCATCAGATTCATCTCTACTACAAGGGTAGCTTGTGCTATCACTGTTAGACCAACCATCTATGAGAACTTCATACGATCTTTCTGGAACTTAACTGAAGTTATTGAAGACGATGGTGCTAGAACTCTAGTTGGGAGAATTGATAATGGTCATACTCTAAGCATCACTGAAGACACTGTTTGAAGATGCTTGATCTTTACTAATAATGCTAATGCACCTTTAGAGCTAGATGATGAAGAAATAACCACATTCTTTGCTGAGATTGGTTATGAAGGAGGATATGAAGGCAAACAAATTGTTAAAGGATTAGTTGATCAACCTTGGAGATTCCTAATTCACATGTTTTAGCACTACCTATCCAAGAGAAAGATAGGATGGAATGATATTCCAGTCACCACATCATCAGCAATCTGTGCTCTCTACACTAACAGGCCATTCAATATGTTTGCCTATGTTTTCAATGGCACGATTTCAAACATTCAAGAAGGGAGAAGATACAAGTTCTTGATGTATCAAAGATTTATTCAGTGCCTGATCAATGAATCATTCCCTGATATTGCTAATGAGGAACCAGTGCTTGATATTCCTCATTATGATGCAAGATCTTATCAATACATTAAGAAGAGGGATCCAAGAAACTTCACAGTGGGGCTCACTCACCTCTTCTTCCATGGATGATTCAGCAGATAAATCAAGAAGTTCAAGGAGAAGAACATGCTACTGCACAACCAACACCACAACCAACACCAAAACCAACACCACAACCAACACCACAACCAACACTAACAACCCCACAACCATCACCAATATCAACCGCATTTGGTGCAGTTACACAAATGCTGATTGACTTTGTTCTTTCGCATTTGCCACAGTGCACAAATGCAGATAGGATGAAACTAAAGTAATAACACTACTGCATTTGCTATAGTGTGTTAATGCAGATGAATAAAATCACAACTTATATCCCTGCATTTACTACAGTGCTCAAATGCTAATGAACTTTGTACTTCCGCATTTGTCACAGTACACAAATGCGGATGTCAAAGTCTACATTGTAAATGCGGATGTTAGAAAATCACAAGTTCAACACTTCCGCATTTACAACAGTGAACGAATGCGGGTAGTCAAAGTCCAAATTTTTGTCTTACGCATTTGCTATAGTTAACAAATCCGGATGACCAAAAGACTTAAAAATTTACACTTCCACATTTGGTACAGTGGTGACCGCATTTGCTCTTAAACCTGTAAAATCTTGTAAAAGTCATTATTTGACTATTTAAAGGAATTTAAACAGGTCATTTAATACTTTTCAAAATTGAGAGACTTCATAGTGACACGAGCAGAAATACACAGTACACCCACTTCGATCATCTTCATCATAAACAACCAAAGATTTTATTGTGATTCTACTCAACATGTTCTTGTTATCGATTCTGAAACTACAGTTGCATCGGAAACAAGGTGAGATTTCCAAAAGAAAATTTTCATAAAGACCCAACTTTCAGACTATTAATCCTAAATCAAACAATGAAGGACACAAAAGTTCGATTTATTGATGTAATATAATACACCTTTTTGACTTCCATGAACATGCAAACTAATAGAAATTCTACTCATCATGAAAACGTTTATAGTCATGTTTGGTGCAAGAACAGAGCATGATGAAAAATGAAAATGTGTAATAAATCAATGAAATACATCAAATAAATGGTTCAAACATAGAAACTGTGATTGCTGAACAACAAATTCACCATTTGATGTGACAACAATGATACAGTAATGTCAAAAATTCATCTTTGACCATTTAATGTCAAATTAATAAACGATACACATGAGTTCTCGTTAAAACTAACACACATGTCTATTATGCAGATTATATGGAAAATCTTTCATGGAGCAAGCTCCATAATGTAAGTGGTTATTTAAACCCTGATGTGCAACATGCTGAGGGAATCAGAGATATTATCAGATTCATCTCAACAACAAGGGTAGCTTATGTTATCACTGTTAGACCCACCATCTATGAGAATCTCATTAGGTCTTTCTGGCATTCAACTGAGGTAATTGAAGCAGATAGTGTTAGAACTCTAGCTGGAAGAATTGACAATCATCACACTCTGAGCATCTCTGAAGATTCTGTTAGAAGATGCTTGCATTTTGGTGATGATGCTAATGCACCTATAAAGCTGGATGATTATGAAATTGTAGATACAAGTGTCCCTAGTTTTTGAACTTAATGTAATATGTTTGTATTATTTTACACATATGTAATTGTACGGGTACTTAATGAAATACAATATGTGGTTGTGCTTATATAATGTTGAATATTTCATTGGTTGGTATGTAATAACGCTTATTGACTTAACTATATAAGTTGTGGTTGTTTGAATAATATCTAAATCAATTAATGAATAAGAAACATATTCAAAATTAATCATGTGAAGTTCTCATGCGATTGACTCATGCTAATGGACCATACGCATGAACAACTTCATGCTAATGAACCAGTCATACGAATGAACCAGGAGACGGGATCAGTCGCATGATTGCAACATGACATTGACTCAATCGCACAACTGAACATTCAATCGTGCGAATGGACCAACCGCATGACTCAATCGCATGACTGAACCATGCAATGGTCCAGTCGCATGATAGAGAAACCTTAACATATAATACCACTAAAATCATGGAAAAACTAGACACTTTTAATAATTCGATACCCAGACATACCCTAGCCGTCCAGAGACCTCTAGTAACCTGTTCCAACATCATAGATCGCAGTAGATCGATTGCTAATCATTCTTAATGTTTAGTGTAACACCCGAATATTTATTATTTTGAAGCCGGTGAAGAAAGAAAAGAAAATAAAGCCCAAAGTCGAGGACCAAACTCGCCCACGAAAGAAAGTCGGGTGAGGGGGAGTATATAAGGGAGAGGGCAGCCCTTACCCTCTCCCCCACACTCACAAATCAGCCAAAGAAAGGGGAGAAGAGAGAAAGAAGAGAAAAAGAGGAAAAGTGCCGTTCGGGTCGGTTCAAGTCGCCACACTTGTCGTGAAGCAAGCCGAATCGAAGCTCTTGTCGTTGTGCTCATTTATGTGAGTTCTAAGACCCCTCTTTTACTTGTTTTCGAATGATTTGGGGCTGGAAAACATCTGAAATCGGGTTTTTCGTATGTGTGTATGTTGACCCGTTTGTGTATGTGTATGTGTATGTATCATGCGTTTGTGACTTGATTGTGAGATTGTGTGTGCTTGAATGGTGTCGTGGTATGCATCCCTAAGGTTTGGGATGGTCGATTTGGGCTTAAAATGGGTTTAGATGAGTTTGGAGGCCGAAAACCCTCAGCTGCAGTCGGGATGAACTGCATTCAGCATCAGTTAGGGCTAGGCGACCGACTGGAGGCCGAATGGAGGCCATACAGCCGATTAGGGTGCAATTGGGGTCCATTCGCACGATTGAATGTCCATTCGCATGTTGAATGTCCATTCGCACGATTGAATGTCCATTCGCACGATTGCATGTCCATTCGCACGATTGAAGGTCCATTCGCACGATTGATAGGCCAGTCGCATGGAGGTCATGCGACTGAAGGTCCAGTCGCATAAGTGCTCATTCGCATTAATCCCATTCGCATGAGGTCCATCCGCATTGTCCATTCGCACGACTGGATGTTCATTCGCATAGGTGTTCATCCGCATCAGTTCAATCGCATGATGTTCAGTCGCACGGAGGCCATGCGACTGAAGGGTGTCCATACGCCCGAGTAGGGCTGTCACACCCGAGGAAAGTGTAGTTTGACTTCTGACTTTCGGGGAAAAGTGCAGATGTAAGTTTTGACGTAAGGGTTCCTGTAAGAGCATGTAAGATGACGATTGGGGTCTTAGAAAGCATGTTGGGCATGATGATGATGTTGCATGTTTATGCATGTTATATATATGTATGGTGTTGCCCTGTATGATGATGATGAATGTGTATGATGTGTTCCTTATTACGATGTATGTTTACCTTTCTTGTGACTTTACATGTTATGTTAATGAATGAATGAAGTATTATGTAACGTAAAGTGAAAGATAATGAAAGAGGAACATAAAGTAAGAATGCATGCATTATTGAATGACGAATGAATGAAGGAAAGGCTTGCAAGCATACAATGAGGTGAGCAACGTGTGGTTGCAAAAGACTTGGATCACAGGCAATGATGGAGATTGTCAATGGGGTGAGCAACGTGTGGTTGCAAAAGACTCGGATCACAGGCAATCATGGAGATTGCCGATGGGGTGAGCAACTTGTGGTTGCAAAAGACTCGGATCATAGGCATCATTAAGATGGCCAGAGAAAGGAGGTGAGCAACTCAGTTGTTGCAACAGACTCGGACAACGCGTTATCGTGAAGTTGCCATGAGGTGAGCAACCCTATGGTTGCAAGAGACTCGGAAAGCATGCTATCGTTAAAATTGGCAATTAGGGTGAGCAACTATATGGCTGCAACAGACTCGGATAGCGCGAAGTCGTTGGGATTGTTGATGAGGTGAGCGACCATGTTGTCGCAACAGACTCGAAGGAACGAAAGTATTAAGGGACGAAAGATTATATATGAAAGAATGAAGTATGAATGAACGTAAATGAATGATCGGAATAATGCACAGAATAAGATCCTTGTCAGTCGACCTTAGTAATCGTGGCTAAGTACCACGAAGAGGGTAAAGTCTGACCGGATCTAGATAGAGAAACGAATGATAATGTAACACGTGAATGAGTAAGTTGATGAACGGAATGATGAGGATAATACTGATATTATCTGTATGTACGTATGATGTATGATCGTGAACAAATGTAAAGTAAAGTATGTTTTATTTATAAAACTAGAACTCACTCAGCAACACTGACTTTGATGTGTTTCCAGTTGGCAGGTAATGATTGCTGAGGATGGCACGGATGACTACTCAGCTCTTTTGGGATGGCATTCTTTTGATTAATGTTTTTGCATTGTAATGCGAACAAATTATTTTGTAATGAATGTTGTATTAATTTGCAAAAGCATTTACATGGAAATGAAAGATTGTTTTAGTTTTCCGCTGCGATTTTATGAAATACAAATGTAATTATACGTTTTATGTGCGATGAGAACCCAGCTGTAAGCGTCCCAGGAACGGGGCCTTACATTTAGATTCAATGTTTAATTGATTCTACATGTGTTCACCTAATTGAATTTCCAATCAAATAGGATTAGGCACCATTTGATTCGGTACACGCATAAATGTGTTAGTATTCGTCCAATACATGATCCTAACAAGTGGTATCAAAGCTTTGGCTCTAGATGTACGTGTGATTCAATCGTTTTGATATAAAAATTGTGTTTTTACGCTTAAAAACGCAATCTTTTATGTCAAATCGGGTATTAGACGTCTTCTGATCGTAAAGTTAAGTTTTTTCCATCATACGGCAATTAGGGTTAGCAAAAAATTTATGTGTTTGCGTTCAAAAATATTAAACCTACAAATTTTCGAAATCCAGCAGGTTCAGTCGCACGATTGACTCAATCGCACGACTGAGGTCATACGCATCGCCCATACGCACGATTGGATTCATTCGTACTCCAATCCGTACGGCTGAGAAGTGTATTCGCATTGTTCAACCGCATTAGTTCATTCGGCGGACTGAGTCATCCGCATTAGTTCAGTCACACGATTGAACCATCCGCATAGTTCAATCGCCCGAATAGCCCATTTGCACTAATACAATAGTTTGGTTTAAAGGTAAAGTTAATAGCAATGGAAGACCAATACTTAGCATTCACAGCAGGGAGAGACTCACGTATACAAAACTTACTGCTACTGAGAATGATGTGGGGAATCACAACAAGCCCCCAAAGCTAATCACGTTAGACGAATATCCAAAATGGAAACAACGTTTCGAGATCTACTTAAATGGAGTAGATCCCAATCTGTGGGAGTCTATAGAGACGGGGTACAGCATGCCTGTAGGAGCTGATGGTGTCAAACTCACACTTGTGGCATGACTGACGGACAAAAGGTGAAATACAATGCAGAAAAGAAGGTTTATGCTTTGCTCACACAGTCAATTCCGAAGGATATTTTCTATCAATTCTCGGAATATACACAAGCAGAGAAACTATGGGATGCACTGGAGAAAAGATATGACGGAAACGCATCATTGAAGGCCATAAAGGCAAAGGCTTTAAATAAGGAGTTTAAAAACTTCTCCTCGATGGGAAAAGAAAGCCGAGATGATGTTATCGATAAGTTATACCACTTGATGAGTGAGATGCACAATCATGGAGTATCAACGTCAATGGAGGACAAAGTGTCCAACTTTGTAGACCGGTAGCCAGAGAAATGGGTTTCACTTGTCTCCAATCTCAGACGTAATGGTATGCTAACGAAGTTATATATCAATGACTTCATTCTGAAACTGAGAGAAGAAGAACTAAGGATGAAGTACGGAGCTCAAAAGACTTCTTATGATCAAAATCCAGCGTTGTACAACATGACTCCTCAAGGCAAAACATCTGGAGCACCTCTTCAGATAGCTTTTGTATCAAGCTCGTCTGGTCCTTCACCAACCCCTACTTCAGGGTCAGAAACTTCAGGGTCGTCTGGCACCCAATACATTTCACCTGAAGCAAATGTAGCAAAGCTGAAGACCATGAACTTTGGCAATGTGACAGTTGAGGTAGCTAAAGAGCACTGGGATCTCTTAGTTGCGGTAGTCCACTCCTATCATTGACTAATTGCTGGTAAGATTAGGAACTGCCATCTGGCAGATCAGGATTATGAGCACGTGGATGAGATAGAGCTGGAGCGGATGGACATAATGTGGGCCTTTTTGGAGCATATATAGTCATATATAGTGTGTCCGTCGCTTGTCGAATAGTCTAGGCTTAATGTTATACACCTGATATGTTGTAAACACATGAAACTGGGTCATTCGCAGGAGCATATGCGAATGAGACTCAGTCGTACGACTGAGCCATTCTAATGGACCAGTCGTGCGACTGAGAGATGCGATTGGGACATTCGTAAGACTAAACCATAAGAATGGTCCAGTCGTACGATTGAACCATACGCATGGTCCAGTCGTACGATTGGACCATACGCATGGTCCAGTCGTACGATTGGACCATACGCATGGTCCACTCGCACGTTTGGGCCCAGTCGCATCTAATATGGGCCGAGGCATATATACCAGTTTTAATGTGTAGAAGGTTAAGGGTTGAGATAGGAGTCTGCCCGGAGCCTAGGGCTGCCGGATGAGAGGGGAGATCATGCTCGATCTTCCCCTTGCCAAGAGTCTTGATTCTTATGTTGTAACGAACTTGTAATCGTTAGGTTTTATCAATGAAACCATTCAATTATAGTTCGTGTTATTGTTTGACTTTTGGTTTGTGCTGTTGTTTATCCTTCCGTCAAGAACATGCTCGGATGTTTATCGATCCGGCGACAAACCGACTTAACAATTGGTATCAGAGCCGGTTACTGCTGGAATGATCTAACAATCATTCTAGCAACCCGAGCTCTTGATTTCTGGATTGAATTTCAGATCTTGACGTTAAACCCACTTCGTGTTCGTCGTGTTTTGCTCAGATCTTGTTACGTGTGTTGCTTCTTTGTTGAAATCGAATTCGAAACCACGTTCCTGTCACCCTTTCGAATCTGATGATGTCTACTTTGTTTCGGTTGATGTTGAATTCGTCAGATTAGGGTTTTGGGCAGCCCTGGCGGCTGCAGATCTAAAAATCTGCGTGCAGACCCGTTCATGCGACTGGGCCATGCGAATGGACCATTCGTACGACTAGGCCATGCGAATGGACCATTCGTACGACTGGGCCATGCGTATTATCCATTCGTACGACTGGACCAGTCGCATGTTCAGTCGTGCGACTGGACTAGTCGTATGTTCAATCGCACGAATGAGCCATCCGCATTGACTCATTCGCATTTGTTCCAGACTAAAAATAAATAAAAAATAAAAAAGAGTCTGGAACAGCTTCTTGCACGGATTTGAAGATGTGCAAAGCATATTCACCCAGAGGTTCGTTTGTCAAATAAGTTCGATGTGTACCCCATTATTCATCGGATTTCCAAAATAGGTGAATGTAATTGGAACACGAAAGAGAAAAGAGAAGATGTCAGCAGTTGTTGCTGATTTTGTGGGGTAGTCAGGAGCATCTGACTACTTATGGGCCAATCAAGTTATATTTTTCCGCTCAGAATGGATTCTGCTTCTTAGGGGGAATCCTTGTATATAGAAAGTGAAGACGCAATCAGAAAGTGATGATGTGAATCGGTTTCCGATGATGAATCTTCGTGCGTGCTGATTTGGTTGATATTTTCAGCTGTGGATTGGAACCTTCAACCTTTTGCCCAATACACCGTGTCCAGACGCAAGGAGAGCACAATGTCTATATATTGGGATATGCTGAATGTGAGGGGGAATTCTGCAGGTGGTGATGTTAATCAGGTTAGCCTGTGTGAAGATTGAAGCAATGGAAAACTGTTCGTATCATTATCTGGAAAAATCAGTCATATGGGGAATCTTGCTGCTGTGATGGTGTTCTGCAAAGTAAACGAAAGCTACTGTGCCTAACTTCATTTTCAGGGATGAGGTAGTAACCTGATTGATCGGCAACGTTGGCTAAAATGGTTTTCGTTTGATTCTATTGGCAACCAGAGCAAAGATTGACTGAAGATTGTAAGAGGTGTTATCTACTATTCGCAAGCAACGTACAAGGGGGAATTTGTTGGAGCATATATAGTCATATATAGTGTCCGTTGCTTGTCGAATAATCTAGGCTTAATGTTATACACCTGATATGTTGTAAACACATGAAACTGGGTCATTCGCAGGAGCATATGCGAATGAGACTCATTCGTACGACTGAGCCATGCTAATGGACCAGTCGTGCGACTGAGAGATGCGATTGGGACATTCGTAAGACTGAACCACAAGAATGGTCCAGTCGTACGATTGGACCATACGCATGGTCCAGTCGTACGATGGACCATACGCATGGTCCAGTCGTACGATTGGACCATACGCATGGTCCACTCGCACGTATGGGCCCACTCGCATCTAATATGGGCCGAGGCCTATATATACCAGTTTTAATGTGTAGAAGGTTAAGGGTTGAGATAGGAGTCTGCCCGGAGCCTAGGGCTGCCGGATGAGAGGGGAGATCATGCTCGATCTTCCCCTTGCCAAGAGTCTTGATTCTTATGTTGTAACGAACTTGTTATCGTTAGGTTTTATCAATGAAACCATTCAATTATAGTTCGTGTTATTGTTTGACTTTTGGTTTGTGCTGTTGTTTATCCTTCTGTCAAGAACATGCTCGGATGTTTATCGATCCGGCGAAAAACCGACTTAACAGCCTTAGCATGTGCTGTCCGGAGAGCTAAGAAGTTTGTCAAAAAGACCGGAAAAAATTTGATTGCAACTAAGGACACTACCTTCAGCTTTGATAAATCCAAGGTAACCTGCTTCAACTGCGGAGAGAAAGGGCACTTCAAAAGGGAGTGTGTGAAGGCAAAGAAGACTGGCAATGGGAATCCTTTCTCCTCCTTCAATCATTAGGAGAAACCCACTAGCAGTCTTACTTCATCAAGCAAGGATCCTAAAGCCTTGACTGCTCATGATGATGAAGGACAGGACTAGAGCTTTCGGCTTGTCTTATCGGGAGAATCTAATATAGCTATTGTGGAGGATATAGATGATGACTCAGCTAGTGAAAGAGATATTGCAGTCGAACTCACGATTCCAAACTCAGAGGAAACTGCAGCAGTGGTCAACTACCTCCCTGAAGAAGGGAAAACAACGATAACGTCAGAATCACCAGCTCCAGAAACATCAGATTCTGCATTGATGGTTGATTCTTTAGAACCCGCTTAGGTAAGTACTACTGACCAACTTTTTCATAATCATGCTTATTCTGATTGCAATAAATTTAGGGAAAGCATTGATTTAAAATTTGCTAGGTTATTAGATCATAATGATAACTTAGTAAAGGACTTGGAACTATGCACTGAAGCTAACAGAGTGTTAAAACAAAATGAGCATAGTTACAAAGAAAAGATAGACCTTTTGAATAAACAACTTAGGGAAACAGAGTTGTAGCTTTTAACCAAGCTAATGACGTTAGGTACTATCTAAACTCCCTAGAGGACACTAAGAAAAAAAAGCAGTTGAAGTAGAATTTAATTCCTTAAAGTAAAAACTGCACAATTGGACAAGTTCATCTCATATTGTCCAAAACATAATGAGAGAGAGAACAACAGGGAGGGATTGGGTTATAAAGTGGTTCCACCACCACATGAGATCTTGATGAACACAAAATATAAACTAATCAATGACAATCCAATCAAGGATCATGTGGTGTCTGCTCCTCTTGTAAGTGATCCAGATTCCACATGTTCATCAAATGAATCTGGTACTAAACAAAAGGAGGCCACTTCAAAGGCAAAAGGTAAAATGCCTTGTGTTAATGTGGACCAAGAGTTTGAAAAGGTTATATAAGGTCTGGTTCAACAACTGTCAAATCTGAACCTAAAAGGACGAGTAATGTTAACCAATCACGTGCATCATGTCAAAGTCCATAAAATAGAAAAAAAAGATGTTAAAAATGTTAAAGAAATTAACTTTGTTAAACCAAACAAAACATCTAAACAATCAGAATCAAAACCCCAACAAAGTCGAAAGCAAATCTTGCTACAGTTGCGAAGAGTATGGACACATTGCGTCTCCTTGTCCTTACTATCAGGCACCGAGGAGGAAAGTTGAACTCCCTGAACAAAAACCTAGCTCTTTTAAGAGGAACTCAGTGACACCACCTAAAACAGATAGTGAACCTAAAGTTCAACACATTAGCCAATCCTTATTTATCACAAACAAGCCTTACACAAAGCTGGCTTATGGAAGAGAAATTAACTTCATTGTTTGATAATGAGAATAAGAAGACATCTGAGCTTCCCTCATCCTTGAACGGTCAATGGTTACATTTATGATGTGTGATGCCTCTAGGAAACCCAAGCTAGTGAAGGCTTGGGTCCCTAACCTGAACTAATGTTTTAAAATTGAATGTGTAGGGTGTTCGATATAGTGCTGAAACTAACAGGTGGATTATAGACAACGGACCATCCAGGCACATGACAGGGAACATCGATCTCTTATCAAACATCAAACAGATAAAAGGAGGTCATGTTTTGTTTGCTGGAAACAAAGCTGGGTACATCACAGCTCAAGGGGAAGTAGGTAATCAGAAAGTGAAGTTTGACAGGTAACTACCTTCAACAACTTCAGAATAACTTGCTTTCTATTTCTCAAATTTTTGATAAAGACTTTAAGGTAGTATTTGACAATAAGAAGTGTTATGTCCTAGAAAAGGACTATGTCATCCCAGAGGATCAAGTATTAATGTCTACCTCAAGATATGAGGACCTTTATGTCTTGGATCTATCAAAGGCCTCGACAACAGATCATGAAGTTTAGTGCTTCTTGTTAAAAGCTACTGAGAAGGAATCCATCTCCTAGCATAGGAGAATGGGACACATTAATCTACGGAAGATGAATCACTTGATCAAGAATGATCTAGTGAGAGGAGTTAACGTCAAAAACTTCCAACTTTCGGATTTCTGTGTTGCATGCAAGAAGGGCAAACAGACGAAGAAGTCTCATAAGGAAAAGAAAGTTTAATCTATTGAACTTCTTCTTGAATTTTCTTCACATGAATCTGTTTGGTCCAGTCAGTATAAGAAGCATCACAGGCGACTTGTACTGCTATGTAGTTACCGATTACTACTACGATTCACTTGGGTGATGTTTCTAAAATCCAAATCAGAAACATTTGAGTCATTCAAGGAGTTAGTAACTACTCTAGAGTCCCTATACAAGTTGAAGGTATGTCAAGTGCGCTCAGGCAACGGACCGAGTTCAAGAATCATGGATGGAGGCTTACTACTAGGAAAAGGGAATTGTACATCAGTTCATTTCTGCCTACACTCCTCAGATGAACGGCGTTACTGAAAGGAAGAATCGCAGCTTGATAGAGACAGCACAGACTATGCTAGCAGACTTAAAACTCCCTATCCAATTCTGGAATGAAGCAGTTGCAAATCCGTGTTAGACGCTAAATCGGGTTCTGGTAGTAAAATGCCATGGAAAGACGTGTTACGAGCTACTACAATGACGTAAACATAATCTAGAGTATCTCGCGCCGTTTGGTGCTCCATGCACCCTACTAAAGAAGACTTAGGAGGGAAAATTCAGCGAGGAGGCTGATGAAGGTATCTTTCTACGATACAACATACCGAAGAAGAGGGTTTACAACAACTCTACGGGTCAGGTAGAAGTGTGGTGTAATGTTGATGTTCAGAGAGACACCACACCACCTGCTGGAAAAGGACTCGCCTTCTTTTTCGACTATTATGGATTCTTCAAGTCCTTCAACATACCACTATCCACTTCTGATGATGATTAGCAACAAGATGATGTATGATGTTCTAAACACACCATCTGAGGAATCTACATCATCTGACATACAAGGTGATTCATCTACCAACTCAGGGGGAGCACTTCAAGATAATGACTCTTCCTCTGATGAAGAAGCTGTGGAGACTGATCAGAATAACCAGGAGCAACAGGTTCCCCCTACCGATAGTCCATAAGCATCTGACATTGATGCCTCTGCGTCTTCGAAACCTCAGACTCCTACTACCTCAGATACTAAACCGAATGTTCATAATCTTGACTTTGAGGTAGATTTTTCCAACCACTCTTGGTTCACGACTAAATGTTTATCATCCTTTGGAAAATGTCATTGGAGATATGAGATCAGGAGTTCAGACCAGAAATCAGTTGTATTCACCTGATTATGCCTCGCTGATGCAAATGGGCAATCTTCATGATGGTGCATATCATTGCTATGTGTCTCAGTTCAAGCCAAAGTATGTTAGTGAAGCCCTAAATGATGAGGCATGGGTGAGTGCCATGCAAGAAGAACTTCTTCAGTTCAAGAAGTTAGGTGTATGGACTCTAGTGGGTAGACCTAAAGGTGCTAAGGTCATTGGCACAAATGGGTCTTGAAATGCAAGAAAGATGATCAAGGTGTGATCAACAGAAACAAGGCTAGACTTGTTGTCCAAGGATTTCGACAAGTCGAGTGCATTGAATACAATGAAGTGTTTGCACCCATGGCAAGAATGGAAGCAATCCGTATCTTCCTTACCCATGCATCGTATATGAAGATTAAAGTTTATCAACTTGATGTGAAGAGTGCATTCCTTCATGGTGAAATCAGAGAGATAGTGTACGTCAGTCAACCGAGGGATTTGAGGATCCATATCATCGGGATAGAGTTTACAAACTTGACAAGGCACTATATGGGCTTCATCAAGCTCCTAGAGCCTGGTATGAGAAACTCTCGACTCACCTTGTGAAACACACTTTTCACGGAGGTGTCATTGATTGTACAGTGCTCATAAAAGAAAAGGATGGAGATTTACTGCTTGTCCAAATCTATGTGGATGGCATAATCTTCGGACCAAAGAACGAAGATCTATGTAAAGAGTTTGAAGCAGTAATGAAGGCTGAGTTTGAGATGAGTGTCATGGGAGAGATGAAATTTTTTCTCGGCTTACAGGTGGATCAGACACTAAAAGGGATTTTCCTACATCAGACCAAGTATGTAGGAGATATTCTTAGTCAGTTTGACACGGAGAATGCTTCCGCAGCTCGGACTCCACTAGCTACAAACCATGATGTAGCACCCGACGAGAATGGTGATCTGGTCGATGCCACCATGTACCGAGGTATGATTGGATCTCTTATGTACCTCACTGCCTCACGACCTGATATCATGTACGTGACATGTTTATGTTCAAGATATGAGGCAAACCTAAAAGTTAAGCATCTGATAGGGGTCAAAAGGATTTTTCGTTATCTGAAGGGTACTCCAACACTGGGGTTGTGGTATCCTCATGACGATGACTTTGAGCTAATAGCGTATAGTGACTCGGATTACGATCGCTGCAAGATGAACTACAAGTCTACATCAGCGGGATGTCAATTCTTTGGAGTAGATTAGTGACCTGGCAGTGTAAGAAGCAGACCTCGGTTGCTTTGTCAACCTGTGAAGACAAATACTTTGCTGTTGCAAGCTGCTCTTCACAAATCATATGGATTCAACAGCAAATGCGGGACTACGGTTTGAAATTCTCTTCTACTCCTTTTTTTGTTGATAACTCTACTGCGATTGCAGTAACTAAGAATCCGGTCCAACATCCTAAGACCAAACATATCAACAAAAAAGATGACATTATACGTGATTGCTTTGAAAAGAACCTAATCGATGTGATTAAAATAGATACTGATTTTCAACGCGCTAACCTCTATACAAAGGCTTTTGACAAAGCATGTTTTTTATATCTATTAGAGGTTAACGGCGTGTAGTCCGATGCTTATTATCCGTTTTTCTTTCAATTTTATTTTTTTATTTGTTTAAGTAGCTTAATTAAATGAATGTTATTCCATCGCCTATTAAAATCCTAAAACGCGTAAATCGGTTACTGTTTTTGAATTTTAGGGGGGAATAGGTCAGTTAGTAACATTAACAAAAAAAGGAGGGAGGAGGAAAAGCTTGCTCATAGAAAGTAGATCGTATATGTGATACCGATTCAATGACTTTGGAAAATGATAATACACAGGTATAAATCACTTGGGACTTTAAAATTTTAGATAAAAGAAGATGGGAAGTTCAGAGTATAAGTCTGTGAAGTCTGGGCAATATAAAAGGAAAAATGATAGTAAAACTAGCTACTACTAAGGTAACAAAGAAAGTAGACCTAGAGATTGTTAGACCACAGATGATATGTCAGTAGATTCAAACAAAAGATGATTAGACCTTGTTAGTGATCTCAAGAACAAACTAAGTTGTTCAACAAGCTGTGGGTTAACATCTTATCCCTGGTTAACACAATCAACAAAATTCCAATAAGGGGTGATGAGTAGAATAAGCGCCACAAATGTGAGCGTGAGACCAAAATATGAGCAAAAGCAATCAAACTAATAACTCATGTTGTTGGTGAGAACTGTGCAAAAAGATTAAAATTGCTCAAACAAGAAGATAGGTTATGTGCCTCTCTGCTGTGCGGTGGCACTGACCTGAGGATAAGCATAACGTATATATTCTAGACTTCATTTTTGTTTGCCGCCTCTATGTTGTGAGGTGGAACTGACCTGAGGCTTGGCTTCTCTCTGAAATTTATAAAAATAGTTTCTTCTTGAAAACTACCCTGTGACCGCTCAAAAATCTCCTGAGGAATGTTGGTTACCATATAAGTGTGGGATCCACAAATGATTGTTAAAATAATCAAAACTTAAACTATCACCAATGTGTGTCAAAAGTTTGTGTATGGATTTAGGAGGACCAGAATACTGACAATCATTGTAGCTACAATTCTTGAGTTCAAATCAATGTGGGGATCTAATAGTACTAGTATGATTTCCTAAAATTGATAACAACTCTAGATGAAAAACAAGAATTGAGCATCAAAGGGTGTTGATAATATGTCCTAAATGATTTGACTTGCCTGTATGATTCCAATTGAATTTGTCCAGTTATGGTCAAAATAATTGAAGGTGCCTATTTCGGAACTGATTCCATTAGATTTTTGTCTTAGGATTTACACCTCACACAAAACGTCAAAAACAAGTTTTAGTTTTGTATTTCAGTTTAACTCTTTCAATTTGTCTAAATTTAGTCAAATTCAGTTTATTTGATATCGGACTATGTCATGGAATTCATTAGGGGAGTTAATCATCTAAAAGGGTCATTGTTGGACCAAAAGAACCAATGAGCCAGATCAGAAATACCTTTAAGTCCCACAAGACATCACAACAACTGCTGAGGACTTGATCAGCTGTTTAACAAAGTTTGAAGATCAACAGCTGAACACTAAAGTACTGAATGAAGACTAAAGTACTGAATACTTCAACAGCTGAAGACCAAAGTCTGAAGATCAACAGCTGAAGACTAAAGTACTGAAGACTTCAACAGCTGAAGACCAAAGTCTGAAGATCAACAGCTGAAGACTAAAGTACTGAAGACTTCAACAGCTGAAGACCAATGTCTGAAGATCAACAGCTAAAGACTAAAGTACTGAAGACTTCAACAGCTGAAGACCAAAGTCTGAAGATCAACAGCTGAAGACTAAAGTACTGTAGACTTCAACAGCTGAAGACCAAAGTCTGAAGATCAACAGTAGAAGACTAAAGTGCTGAAGATCAACAGCTGAAGTACAAAGACTGAAGACAAAATCTGAAGACATGAGCTGATGACAACAACTGAAGTTCAAGAAGTCCAAGTACTGAAGCCTTTAGAGTTTGTCACAACAGCTGAAGCAGCATTCTTCAGTTGTTGTGATGGTTTCCTTTTAGTAGTTTTCTTTTCTATTTCAGTACTTATAAAACGACTGAAGAGCATGTCCTTCAGTCGTTGTTTCAGTTGTTTCTTTTCACTAGTTGTAGTGATAGTTAACACTTGGTATTTTTTGTAAGAAAATGTCAGCTATTTGAAATCTTCAGTAGTTGCGTTAACTTTCAGTAGTTAAATAACAGTTAGATGTCATCACTATCAAGTGACATCAAATGACTTCAGCTTCCCTTATAAAAGGAAAGATGACCTAATTGTAACGATGTGCGTGAAGCCAGCCGAAGCGTGTATTGAATGAATATAATCCTTTTGGCAGAAATTCTCTCTCTATAACAAACACTGTTTCATTGATAAATTTCGTGCGTTCTTGTTTAAATTTGTTAATTCGTGGTCTCATTCCGCTGCAAATCCAATCTAATTGATCAAACTAGATGCTGAGATCCTAACAAATGCTATCAGAGTAGGTTAATTATTGATCGATTTAACAATTGATCATTGAAACTGTTCTTTTGCTATGTACGTTTGATCGAATTAGCAAATTTGCAAGAATCGGTTATAGAGATTGAGTTTCTGTTGCTTCTGGCCATTTTGTTTGAGGTTCTAAGTGGTTTTGAGCTAGATTTACTTTCTTTACCTTGAATTTGTCTGAATTCCGAATATGACTACTCCTTCTAATGACCCTCACAATACTGGTTGCTCAACCAAGCCTCTGATGCTCGTTAGGACTGAGTATAACATATGGCAACAAAGAATGCTCCATCACCTGTCTGTTAACAGTTCAGGTTGTTAGGCATCTGTGGTACATGGTCCACATAAGCCAATGGTTAACAATCCGGAAACCAACCAAATAATTCCGAAGAAGAAGGAGCAATACTCTGATGAGGATCGAAAACTATTTGAGATTGATGCTAAAGCTCATGGAATTCTGGCCATGGCACTACCTAATGAAATCTATTCTGGGCTTATGCATCATGAAACCGCTCATGACCTCTGGAAGGCACTGAAAGAACAATTTGGTGGTACTGATGAGGTCATAGCAAACAATAGGGAAATACTTGCCCAACAATATGAGACATTTGCTCATAGGAAGGGTGAGACTCTAACTCAACAGTTTGAGCGTTTTTCATGTTTGATCTCTGAGCTGAAAATTGTCAAACATGAATACACTAATAGTTAGATGAACCACAGATTCCTCAGATCACTGCCTGAGAGATGGGACACATATACAATTGTCCTATGCTCTAATGTAAATCTGGATAGCCTATCTCTCACCCAACTTCATGGGAAACTGCTTACATTTGAAAGAGAGATAGAGCAGAAAAGGAAACTGGCATCATCAGGAAAGCTCACTGAAGACTTTGTACCAGGGAACAATGCCTTGGTCGGTCATGAGTCAGAATATGCTGCATGAGAAAGTAATTATGATGTGCATATAGATTTCTCTTCAAACAGTTCTAATCATACATTTGTGAGTGTTGATAGTCAGTCAGGCTGTAATAGTGACAATTTGTAGGAAATTCCCTGGACTCTCTGGCAAAACCAAAGTTGGTTTTGACAAGAGTAAGTTGAGGTGTCACAAATGCCACAGGCTTGGGCACTTTGCAAGAGAGTGTAGATCATCTGGATCTAACTCCTCTGCACCCTTTGTGACTTTTCCAAGTAATATTCAACAAAACAGAGGGCAACATCCTGCTAGTTCTGGTCATCAATCACAACCTCTATCTCCTGCATATTTTGTCCCTTAGGGTCCAATGCCATATCAATATCCCTGCTATTACATGCCACAAACCAGTCAAGTTCAAGTACCCATTGCTCAACAACCACCTGCTCTTCCTGAGCCTCAATCTTCCCAATCTCATCAACAATCTCAACCTCAACAACACAGCTTTTTCACCCGAGGAGTTGTTGACTGGAGCAGTTTACCAGATGATATGTCTGGTCATGAACAACTGTTTTCTGGTGCGGGTCAACATGCTGGTGACAATCCTTTTGGAAACCTTGCTCTTATGGCCCTGGAGTCTGCTGATACCTCATCCTCTAATGCCTCCACACCACAGGTATCACAGGTATCCTCTGAGGCCAAAGCCAAGCTATGTTCTGAAACATGCATAGCCGCATTTGCATCTATTAGAGAAGCAACTGTAGCTTTAATTAACAAGAACATTGAGCAAGAACAAATAATATCCAAAAGAAAAGCTGAATTTAACTCTGTGCTTAATGATAAGAATGCTGAGATATACAAACTTAAATGCCAAATCACTGATGATAAGGCTAGGGTAGAGGTACTTCTAGAGAAGTACAGAGACCTCAAAGAAACACTTGCAGCTACCCAGGTAGAGTGTGATCGATGGGTACATTCTGCAAGGGTTTTGAAATGCTTCTTAGTAAGCAATCTGCTTCCAATGTGAAGTTTGGCATTGGTTATAATCACACTGCTCCTCCTACAGACTTTACTCCCAGAGCAGAGGTAGAATCTGATGGTGAAAGCAATAACCAATCATTTTCATCATGTGATCTACTATCTGATACAACACCATCAGAAGTAGAAGTCAGCATTAATTCCTCTCAGAAACTATCAGCTGATGTTGATGGTTCAAATGCTGACACTCACATGATCACAAAGTTGATCACTCCAGGTGATATTTCACAAAGTACTGAAAGTACTAAAAAGAATGTCATAACACCTGGAGAACAAGCCCAAACTACTACATGTACTAAAGGAAAGAAAAATGCTAGTAGAAAGGGTGGGAAAACTACTGAAGAAGATATCAAGAAAGCAGGTACTAAAGCAAAGAAAACTGCTAGTATTGATAGCAAACTGCTGAAGAACAAGTCTTCAGTAGTTTCATCCTCTTCAGCAGATGATCAACTTAAGATGAAGAAAAAGCCATATGAAATATATGGGTTATTCAATTATCTTACTGATGATTGCTAGTATAAAAAGGGCTCCAAACTCAAACATAATGAAAACATTAAAGAGAAAATGGATAAAATGAAAACTGAGTTTGAAATCAAATTTGTATGAGCAACATCAAAACCTGTAACCCCAAAATCCAAAAAGAAATCCAAAAAGAAAGGGGATAAACAGGAAACAGCTGAGATTGCTCAAAGAGAGATGGTACAACACAGGAACTCATCAAACTCAAGCACTAATGTGTCTGATGAGCTGAAGGCTTTATCACAAAATCAGACACAACTTGTTATGATGGTTCAACATCTATTGGGGAGAGTCAACCAATTAGATGCTCCTGTGTTGAAACCACAGAGAAGAAATTCCATGCCAAAGGAATCTTCTTCTTCACCATCTCCATCCCCTCAGGCTGTTCTTCATAGCAAGTCTGTTAGTTTACCATCTGTTGATGTGAATAGACCCAAAACCAAAAGGTTTGGGTCTCAAAAACTAACTAATTGCTTATGATTGCAGGGTTCTTCAACATGCCAAAGTAGCATCTGGTATGTAGACAGTGGGGGATCTATGCATATGACAGGGAACAGCTCTCTTCTTCATGACTACTCTCAAGGAAAGAAGGGGTTTGTTTCTTTTGGCAATGATGCTAAGGGTTACATCATTGGAAAAGGCTTTGTCTCCAATGGAGATATAAAGTTTGATGATGTTAATCATGTGGAAAATCTCAAGTACAATCTCTTGAGTGTCAGTCAAATGTGTGATAAAGGCCATGTTGCTCTTCTCACCAGTCAGAACTGCAGGATTCTGTCATCCAAAGTTCTGAATTTGATTGATAAGGTGTTGGATGATCACACTCTCCTGAGGGCCAACAGGACAGGAAGAGTGTATGCCTTAGATCTTTCCAAGAAAATAGATCTCAAAGGCCATCCTTGCCTATTTTCCAAGGCTTCTCCTCAAGAATCTATTCTATGTCATAGAAGGCTGGGTCATGTGAATCTTAAAAACTTGAATCAGCTGATACATCATGGTTTAGTAAGGGGATTGCCTATGAAGGAGTTCAGATGTGAAGACAACGGCACTGCTTGTTTGAAAGGAAAATAACACAAAGTCTCATTCCCTCCTATTGAAGAACCTAAGTCCATTGCCTGCTTGCAATTACTACACATGGATATCTTTGGTCTTGTGAGAGTAATGAGTATGGCAAAGAAGAAATACTGTCTGGTAATTGTGGATGATACTCCAGATTTGTATGGACTTTCTTCTTGCATTCAAAGGATGAGGATTCTCAGACGATTATAAACATTGTGTTGTATGTTGAGAAGCAGTATTCCCTATCTGTCAAGTGTATCAGAAGTGATAATGGAACAGATTCAGAAACCATACACTTGATGATTTTTATCTCTCAAAGGGAATCAAGAGACAGTTTAGCATCCCAAGGACTCCAGAACAAAATGGAGTAGTAGAGAGAAAGAACAGGACCCTAATTGAAGCTGCAAGGTCCATGTTGGCTGACTCTAGTTTGCCACTGACCTTTTGGGCTGAAGCTGTTAACACAGCTTGCTATGTGCAAAATAGAGCCTTGGTAAATCAGAGGTTGATGAAGACTCCATATGAAGTTCTACATCATTTGGCTCCTCTAATTTCATTTTTCAGAGCCTTTGGGTGTCCTTGTTCATTCTCAACACAAAGGATCAACTCCACAAATTTGATCCTAAGGTGGATACAGGGTATTTTGTTGGTTATTCATCTACTTGCAAGGCATACAGAGTCTTCAACTGCAGAACAAAGATAGTTGAAGAGACTCTGCATGTGAGGTTTAATGAATCTCCAAAGGACAAGATTCCACAAAACCCTGTGGAGTTATTTGATTTGGACATACTGCAATATGTTCCTTATCAGGCTTCAGCTATTGCTCCTGTCAACAGTTCTTAACCTGGTAGTATTGATGATGATGATAATATCAATACTCACCTATTCAAGTTTAGTGATCAACTGCCTGAGTCCACTAAACTTGATGTTCCTGTAGCTTCAGCAGTTCCATCCACAACAATGCTGATGAGATCTTTGATTCCTCTACATCTTTTGATTTGCCATCTCATTCTTGGTTTCAAGAGTTGCATCACCATCTGCTGCTGCTGAAGGTCCTACAAACACGTGCACAGATCTCATTGTTTATCAAGAGCTGAAGAATCACCCAATGTCTCAAATCATTGGTGATATCAATGCTGGAGTTTCAACAAGAAGTCAATTGTCCAATTTCTGCTTCTATGCTCTCTTCATTAGTCACAAGAGCCAAAGAACTATCACATTGCTTTAAGGGACAATGGATGGGTTGAAGCCATGCAGCTTGAGCTACTTCAGCTCAACAAGTAGCAAGTGTGGGAACTGGTTCCTCTACCCCCAGGTAAGTGTGCAATACGCACTAAATGGGTGTTTAGGAATAAAACAGATGAAAATGGGCTTATTGTTAAGAACAAGGCCAGACTTGTTGTTCAGGGGTTTGCACAGGAAGAAGGTATTGATTATAATGAAACCTTTGCTCCTGTAGCTAGATTGGAGGCAATTAGATTGTTCTTAGCCTATGCTGTATTCCACAATCTTAAAGTTTTTCAAATGGATGTTAAAAGTGCATTTTTATATGGTAAAATAAAAGAAGAGGTTTATGTGTGTCAACCACCAGGTTTTGAGGATAATAAACATCCAATTGGGTATACAAGCTTGATAAGGCTCTTTATGGGTTCAACAAGCTCCTAGAGCCTAGTATGAGACATTATCAATTTTCTTCTTCAAAATAATTTCACTAGAGGCTCCATAGATAAAACTTTGTTCATTAAGAAGGTGGATCAGCATAAGCTACTTGTTCAAATTTATGTTGATGATATTATTTTTGCATCCTTTGATCCCCAGTTGTGTGATAATTTTACCAATTTAATGCAAAAGAAGTTTGAAATGAGTGCAATGGGAGAATTACAGTTCTTTCTAGGATTGCAAATCAAACAAAAGGCTGATGGGACTTTCATTCATTAGTCTAAATATGCAAAAGATCTTTTGAATAAGTTTGATTTACAAAACTGTAAGCCCTATTCTACTCCCATGTGCCACACCACACAATTGGATGCAGATCAGAAAGGTAAAGCTGTTGATGAAACACTTTACAAATGTATGATTGGGTCCTTGATGTATTTAACAGCTTCTAGACCAGATATCATGTTTGCAACTTGTGTTTGTGCTAGATTTCAGGCTGCTCCTAAAGAGTCTCATTTGATTGTAGTCAAGAGGATCTTTAGATATCTGCAAGGCACACAATCTCTAGGTTTAAGGTATTCTAGTGGACACTTGCAAATTAGTTGCTTTTTCTGATAGTGACTATGCAGGGTGTAAGTTAACCAGAAAGTCAACTTCTGGTGGATGTCAATTCCTAGGCAACTGTTTGATTTCTTGGCAGAGTAAGAAACAAACATGTTGCTACATTCACTGCTGAAGTAGAGTACATTGCTGCTGCAAGTTGTACATCTCAGGTACTCTAGCTTCAGAACCAACTTTTGGATTATGGCATTACAGAGACTAAGACTCCATTATTAATGGACAGTGCTTCAGCTCTTTGCATTGTCAAGAATCTTGTCCAGCATTCTAGGACCAAACATATAGAGATCAGACACCATTTTATTCAGGATCGTTTTGAAAAAGGTCTGATTGATCCAAAGTTTGTGCCTAGTGCTGATGAGCTTACAGACATTTTTACTAAGCCTTTGGATAATTCAACTTTCCAAAACCTAGTGTTAAGGCTTGGTATGCTGCAGCTAGAATAAGTGCCAACTACTGATGATCTCAGTAAATAAGTACTCATGATCATTAGTAAACATGTCACAAATAAGTACTGATTCTGTTACAAACTACTAATGTAGTTATAACTACTGATGTTAGTAAAAACAGATAAGTGCTGATGTCCTATGAAACAACTGAAAATAGCCAAAAAGATTGATGAGTAAGTGTTGAGGACAGTATGAAACAGCTGAAAAGCTCAGAATTGATGAAAACTACTCATGGGAATTTTCTCTTCAGTCATTTTACAAGTGTTGTTTCATCTTAAACAACTGAAGTAAAACCAATGTCTTCAGTAGTTTGATGACTAACACCAAGTCTTCAGTCGTTTACAACAACTGATGATAAAACCATGTCTTCAGTAGTTTCACAACTACTGATGACTAACACCAAGTCCTCAGTTGTTTCCAACAACTGAAGCCAAAACCATGGTTTTCAGTAGTTTTATAACTGCTGATGCCTAAAACCAAGAATTCAGTTGTTTCAACCTCTGAAGGTTAATACCATGTCATTAGTCGTTTAAAACTACTGATGATTAAAACCAAACCCTTCAGTTGTTTTATAACCCTTACCCTATAAATAACCAATCCTACAGAGCTTCATTATCTCAAACCTAACGTTCAAAACCTCCGAACCTTCTCTCATATTCATGGTGACCATGCAACTTAAACCAAGACACAACTGTGTTGCCTACCTTACCAAATCACCCTTCTGGACGAAGTTTGATATTGCCATTGATCTAATGGTCCATTCTCCATACAAAACGGCCTTCCTTATCAATCCTACCATTTATGCTGAATCCCTAAATCAGTTCTGGACGAATGTCACCCTTACCACTAGGGAGAATGACACCGAGTCTCTCCAGTCGTTTGTCAACTACCGTAAGGTGGTCATCACTCCGGCAATCCTTCGCCAAACCCTACAACTGGATGATGCCACCTTCCCCGCTAGATATTCAAAGGTCACCACTGATCTATCCTTTGCCCAACATGGATACCAGGGTAACCTCAGCCCTTCTACCATCCTAAAGAAGCGTTTCGATGACGCAGAACGCCTTATTTTTCATATGCTGAGTGTCTGCCTAGCCCCTAAGACTTCTTCTTGGGATCAAATATCAACCAGGTGGCAGCAGGTATTCTTCTCTATCCTTGAGCAACAAAACTTAAATTTTTCTGCAATAATATTTCTTGAACTTAAGGATGGCCTCAAAACCTATTGCTAACCGATGGATATTATATCCACGGTTCATAATGGCCATTATAGAGAACCAGCTGAAAGCTGAGGGACTTGTTGGCCTTGGAGTCCCTGCCATGGCTATATTGCCTGAGGTATACTTCAGGCACAACTCAGACCAGTCACTCAAACAGGCTGCCAAGCTGCGAAAACCCACGCAGCTGGAACCCACAACCACCACCTCCAAATCCAAAGTCCCCACCAAACCCAAACACAAGAATCCCAAAACGGCTACTCAGGGAAATGAGTCCCCTGAGGATGTCCCTGCAACACAAACGCAGGATATATCTACCGGCCATAATCCCCCACTAGATACAAGTACTCACCCAACCTCAACCACTCAGGCTTCCTCTCAACAGGAGCCTACAGCAACCACATTCGGGGCACCTATACATCTGGAACCTTCCTCATTTGAGGAGGTTGCCATTGAAACGCACCACTCTCCCCGGGTGCATACTACTTCTACACCATCTCCCACTACAACCGCCCCCCAAAGTCCTACCATAATAGTAACAAAAGTGCTGAGTCAGTTGCATTCCTCACCCCCTCCCCAGATACAAATCAAAACTAGGATAGCCTCAACAATCGAGGGGGAGGATCAAATGCTTCTGATAACCCACAGCACAGGGGTTACACTGTTCCATCTCCAAGTGTAGAAACGGAGATTAGAACAACTGGTGAGGCTGCCACTTCTCCTGCTTCCGCATATGATCGAGATGCAGTTGGTAACATCCATAAGACCTCACTAGAGGCAACTGCCAATGAAGGACACAGTCCTGGGGCAGGAAGTCCCCAGTACCAAGAACTAGGGGCACATGCTGCTACTGATCTACACTAAGAGCATGTACATCCTATTCTATCAGGAGGTTAGGTGATTCCATAAACACTGATGATGACCTGGGCTTCTTCTATGATGTTTTAGCCCAAATACCATCCTAGAGAATGAGGTAACCAGACTCAACGAGCTGATTGCCAAAATGTCTCAGGATCTAAGTCCATCTGCCCCAATCCACCAACAGATGGCACCTTCCTCTGAAGGTCTCTTATACAAAGAGCCACTCCAAAACACTCAGCCACCTGCCTCTACTTCTGGCACTATCTCTCAAGGACAGAACCCCCCTGAGCAAATAGCTTCTATCTTTCAAAATTCCTTACCTCTCATCACACCATATCACTGATACAGTAATTAAAACCCTTGATGAGAGGCTCCCTTGATAATCCAACCCTTGATAGAGGAAGTTATGAGCAAAAGGCTTTCTGACAATCAAACCCTTGCAACCAATGCAACCAAAAAGGGGGAGATTCAGTCTGTGAAAGCAAAACGAAAGAGGATTGAAGATGGGAAAGAGAAAGAAAAAGAGATAGAGGTGGAAAATGAGAAGGAGTTGGGTGTATAGACTGAGAAGGAGAAGGAGAAGGAAGCTGAAATGGAGAAAGTGACTTAAAGTACTAAAGACTTTCATGTCACATACAAGGAAAGGAAGAGTGGAAAGAAGGAGAAGGAGTTGGAGGAAATGGTGAAGGAGGCTGATACCCAACATAGCCGATCAATGATAACATCATTGATCAGCTGTTTAGGCAAGGTCATGACACTGAAAAACTTGACTCAGAAATTAGAAGATTGGAGATTGAAGAAATCCAAGCAAGATGGGCAAGTTACAGTGTGTTGGAAGGGAAAGGCTGGAAATCAAGATCAGGTTCATAGCTAAGTATCTTGGAAGATCATTGATTGAAATCAAGTCATGGTCCAGGAGAGAGCATCTTGGCAATAACCACCAAGATCTGTTCGTCTGAAGTATATACCAAAGGGCTGGTCATTGAAGCCTTGAATGAAGCTGGTGCTGGGAGCAGGACTGACTGGTCAAACAATCTAAAGCCTCACTTACATCCAAAATGCTAGAACAGCCTGTCAAAATTCCCACACCAAAACCACCACAACCACAACCCAGTAAACCAATTCCCTTACCCACAAAACCAATAGCCGATGATGTACCCCAGAAGAGGAAGAGAAGGGTACTGAGGCTAGAAGAGGAAGAAGAAGATAATGATGAAGATGAAGACAGGCTGCCAATCTCAGCTGTTATACAGTTGCCTAAGGCCATAAGTCACCCTCCAACAATTACTCCTGAATCTCAAAGGAAAATTGTGAAAGTGAAGTTAGAAGAAGAAGAGCTTCACAAACAACATGATGAGGAACTGTTGAGAAGAGTCGACAAAGCATACGTTGCCACATCTTCAATCATCAATATGAAGAAACATGCTCAGAGACTACACTCTCAGAGATACCTTTCAATATCAGAAAGAGAGAGTGAGGATTTGGCCTGATCCCAGGGTGTCTCATAGGATTCAAAAGAAAAATATTCCACAAAGATACATTGGCCAAGTAAAGAAGATTGTAGATGAAGTGATCTCACTGGCCTTTGTAGTATCACCTTGGGAGATCCTAGATGACTTCAAGAAAGCCTATAAAGCTAAACTGACCCCACAAAAGATGCTGGAGAATAAAGTGGTGAAAAAGGGGTTAGTGTATAGGAGGCTTGAGGAAGTTAGAAAGAATGAGCTCGAGTTGTTCTTAGAGGGTATTCACCCAGATGAATTCGCATATAGAGTCATAACAACTGTGGAACTAAAAAATGGGAAGCAGGTCAAATACGTCTCTGAGTATTATGGGCCAGAGTCACTCTTTGAAGGAGAAGCAGAAGAGCTTACCATAGAGGAACAAGTAACCTTCCTTGAGGCCTATACAAGGGAGTCTTACAGACTCATAGTTGGGAAGTAGATCTCATGGATGGGGTAACAACTCTATGTCCACTTCCCCAAGACAGAGTTCCCATCCATCCTTTGCCAAACAGATCATTGAGACTTCTTCCCAGGCCTGTGCTTACAAGGGTCACTTCTAAGCTGATCTAGAAGACAAAAACACCAATCTTTTTGCCATAATAAGTGGGACATCTTCAATAAGCTTAAAGGTTTGGCTGCATTGGTTCAGGGGGAGTTTGTTGGACCAAAAGAACTAATGAGCCAGATCAGAAAAACCTTTTAGTCCCACAAGACATCACAACAACTGCTGAAGACTTGACCAGCTGTTTGACAAAGTTTGAAGATCAACAGCTGAAGACTAAAGTACTGAATGAAGACTAAAGTACTGAATACTTCACAGCTGAAGACCAAAGTCTGAAGATCAACAGCTGAAGACTAAAGTACTGAAGCCTTCAACAGCTTAAGACCAAAGTTTGAAGATCAACAGCCGAAGACTAAAGTACTGAAGACTTCAACAGCTGAAGACCAAAGTCTGAAGATCAACACCTGAAGACTAGAGTACTGAAGACTTCAACAGCTGAAGACCAAAGTCTGAAGATCAACAGCTGAAGACTAAAGTACTAAAGATCAACAGCTGAAGTACAAAGACTGAAGACAAAATCTGAAGACATCAGCTGATGACAACAACTGAAGTTCAAGAAGTCCAAGTACTGAAGCCTTCAGAGTTTGTCACAACAGCTGAAGAAGAATTCTCCAGTTGTTGTGATGGTTCCTTTCAGTAGTTTTCTTTTCTATTTCAGTACTTGTAAAAAGACTGAAGAGCATGTTCTTCAGTTGTTGTTTCAGTAGTTTCTTTTCAGTAGTTGTAGTCATAGTTAACACTTGGTATTTTTGTAAGAAGATGTCAGCTGTTTGACATCTTCACTAGTGGTGTTAACTTCCAGTAGTTAAATAACAGTTAGATTCACTGTCAAGTGACATCAACTGACATCAGCTTCCCTTATAAAAGGAAAGATGACCTAATTGTAATGATGTGCGTGAAGCTAGCCGAAGCGTGTATTGAATGAATATATTCCTTTTGGCAGAAATTCTCTCACTATAACAAACACTGTTTCATTGATAAATTTCATGTGTTCTTGTTTAAATTTGTTAATTCGTGATCTCATTCCGCTGCAAATCCAATCTAATTGATCAAACTAGATGCTGAGATCCTAACAGTCATGTCTGAGGTGACCACACATGTTTTCAAAGGTAATATCAGTCACGTCTGAGGTGACAAATTGCTTAAAAGGATCACGTTTTAGGTGGTCAAAAGTTTTTCAAGTTAAAATGATCATGTCTGAGATGATCAAATGCTCATAAAGTTTAATGAAAAGTTAAAAGGGTTTTAAGTGAGAAAATGTCATAAATTCAAAATCATGAGTATGATCCAATCGCATGACTAAACCATGAGTACCAACCGTATGATTGGACCATACTCATGCACTAAACAGTCAAATGGCACATAGGTATGAACCATTCATCCAAATGGCTTATCAGAATAAGCCATTCGACTCAATGGAACTGTGCGAATAAGTCAGTTGCCCGACAGAAATCCAGTCGGCCAACTGAATGTGATCGACTGAGCCAATTGCATGACTGAGGTCCATTCACCCGAATAAACCGAACGAATAGGTCCAACCAGCCGATTGAAATCAGATTCAATATAAATAGGGCCACAATCGATCGCATTCAACTCATCACCCCCAATCGCCCTAAAATCGCACATCCTACCGTTACACTGCCAAATTTTCATTTGACCCAAATATCTTGCTTATTCTCATATTCTGACCTTCGTTACTGATTATACAGGTAAAATACGGTGTGAACTCGCCAAAACTCCGTCGATTAGACTTCAAAATCAAGAAATTGGCCCTAACAAGACCCGAGACCTTAAATTGACTAATAACCTAACTAAACCAAGTAAAATGTTGAAATAAAGGTTATTAGGTTATTAGTATAATGAATGCGAGTCTAAAGAACCATTACACGACGTCAAATTTCAAGAATTGGGTAAAAATCGAATCATAGTCGACTAAACAGTGGAACATGCGACTGGACACCAGGATGAACTGCAATCGCATGATGGAGCTGATCGAATGGCTCAATCAGCTGAATGGATCATACGGATAAGCTCAGTCAGCCGACTGAACCAATCGTAGGCTCAGTCAACCGATTGAACTCAGTCGCCTGCTCAGTCACCCGACTGAATCCAGTCGCATGCCAAGTCGACCGACTGAACACAGTCGCATGGTTCAATTGCACGAATGAACCAGAATGAATTCAACCAAGTTAATTAGAACTGATTTGTGTTGTGTGGTTAGCTAATGTCTATGTGTCTCGTGTTACAGATTGATAGCGGACAAATGGTCCATCAACCCCAAGCACAACATCTATGCACATCTAGATTCCACGACTCGGAATGGTGCCGAGTTTGCAGGGATCATCGCTTTCCTCAAGCGATCCAGGATCCACAAGGTGATATCTACACCATGCACTCCCTACACATCTATCCAGCAGGCCTTCTGGGAGGGAGCATCGGTTGACCGCTCTAGTGAGCCGTACAGCATCAGGAGTTTTATCTTTGGGATGGATATTGATATCACTAGTATGGACATTCAGCGAGTACTTGGGTTGGGTGATGATACAGACCACCCCACCAGACTTCACTCGCTGAAGGTGAGAGGGTGCTTCTTGAGGATGAAGTACGCTAGGGATATTAACGCAGGTGTGCTCAACAAGAGCAACCTGTGTCCCCAGTACAAGTAGTTGGGACACGTCATCCTCAAGTTCTTGGCTTCACGAAAGGGTGGGTTTGATGATCTTTCAGACCAGATTCAAAATGCCTACGTGGCACTGGTGCTGAACCACCCTTTGAGCTTTTCTAGCATGATTTTATCTTACTTGATAGAGAACTTGGAGGAAAAGGGCAAAAAGGGTTTGTACATGTACCCTAGGTTTTTACAGATGATCTTTGATGAGAAGCTGCCCACATTGCCCAAGGAGAGCCACGACGCTGTGTCGTTGGAGGTTATGGATGATACGACACTGGGACGTATGAAGGTTTACCGGGGAAATCAGGTCAAACCCCCGGTAAAGAGACTCATTGGGCATCTGGCCAAGGTGGACTACGTGGCGTCGGGGAGGCGTAAATGGCGCCACGTAGACAGTGACTCGGATGACGAACAGCTGGAGCTCCCTGAAGATGACTCCAACGACGACGACAGTGGTAATGATGGAGATGTAGGGCCTACTCAACTGAGGGCTCCCACTACTGATATAGCATCTCCAACATCCACCCAAGGTGGAACAGAGGCTGCAGGGTTCCATTAGGACTTTCGTGTTGAGGAGGAGGAGGAAACAGATGAGGAGCCTTTGACTCGAACTGTAGGGAGTAGGGTGCTTGCCACTGACCAAGGTATTTGGGAGGTTGGAGGACGCCCTGGCGAGTCTGGGGAGGCTGACACTCATCCTACTTATGCTCCCGATCAGCCCAGCAGTGTTCCAGGGGGAGCATCCACTTCGAGGGGATCTAGGAAGAAAAGGATGGCTCAGCCCCACGGGTTGAAGAAGAAGAGGAGGAGGATGACCTTCATCACCACCACCACTGCTACCACCACTTCCACCACTCCACCTACTACTTCAACTCCACCACACCTTCATCTATACCACCCCAATCTTCACCATTCCACGACCACCTTCATCTATACCACCCCTAATTTACCACTGCCACCACCACCACCACTAGTCACCATGTAGGACCATTATCTTACCCCTCCTATCCACCTAGATCCTCTCTACCTCCTAGTGGGGTAGACGAACAACTCTCGGCATTTACCCTATGGTGCTGAAGCTGTTAGCAGCTGATGACGAGAAGACTGCCCAGATTTGTCAGCTAGTAGATCTTACTGCTGCATAATCTTAGCAGATATCTCAGCAGGCTCAGCTAATTAAGCAGCACGCACAATAGATTGCTGCATAGAGCTCAGAGATGTCCTAATTCCAGGAGCAACATGTTCACTCAGCCAAAAGGATAAAGGAGTTGGAGACTACCAACAAGACCATCATGCTGAGGCTCAAAGGATCAAAAGAGGAGCCAGTAAAGATCAGAGAGGGAGATGGAGATGATGATGATGATGATGATGATGATAGTGATGATGATGATGATGACGGTGATGATCCAGGGGACGATACTGATGCTGGTGATGATATGATGACGATGATGATGATGATGATGGAGATGATGATCCTTTTGCTGCGGGTGCCACATCTGTAAGTGAAACGAGGAGCAATAGAGCTCAGGACCAAGGTGCCTCCATTTCAGCCCCGTCAGTAAAGGAGCACATGATACAAGACAATTAGCTTAGTTTTATGTTATTCAAATCATATGTATTTGAATCTTGTATCAAATTAATGTAATTAATGTTTATATTTATTGTTGATGTTTACTGCATTGATTATTGACTAATGGTTAATGTTTACATATTTAAAATCAAGCAGATCCAAATTATCAAAGAGATGAAGATGATGTTGCTCCCCTCCAACGGATCAAGACTTAGCTCATGATGATTCTTGATGTACAGGGTATAGTAAGGAGATTAGTGAATTACACTCCTGAAGAAGGAGAGATAATTCATGATCTCACAGACAAGCAACTTGCTGAAATATTCTGACTCGATCTAGATGAGATCGTGAAAGATGCTCCAACAGTCCATGTGGAAAGTGACGACGAGCTCAACGATGTTGATGAGATTGAGATCCAAGATGTCACGGACCAACACTATCCAGAGTACACTAACATTGAGGGTAATGTCGTTCCCAATCTGGGAGACAACCTTGATAGTGAAACTTTTGAGACTCTGGATAGAATGGAAGAGGGGTCTGACGAGAAAGAAGATACAGCCCAAGCCTCGGAAGCTAAAGTCCATATCAGAACAGCTGAGTGGGTTGCATGCTATGAAGAAATAAGAGCCCAACGCAGTGCTTCAACGTCAACTATCTACACCAAGCTGTACGAAGTGAAGAAACATCACAAGGTGTCGGGAAAAATCATAGCATGGGCATATTTTAAAGATCTCAATGTTTATGTAGTTAAACGTGAGAAAGGGATTGAGTACTTCAGGTTCCCACATGACCTGAAGACTCTTCCTAGATTTGAGCCAAACCAGTTAGCAAAGTTAAAATTGATATACGCTGACCCACGCAAAATATCAAGCTGGTTTGAAACTGCTCTAAAAAGAGAGTACCACACCAGATGGGTCAACTTCAAATCTCAACAGCCAATGAGGTATATCAGACGATCTGAGGTTGATTCCATTACTGGAAAACTGAAAATAGCGCTGAAATGGAGTCCTTCACGCACAATGTCAAAGATCCTTCTATAGGAAATGCCACAGGACTTCACTCCACACTTCAAATGGTGGTACTATGATTCGAGGACAGGAGAGGCAGTCATAGTTTTGAATAAGAATGGTGTAATGGAAACCATAAGGGTGTTTGACCCAATGTGGCTTACAAACTTGTCTGCAGATGATGTTTATACATTATACAAGTGGCCATTATTCTATGACTCTCAAGATATTGTACAAGCTCTATAATTTCAAAACGTTATAAGACTCTGTTTTGCTTTTGAGATACATGCGGAGTCACTAGAGAAGAGAAGTCCAAGAAGTTTGAGGAACTTATGAAGGATGTAAGACAATAGAGGAAACTAGGTCTAAGGGGAGTTTGTAGATACATGTGTCCCTAGTTTCTAAACTTAATGTAATATGCTCATATTGTCTTACACATATGTAATTGTACGATACTTAATGAAATACAATATGTAGTTGTGCTTATATAATGTTGAATATTTTGTTGTTTGGTATGTAATAACACTTGTTGACTTAACTATATAGGTTGTGGTTGTTTGAATAATATCTAATTCAATTCATGACTATGAAACATATTCAAACATAATGTGAAGTTCTCATGTGATTGGCCCATGCTAATGGACCACACGCATGAACAACTTCATGCTAATGAACCAATCGTACGAATGAACCAGGAGACTGGATCAGTTGCATGATTGAAACATGAGATTGACTCAGTCGCACGACTTAAAACTCAGTCGTGCGAATGGATCAACCGCATGACTCAATCGCACCACTGAAGCATGCAAATGGTCCAGTCGCACGATTAAGAAACCTTAACAAATAAATACCACCTAATTCGTGGAAAAGCGAAACAATTGAATCCACTTCGACTCCAGACGTAACCTAGCCGTCCAGAAGCCTATATGTTCGTACTCCAAGTTCATAGAACGTTGTAGATTGATTCCTAATCAATTCTTGACGTTAGTTTCAATACGTTATTGTTTCTACGTGCGCTCTCACTGATTGGATCGCCAATCAAATAGGATTCCGCACTATTTGGTTTGGTTTAACACGTTAATTAGTTGGTGTTTCATTCAAATAATAGATCCTAACAAGTGCTATCAGAGCTTTGTCTCTTGATTACATGTTGATTCAATAGTTTTGATACAAAAATTGTGTTTTGGCATAAAAACGCAATCTTTTTGTGTCTAATGGAGTCTTAGACATTTCCTGATCGAAAAGTTGAGTTTTTCCGGCATACGGCTATTAGGGTTTGATAAAATTCGAGTTTTTAAGGACAAATCAAGTTAAATCTACGAATTATCAAACTTCAGCAAGTTCAGTCACACGATTAGACCAATCGCACGACTGAGTTCATTCGCACTCTCCAACCGCACGATTGGACTCATTCGTACCTTCCGTATGACTGAGAACTTCATTCGAATTGTTCAATCGCATTTGTTCATTCGAGTGACTGACTCATCCGCATTTGTTCAGTCGCACAATTGAACCATCCGCATTGTTCAATCGCACAAATAAGTTCAATCACATACCTCCATTCGCATACATTAGCAGTTTGTTAAACAGTAAAGTTAAACCTAATGGAGGACCAGTTTTTAGCATACACAGCAAGTAGTGACACACGTATTCAGAATCTACTGTTGTTGGAGAACGAAGTGGGGATTCACAATAAACACTCAAAACTTATTACGTTAGACGACTACCCATAATGGAAGAAACGTTTCGAAATCTAATTAAATGGAGTAGATACAAATTTGTGGGAGGCCATCGAGTCGGGTTATAGCATGCCGGTAGGAGCTGACGGAGTCAAACTTACTCTAGGTGGCATGTCTGATGCTCAAAAGGTAAAACACAATGCTGAGAAGAAAGTCTATGCTTTTCTTACTCAGTCTATTCCAAAGGATATTTTCCATCAGTATTCGGAGTATACTCAAGCAAAATAACTTTGGATGCATTGGAAAAGAGTGATGACGGAAATGCCTCTCTGAAGGCCATCAAGGCAAAAGCCTTGAAGAAGGAGT
This sequence comes from Flaveria trinervia, assembly GCA_025506515.1. Lineage (NCBI taxonomy): Eukaryota > Viridiplantae > Streptophyta > Magnoliopsida > Asterales > Asteraceae > Flaveria > Flaveria trinervia. Next base: position 23,268,657 of record CM046458.1, read on the forward strand.
TTGACAACTTCTCTTCTATTGGAAAAGAAGGCCTTGATGATGTGATCGATAGATTCTACCATGATGAGTGAGATGCACACTCATGGATTGGTTACATCAATGGAGGATAAGGTATCCAACTTTGCTGATGGATTACCAGAAAAATGGGCTTCGTTTGTCTCAAATCTCAAAGAGAATGGAATGCTTTTGAAGTTAGATATAAATGACTTCATTCTGAAATTGAGAGAAGAAGAGCTTAGGATGAAGTATCGAGCCCAAAAGGCTAACTATGATGAGAATCCTGCACTCTACATTGCTACCCCTTCGGTCAAAACATCTGGAGCGCCACTGCAAATCGCCTTCATCTCAAGCGCAGCAGTTCCAGCACAACCGTCAACTTCAGGATCCAAAACATCAAGGTCGTCTAGCACCCAATATATGATGCCTGAAGCTAAAGCATCAAAGCTCAAAACCGACAGTTTTGGGAATGTGACTTTGGTGGTGGCCAGAGAACATATGGACCTCTTAGCTGTAGTGGTTCAATCCTATGATGGATTAGTTGCGGGAAAGATAGGAAACTGCCACCTGGCAGATGAAGATTATGAGCAGGTGGATGAGATGGAGTTAGAATGTATGGACATAATGTGGGCCCTGACAAGTGTTGTCCGACGTGCTAAAAAGTTTGTCAAAAAGACGGACAGAACTTGGTTGCCACAAAAGACACAACCTTTGGTTTCGACAAGTCAAAGGTTACATGTTTCAACTGCGGTGAGAAGGGACACTTCAAGAAGGAGTGTGTAAAGCCAAAGAACACAGGTAATGGCAATCCCTTCTCGTCCTTTAATCATCAGGACAAGGCCACATCTAGTAGCTCTAGCTCTTCCAGTAAGGACCCAAAAGCCTTAACTGCTAACGAGGATGAAGGACAGGACTGGAGCTTTCGGTTCGTGTCACCAAGAGAGTCCAATACAACTAATGTGAAGGATATTGATGACGATTCTGCAAGTGAGGGAGATATAGCAGTAGAGCTTGCGATGTCAAATTCTAAAGACACTACAAATGTGGTCAACCACCTGCCTGAAGAAGAAAAATATGCATCATCATCTGAATCACCAGAACCAGATACAACTGAATCTGCACTCATGGGTGATTCCTCTTCAACATCTTAGGTAAGTACTACTGACCAACTGTTTAATAATCATGCATGCTTAGAATGTAATAAATTCAGAGAAAGTATAGATTCAAAATTTTCTAGGTTATTAGATCATAATGATAGCTTAGTAAAGGATCTGGAACTGTGCACAGATGCAAATAGAGTGTTAAAACAAAACGAGCATAGTTACAAGGAAAAGACAGACCTATTGAATAAACAGCTTAGGGAAAGTGAGGTAGTTGTTTTTAACCAAGCAAATGACATTAGGTACTATCTAAACTCTCTAGAGGACACTAAGAAGCAAAAATCTGTTTTAGAACTAGAAGTCAACTCGTTAAAACAAAAACTGCATAGTTGGACAAGCTCATCACACATTGTCCAACACTTAGTGAGAGAGTGAAATAATAGGGAGGGACTGGGATACAAAGTGGTTACACAACCACCTGAGACCTTGATGAACACCAAAAGTAAACCAATTAACAATAACCCCATCAAGGATCACGTGGTGTCCACTCCTCTTGTTAATGATCCAGATTCCATAAGTAAATCAAGTGAATCAGACTCTAAAGAAAAGGAGTCCACTTCAAAGGCAATAGGAAAGATGCCTTGTGTTAACCTGGAAAAAGAATTTGAAAAGGTTAGTTTAAAGTCAGGGTCAAACAAAGTCAGACAAGAACCTAAAAGGACTATAAAACCTAATCAATGACGTGCATCATGTCACAGTCCAGGTAAACGAGAGATCAAAGTTGTAAAATCAGGTAAAGAAATTAAGTTTGTAAAACCCTACCATACATCTATCAAAGAAGTGTCTCAATCTAAACATAATAAGGTTGACCGTGTGACATCTACATCTCCACCAAAACATATAAACTGTAAAGTTGAAAGCAAATTCTACTATAATTGTGGTGAGTATGGTCACATAGCGTCTCATTGTCCTTATTAGCAGACATCAGGAGGAAAGTTGAACTTTCTGCATCTACCTCTAGATCTTTTAAGAGGAACTTAGTGATGCCTCCTAAAAGGGATAGTGAACCCAAAGTTCAGCCCATCAGCCAGTCGTCTGTTTATTACAAACAGGCCTTACACAAATCTGGATTATGGAAAGAAAAAACCTCCTCAGTGCCTGAAAATGAGAACAAACAGAAATCTGATCAACTCTCTACCTCATAGGGTCAGTGGGTTGAGTTTATGATGTGTGATGCCTCAGGGAAACCCAAGCCGGTTAAGGCTTGGGTTCCTAACATGAACTAATGTTTTCATTGAATGTGTAGGGTGTTCGCTATAGTGCTAAGACTAACACGTGGATAGCAGATAGCGGAGCATCCAGGCACATGACAAGGAACAGAGCTCTCTTATCAAATGTTAGAAAAATTAAACGAGGGCATGTTTCATTTGCTGGAAACAAAGGTGGGTACATCACAGCCCAAGGAGAAGTGGGAAATGAGAAGGTTAAGTTTGATAAGGTAAATTATGTCCAACAGTTACAAAATAACTTGATTTCAGTCTCTCAAATCTATGATAAGGATTCAAGGTAGTTTTTGACAACAAAAGGTGTTACGTTCTAAAGAAGGGCTACATAATTCCGGAGGACCAGATCCTAATGTCAGCTTGAAGATATATGATCTTTATGTCTTGGATCTCTCAAAGGCCTCCACAACGGATTGTGAAGTCCAATGCTTCTTGTCCAAAGCTACTGAGAAGGATTCCATATCCTGGCATAGGAGAATGGGACACATAAATCCTAGAAAAATGAATCACTTGATCCAAAATGATATTGTGAGAGGAGTAAATGTTAAAAACTTTCAACTCCCGGCATGCAAAAAGGGCAAACAGACGAAGAAATCTCATAAGGAAATGGATTGTTTGGTCCAGTCAGTACAAGAAGCATCGCTGGCGACTTGTATTGCTATGTAGTTACCAATGACTACTCAAGGTTCCCTTGGGTAATGTTTCTGAAATCCAAATCATAATCATTTGAATCCTTTAAGGAATTGGTAACTACATTGGAATCCCTAGACAAGCTGAAGGTATGACACGTGCGCTCAAACAATGGAACTGAGTTTAAAAATCAGAGGATGGAGGCCTATTGCAAGGAAAAGGGAATTGTGCATCAATTTACCACGGCTTATACGCTCATATGAATGGCGTTGCTAAACGGAAGAATCACAGCTTGATAGAGATGGCACGGACTATCCTGACAGAGTCAAAACTGCCTATCCAATTTTGGAATGAAGCAGTGGAAAATGAATGTTATACCCTTAATCGAGTTTTGGTGGTAAAACGACATGGAAAAACGTGCTACGAGTTATTACAGCGATGTAAACCTAACTTGGAATATCTCGAGCCGTTTGGCGCTCCGTGCACCTTACTGAAGAAGACTCGGGAGGGAAAATTTAGTGAGAAGATTGATGAAGGTATCTTTCTAGGATACAATATACCGAACAAGAGAGTTTACAACAACTCAACAGGCCAAGTAGAGGTGTGGTGTAATGTTGATGTTCAGAGATATATCACACCACCTGCTAGAAAAGGGCCTGCTTACTTCTTCCACTATGATGGATTCATCAAGACCTTCAACATACCTCTTTCCTCTTCAGAAGACGAGTTGGAAAACAAGATGATGTATGATGTCTTGAACACACCAGCTCAAGATTCAACAAGTCATGACAATACCAACTCAAGGGGAGCAGTTGATGTGAGTGATTCTTCCTCTGATTAAGATAATGAAGAAATTGATAAGATCAACTAGGATGTACAGGTTCCAACTACCACAAGTTCACAAGCATCAACTAGTGATGCTTCTGAACCATCCGAACCTCAGACTCCGACGGCCTCAGATCCAGAACCAAATGTTCATAGTCTTGACTCTGAGGTGGTTGTCCCGACAACTTCTGCCTCACGTCTAAACGTCTATCATCCATTGGATAATATTATAGGAGATGTGAGATCAGGGGTTCAGACTAGAAATCAGCTATACGCAGTTGATTATGCCTCTGTGATGGAAAAAGGATACCTTCACGACGGTGCATACCATGCTTTGTGTCTCAGTTTGAACCAAAATAAGTTAGTGAAGCACAAAATGATGAGGCTTGGGTTAGTGCCATGCAGGAAGAACTCCTTCAGTTTAAGAGTTAGGTGTATGGACACTAGTGGATAGACCTAAAGGTGCTAAAGTCATTGGCACCAAATGGGTCTTGAAATGCAAGAAAGATGATCAGGGAGTGATCATCAGGAACAAGGCTCGGCTTGTTGTTCAGGGTTTTCGACAAGTTGAAGGTATCGAGTACAATGAAGTATTTGCAGCAGTGGCAAGGATAGAAGCCATCCGCATCTTCCTTGCCTATGCATCTTATATGAAAATCAAAGTTTATCAGCTAGATGTTAAGAGTGCATTCCTTCATGGTGAGATCAGAGAAACAGTGTATGTCAGTCAACCCGAGGGATTTTAGGATCCATATCATCAGGATAGAGTTTACAAACTTGACAAGGCTCTATACGGGCTTGGTATGAGAAACTCTCGACTCATCTTGTGAAACACGGATTTCGTAGGGGAGTCATTGACTGCACACTGTTTATCAAAGAAAATGATGGAGACTTACTGCTAGTACACATCTATGTAGATGACATAATCTTCGGCTCAAAGAATGAAGAATTATGCAAAGAATTCGAAGCAGTAATGAAGGCGGAGTTTAAGATGAGTGCCATGGGGGAGATGAACTTCTTGCTCGGGTTACAGGTGGATTAGACCCCAAATGGAATCTTTTTACATGAGACCAAGTATGTAGGCGATATTCTCTGTCGGTTTGACATGGAGAATGCTTCCACAGCTAGCACTCCACTGGCTAGAAACCATGATGTAGCACCCAATGAGAATGGTGATCTGGTAGATGCCATTATGTACCGAGGGATGATTGGATCTCTCATGTCTCTTACTGCCTCAAGCCTGATATCATGTATGCTACATGTTTATGCTCACGATATGAGGCAAAGCCTAAGGTGAATAATCTAATTGGGGGGTCAAAAGGATATTTTGTTATCTGAAGGGCACACCCACACTTGGGTTGTGGTATCCTCATGATGATGACTTTGAACTTATAGCATATAGTGACTCGGATTACGGCGGCTGCAAGATGAACTACAAGTCTACATTAGTAGGGTGTCATTTCTTTGTGAGAAGATTAGTAACCTGGTAGTGTAAGAAGCAGACCTCGGTTGCTCTGTCAATCTGTGAAGCCGAATACATTGCTGCTGCAAGCTGCTGTTCTTAAATCATATGGATTCAACAACAAATGCGGGATTATGGTCTGCAATTCACTTCCGCTCCTTTCTTTGTTGATAACTCTGCTGCGATTGCAATCACTAATAACCCAATCCAACATCCTAAGACCAAACACATCGGAATCAAATATCACTTCATACGTGATTCTTTTGAAAAGAATTTAATCGATGTGATAAAAATAAACACTGATTTTCAACGCGCCGACCTCTATACAAAGGATTTTGACAAACCACGTTTTCTATATCTGTTAGAGGTCAATGGCGTTAAAAAGAAAGTGAGGTCATTCCTCAAGATGACCATGTATAGTCTGATGCGTCGTGTTTAGGTTCTTTAAATTGTTAAATTTTAGTTTTCCTTTATTTTATTCTCTTGTTTTTGTTTAATTTTAATTCATTTAATTACTATTAGTTTCTTTCCTTGCCCATTAAAATCCTAAAACGCAAATCCATGGTGGTTTTATAGTTTTAGGGGGAGAATAGGTCTAGGAAATAAAAAAACAAGGGAAAAGGAGAGGCAAGCTCAAAATAAATAAGATAATATGTGTGATACCGATTCAATGTTTGGAATATGATAGTACACACGTTCAAACCATTTGGGACTGTAAAATTCAAAATTAGGTGTGCTCAACAAGAGCAACCTGTGTCCCCAATACAAGTACTTTGCACATGTCATACTGAAGTGCATTGCTTCCAAAAGCGGTGGGTTTGATGATCTTTCAGACCAGATCCAGAATGCCTATGTGGCACTGGTGCTGAACTACCCCTTCAGCTTCTCGAGCATGATTTTTTCTTACCTTGTGGAGAATCTGGGGGCAAAGGGAAAGGAGGGATTTTGTATGTACCCCAGATTCTTCCAGCTGATTTTCGATGAGAAGCTGCCATCACTACCAAAGGAGCGCCACGATGCTGTGGCTCTAGAGAACATGGACGATACGACCCTGGGTCATATGATAGTCTACCGGGGTAAGCAGGTAAAGCCCCAGGAAAAGAGATTGATAGGCCATCTCGCCAATGAGAGTTATGTGGCGCCAGACAGACGTAAGTGGCGTCACGCAGACAGCGACTCTGATGATGAGCAACTACAGCTCCTAGAGCATGACTCTGATGATGATGATAACGGGGATGCAGGAGATACATTGCCCACTCAACCAAGTGGCCCCATTACTGATAGTGCATCTCCTGTATCTGCCCCCACTGGAGATATTGCAGAGTCCTCTGGCTTTCACCGAGAATTTATACATGCTGAGGAGGAATAGGAGTCAGATGAGGAGCCACTAACCCGGACTATGGAAGAGGGCTCCGTGCGGTTGGTGGACGCCCCAACGGATTGGGAGAGACTACTGTTGACCCTACATATACTCCTGATCTGCCAGGCCGTGTTCTAGGGGGAGCATCCTCCTCGACAGGATCGAGAAAGAAGAGGATGGCTCAGCCCCACGGCATGAAAAAGAAGAAGTGCAGATTCACCTTCATCACCACCACAGCCGCCATCCCTACCACCATTCCCCCACATACCACTACCACCCTTCCATCCCCCACCACATCATTCACACCTACACCACCACCACCATCATCTATACCACCTCCAATCTTCACTACTGTCACCACCACTACCACTAGCCGTCCTGCAGTACCATCTTCTTTCTCTCCATATCCATCAAGATCGCCTTTACCTCCCAGTGGGATAGAGGACAGCTCTCAGCACTAACCGAATGGTGCTGAGGCTGTTAGCTGCAAATGAAGAGAAGACCAATCAGATGCGACAGCTGGTAGACCTGACTACTGTCCAATCTCAGCAACTCTCTCATCAGGCTCGATTGATTGATAAGTAGGCGCATCGGATGTCTCAGCTCCAGGAGCAACACGACAAAAGGATGGAGGAGCTAGAGGCTGTAAACAAATCTCTACAGTTAAAGCTCAAAGGGTCCAAAGAAGAGCCCTTAAAGATAGGATAAGGTGATTAAGATGATGATGCTGATGATGATAGTGATGATGATGATGATGATGATGATGGTGATGATCATTATGGTGATACTGATGTTAGTGATGATGATGACAACGACTCTTCAGCTGCGAGCAAAAAGAGGACCAAACGTACTCCATATCCGAGTGCCTCCACATCTAATCTGGCAGCAGAAGAGCCGATGATCTAGGACAAGAGTAATGATTATTTGTTTTATCATTATTTAAAATCTTTTGTATTTGGATTATATATGAAATTAACAAAATACATGTTTATATGTAGTGTAAATGGTTATGCTTTCGATTATTATGGTTATGTTTTGATTGTTAACTAATGATTGATATATTGAATGATTAAATCAAGCATATCCAAATTATCAAAGGGATGAACATGATATTGCTCCCCTTCAACAGATCAAGACTCAACTAGGGGGAAATAATTCATGATCTTACTAATGTGAAACTGGCAGAAATATTCAAGCTCAGTCATGATGAGATCGTAAAAGATGCTCCACCTATGGTAGGAGACAGTAATGACGACGTGAAAGACATCGATGAGATAGATATTGAGGATGTCACGGCAGCTCACTATCCAGAGTATGCTGACACGGAGGGAAATGTGGTCCCCAATCTGGGTGATTCCGTAGTCAGTGATACATTTGATATACTGGATCAGATGGAGCAAGAGACTGAGACGGTTGAAGAACAAGCCCAAGCCTCAAATGCCGATGTTGATATCAGAAAGGCTGAATGGGCTGCATGTTTTGAGGAGATCCGAGCACAACACTCTGCTCCTAAACCGAATGTCTACACCAAGCTCTACAAAGTGAAGAAACATCAAAAGGTGTGAGGCAAGATTATCATGTGGGCTCATTTTGATGAACTTAATGTATACGCGGTAAAGAGAGAGATGGGTATCAAGTACTTTAGATTCCCGCATGATCTAAAGTCTCTACCTGGTTTTGAGCTCAACCAGCTGGCTAAACTGAAGTTACTATATGTTGACCCGAGGAAGATGTCAAGCTGGTTTGAGGCTGCCCTGAAGAAAGAGTACCACACGAGATGGGTCAACTTCAAACCTCAACAACCTACGAAGTATATCAGATGTTCTGAAGTTGATCCCATGACTGGAAAGCCTAAGATAGTGCTGAAGTGCAGTCCCCCAAGAACAAAGTCAAGAATCCCTCTTAGGGAAATGCCACAGGACTTCACTCCATACTTTAAATGGTGGTACTATGATTGGAGAACAGGGGAAGCGGTCATAGTTCTGAACAAAGAGGGAAAATGGATACTATGACGGTATTTGACCCAATGTGGCTTACAAACTTGTCTGTTGATGATGTATACACATTATACAAGTGGCCACTATTCTATGACACGTAAGCTATTGTACAAGCCCCCAATTCAAAAATGTGATACGACTCTGCTTTGCATTTGAGGTACATGCAGGAGTCACAAGAGAGGGGAAGTACAAGAAGTACGAAGAGGTTATGAAGAAGGTAAGACAATAGATGAATCTAGGTCCAAAGGGGATTTTGTTGATACATATGTACCTAGATTCTGATCTGAATGTAATATGTCTTTATTGTCTTACACTTATGTAATTGTACGGGTACTTAATGAAATACAATATGTGGTTGTGCTTAATGTTTAACATTTCATTGACTGGTATGTAATAACGCTTATTGACTTAACTATATAGGTTGTGGTTGTTTGAATAATATCTAAATCAATTCATGACTATGAAACATATTCAAACTTAATCATGTGAAGTTCACATGTGATTGGCCCATGCTAATAGACCATACGCATGAACAACATCATGCTAATGAACCAATCGTATGAATGAACCAGGAGACTAGATCAGTCGCATGATTGAAACATGAGACTGACTTAGTCGCACGACTGAAAACTCAGTCATGCGAATGGATCAACCGAATGACTCAATCGCACGACTGAACCATGCAAATGGTCCAGTCGCACGATTAAGAAACCTTAACCTATAAATACCACCTAATTCTTGGAAAAACGAAGCAATTGAATCCACTTCGACTCCAGATGTACCCTAGCCGTCCAGAAGCCTCAAAGTTCGTACTCCAAGTTCATAGAACACTGTAGATCGATTCCTAATCGATTCTTGACGTTAGATTTAAAACGTTATTGTTTCTTCGTGCGTTCTCACTGATTGGATCGCCAATCAAATAGGATTCTGCACTATTTGGTTTGGTTTAACACGTAATCAGTTGGTGTTTCATTCAAATACCAGATCCTAACATGTATCTACAAACCCCCCTTGGACCTAGTTTCGTCTAATGTCTTACATCCTTCATGACATCCTCAAACTTCTTGTACTTCTCGTCTCTAGTGACTCCAGCATGTATCTCAAAAGCAAAACAGAGTCTTTTAACGTTTTGAAATTGTAGAGCTTGTACAATATCTTGAGAGTCATAGAATAATGGCCACTTGTACAATGTATAAACATCATCGGCAGACAAGTTTGTAAGCCACATTAGGTCAAACACCCTGATGGTTTCCATTACACCATTCTTATTCAAAACTTTGACTGCCTCTCCTCTCCTCCAATCATAGTACCACCATTTGAAGTGTGGAGTGAAGTCTTGTGGCATTTCCCATAGAGGGATCTTTGACATTGTGCGCGGAGGACTCCACTTGAGCACTATTTTTGGTTTTCCAATTATGGGATCAACCTCAGACTGTCTGACATACCTCATTGGCTGTTGAGGTTTGAAGTTGACCCATCTGGTGTGGTACTCTATTTTAAGAGCAGTCTCAAACTAGTCTGACATTTTCCATTGGTCAGCGTATAGCAATTTTAAGTTTGCTAACTGGTTTAGCTCAAATCCAGGAAGAGTCTTCAAGTCATGTGGGAACCTGAAGTACTCAATCCCTTGAGATCTTGAAAATACGCCCATGCTATGATTCTGCCCGACACCTTTTGATGTTTCTTCACTTTGTACAGCTTGGTGTAGGCAGTTGACGTTGAAGTACTGCGTTGGGCTTGTATATCTTGAAAGCATGCAGCCCACTCAGCCTTTCTGATACTAAATTCAGCTTTCGAGGCTTGGGCTGTGTCTTATTTCATAACAGACTCTTCTTCCATTCTATCCAGAGTCTCAATAGTTTAACTGACAAGGTTGTCTCCCAGATTGGGAACGATGTTACCTTGCCAATGTCAGTGTATTCTGGATAGTGTTGGTCCGTGACATCTTCTATTTCGATCTCATCAACATCGTTGAGCTTGTCGTCGCTTTCCACTTGGACTGTTGGAGAGTCTTTCATGATCTCACCCGGATTAGGTTTGAATATTTCAGCATGTTACTCGTGTGTGTGATCATGAATTATCTCTCCTTCTTCAGGAGTGTAATTCACTGATCTCCTGACGATACCCTACAGATCAAGAATCATATGAGCTGAGTCTTGATCTGTTGGAGGGGAGCAACATCATATTCATCTCTTTGGTGGTTTGGATCTGCTTGATTGAAAAACATGTAACACATCAACCATTAGTCAACAATCAAAGCAGTAAACATCAACATTAAATATAAACATTCATTGCATTAATTTGATACAAGATTCAAATACATATGATTTAAATAACATAAACAACTAAGTATTACTCTTGTCTTGTATCATGTGTTCTTCTGCTGATGAGGCTGAAGTGGAGGCACCTTGGTCTTGAGCTCTTTTTGTCCTCCTTTCACACACAGATGTGGCACCCGTAGCAGATGTTTCATCATCATGATCATCAACATCATCATCAGCATCATAACCAACATTAGTATCATCTCCTTGCTCATCACCATCATCATCATCACTATCATCATGATCACCATCATCTCCATCTCCCTCTTTGATCTTTAGTGGATCCTCTTTTGATCCTTTAAGCCTCAGCATGATGGTCTTGTTGGTAGTCTCCAACTCCTCTATCCTTTTGGCTAATTGGACAGGTTGCTCATGGAGTTGGGACATCTCTGAGCTCTGTGCAGTAATCTGTTTAGCCTACTGCTCAATCAGCTGAGCCTACTGAGATTGTGCAGCAGTAAGATCTACTAGCTGAAAAATCTAGGCAATCTTCTTGTCATCTGCTGCAAACAGCTTCAGCACCATACGATTAAGTGCCGAGAGCTGTTCCTCTACTCCACTAGGAGGTAGAGAGGATCCAGATGGATAGGAGGGGTAAGATGATGGTCGTGCATGGTGGCTAGTGGTGGTGGTGGTGGCAGTGGTGAAGATTGGGGATGGTATAGATGAAGGTGGTGGTGGAATGGTGAAGATTAGGGGTGGTATAGATGAAGGTGGTGGTGGAATGGTGAAAATTAGGGGTGGTATTGTTGGGTTTGTTGAACCAAATCAAAGTAGTTTAAGCTTTTAAACTATGAAAATGCAGGGGATAAATACCTTAATATTATCATTATTAATCTGAAAAATTAAGGCTTATAACATATCATCAACAAACCCAATAACATAGGATCATTTATATGTGTTTGAACTACCTACCAACAACAAGTAACAACCAAATAGGACATACAAACTACCTTTTGTAAGCTGTTGAAAACATGACGAAGGAGGAAGAATATGAGCTTCTTGAATGACCAAAACACCAAGGAGAAGTGTCCTCAAACATCTATACCACAAGCATCAAGCAAAGACCACTCTTGCTAGGATTTTTGCACCAAAATCGAATCAAGAAGGCTGCTGGAGCCTTGTTCCAGCCGTGAACTATTAAGAAGGTTGCTGGAGCTTTGTTCCAGCTGTGAACTCTTTCTTACAAAACAAGAGTTGATGTTCTTGTAACCCTTTTGCATATGAGAGAGAGAGAGAGAGAGCTGGATGAAGTGTGTGTGTGTGTGTTCAAGGAGTTTCTCTTCAAAACCACCAAAAGAAAAAAAAGGGAGAACCCACTAAGGGGGCGGCCGAACCCAATTTTATTTTGGGTTTTTCCCCCAAAAACTCCCTTTTAATCTTTGTTAAACTAATTGTTTAAACTAGATATATAATTAACCTTTTAATTATATAACATACACACACTTTTAATATTTGATATTATTTAACTAAATTGAACGACATTACAAATAATATCCATGAACAAAATATCCATATAAGTTGTTCAATCTCATATGCAACTTTTTAGAAAACCCATTTTCTAAATTGGTGTATTTATTTAATTGCATGATCATATCATCAATTCAATAACATTTGGTGTTTGCTAAGCTTGTTATTGGGCATCACCCGACTTGGATCATAACGTACTAACCACATCAATGTTCTATGTGTCTTGGGCATAAATAATCCAACAATCTCCCACTTGCACAAGATTCATAGAAGATTGATCCAAGCAGTAAATACCGCCTAACAACAGTTTACTACCCTTAATACATATGACTTAAAGCCATTCAATAACATCATCCCCTTCAAGTATCCAACTTGAAATGATTTAGGTGAATCAATCATTTATCTTTTTGTTTTAGATGTCATGTTAAATCCAAGGACATAGAATGATCATTCCTTGTTGATGTAACTTAATCAGGCCTTAGACATCTTGCTCTCAATGAATAAGAGGAACAAATTCCATCTTGATTACATACGTTTTTCACTATCACCTCGTGTCACACCTGAACATAGCTTATGTACTGCCCACTATTTCAAAGTAGTGAAGAACTAGCTCAAAGTATAACATTTGGTGAATATCAAAACCCAATATGTATCTCAGGTCGGAGGATACCAAATGATATTTTCCTTTACTCAAATTTACTTATGATCAATCTAGAAGATTCCATGTAGTAAAATTGAGATGCGGGTCAGACCAATATTTGTATCCCACAAATATCTATGAACCTTGGCAGCAACCAATTGCTTTATATTCATTCCTTATGAATATCCACCAATCCATGTTCATAATAGTTTTACGTTCATATTTGTTCCCACAAACATGACCGAGTACGGAAATTTAGAAAAATAAACAAATTCATGGACGTATACATGCTAAAATGAATATAACTCAAAATATCACAAGTATATAAAGAGTTAAATATTACATTGTTTCAAACTTTTAATACTAAACAGATCAATTCCAATCACTAGAATATCAATGTCCTAAGGCACAAGTATGACTTTCATGCTTTGCCCTCTTAAGGAGCTTCGTGAGTGGATCTGCAATGTTTTGACGGTGTGAACTTTACGAATACATATTTTTCCCTTTTCAACATCATCCCTTATGTAGTTGAATTGCCGCTCAATGTGCCTAGCCTTTTGAATAGGACATGGTACCTTTATTTATGCAATCGTACCCTCGTGATCACAAAAGGATTTCTAGGGGTCTTGAATGGTAGAGACCACCCTAGGTAGGTGATAAATTTCTTTAACCTTGCAGCTTCCTGAGCTAATAATGATGCGGCCATGTATTCGTATTTTGTAGTGGACAATGCTACTCCATTCATAATGAAGACATACCCCGATTGTGATCAAGAATCATCTCGAATGGTTTGGAAACTCGCATCCGTGTAACCTTTGACAACAAGTTCCTCTTCATCAGATCCGTATATTAGAAACATTTCCTTAGTCCTCCTAAGGTATTTCAATATACTTTTAACAGCCATCAAATGGCTTTTACCTAGATTCTGCTAATATCTGCTTGTCATGCTTAACGCGCATGACACGTCCAGTCTAGTGCATATCATCGCATGATGAATCCTATAGCTGATGCATATGGGATATCCTTCATTCGATCATTCTCATACTTTGAGCTTGGACATTGAGATGTACTCAATATTGTCCCTCTTTGAATAGGTACCATACCTTCCTCAGAGTTTTTCCATCTTGAACCTTTTCATGACTTTATTAATATATGCACTTTGATTTAAACCTATCAACCACCTCGATCTATCCCTATAGATCTATATTCTCAAAATATAGGCGGCTTCACCGAGATTTTATGGAAAAACCACTTCCAAGCTAGGTTTTGACACCTTCCATGCTTGGAATATCATTTCCAAAAGGTAGTATGTCATCAACATACAATACTAAGAATGTTATTACGCTCCCACCAGCCTTCGTATATACACAAACCTCATCAGCGTTCTTGATGAAACTAAATTTCTTGATCTCTTCATCAAAACATTGATTCCAACTTCTCGATGTTTGATTCATTCCTTAGATTGATCTCTTTAACTTGCATACTTTATTAGGATGTTATGGTTTGACAAAACCATCTGGCTGAACCATATGGATAGTCTCTTCGAGATGTCCATTAAGACAAGCGATTTTGACATCCATTTGCCAAATCTCATATTCATAATATGCAGCTATGGCAAATAATTTCCTAATTGACTTTAGCATTGCCACATGCATGAAAATTTCATCATAATCAACCCCTTGATTTTGAGTGAAACCTTTTGCTACAAGTCTTGCTTTATAAGTATCCAAGTTTCCATGTATATCCATTTTCTTCTTAAAACCCACTTGCATCCAACCGGTTTGGAGTTAAGTGGAGGGTCAACCAATTCCTAAACTTGATTGTCATACATGGATTGCATCTCAATGTTCATGGTATCCAGCCATTTGTGACAATCCGAATTGGACATTGCGTCATGGTATGTGGTTGGCTCATCGGAGTCAACCACATAGCATCCATTCATGAAAAATCCATATCTTTCAGGTGGAATTCTAACTTTACTAGATCTGCGAATGTTTTGTGTGTATTGATCAACCTCTTGATCATCATCAACAACCTCTTGTTGATTGCTAGTGTCAACCATACATTTATCGGCTTGTGGATTTTGATCCTCATTAAATTCCACTATTCTATATGTTATTCCTTCCATGAGGAACTTGTTTCCAAGAACTCAGCCTTTTGAGCAATAATTACTCTTGCTCTGTGGATCAAAGAAGTAGTATCCTATCCAGTCTTTAGGATATCCAACAAATATACCCTTAGTGAATCGACTATCTTGGTCAGGGCCATATTCAAAATACGAGCCTCGGAGAGCATTGCGAAACCCCAAAATGATAGAGGTAGTGAGCTTATAGCCATCATAGATTTGAACCATATCCAATAGGGTTCGATTTCTCCTTTCAGACACACCATTATGTTGTGGTGTTCCAGGTGGAGTAAGTTGTGAGACGATTCCACAACTTCTTAGAGGGTACTAAAAGCATCACTGAGGTATTCACCTTCTCTATCTAAATGAAGAACTTTGATAGCTTTATTGAGTTGATTTTCTACTTCATTCTTGAAGATTTTGAATATTTCAAAAGCTTCATGTCTGTGTGTCATCATGTACACTTAACCATAGCGACTATAATCGTCGGTAAAGATAATGAGGTATCTTTCACCATTTCTAGTCATTGTCTTAAAAGGGCCACATACATCCGAATATATGACTCCCAATAAGTCTTTTTCCCTCTCATTAGTGCCAATAAAGGGCGACTTGGTCATCTTACCTTGTAAACAAGATTCACACTTGTCGAATGAAACATTTTCATTTGTTATTCAAAAGGCCATTCTTTTGAGGTGCTTGAATCCAATTCTTGTTTATATGACCAAGACGACAATGTCAAAGATAAGAATCACTTTAACCCATTTTAAGTTTCTTGGTGCTTGTTTGGTATAATGAGCTTATTATAGGATGAATCATTATGAACCAATTCATTGATTCCATTAAAAGACATAGCCTTAAAAAAATATATCATCCATACGGACATAAATACCATTGTTAACAAACTTAAATTCATAACCACATTGTTCTAAAGGGAAAACGAAATTATGTTCCTAGTCTAACTAGGAGCATACAAAATGTTCTTAAAAACAACTTCCAAACTATTTGAAACTTTCAAAATATTGTCTCTTTGGGCTTCGACATCAACTTTTGCTCCGTTGCCCATGTAGAGACTTGTCTCTCCCGTCTTGAACTGCTTATTTCTTTTGAACCCCTGCAACAAATTGCATATGTGAGTTCCACATCCGGTATCCAATACCCATGTGTTGAAGAAATAACATTCAAACCAATGTGAATTATGAAAGTTGTACCTCAGGTTTGCTTAGCATCCCTCTTATTTCTCAACTCTTTGAGATAGGTTGGACAATTCCTTTTCCAATGTCCTATCTCTCCACACTCAAAGTATGGATCGTTCTCCGTTACCTTAGGCTTCTTAAGCTTAAGCTTTGGAGGTTCCGCTTTAGCCTTTCCTTTCCCTTTTCCTTTGTTGTACCCCTTTCCTTTGGCAATATTTGCCTTGGGATTGGGGAATGGCCTTTTTTATTGCCTCCTTCATTGATCGAGAGAACAGGTAGAACCTTTCTACCCGTCCCTGCCTCAGCTGTTTTGAGCATTGCGTGAAGCTCACCAATGCTCTTGTCCTACCCGTTCATATTGTAATTCATTATGAACGTCTCAAACCTTTTAGTTAGGCCATTAAGGATCAAGTCCGTGGCAAACTCCTTTGAGACCGGACAATTAAGCCGCTCGAGACGATCAACATGGCTTTTCATCTTAAGAACATAAGATGATACCGATTAGGTTTCTTCCACGTGACACGCATGAAGCGCTCAAACTGTTTCGAAGCGCTCTACCCTAGCTTGTTGAAGGAACATGTCCTTCAACTGGGTACTTATGTCATATGCCCCAAGATGCTCCAAGTCCTTTTGGAGTTCGGGAATCATAGTTCCCAACATGACACAGGAAACCTGCATGGAATCCTCAGTGTATTGAAGCAATCGTCATAGGCCTCGACATCCTCAGGGTCGGGTTGGTCAGGAATAGGATCGTCAAGGACATAGGCCCTTTTCTCTTGCTTGAGTTCTCAAGTTTCGATACCAGTCCATAAAGTTATTATGGTTAAGACGATCCTTTTCTAAGATTGTTCTTAGTGATAGGGTATGGACGGTCGGGGTGGTAGCATTATTGTTTGTGGCCATTTCTACAAAATTACAAAGTTCATATTAGTATGTCTAAAAAATTCTATTTTTATTATTAACACCTTTCCACGTCTCATAGACAATTAATAATTAAAATCTAGAATCCAACGTTACATTTAAATAATGGTTAGGTGACCTTTATCCCATTATTTAAATTAACAAGGTAGTCAACATTTGACAATTGCAACCTATTGCAACTTCTAGCTTTATGGGATCGGTTAAACATCTTATGTTTAGTCGGCATGTAAAATCCTATCAACACCATTGTACGCCATGCTTCGGTGACCATATGCACATAGTTTCCAATTCAAGTTGTCCTACTTACACAGACATGTGAGTTTACACATACAAGTGGTTAGGTTACCTTATCCCACAAGTATGTTAAGCCCACCTCAAACACATCAGTTCCCTAAAAGTGGTTAGGTGACCTTTATCCCACAAGTAGTTCTTAAGTGATTCGAGTTTCGTGTAAAAGGATGGTATTAAACTTGTTTCCAAAGGGATTTAAGTTTCCATTAATTCTAGTTATGAAAACTCTATGTACCTTGTATTCACATGCTTTCAAATACATGGTACCCTATGGTTCTCTTTTAATAAAACCTCTTTTATTTTGAAATCATTAATCCTTTTAATAACCTTTTATTAGTCACTTAATGATTAGGAACCAAAAAAATTCAGCTTGTTATGATAATTTAGTTAGATTGTTAAGCATATCCATATATCAAACAATCAACATAAAATGAATAATCAAACAAGCATATATATCAAACAACCACATGTGCATAACCATAAACACTATGATGACAACACTTGTTTGTCATCACAAGTGTTGTCATTTGGTCTTTCCTAAGGGTTGAACACAACACAAAGATGAGATCTCCAAAGACCCCCACTTGAACTTGCATCCAAATGCTTCAAGTCCTTCTCTTGTGTCTTCCTTTTGTGCTTCCATCTTGTGCATCTTCTTTTATAAAATCTATATCCTAATACAAATTTTCTAATAAAAGATAACACACTTAATCTACCTATTACATTGCCATTGAATGAATAAATAAATTACATCCAAATACAAACACAAAAGAATAATATTACAACCCATTATGAATGAAATCAACCAAAACAAACATCCATTCAAAACCAAATCAACACAAGGTTAAGGCCAGGTTATGCACCAATATGAAACATCATACAAGAACCAAATAAATCCCCATATGACCCTAAATTTTCAGCCAACATAAACCAAGAATTTAGGGTCTTTTGTCCAAACAAAAAACATAATCAACCACTTGAAATCTTTCTTTCAAGGTTTAATCACAAGCATGTTAGATATAACCTTAAAAGGTTGGGGATTTATAACATCACCAAAAAACAGCCCCTATAAGGTTGTTAAAGCCCCATAAAACCAATTTTACAAGGACAAATGAAACTAGTCATCCATATATCCGGCTCTAGATGCCAATGTTGGGTTTGTTGAACCAAATCAAAGTAGTTTAACATTTTAAACTATGAAAATGCAGGGGATAAATACCTTAATATTATCATTAGTAATCTGAAAAATTAAGGCTTATAACATATCATCATCAAACCCAAGAACATAGGATCATTTATATGTGTTTGAACTACCTACCGACAACAAGTAACAACCAAATAGGACATACAAACTACCTTTTGTAAGCTGCTGAAAACATGATGAAAGAGGAAGAATATGAGGATTTGTGCATTTGGATGTAATTGAATGACCAAAACACCAAGGAGAGGTTTTCTCAATCATCCATACCCACAAGCATCAAGCAAAAACCAATCTTGCGAGTATTTGTGCACCAAAATCGGATCAAGAAGGCTGTTGGAGCCTTGTTCCAGCCATGAACTATTAAGAAGGCTGCTGGAGCTTTGTTCCAGCCATGAACTCTTTCTTCCAAAAGAATAGTTGATGTTCTTATGACCCTTTTGCATATGAGAGTGAGAGAGAGAGCTGGATGGAGTGTGTGTATGTTTTAAGACCACCAAAAGAAAACAAAAGGGAGAACCCACTAAGGGGGCGGCCGAACCCAATTTTATTTTGGGTTTTCCCCCCAAAAACTCCCTTTTAATCTTTGTTAAAATAATTGCTTAAACTAGATATATAATTAACCTTTAAATTATATAACATACACACACTTTTATTATTTGATGTTATTTCACTAAATTAAACAATATTACAAATAATATTTATGAACAAAATATCCATATAAGTTGTTCAATCTCATATGCAACTCATTTAGAAAACCCATTTTCTAAATTGGTGTATTTATTTAATTGCATGATCATATTATCAATGAAATAATATTTGGTGTTTCCTAAGCTTGTTTTTGGGTATGAGCCGACTTGGATCATAACATACTAACCACATCAATGTTCTATGTGTCTTGGGCATAAAGAATCCAACAGGTATAGATGATGGTGGTGGTGGAATGGTGAGGATTGGGGGTGCTGTAGATAAAGATGGTGGTGGAGAGGTTGTGGTAGTGGGTAGAGTGGTGGAAGTGGTGGTAGTAGTGGTGGTGGTGATGAAGTTCATCCTCCTCTTCTTCTTCTTCAACTCGTGGGGCTGAGCCAACCTTTTCTTCCTCGAGCCCCTCGAGGTGGATGCTCCCCCTGGAACACTGATGGACTAATCAGGAGCATAAGTAGGATCAGTGTCAGCCTCCCCAGACTCGCCAGGGCGTCCTCCAACCTCCCGAATACCTTGGTCGGTGGCAACCACCCGGCTCCCCACAGTGCGGGTTAGGGGCTCCTCGTCCGTCTCCTCCTCATCATCAAGACGAAAGTCCTCATGGAACCCTGCATCCTCTACTCCACTTTGGGTGGATGCTGGAGATGTTATATTAGTAGTGGGGGCCCTCAGTTGAATGGGCCCTGTATCTCCACCATCGCCGCTGTCATCGTCATCGGAGTCATCTTCAGGTAGCTCTAGCTGCTCGACATCCGAATCACTGTCTACATGATGCCATTTACGCCTCCCTGGCGCCACGTAGTCCACCTTGGCCAGATGGCCGATGAGTCTCTTTACCGGGGGCTTGCCCTGCTTTCCCTGGTATGCCTTCATACGACCCAGTGTCGTATCATCCATAATCTCCAACGCCACAGCATTGTGGTTCTCCTTAGGCAGTGTGGGCAGCTTCTCATCAAAGATCATCTATAGAAACCTAGGGTACATACAGAAACCCTCTTTGCCCTTCGTCTCTGTTGGATCAAGAAGAAGATTAATGCAACCAAAACTATATCATTTAATTTATTTTGGTGCTGTATGCAAAGGCTTCCGAAGCTTATCATGGAACTTCTGAAGGTTATAGAGTTCTTCCGAAGACAAAGGGAAAGTCCAACTTCCGAAGACAGAACTCTACTTCTGAAGATAAATGCATACTTCCGATGTTCAAGACTTAGAAGAATAAAGTGAAGACCACTTCCAAAGTATGATGAAAAGAAGAAATCTCCAAGTCTTGGAAGAAGCAGCCTCTTCCGAAGTATAAAGTGGCGTCGGAAGTACTTACTCTTCCGAAGCCATTTAACCTTCGAAGACACTGCTATAACCAGTGGACACAAGTATGGTCTCTCACACTCCCCTGTAGACTTCTGATACAACATGGCTTCTTCCAAAAGAGTCATGTTGTTGACCATACTTTATTCCACTGTTTACCTTTCATGGTAGTACATGTTACCAACTTTAGTTGGTGACAAAAGGTAAGTCAGGGACATGTCCTGACTACCAAATCTCATATAAGACTTTATCCGAGATACCTTAACTATAGTCTTGTAGTATAGACTTTAGCTAAAGGATCCCAACTGGTATCAAAGTATATCCGGCTATAGATAGTATTATATATAGGTTCTCCTTGTAACTCATTGAGGGAAGATCATCTTCTGCTTTTAAGAGTCTTGTATTTGAGTTGAGAATCAATATATAAAAGTATCTTGAAAATTATATTTCTGTGTTCTTAGTTACTTTGTATATTATCATAAACTCTTATTGATTCTTATCATACTCGAGTGTGATTCTAGGTGAGTTTGAGAAAAAAACATCGTGTTTAAGTGCAAACACCGATCCAGCAATTGGTATCAGAGCATCTCAGGCTCTTGATTGGGTGATCTAACCATCCAAATCAACTTGTTTTCACTCCTCCCTACCACCCACTCACTCAAATGGCCCTTATCAAATCCGAGGTAGAGATGGGAACAATGACAAAAGCTCCCATCATTACTCCTGAAAACTTCAGCTCTTGGAGTATAAGAATGGAAGGCTTCATTAGATACCAAGACAGCAAAATGTGGAACTCTATAGTCAATGGACCGTACAAGCCAATGGTGGCTTCACCTGGTGGAAACGGTGCCATGAAAGAGAAAGCTGTCGAGGACTATTCTCATGAAGACAGGAAGAAGATAGACATCGACAGCAATGCTATGACAATTCTCATAATGCAATACCGAACTCAATCATGGTGGGGTTCAAGCATTGCAAGACTGCCAAAGAATTGTTTGATGCACTTGCCCAGATGTACTCCAACTCCAACGACTCAAAGAAGGACTCACTGAAGCAGCAGTTCGAGAACTTCACTCATATTGCTGGAGAGACCCTTAGCCAGCAGTACTTTAGGTACATGGATCTTATCTCTTCCCTTAGTCTATGAAGATCACTCTTGAACTTAGAGATCTCACCAAAAAGTTCATGAGTGCTCTTCCAAATGAGTGGACAATCTACTGTGTCTCTATCAAGAGAACAGAAAACTTGAATACTCTTTCCATGACTGAGCTATATGGCATCCTTGATGGATATCGTCTAGAGATGGAGAGTAAGAAGGGCCAGCAAACAAGCAGACCCATGAGTCTTCCTGATAGCAATGCTTTAATAGTTGCTGAAGGCTCATTAACCCCACAACCTCAGCATTACTTGACATATCAGCAGCCATCCTGCTCTTCTGGTCCTTACATCACTTATCCTGAGACTCCAAGGTCTCAACAGGCTCAACATAATCCCTTCCAAGAAAGTTGTGCCTTTGTTTCAGGAGGTGGACACTCAAGAGATTTTCAATACTGCTTTGATGATCTTGAGTGTTTTAGCCCAGACGATGTAGAGGACGTGGACATTGTCCAACAGATGGCTCTCTTAACTTACAAAGCAAAGAAGTTCTTTAAGAGAACTGGAAGGCATCTCCCTCAGAACCCAACTACCAGCAAGTTCGGGTTTGACAAGACCAAGGCAAAGTGTTACAACCGTAACCAACTGGGTCACTTCGTAAGGGAATGCAAGGCTCCCAAGACCAATCCAGGAACCCCACAGGCCTCCACACATCCGTCAACCTCAAAGCCCACTAAGAGGTCAACTGAAACAACTACAATGGCTCAAGAAGTTGACTGGAGCTTCATGGTATAGGATGTGACTCCTGCTCAAGCTCTCATGGCCGGAACAGATGATGCCCAGGTATATGAACATCTCTGCACTCCAGCCTGTATTGCTAAAGTTAAACTCTATCAGGATTACAATATGGAAATCAGATCTGACATTGTGTCTTTAATATTCTAAAATCTGATTTTCAAAGAGCTGAATCTAACTATCAAAAGAAAACTGATGAGTTAGAGAAAACTGTATCTCTTTTGAAACATGAACACACTAACTACTAGACTCAAATCAAGGATCTGATATCCAAATTGTCTGAGGCTCAAGCCCAGCTTTTCACTGCTGAGGCTCAGGCCAAGAAGCATGCTATCTCTGAGCAGAACTTTCAAGCTATTCTTGCATCATCCTCCTATTCCAAACTCTGTTATCAGAAGAAAGGAGGGTTGGGAACCAATGAAATTTCTCCACCACATTCCTATGAGTCTATTAGACAGCCAAGATGTGGTACTAAAGAGCAGGAGGTTCCAACTGCTGACCCTTCCTTTCCAGAGTTGAAGGATAAGGCATCAATAGTGTCCACCACAGAGAAGGAACAGGTAGATGTACAATCACCTCCTGTGAAGATCAAATCCTAACCACTAAAGCCAGAAGAAGCAGAGCTAAAGCTGCTAGGAAAACTGCTAGGAAAGTGGCTGAATCCAAACTGAAAATTGACCCCAAGCAGTGTGTTTTTATCTCAGCTGGATTCCAAGTGTTAGGTACTTCTAATTCAGGAAAGGAATGTATACCAGCATTCCTATCCAACCAAAGGATCAGAAGTAAAAGGGAAAAGTTGCTGACGAAGAAATGAAAACCAAGAAATAGCGACCCTCACTTTCCTAAAAGACTAACATTGCATGCATCATGTGTGGCCTGCAAAATCACATGGAAAAAGATTATTACTACAATCTTGCAAGCACACATTATGCAAATAATGTTAGAAAAGAAGGAGTCAGGGAAGGTTTCACATTTGGACTTCCATACGGTTCAAGTCTTGAAGAAGGGAAAGCTAGTTTCCAAAGCCAAGTTGCTTTCGAAAGAAACTCCTTCTTCCGAAGGGAAAATGGCTTCGGAAGCAAAAGCTATTAAGGTTCAGAAGAACAAGAAAGCTCCTTGAAGCCATCCTAGAAGAAGACTGCTTCGGAAGAAAAGGTGGTGAGGACTTCTTCCAAAAATAAAGAAGCTTCGGAAGAAGACCATGCTGCAAATGCTTCAGCAAGCTCATCCTCCAAGATCAGCCAAAGGGTGGCTGGAAGATCAAGGAAGATGCTGCAGCCCAATCCTCTTCTTCAAAGTCCTTTGTTGAACCGCCATGCATATCATTTGGTTCAATCATGTCATTATCCTTCGATGAACCCAAGACCAGCAAGGCTTGGGTTTCCAAAGAAAACTAAAATCTCATCTTATGTGCAGGAACATCCATTTGACAAGAACAAAAATGTATGGATTGTAGATAATGGATGCTCCAGGCACATGACAGGGAACAGATCTCTACTTCAACAGTTGCAGAACTATGATGGAGGTCCTGTCCAATTTGGAGGTGAGGCCGGAGGATATATTTTTGGCAGAGGGAATATATCCAATGGTAAGTTAAAAGTTGACAATGTTCATTTTCTCAAACATCTTGCACACAATGTGTTACGTGTTTCTCAATTCTGTGATCAAAAGCACCAAATGCTATTCACAGAACATGAGTGCATTATCCTCAAACCAGGGATAACAATTCCTCCTCAATTGGTGCTTCTTAGATCTCTAGGAAAGGGGATATGTACAAGTTTGATATGAACAATCCTTCCCCAATGGGTGTAGTATCTTGCTTTCTTTCCAAAGCTGATAGTGATGAGTCAATACTGTGGCATAAATGTATGTGTCATGTAAATTTTAAGACAATGAATAAATTGGCTATATATAACTTGGTACATGGTTTTCCTAAGAAAGAGTTTTTCTGCAAAGACAACTGTGTTGCATGCCTAAAAGGGAAACAACACAGGACATCTCATAAATCCAAATGTGTTAAATCTATCACTACTCCATTGCACTAATTGCACATGGATCTTTTTGGTCCCACAAGTATAATGAGCATTGGAAGGAAATCATATTGCCTTGTGATAGTAGATGATTTTACAAGATTCACATGGGTATTCATTTTAAGAACTAAACATGAAACTACTGAAATATTAAAATCTTTTATTTTGAAATAGAAAATCAAATTGATCACAAGGTTAAAATAATTAGATGTGATCAAGGGACTTAGTTTAAGAACTTCATTCTTGACTCATTCTGTAACTCAAAAGGGATTGGCAGACAATATAGTGCTCCCAGAACTCCTCAACAAAACGGTGTTGCTGAGGGGAGGAATAGGACACTTATTGAGGTTGCTCGAACTATGGTAGCTGATTCAAAGCTACCTCTAACATTCTGGGCAAAGGCAGTCAGCACTGCATGCTATGTGCAAAACAGAGTTCTTGTAGTTAAGCCACATGGAAAAACCCCTTATGAGCTATGGAACAAGAGGCCACCATTCATTGGCTTTCTAAGGTCCTTTGGCAGTTGGTGTACCATGCTTAACACAAAGGACAATTTAGAAAAATATGCTGAAAAGTCGGATGATGCTATCTTCATTGGATATTCTTCTAGCTCCAAAGGTTACAGTGTATACAACATTAAGAATTAACAATTTGAGGAGTCATCCAATATAGTTGTTAATGAGCACACTCCTTGTCTTGGGGGGAATTGACCTGATCACATCTTTGATTTAAAATTGTTTCCAAACTATTCTAAACCCTCTTGTGAGAATGTTTCAGTTGGGATAGGTGCTCAAAATGATGCTGATGCTACTGCTAATGATCAACTGTTTGAGCTTCCCAGGCCTAGACCAAATTCTCCAAGTGTTGTAATACATCAAGGTTCCATTATTCACAGATCCGATAGTTTAACTATATCAAGAATAGTGAAGCCTCAATAAGTGAATCACCTACTGAGCCTCAAAACTCATCAGGTGATCCATCACAACACCAAGCAGAAGGAAGTAGTATTTTAAAGACACAAGGCAATTGTTACTACTACTTCACAGCCAATTATTGATGATGTGTTGGACCAAAAGAACCAATGAGCCAAGATCAGAAAACCTCTAAGTCCCACATGATATCACAACAACTGCTGAAGGCTTCATCAGCAGTTCGACAAGTGCTGAAAACTCCAACAGCTGAAGATCAAGTGCTGAAGACTTCAACAGCTCAAGATTAAAGTGCTGAAGTTCAACAGCTGAAGAACACAAGTGCTGAAGCTGAACAGCTGAAGAACACAAGTGTTGAAGCTGAACAGCTGAAGAACACAAGTACTGAAGCTGAAGTCCAAAGTACTGAAGTACAACAGCTGAAGAGTCTACAAGTACTGAAGATCAACAACTGGTGTACAAAGTCTGAAGACAAAGACTGAAGACATCAGCTGATGATATCTACTGAAGTCATCAGCTGATGAAACGTCTGAAGTTCAAGTCTGAAGACCAAGTACTGAAGTTTCAGTAGTGCGTCACAACAGCTGAAGAGTACTTCTTCAGTAGTTGTGATATCAGTAGTTTTATGTCTTTACTTTCAGTAGTTTTGTAAAAAGACTGAAGAGCTTGTTCTTCAGTCATTGTCGTATCAGTAGTTTTATGTTTTTCAGTAGTTATAGTAACTGATAACACTTAGTATTTTTGTAAGAAGATGTCAGCTGTTTTGACATCTTCAGTAGTTGTGTTTCAGTTGGAATAATTCTGTTAGATGTCACTATCAAGTGACATTAGCAGACGTCACATCTCTTATATAAGAGGTGTCGACCTAATTGTAAGTGTGACATTCCGTTACCACGAAAGCGAATATTGAATGAAATATACTTGCAGAATTCTCTCTATCTATAACCGTTTTTGTTCTTCATTGAATATCCTTTCGTTCTTGTGAATTGGCTAATTCATTGTTAGAATTCCGCTGCTATACTCTCTAATCAATCAAATGTAGATCACTGATCCTAACAACCGAGTGTCACGATCAGACAAAATAGACATCGGCACACCATGACGAGTTACAATTTCCTTGATGAACAGTTCGGCCAACCTCTCAGATGAATACGTCTCGCGGATCGGTAGAAAGTGAGCACTCTTCGTCAAACGATCAACTATCACCCATATCGCATCGTACCCTTTCGGAGTACGTGACAGCTTTGTAATGAAGTCCATGGTAATGTGCTCCCACTTCCATTCCGGTATATCCAAAGGTTGGATCTTCCCATACGGCTTTTGATGCTCTGCCTTCACCTATAAGCAAGTAAGGCACTTACTCACATACTCCACCACGTCACGCTTCATACCCGGCCACCAATAATCTCTCTTCATGTCGTGGTACATTTTCGTGGCACCAGGATGAATGGAGTATCGAGTCTTGTGAGCTTCATCCATGATCTTCACCCGTAGATCCCCAAAACGAGGAATCCACACACGATCGAATCGAGTTCTTACACCTAGTGTGTTTTCACCCAATTCCCCAACCAGACCTCTCATTCTCCGAGTTAAGATGATCTTCTTTCAATGCCTCATCTTGAAACTCCTTGACTTGCTTCATCACATCAGATGTCATGATTAATTGATAAGCTTTCACCCGAATCGGTTCGGGCCTTTCCTTTCGGCTAAGGGCATCCGCCACCACATTAGCCTTGCCTGGATGGTAATGGATCTCGCAATCATAATCCTTTATAAGCTCCAACCATCGCCTCTGCCTCATGTTCAGATCCTTTTGCTCGAAGAAGTACTTCAGACTCTTGTGGTTAGTGAATATGGTGCACTTCGTCCCGTAGAGATAGTGCCTCCAAATCTTTAACGCAAAGACCACGGCTGCTAGCTCCAAGTCATGAGTGGGATAATTAACCTCACGAACTTTCAACTGTCGGGATGCGTAGGCTATAACCTTCCCTCTCTGCATTAACACACACCCCAACCCTGAGAAGGAAGCATCAGAATAAACCACCAGATCTTTGCTTCCATCGGGTAATGACAGAACAGGAGCTTGAGAAAGTCTTGTCTTCAGCTCTTCGAACGCCTTCTCTTGAGCTTGACCCCATACAAATTTCACATCCTTTCGAGTCAACTTAGTTAGTGGAGAAGCAATCTTAGAGAAGTCTTGGATGAATCTTCTATAGTAGCCCGCCAAGCCCAAGAAACTACGGATCTCGGATGGCGTCTTTGGTGACCTCCATTGCATTACCGCCTCCACCTTTGCCGGGTCCACCATAATCCCGTCAGGATTCACCACATGACCCAAAAAATGAACTTCACGCAACCAAAACGCACACTTGGAGAATTTAGCATACATTTCTCCCTTCTCAACGTCTCTAGAACCTCTCGAATGTGACCGGCATGCTCTATTTCGCTCCTTGAGTAAATCAGGATATCATCAATAAACACAATCACTGATTTATCCAGCATCGGTCGACACACATAGGTCATCAAATCCATAAAAGCAGCTGGCGCGTTGGTCAAACCAAAGGACATGACAAGAAACTCATAATGACCATAGCGCGTTCGGAAAGCTGTTCTAGGGATATCTTGTTCCTTCACCTTCAATGATGATAGCCAGACCGAAGATCTATTCTTGAAAACCAACTGCCCCCTGGAGCTGATCGAACAAATCATCTATTCTCGTAAGGGTAGCGGTTCTTCACCGTCAATTTATTCAGCTCGCGGTAGTCAATGCACATCCTCATACTACCATCCTTCTTCTTTACGAACAGGACCGGAGCACCCCAAGGAGAGATACTGGTCTAATGAACCCCTATCAAGCAACTCTTGCAACTGTTCCATCAACTCCTTCATCTCCGTCGGAGCTAACCGATATGGTGCCTTGGCAACAGGTTGGGCACCCGGTATCAGATCAATCTGAAATTCAATTCTCTGTGAGGTGGTACCCCTGGTAAGTCTTCGGGGAACACGTCTGGAAAGTCACACACAACCGGTACATCAGGCAGTTGTGGTGTTGGTGCATCTACATCCTTTACATAAGCCAAGTAGGCGCTACATCCACGCCTCATACACTTTCCCACCACCGCCATTGAGATCACCTTCGGGATCGTCGTGACTCGATCACCATAAACCGTTACCAAAATTCCGTTAGGCGCTGTCAACCGAATCATCTTCTTGCGACACGCAATGTTCGCCTCGAAGTCCGCCAACCAATCCATCCCAAGAACCAAATCGAAACCACCCAAGGTCATCACTAACGGTCTAACATGAAACTTATGACCCTCAAGTTCCACATCACAATTCTCTATCATCTCAGAAATCCTGGAAGACTTACCTATGGCAGTTTGTACCTCAAAGGGCGCATCACATCTCTTATAAAAGAGGTGTCGACCTAATTGTAAGCGTGACATTCCGTTACCACGAAAGCGAATATTGAATGAAATTTATTTGCAGAATTCTCTCTATCTATAACCGTTTTTGTTCTTCATTGAATATCTTTTCGTTCTTGTCAATTGGCTAATTCATTGTTTGAATTCCGCTGCTATACTTTCTAATCAATCAAACGTAGATCACTATCCTAACAAGTGGTATCAGAGCAGGTTAATCATTGATCGATCGAACAATTGATCATTGAAACTGCTAATTGATATCTATGTTGATTGAATTAGCATATTCACAAGAACTGGTTATAGATTATTGAATTTCTGACGCTTTCGTGCATTTTTTTTGAGATCTCTCTTGGTTCAATTGGTTGTTGTGTTTTGTTCTAAATATGTCATAGCTTAATTGAATTTGATTGAATCTGAGATGACTACTCCTTCTAATGATCCTCACAATACCGGTTCCTCAACCAAGCCTCCGATGCTGGTTAGGACCGAGTACAACATATGGCAGCGAAGAATGCTTCATCACCTGTCTGTTAACAGTTCAGGTTGTTGGACATCTGTGGTTCATGGACCACATAAGCCTATGGTGAACAATACGGAAACCAATCAAATGGTTCCGAAGAAGAAGGAACAATACTCTGATGAAGATCGAAAACTGTTTGAGATTGATGCTAAAGCCCATGGAATTCTGGCCATGGCACTGCCTAATGAAATCTATTCAGGGCTTATGCATCATGAAACTGCTCATGATCTCTGGAATGCCCTGAAGGAACAATTCGGTGGCACAGATGAGGTCTTAGCAAACAACAGAGAAATCCTTGCCCAACAATATGAGACATTCTCTTATAGAAAGGGTGAGACACTGACTCAACAGTTTGAGCGTTTTCCTGCTTGATCTCTGAGCTGAAAATGGTGAAACAGGAATACACCAATAGCCAGATGAATAACAGGTTCCTCAAATCACTGCCTGAGAGATGGGACACATACACTATTGTCCTAGGCTCCAGTGCAAATCTGGATAGCCTATCTCTCACCCAACTTCATGGGAAACTGCTTACATTCGAAAGAGAGATAGAGCAGAAGAGGAAACTGTCTCATCAGGAAAGCTCACTGATGACTTTGTACCAGGGAATACTGCCTTGGTTGGTCATGAGTCAGAACATGCTGCATCTGAAAGCAATTATGATGAGCATATTGATTTCTCTTCAAATAGTTCTGATCATGCATTTGTTGGTATTGAGAGTCATTCTGGCAGTAATAGTGACAATCTAGGCTTCATATGGATGATCTGAAAGGAATAGCTGATGATGATCTAGAAGAGATGGATATTCTAAGCCAAATGGCATTGATTAATATCAGATCTCAGAAGTTCTATAAGAGAACTGGCAGGAAATTTCCTGGACTCTCTGACAAAACCAAAGTTGGTTTTGACAAGAGTAAGTTGAGGTGTCACAAATGCCAAAGGCTGGGACACTTTGCAAGAGAGTGTAGATCAACTGGATCTAACTCTTCTGCACCCTTTGTGACTTTTCCTAGTACTAGTCCACAAAACAGAGGGCAACATCCTGCTGGTTCTGGTCATCATTCACATCCTAGATCTCCTGCATACTTTGTTCCCCAGGGTCAAATGTCATATCCTTATCCCTGCTATTATATGCCTCAACCAAATCCTGTTCAAGCTCCAATTGCACAACAACCACAAGCATTGCCTGAACCACAACCTTCCCAATCTCATCAACAAACTCAACCTCAACAACACAGCTTCTTCACCCCAGGAGTTGTTGACTGGAGCAGTTTACCAGATGACTTGTCTGGTCATCAACAACTGTTCTCAGGTGCTGGTCAACATGGTGGTGAAAGTCCCTTTTGAAATATAGCTCTTATGGCTTTGGATTCTGCTGATACTTCATCCACTAATGCCTTTTCACCAAAGGTATCACAGGTATCCTCTGAGGCAAAAGCCAAATTATGTTCTGAAACATGCATAGCAGCATTTGCATCTATTAGAGAAGCAAATGTAGCTTTGATTAACAAGAAGATTAAGCTAGAACAAATAATTTCCAAAAGCAAAGCTGAATTTGAGTCTATGCTTAATGATAAGAATGATGAGATTTACAAACTTAAATGCCAAATAACTGATGATAAGGCTAGGGAAGAGATACTTCTAGAGAAGTATAAAGATCTCAAAGAAACCCTTGCAGTCACCCAGGTAGAGTGTGATAGATGGGTACAATCATGCAAAGGTTTTGAAATGCTTCTTAGTAAGCAATCTGCTTCCAATGTGAAGTTTGGCATTGGTTACAATCACACTGCTCCACCTACAGATTTTACTCCCAGAGCAGAGGTAGAATCTGATGGTGAGAGTAATAACCAATCCATCTCATCATGTGATCTACTTTCTGATGCAGCACAATCAGAAGTAGAAGTCAGCATCAAGCCCTCTCAGAACCTATCAGCTGATGTTGATGGTTCCACTGCTGACACTCACATGATCAATGAGTTGATCAACTCAGGAGTTAATTCTGAAAGTCCTGAAAGGACTAGATAGCAGGATTTAACACCTGAAGTTCAAACTCCAACTACTGCCAGTACTGAAAAGAAGAAACTGTCAGTAGAAAGAGTTTGAACACTACTAAAGAGGAAGTCAAGAAAGCAAACAATGCTTCCAAAGCACTGAAGAGCAAGTCTTCAGTTGCTTCACCCTCTTTAGTTGATGATCAACATAAGATGAAGAAGAAACCATGTGAAGTATGTGGTTTGTTCAATCATCTTACAGATGATTGCTGGTACAAAAGAGGTTCCAAACTCAAACATAAAGAGGAAACTAAAGAGAAAATGGTAAAAATGAAAACTGAGTTTGAGACCACATTTGTATGAGCAACATCAAATCCTGTAACCCTTAAGTCCTCAATGAAATCCAAAAAGAAGGGGTTAAACAGGTAACAGCTGAGATTGCTCAGAAGAAGAAGGTGCAACATAGGAACTTATCAAACTCCACTGGCAATGTGTCTGATGAGCTGAAAGCTTTTCACGAAATCAGACACAGCTAGTTATGATGGTTCAACATCTATTGGGAAGAGTTAACCAATTAGATGCTCCTATGTTGAAACCACACAAAAGGAGATACAAGCCAAAGGATTCCTCTTCTTCACCATCTTCTTCCTCTCAGGCTGTTGTTTCCAATAAACCTGTTAGTTTACCATCAGTTGATGAGATTAGACCCAAAACCAAAAAGGTTTGGGTCTCCAAAACTAACTGATTGTTTATTATTGCAGGGTTCTCCAACATGCCAAAGTAGCATCTGGTATGTAGACAGTGGGGGATCTATGCACATGACTGGGAACAACTCTCTTCTTCATGACAACTCTCAAGGAAAGAAGGGGTGTTTCTTTTGGCAATGATGCTAGGGGTTACATCATTGGAAATGGCTTTGTCTCCAATGGAGAAATCAAGTTTGATGATGTTAATCATGTGGAAAATCTCAAGTACAATCTCTTGAGTGTCAGTCAAATGTGTGATAAAGGCCATGTTGCTCTTTTCACCAGTCAGAACTGTAGGATTCTGTCATCCAAAGTTCTGCATTTGATTGATAGGGTGTTGGATGATCACACTCTCCTGAGAGCCAACAGGACAGGAAGAGTGTATGCCTTAGATCTTTCCAAGAAAATAGATCTCAGAGGCAATCCTTGCCTATTTTCCAAAGCCTCTTCTCAAGAATCTAAACTGTGGCACAGAAGGCTGCGTCATATTAATTTCAAAAACATGAATCAGCTTATCCACAATAGTTTAGTTAGAGGCTTACCAATAAAGGAGTTCCACTATGATGAAACCTGCACTGCTTGTTTAAAAGGAAAACAGCACAAAGTCTCATTCCCTCCTATTGAAGAGCATAAGTCCACTGCCTGCTTGCAATTACCGCATATGGATCTATTTGGTCCTGTGAGAGTAATGAGCATGGCAAAGAAGAAATACTGTCTGGTAATTGTGGATGATTACTCCAGATTTGTGTGGACTTTCTTTCTACATTCAAAGGATGAGGTTGCTCAAAAGATTATTCACTTTGTGTTGTATATTGAAGCAGTATTCCCTTCCAGTCAAGTGTATTAGGAGTGACAATGGAACTGAATTCAGAAACCATACACTTGATGACTTCTATCTTTCAAAGGGAATCAAAAGGCAGTTTAGCATACCAAGGACTCCAGAACAAAATGGAGTAGTGGAGAGAAAGAACAGGACCCTAATTGAAGCTGCAAGGTCCATGCTGGCTGACTCTGGTTTGCCACTGACCTTTTGGGCTGAGGCTGTCAACACACCTTGCTATGTGCATAATAGAGTCTTAGTAAATCAGAGGTTGATGAAGACTCCATATGAAGTTCTCCATCACTTGGCTCCTCTAATTTCATTTTTCAAAGCATTTGGGTGTCCCTGTTTTATTCTCAACACAAAGGATCAACTCCAAAATTTTGATCCTAAGGTGGATGCAGGGTATTTTGTTGGTTATTCATCTACTTGCAAGGCATACAGAGTCTTCAACTGCAGAACAAAGATAGTTGAAGAGACTTTGCATGTGAAGTTTAATGAATCTCCTTTGGACAAGATTCCACAAAACCCTGTGGAGTTGTTTGATTTGGAGATACTGCAATATGTTCCTTATCAACCTCCAGCTATTGCAGATCATGTGGATAAATCATCTTTTGCAGCATGTCTTCCACCTAGTGGTATTGATGATGATGATGATAATATCAATACTCACCTATTCAAGTTTAGTGACCAACTGCCTGTGTCTGCTAATTTGATGTTCCTGTAGCTTCAGCAGTTCCATCCACAGCAAATGCTGATGAGATCTCTGATTCCTCTACATCTTTTGAGTTACCATCTAATTCCTGGTTTCAAGAGTCTGTATCAACATCTGCTGCTGCTGAAGGTCCTACAAACACTTGCACAGATCTCATTGTTTATCAAGAACTGAAGAATCACCCCATCTCAGATTATGGTGATATCAATGCTGGTGTTTCAAGAAGAAGTCAATTGTCTAACTTCTGCTTCTATGCTCTCTTCATCAGTCAGCTAGAGCCAAAGAACTACCATGTTGCTTTGATAGACAATGGATGGGTTGAAGCCATGCAGCTTGAGCTACTTCAGTTCAAGAAACAGCAGTGTGGGAACTGGTTCCTCTTCCCCCAGTAAGTGTGGGCAATAGGCACTAAATGGGTGTTTAGGAATAAAACTGATGAAAATGGGCTTATTGTTAAGAACAAGGCTAGACTGGTTGTACAGGGGTTTTCACAAGACGAAGGTATTGACAATGATGAAACCTTTGCCCCTGTAGCCAGACTAGAGGCAATCAGATTGTTTTTAGCCTTGCTACATTCCATAATCTTAAAGTTTTTCAAATGGATGTCAAAAGTGCATTTTTATATGGTAAAAAAAGGAAGAAGTTTATGTGTGTCAACCACCAGGTTTTGAGGATAATAAACATCCTGAATGGGTGTATAAACTTGATAAGGCTCTTTATGGGTTGAAGCAAGCTCCCAGAGCCTGGTATGAGACACTTTCCACTTTTCTTCTTAAGATAATTTCACTAGAGGCTCCATTGATAAAACTCTATTTATTAAGAAGGTGGATCAGCATAAGCTACTTGTTCAGATTTATGTTGATGATATCATTTTTGCATCCTCTGATCCCCAGTTGTGTGATGATTTTACAACATTAATGAAAAGAGGTTTGAAATGAGTGCAATGGGTAAATTACAGTTCTTTCTAGGCTTGCAAATTAAACAAAAGGCTATGGAACCTTTATTCATCAGTCAAAATATACAAAAGATCTTTTGAATAAGTTTGATTTACAAAACTGTAAGCCCTGTTCTACTCCCATGTGCAACACCACACAACTGGATGCTGATCAGAAAGGTAAAGCTGGTGATGAAACACTTTACAGATGTATGATTGGGTCCTTGATGTATTTAACAGCTTCTAGACCAGATATTATGTTTGCTACATGTGTTTGTGCTAGATTTCAGGCTGCTCCTAAAGAGTCTCATTTGATTGCAGTCAAGAGAATCTTTAGATATTTGCAAGGTACACAATCTCTGGGTTATGGTATTCCACTGGACACTCTTGCAAATAGTTGCTTTTTCAGATAGTGACTATGCAGGGTGCAAGTTAACTAGAAAGTCTACTTCTGGTGGTTGTCAATTCCTAGGCAACTGTTTGATTCTGGCAGAGTAAGAAAAAAACATCTGTTGCTACATCAACTGCTGAGGCCGAGTACATTGCTGCTTCAAGTTGTACTTCTCAGGTACTCTGGCTTCAGAACCAACTTCTGGATTATGGCATTACAGAGACTAAGACTCCATTATTAATGGATAGTGCTTCAGCTCTGTGTATTGTCAAAAATCCAGTCTAGCACTCTAGGACCAAACATATAGAGATCAGACATCACTTTATTCGGGATTGTTTTGAAAAAGGTCTGATTAATCCTAAGTTTGTGCCTAGTGCTGATGAGCTTGCAGATATTTTTACTAAGCCTTGGATAGTTCTACTTTCCAAAACCTTGTGTTAAGGCTTGGTATGCTGCAGCTAGACTAAGTGACAACTACTGATGATTTCAGTAAAAAGTACTGATGGTCATTGGTAACCATGTAACATATAAGCACTGATGAGTCCTTTCACCTTCAGTAATTTTTATAACTACTGATGGCTAAATGCCTCACAAGTACTGAAGTATTTTATCTGTTCCAAACCACTGATGTAGTTACAACTACTGATGTAGTTACAACTACTAAAATCAGTACAAACAGATAAGTACTGACGTCCTATGAAACACCTGAAAAGCAGATGCAAAGTCTGATGAGTAAGTGTTGAGGACAGTATGAAACAGCTGAAAGGCTATGAATTGACGAAAACTACTGAAGAGAACTTTCTCTTCAGTTGTTTCTACAACTGCTGTTTCATTCTAACAACTGAAGCAAAACCATGTCTTCAGTAGTTTTATAACTACTGATGACTAACACCAAGTCTTCAGCTGTTTACAACACTGATGACAAAACCACTGTCTTCAGTAGTTTTCACAACTACTGATGACAAACACCAAGTCCTCAGTTGTTTCATCATTGAAGTCAAAACCATAGTCTTCAGTAGTTTTCTAACTGCTGATGCCTAAAACCACGACTTCAGCTGTTTTAACGTCTGAAAGGGTAATACCATGTCAACAGTCGGTTTAAAACTACTGATGACTAACACCACACCCTTCAGTCATTTTCACCCTACCCTATAAATACCTGTCCTCTTCTCTAAATGTTTCATTAGCCGTTATTTTCTGAACTTCTCTCTCTCAAACATGGCGACCATGAGTCTGAAACCACGACACAACTGCGTTGCTTACCTTACAAAGTCGGCTTTCTGGAACAAATATGATAATGCCATTGACTTAATGGTGGATTCCCCATATCGCACAGCCTTTCTCTTGAATCCAACCATTACCCTGAATCCCTCAGTCAATTCTGGTCAAATGCTTTTGTTCATACTGATGAGTCTACCGGTCAGATCTCTTTCGTTCCCTATCAACCAGAAACCAGTGGTCGTTACAGCCGACATCATTCGTCAGGCATTACACTTACACGATCCACCGTTGTGACTGCATACCCAAAGGGCACAACATATGTCCTTTCTCAATCATGGGTATGAAGGTGATCTTCGGGCTACAACCGTTCTAAAGAAACATTTCCATGACGCTGAAACTCATTTTTCACATGGTAAATGTTTGCTTAGCCTCCAAGACATCTTCTTGGGATCAAATGTCATCCCAATCACAGGTATTGTAGTTATATTCTATTCTAGAACACCAACTGCTAAATTTTTCTGAATTTTGTTTCTAGAAATAAAGAACTTGGCTCAGAAACCTGTGGCAACCGATGGCCATTATATCCCAGGTTTTGATGGCCATTATTTTGGATGAACTAAAATCTGATGGCCTTGTTGGCCTTGGAGTCCCTGCACCAGCTGTTTTGGCTGAGGTATACTCCAGGCACAACTCAGACCTTACACTCAAAGAAGCTGCCCGAATGCTAAAGCCCAAGCACAGGGAACCCACAGCTTCCTCCATCAGAACCAAAGTCCCCACTAAACCAAAACCAGAACAACCCCAAACAGCTATTCAGGGAGATGAGTCCCCTGAAGATGCTCCTGCACCACCAACGCAGGATATACTTGCTGGCTTAAACCCCCCAGCAGTATCAGAGACTCTACCAGCCATAGCCGCTCAGGATTCCTCTCAAAAGGAGCCTGCAGCCACCACACAAGGGGTACCCACACATCTGGGATCTTCCTCCCTTGAGGAGATTGCCATTGAAGAGCACATCCTCCCCAGGTGCACACTGCTTCTACCCCTTCTCCCCATGCAACCGCCCCCCAAAGTCCAACCATAATTATTGCAAACATGCTGACTCAGTTGCATGCCTCTCCTCCTCCCCAAAATCCACCAACAAAGGGGAGAACCACAGACATTGAGGAAGAGGATCCCCATGTTCTGACAACCCACAGCACCGGGGTTTACAACTTCTATCTCCTGGTGTAGATAGGTAGATTAGAATATCTAGTGAGGCTGCCACCTCTCTTCTGCATCAGCAAATGATCAGAATGAGGCTGGTAACATTGCTAAGACCTCACTAGAGGCAACAGCTGATGAAGGACATAGTCCTGAGGCTGGAAGTCCCCAGTTCCAAGAAAAGGGGCACATGCTACAACTGGTCTACACCCAGTGCATGTACATCCTGCTCCAAGCAGGAGGTCAGGTGATTCAGCTTCTGCTGATGATGACCTGGGCTTTTTCTATGACGTTCTCGCCCACAACACCATCCTGGAGGCTGAGGTAAGCAGACTACAAGAACTGCTTGCCAAGAAGTCTGGATGAAGTCCATCTGCCCCCACCAACCCAGATGGCACCTTCAGTTGAAGGTTCCCCAAACACTTTACCCTCTCACTTCACTGAGCCTCCAGCTTCTGCTTTTGGCACTATCTCTCCGGGACAGAACCCCCAGAGCAGGGTTGCTGTATTCCAACAATCCCTCCTCTCATCACTCCCATCAACAATGAAATTGTTTATAAAGCCATTGATGAGAGGATTTCCTCAAGTCTACAACCACTCATTGATGATGCTGTGCACAAGAACTTTCTGCGGTACAAACCCCTGTCTCCAATGCATCCAAAATGGGGGAGAGTACTGCAGTGAAAGAAAAGAAGAAAAAGAACTGAGGATGAGAAGGCACAAGAGAAACCCAGAGTTGGAAAAAGAAAAGCAACACTGATCACTTACAAAAGAAAGAAAAGTGCTGGTGATCAAGCTAATGCTGAAGAAAAATCCTTGGAAGAGCTGGTAAAAG
Organism: Flaveria trinervia; assembly: GCA_025506515.1. Lineage (NCBI taxonomy): Eukaryota > Viridiplantae > Streptophyta > Magnoliopsida > Asterales > Asteraceae > Flaveria > Flaveria trinervia. Next base: position 23,307,130 of record CM046458.1, read on the forward strand.
ATGCAGATGACACACACAGCCGATCCATGGACAAATCATTGAGCAACTCTTCAAGCAAGGCTTTGATACAGCCATATTAGACAGTGAGATCAGAAGTTGGAAGTGGAGGAAATTCAAACCAGATGGGCTAGGTATGATAACTGGAGAAAGAGAGATTGGAGATCATGATTTGTTTCATTGCCAAATACTTAGGAAGATCTTGATGGAGATTCGTTCATGGACCAGAGACAGTATTCTGGCTATAGCCACCAGAATCTGTTGTCTGAGCAATTTCATAAGGGGATTATCATTGAAGCACTTGATGAGGCTGGGGCTGGAAAAAGGTTTGAAATGGCAAGACTTACAAAGGCCAACTCACAACCAAAATGCTTGAACAACCTTCCCTATCACCCACTAAAAACAGCCTACCCCTCAAATCTCCAAACCAATCTCAAAGCCCAAATCCAAACATCCTCAATCTTCAAACCAATTCCTTTACCAACCCAACCATCATCCAGTGATGCACCTAAAAGGAGGAGAAGGGTGCTGAGGATAGAAGAGATGAAGAAGAAGAGGATGAAGATGATAGTCTGCCACTCTCTGCTGTTCTAAGGCTACCAGAACCAGGAGTCAACCCATGATCACACCTGACTCTCAAGGGAATGGTTAGAGTCAAGATAGAAGATGAAGAACAGCAGAAGCAGCACGATGAGCAACTACTGAAGATGGTCGACAAGGAATTTCCTCAGTCATCATCTATACAAGCCATGAAAAGGCATGCTCAGAGGCTGTACACTCTCAGACACACATTTCAGTATCAGAAAGAGAGAGTGAGAGTATGGCCAGACCCCAAGGTGAGTTCTAGAATCCACAAAAGATAATTCCACACAGATACAATGGCCAGGTTAGAAAAACAATAGACTCTACAATCATGTTGGCCATTGTAGTCTCACCATGGGAATAATTGATGAATTCAAGAAGGCTCATCAATCAAAAATGACCCCTCAACCTTACTAGAAAACAAGATGATCAAAAAGGGGTTATTATATAAAAGCTTGAAGACATCAAGAAGAATGAGCTCCAGTTACTCCTGAGGCACTCATCCTGATGAATTTGTCTATAGGGAGGTAACTACTGTGGAGTTGAAGAATGGCAGGACTGTAAAGTACTTATCTGAGTACTATGGTCCAGAGTTCTTCTTTAAAGGGGAGTAGAAGAACTCTCCAAGGAGGAACAAGTTGTTCTCCTTGAGGCCTATGTTCGAGAGTCATACAGACTCATAATGGGGAAGTAAATCTCATGAATGGGATAACAACTCTGTGTCCAGTTCCCCAAAACAGAGTTCCCATGCATACCTTGCCAAAGAGATCTCTGAGATTTCATCCCAGACCAGAGCTTATATGGGTCATCTTCTCTACTGATCAAGAAGGAAAAAGACCAACCATTTTGCCAACAATAAGTGGGAAAATAAATCAATTAGAGGTTTTGGCTGCATTGGTTCAGGGGGAGTTTGTTGGACCAAAAGAACCAATGAGCCAACCATCAGAAAACCTCTAAGTCCCACATGATATCACAACAACTGCTGAAGGCTTCATCAGCAGTTCGACAAGTGCTGAAAACTCCAACAGCTGAAGATCAAGTGCTGAAGACTTCAACAGCTGAAGATTAAAATGCTGAAGTTCAACAGCTGAAGAACACAAGTGCTGAAGCTGAACAGCTGAAGAACACAAGTGCTGAAGCTGAACAGCTGAAGAACACAAGTACCGAAGCTGAAGTCCAAAGTACTGAAGTACAAGAGCTGAAGGGTCTATAAGTACTGAAGATCAACAACTGGTGTACAAAGTCTGAAGACAAAGACTGAAGACATCAGCTGATGATATCTACTGAAGTCATCAGTTGATGAAACGTCTGAAGTTCAAGTCTGAAGACCAAGTACTGAAGTTTCAGTAGTTTGTCACAACAGCTGAAGAGTACTTCTTCAGTAGTTGTGATATCAGTAGTTTTATGTCCTTACTTTCAGTAGTTTTGTAAAACGACTGACGAGCTTGTTCTTCAGTCGTTGTAGTGTCAGTAGTTTTATGTTTTTCAGTAGTTGTAGTAACTGATAACACTTAGTATTTTTGTAAGAAGATGTCAGCTGTTTTGACATCTTCAGTAGTTGTGTTTCAGTTGGAAAAATTCTGTTAGATGTCACTATCAAGTGACATCAGCAGACGTCACATCTCTTATCTAAGAGGTGTCGACCAAATTGTAAGCGTGACATTCCGTTACCACGAAAGCGAATATTGAATGAAATTTATTTGCATAATTCTCTCTATCTATAAACGTTTTTGTTCTTCATTGAATATCTTTTCGTTCTTGTGAATTGGCTAATTCATTGTTAGAATTCCGCTGCTATACTCTCTAATCAATCAAACGTAGATCACTGATCCTAACATGATGTTTCTCATTCATTCATCAGTCCTCATTGAATGACTTTGAAACAGTAGCTGAACAGAATGTTCCAATTCCTGAGCAAAATATGTCTAACTTAGATCTATCTCTGCAACTAAAAGCGATTCCTCGTCTTAGGATTCACAACACTCATCCAACTGAGAACATCATAGGGAATGTCTCTCAGGGTGTGAGTACAAGAGGATAGACTCATCAAGGGAATGTCTGCTTGTACTCATGCTTTCTATCTCAGATGGATCCTAAGAAGGTAGAAGATGCCTTGAAAGATAGTAGCTAGCTTGAATCGATGCAAGAGGAGTTGCTTTAATTCAAGAGACAGAAGGTATGGAACCTATGTCCGCTACTATCTGGTCAAGTACCTATAGGCACCAAATGGGTTTTCAGAAACAAGAGAGATGATAAGGCTTGATCATCAAGAATAAGGCAAGACTTGTAGTTCAAGGATACACTCAAGAGGAAGGAATAGATTATACTAATGTCTTTGCAGCAGTTGCAAGACTTGACGCAGTTAGGATCTTCCTTGCTTATGCTGATTCCAAGGACTTCACAGTATACCAACTTGATGTCAAGTGTGCATTTCTATATGGGGATATAGATAGGGAAGTCTATGTATGCCAACCTCTAGGATTTGAAGATCCACAGCACCCCAACTATGTGTGCAAATTGGATAAAGCTCTATAGGGTTGCACCAAGCACCTAGGTGCGGTATGAGACTTTGTCTTAGTTTCTTCTGAAGAATGGCTGCACTAGAAGTACCATTGATAAGACTCTCTTTATTAGAAAATCTGGAAAGGACATTTTGCTCGTACAAGTCTATGTTGATGACATCATATTTGGTTCCTCAAATGACCAAATGTGTAAGGACTTTGAGAGCATTATGAAGAAAAAGTTTGAGATGAGCTCCATGGGAAAAATGGACTTTTTCTTTGGAATTCAGGTAAAGCAACTGAAGGAAGGGTTCTTTATTAATCAATTTAAACACGTCTCTGATATCTTAGAAAGATTTGAGATGAAGGATTGCAAACCTGCCAAGACACCCATACCCAGAAACCATAATCTTTGTCCTGACCTTAAGGGGGAGGATACTGATCAACATCAATATAGGGCAATTATTGGTTCTCTGATGTATCTAACAGCCAGTAGACCTGATATCATGTTTGCTACTTGCATTGTGCAAGATATCAGGTTGCTCCAAGGTGTCTCACCTAGCTGCTGTTAAAAGAATCATCAGATACCTCAAAGGAGCACCTAAACTAGGTCTCTAGTATCCCAAAAACAAGGATTTCAATATTTATGGATACTCTGACAGTGACTATGGAGGCTGCAATGTTGACAAGAAATCAACATCAGGAGGATGTCAATTCTTGGTGGAAGGATCATCTCATGGCAATGCAAGAAACAATCCTGTGTCTCTACATCAACTGCTGAAGCTGAATTCATTGCTACTGCTAGATGATGTGCTCAATTGCTATTGATTCAAAATCAGATGTTACACTATGGATTTAACTTTATGAGTACTCCTCTCCATAATGACTACAACAGTGCTATCTCCATTACTGAAAATCCAGTGAAGCACTCCAAAACAAAGCATATTGACATCAGGTATCATTTCATTAGAGATATTCATGAGAAAAATCTAATCAAGTTAATCAAAGTGATTCAAATGAATAATATGCTGATCTGTTCACCAAAGCTTTTGATTACAAAGATTCAAGTATCTCATAACCGCTATTGGGATGACAAACATTGATTAATTTGATCTCTTTTGAAAACCTTTTTAATATGTATGTCTTGTGTCAATATAATTTAAGCCCTGTTACAAGAAATTCTCTCTAAAATTTTCTAAGTGTAAATTCCTTTCGATGAGAAATTAACCTTCGGAAGACATTGTCATATCTTCTGAGGCAAAATTTCTCAAAGGATAACTTTCTTCTCGGAAGAATTTTTGGCCTCGGAAGAAGCGATTGATTGTATATGAGATCTACTTCCGAAACTTACAAATTCTTTATTCGGAAGCAACTCTAACCTTCGGAAGCAAAGTTTTGGCTTTGGAAGTAAGATTTTCCTTGAGAAGACAAGTTAACTTCGGAAATGTTTTACACTCGGAAGAGAAATTTCACTGTGTAACATAAATCTCTTGGGCCCCACACTGTAAAAAGCAAAGACTTTGTTAATGATGTGGGATTATTTAACTGATTTAAACCTTACCGCCCCTGTCATTTCATCCACTAAACCATCACATCACCTTATCCTAACCCCATTACCGCCATTCCACAATCTTTTAAATAATCTCGACTACTCAATTTCATTTTCTTACTTGCAAATTTTACTGCCCTCGAAATTTCCCCTCTCCAACGTTACCCCAGCTCAAATCATCCACATTCATCTTTCCAAATGGCACTCAACCCTCAACACAACCAAGTCGCACTTCTTGATTCTTCAAGAGATGCCGACTTCTCTGAAATCATCTCCTTTCTCACCCAATCAACCTACTACACTGCCCTTACCATTAAACCCACTGTTTACTCCAACCAAATGGTAGAATTTTGGGAAAATGGTCAGGTAGAAACCCAAAATGTGATTCTTGTATTACGGTCTAGCATATGTGGACAGGAGTTGATCATCATCGAACAACTCATCAGGGAGCATCTTGAGCTTCACGATGAAGGAGCTCCTACTGAATTCCCAAAGGAAGATTTGGATAGCACTTATATCCTAATGGGATATGGTGGAGACATCAGCAGGTTGAGTGTTTACAAGTTCAACTTCTCCTAAAATTGGAAGTTCCTCCTACATGTTGTTCTTCATTGCTTGTCCAACAAATCCGGAGGATGGGATCAAATCCCTTATGAACTAGGATGCTTAGTTCATGGACTTGTGAGAGGCCTGCGCTTCAATTACTCACGATTTGTGTTCTAAAATCTGATAGGGAATCTGCAAAGGGAGACATTCTTCATGTATCCTAGATTACTTCAACACATAATCAACTATGACTTAGACCAGAGCATGCTTGTCTATGCAGCTGCTCTGACTGTTCCCCAAATGCGGCCTTCCATCTTCAAGACATTGAAGAAGGTATCTACCAACTTCACTGGAAGGCACACCACTCTTCTTCTAGGTATGATGAGCGCATAGCTCCTGGTGACATCCCTGTTCACCCCACAGGTGATGTACCCACACCAACAACCTTCTCCACCCATCACCATCACTTATCAAAGACGCCCCAAACGAACCCTTGTTCAATATACTCTGATTGAACAAGCCCCTCCTGTTCAATCCAAAAAGACTAGAGTGGAAACATGTGTTCCCACTCAGTCAGACGTCTCTCTATCCTTCTCTTTTGATCTCAATGTGGGTTTTGAGTCTCCTCAGTCTCAAACCCATGTGCCTGACACCCAAACCAGCAGCCCTTAGAATGAGTATTTACACTCTTCTGAGATGCCAACAAGGGATAGCCCCACCAGAGGCTCAATGCCTAAAGACATTGACCAAAGTCCCGGGTCAGTAGGATTACCCTCCTAACTTTCACTGACCTTCTATTTAAAACTGATGAAGAAATAACATCTCTCCATTGCAATGAAGTTGATCTACAACACCCTCTCCAAGATCAACAGAGCTCGAAGAAATCCTTATCTCTTTCCCCCATCAGCAACCAACAACTGAGGTGAGTCCCACTGATGTGGAGGGGACTTATGTAGATTCAGTTGCCACTACAGAAGGTGCCTCAATGGACCTTGTGGATAGTGGTAACATTTCTTAGACTGAATCTACGACAACCGAGCCCTTTGATGACATTAAAAGAGACATCATTGAGCATGGGAAACCAGGGTGCCAACAAACCACATCTGGTGATGAGGCTGAACATACTAGGTATGTTACCTCATCTCCCCCTGATTCTTCAAAAGAAGATGAGGGAAGCATGCAACTCCTCATTCAAGATCTTCTTTCTAAAGTGTCCAACTTGGAATCTTTGGTTACGACTTTAGAGGCAAGGTTTGCCACTCAGCAACTTGAGATTGACAATCTCAAGGCTTAACTAGTTGAGAAACAAACAAAGAGGTCTGTTAGGCATGTACCTATTCAGGTCTCACTGACTTCCTTCTCCAGCTCATCTAGCTCTCAAGATGATACTACCAAAAAGGGGGAGAATGTTCAAAGACAAACACATGAGGAACCATAGAGCCGGCCTTCAACTTCAACATCTTCTTCTCCCATCATCTCTGTGCATGAAACATCTCAAGTCACTCTTCAGATTAATCCAAGGATGCTCAGTGATCTCTACAGACTCTTCACCAAGTTTCTGTTAAGATCTTCGTTTGAGCAGCCAAACCATGATGCTGTAATGATCTACTTTGGAGCAGAAGATCTTCAAAGGCTGACTGCACCTTCTACCACTGTAGAAGAAGTTGGTCAACCTAAGGTCCTCATGGAACCTAAGGTCCTCATAGAACCTAAGATTCAATTCGAAAGTGAAATGGGAACTCACGGCCCAACAACTGAAACAGTTGGAACAGAATCTGCATCTCCTTTAACTTTCGAAGCTGAAGTCAAAGCCTCGAAAGAACAAGCTGAATCTTCCAAAGCTGAAATGGAAGCTGCGAAAAGACTATTCAGAATGTCTGAGGAACTGATCATCACAGATGGTATCCTGGAAATGACATCTGAGGTGAGCAGTGAGGACTTTCCAATGACACCTCCATCTTAGACACCATCTCTGACTCTCTCACAATCAGAGACCTCTCTCCAAGAAGCACCATAGTCAGGATCTTCAAAAGACAAAGGAAAAAGGAAGATGACTGAGGAAGAGCTTCAGGAAGAGGAGAAGTTTAAGAAACTTTAGAAGAAAGGAAGACTTCAAACCGAGAAGTTGCTAGTTGCGAGTACAAAAGCAGCTGCTTCCAATCAGGAGGTTGTCATCAATAAAAGAAGAGAGCAGATCATTAACCAGCTCATTGAAATGGGAGCTGCCAATGAAGAAACACTCCTGCTACCATTAGAGGAGTTGGTGGATCCGCAGAAGGCAACCAGGCTGAGACTTGAAGAAGAAGCTAGGTTGGCCTTGGAGCTAGAGGAAGAGAAACAAAAGGAGGCTAAATTGCAGCTCAGGAGAGACAGGATAAACATCGTACTCTCCAGAGGCTTTGATGTTCAAGAACTCTCTCCACACAACGATGATACGATCCTCTGGCTCTACAACAAAGAGCAGGATCAAATGGAGAAAAAGGAAGAAGGCTGCAAACGAAAAGGCCAGAGAGAAGAAGAAGAAGGAAGAACAGGCTAGGGTCACTGCCTCCATGAAGCTCATTGAGAAAGCCTGGATGAAGGACTATCTTCGGCTCATGGCTTCTCTGGTAGGCAGGTGGGTCCTATGTCTGAAAGTACACCCCAACGAATTGTCAGTGAAATTAATGGTGACATCCGGATGGGGAAAAGGAAAGAGATGTATAGAAGGGTAAAGGGATGACCATCACTGCTTCTACCAACCAAAACCTCAACCTTTCATCCCTGAACCCACATCACTACCCATACCTTCTCCCTCTCCTCAACCACCTAAACTTCCCATTATCCAACCCAAAACACTAGCCAGAACCTCTGAACTAAGCCTGCCCAATTACCATCCAAACCATCCCTTCAGCCTTCTCAACATCTCTCCCTTGAGGAGTTTAAGGCAATAAAGAGGAAGCTCACCAATTGCACTACTTTGAGTGAAGTCTCTTGCATAGAAGACTATGTTAACATCACCTATGTAGACGGATCTTTAAGTTCCCTCACAAGAGACAGATTCCTTGATTTTCCTAGAGGAACTTCGGACCAGGCTGCAAGACTTTTGGGCCTTAATTCAAACTCTTTAAATGAGGAAGAAAAGAAGCTCAGAAGGAAACTGGTGACTCTGCTAGATACAAGAAAAGAGGACAAGATTCCTAGTCAGTCTCTTGTGCCTAGAAGGTAGATAATCTAGCGGAGGTTCGATGAACCTTCTCACAACTTTGTTGTGGAAAGAGAGAATGATGAAATCAACAGACTCAATGCAACCTCTCTGTTACACTCTAGCAGATTCGACATTGCTGAGTTAGCAGAGAAGCCATTCTCCAACCCCTCCAACTCTGAAACTGCTGCACTCGTTAGAAATCATCTCGGCACTCTTAAATTAGCTGATTTAACTGCAAAGGCAAATTTTGAAGAAGAGTTGAAGTTGAGAAGACAGGAAAACAAGGAAAGATCTCTCACCAAAGGTGCTGCCTTTCTACAAATTGTGGAAGGTCCTGAATTGGAACCTATAGTTTGATAGGAATATGATTACAATTCCCATCAGCTAACTCTTTTCAGAGGGCACCAACAAATGGTACATGTTATCCAAGGTGACAGACTGGATATCCTGTCTACCAAGGATCTGTACAAGCTTCTCAGCACCACATCAGGGAAGAACAAGGAGATAGAAAAATACTTACTCTCCTTGGTGCTGAAAGCTTTCAGAAGTCAAGAAAAGTGAACTTTTGGTAGCATCAGCCTAAGGGGAATTTGTTGGATCAAGAAGAAGGCTAATGCAACCAAACTATATCACTTAAGTTATTTTGGTGCTGCATGCAAAGGCTTCCAAAGCTTATCATGGAACTTCCGAAGGTTGTAGAGTTCTTCCGTAGACAAAGGGAAAGTCCAACTTCCGAAGACAAAACTCTACTTCTGAAGACAAATGCATACTTCCGAAGTTCAAGACATAGAAGAATAAAGTGAAGACCACTTCCGAAGTATGATGAAAAGAAGAAGTCTCCAAGTCTTGGAAGAAGCAGCCTCTTCTGAAGTATAAAGTCGCTTTGGAAGTACTTACTCTTCCGAAGCCATTTAACTTTCGGAAGACACTGCTATAACCAGTGGACACAAGTATGGTCTCTGACACTCTGCTGCAGACTTCTGATACAACATGGCTTGTTCCCAAAGAGTCATGTTGTTGACCATACTTTATTCCACTGTTTACCTTTCATCATAGTACATGTTACCAACTTTAGTTGGTGACAAATGGTAAGTCAGAGACATGTCCTGACTACCAAATCTCAGATTAGACTTTATCCGAGATACCTTAAACTATAGTCTTGTAGTATAGGCTATAGCTAAAGGATCCCAACTGGTATCAAAGTATATCCGGCTATAGATAGTATTATATATAGGTTCTCCTTGTAACTCATTGAGAGAAGATCATCTTCTGCTTGTAAGAGTCTTGTATTTGAGTTGAGAATCAATATATAAAAGTATCTTTAAAATTATCTTTCTGTGTTCTTAGTTACTTTCTATATTGTGATCAACTCTTGTTGATTCTTATCATACCCTAGTGTGATTCTAGGAGAGTTTGAGAGATAAACATTGTGTTTAAGTGACAAACACCGATCCTGCAGCCTCCAAGTTCTCTACCAGGTAGGAGAAAGTCATACTAGAAAAGCTGAAAGAGTGGTTCAGCACCAGTGCCACATAGGCATTTTGAATCTGTTCTGATAGGTCATCAAACCCACCCCTTCGCGACGCCAAGCATTTGAGGATGATGTGTGCCAAGTACTTGTACTAGGGACACAGGTTGCTCTTGTTGAGCACACCTGAGTTTATATCCTCAGCGTACTTCATCCTCATGAAGCACCCTCTCACCATCAGTGGGTGAAGTCTGGTGGGGTGGTCTGTATCATCTCCCAACCTAAGTACTCACTGAATGTCTGTAGCGGTCATCTCTATATCCATCCCAAATATAGAACTCCTTATGTTGTACAGCTCACGTGATCGACCAACCGATGCACTCTTCCAGAAGGACTGTTGTATAGACCTGTAGGGGGTGCATGGTGTAGATATGCCTTGTGGATCCTTGATCGCTTGAGGAAAGCAATGATCCCTGCAAACTTGGCACCATTCCGAGTTGTGGAGTTTAAGTGAGCATAGATATTGTGCTTGGGGTTGATGGACCATCTGCCCGCCATCAATATGTAACACAAAACACATAAAAATTAGCTAACCACACGACACAAATAAGTTCTAGTTAACTTGGTTGAATTCATTCTGGTTCATTTATACGATTGAACAATCCGACTGTGTTCAGTCGGTTGACTTGGCATGTGACTGGACACAGTTGGGTGACTGAGTATGCGACTGAGTTCAATCGGTTTACTAAACCTACGATTGGTTCAGTCGGCTGACTAAGCTCATTTGTATGATCCATTCGGCCGATTGAGCCATTCGATCAGCTCAATCGTGCGATTGGAGTTCATCGTGGCGTCTAGTCGCATGACCCACTGTTCGATCGACTGAGATTCAAATCTTAACCAATTCTTGAAATTAGACATCGTGTAATGGTTCTTTAGACTCGCAATCACTTAACTAATAACCTAATAACTTTAATTTCAACATTTTACTTAGTTTGGTTAGGTTATTGTAAAGTAAATAGTTTGTTTCTTGTGTTGGTCGACATTTTAAAATTACGACACCATTCCATCAGATTTCGGTGAGATATCATCACATTGTACCTATATAACAATCCACAATCGTCAGAATATCAACAGAAGTCGGAAATTTTGGTCTAATGAAATTTGGGCAGGGTAACGGTAAGGTATACGATATTAGGGTGATTGGGGGGTGATGAGTTGAATGCGATCGACTGTGGCCCTATTTATACTGAATCTGATTTCAATCGGCCGACTAGACCCATTCGATGGGTTCATTCGGGCGAATGGACTTCAGTCGTGCGATTGGCTCAGTTGATCACACTCAGTCGCCGACTAGATTTCAGGCGGGCGACTGACTCATTCGCACATATTCATTCAGTCGAATGGCTCATTCTGATAAGCCATTCAGGTGAATGGTTCATACTCATGTGTCATTCGGTTGTTTAGTGCATGAGTATGGTCCATTCGCACGGTTGGTCCATACTCATGGTCCCGTCGTGCGATTGGATCATACTCATGATTTTGACTTTATGACCATTTCTCAGTTAACCCTTTTTAACTTTTGATTAAACTTTATGTGCATTTGATCATCTCAAACATGATCATTTAACTTGACAAACTTTTGACCACCTCAGACGTGATCCTTTTAAACAATTTGTCACCTCAGACGTGACTGATTTTTACCTTTGAATACACGTGTGGTCACCTCAGACATGACCCTTTTAGATTATGAAATCCCATATTGAATTCCATGACGTAGTCTGATATTAAACAAACTGAATTGACTAAATTGAAACAAAATAAAAAACTTAAACTGAAATACAAAACTAAACTTGTTTTTGACTTTTTGCATGAGGTGTAAATCTTAAGATAGAAATCTAGTGGATTCGGTTCCAGAATAGGCAGCTTCAATTAATTTTGACCATAACTGAACCATTCAATTTGGAATCATACTAGCAAGTCAAATCATTTGGGACATGTTATCAACACCTTTTGATGCTCAATTCTTGTTTTTTCATCTAGAGTTATTAGCAAGTTTAGGAAATCATACTAGTACTATTAGATCCCACCTTGATTTGGACATTCAAGAATTGCAGCCATGATGATTGTCAGTATACTGGTCCTTTTAAATCCATACACAGACTTTTGACACAGATTGGTGATAGTTTAAGGTTTGATTATTTCGACAAGCATTTTGTGGATCCCACACTTATATGGTAATTAACATTCCTTAGGAGATTTTTGAGCGGTCTCATGGTAGTTTTCAAGAAGAAACTATTCTTAGAACTTTCAGAGTGAAGCCCATCCTCAGGTCAGTGCCACCGCACAACAGTGAGGCGGCAAACAACAATGAAGTCTAGAGTATATAGGTTATGCTTATCCTCAGGTCAGTGCCATCGCATAGTAGAGAGGCACATAACCCATCTTCTTGTTTGAGCATTTTTAATCTTTTTGCACAGATCTCACCAACAACAGAGTTATTAGTTTGATTGTTTTTTCTCATATTTGGTCTTATGCTCACATTTGTGGCGTTTAGTCTGCTCTTCACCCCTTATTGGAATTTGTTGATTGTGTTAACCATGGATAAGATATTAACCCACAGCTTTTTAAACAACTTAGTTTGTTCTTGAGATCACCAATAAGGTCTAATCATCTATTGTTTTCAATCTACCGACATATCATCTTTGGTCTAACAACCTCTAGCTCTACTTTCTTTGTGTTACCTTAGTAGTTGCTAGTCTTACTATTAGTTTTCCTTTTATATTGCTCAACTACACAAACTTATACTTTGAACTTTGCATCTTATTTTATTTAATCTTTTAGAGTCCCAGGTGATTTGTACGTGTGTACTATCATTTTCCACATTGAATCGGTATCACAGATACAATCTACTTTTTATCAGCTAGCCTCTCCTTCTACCTTGTTTTTTTGTTAATGTTACTAACTGACCTATTCTCCCCCTAAAATTCTAAAACCGTAACGGATTGACGCTTTTTAGGATTTAAATAGGCGACCGAATAACATTAATTTAATTAAACTACTTAAAGTTAAACAAATAAATAAAGAAAATAAAAATATTATGAAAAATGGACAATACGCATGGGACTAGACATGGTCATGTTCGGGAAATACATCACTTTTCTTTTTAATGTCGTTGACCTCTAAGAGATAAAAAAATGTGGTTTGTCAAAAGCCTTTGTATAGAGGTCAGCGCGTTGAAAATCAGTATCTATTTTAATCACATCAATTAGGTTCTTTTCAAAGCAATCACGTATAATGTGATATTTTATGTTGATGTGTTGGTCTTAGGATGTTGGACCGGATTTTTAGTTACTGTAATCACAGCCGAGTTATCAACAAAGATAGGAGTAGAAGAGAATTTCAAACCAAAGTCCCGCATTTGCTGTTGAATCCATATGATTTGTGAACAACAACTTGCAGCAGCAACATATTCGGCTTTACAGGTTGACAAAGCAACCGAGGTCCGCATCTTACACTGCCAGGTCACTAATCTCCTCCCAAAGAATTGGCATCCTGCTCATGTAGACTTGTAGTTCATCTTGCAGCTACCGTAATCCGAGTCACTATACGTTTTCTGCTCGAAGTCATCGTCATGAGGATACCATAACCAAGTGTTTGAGTACCCTTCAGATAACGAAATAGCTTTTTCACCCCTATCAGATGGTTAACTTTTGGCTTTGCCTAATATCTTGAACATAAACATGTCACGTACATGATATCAGGTCTTGAGGCAGTGAGGTACATGAGAGATCCAATCATACCTCGGTACATGGTGGCATCGACCAGATCACCATTTTCGTCCGGTGCTACATCATGGTTTGTAGCAAGTGGACTCCTAGCTGCGGAAGCATTCTTCATGTCAAACCGACTGAGGATATCTCCTACATACTTGGTCTAATGTAGAAAAATCCATGTTAGTGTCTAATCCACCTGTAACCCGAGAAAGAATTTCATCTCTCCCATGGCACTCATCTCAAACTCAGCCTTCATTACGTCTTCAAACTCCTTACATAGATCTTCGTTCTTTGAACCGAATATAATGTCATCTATATAAATTTGGACAAGCAGCAAATCTTATCCTTTTCTTTTATGAACAGTGTACAATCAATGACACCTCTGCAAAAACCGTGTTTCACAAGATGAGTCGAGAGTTTCTCATACCAGGCTCTAGGAGCTTGACGAAGCCCATATAGAGTCTGGTCGAGTTTGTAAAGTCTATCCCAATGATATGGATCCTCAAATCCCTCAAGTTGACTGACGTACACTGTCTCTCTGATTTCACCATGAAGAAATGCACTCTTCACATCAAGTTGATAAACTTTAATCTTCATATACGATGCGTAGGCAATGAAGATACGGATGCTTCCATTCTTGCCACGGGTGCAAACACTTCATTGTAGTCAATGCCCTCGACTTGTTGAAATCCTTGGACAACAAGTCGAGCCTTGTTTCTGATGATCACGCCTTGATCATCTTTCTTGTATTTCAAGACCATTTAGTGCCAATCACCTTAGACCTTTAGGTCTATCCACTAGAGTCCATATACCTAACTTCTTGAATTGAAGAAGTTCTTCTTGCATGGCACTCACCCATGCCTCATTATTCAAGGCTTCACTAACATACTTTGGCTCAAACTGAGACACAAAGCAACAATATGCACCATCATGAATGTAACCCTTTTCCATCACTGAGGCACAATCAACAGAATACAACTGATTTTTGGTCTCAACTCCTCATATCACATCTCCAATGACATTATCCAAAGGATAATACACATTTAAGATTATGAAAATTTGGTTCAGTATCGGAGGCAGCAGGAGTTTGAGGTTCTAAAGACTCAGAGGCATCAATGTCAGATGCTTGTGGATTTGCAGTAGGAGGAACCTGTTGCTCCTGGTTGTTCTGATCAGTCTCCACAGCTTCTTTAGCAGAGGAACAGTCACTATCTTCAAGTGCTCCCCCTGAGTTGTTAGATGAATCCCCTTGTACATTGGATGATATAGATTCTTGAGATGGTGTGTTTAGAGCATCATACATCATCTTTGTTGCTAATTCATCATCATAAGTGGAGAGATGTATGTTGAAGGACTTGAAGAATCCATCATAGTCGAATAAGAAGGCGGGTCCTTTCCCGACAGGTGGTGTGGTGTATCTTTGAACATCAACATTACACCATACTTCTACCTGACCCGTTGAGTTGTTGTAGACCCTCTTGTTCAGTATGTTGTATCATAGAAAGATGCCTTCATCAACCTTCTCGCTAAATTTTCCCTCCCGAGTCTTCTTCAGTAGGGTGCACGGAGCGCCAAACGGCTCGAGATACTCTAGATTAGGTTTACATCGTTGTAGTAGCTCGTAACACGTCTTTCTATGGTTTTTAACTACAAGGACGCGATTTAGCGTATAACACGCATTTGCAACTCCTTTATTCTAGAATTGGATAGGTAGTTTTGAGTCTACTAGCATTGTCCATGCCGTCTCTATCAAGTTGCGATTCTTCCTTTTAGCAATGTTGTTCATCTGAGGTTGTAGGCAGAAGTGAATTGATGCACAAATCCATTTTCCTTGCAATAAGCCTCCATCCATTGATTCTTGAACTCGGTTCCATTGTCTGAGTGCACTTGACGTACCTTCAACTGTATAGGGACTCCGGAGTACTTACTAACTCCTTGAATGACTCAAATGTTTCTCATTTGGATTTCAGAAACATCACCAAGTGAATCTTGAGTAGTCATCAGTAACTACATAGTAGTACAAGTCGCCTGCGATGCTTCTTGTACTGACTGGACCAAACAGATCCATGTGAAGAAGTTCAAGAGGAAGTTCAATAGAGTGAACTTTATTTTTCTTATAAGACTTCTTTGTCTATTTGCCTTTTTTGAATGCAACACAAAAATGCAGAAGTTGGAAGTTTTTGACGTTAACTCCTCTCACTAGATCATTCTGGATCAAGTGATTCATCTTCCGTGGAATAATATGTCCCATTATCCTATGCCAGGTAATGGATTCCTTCTCAGTAGCTTTTAACAAGAAGCACTGAACTTCATGATCCGTAGTGGAGGCCTTTGATTGATCCAAGACATAAAGATCCTTATATCTTGAGGCAGACATCTATACTTGATCCTCCGGGATGACATAGTCCTTTTTCAGGACATAGCACTTCTTGTTGTCAAACACTACCTTAAAGTCTTTATCACAAATTTGAGAAACAGAAAGCAAGTTATTCTGAAGTTGTTGAACATAGTTTACCTTGCCAAACTTCAATTTCTGATTACCTACTTCCCCTTGAACTGTGACGTACCCACCTTTGTTTCCGGCAAACGAAACATGACCTCCTTTTATCTGTCTGACATTTGATAAGAGATCTCTGTTCTCTGCCATGTGCCTGGATGCTCCGCTGTCTATAATCCATGTGTTAGTTTCAGCATTATATCGAACTCCCTACACAATCAATTTGAAAACATTAGTTCAGGTTAGGGACCCAAGCCTTCACTGGCTTGTGTTTCCCAGAGGCATCACACATCATAAATGTTACCCATTCACCGTTCGAGGATGAGGGAAGTTCAAATGTCTTCTTGTTCTCACTATCAGACAATGAGGTTGATTTCTTCTTCTATAGGCCAGCTTTGTGTAAGGCCTATTTATGATAAACACACGACTAGCTAATGTGTTGAACTTTTGGTTCACTGTCTCTTTTAGGTTGCGTCACTAAGTTCCTCTTCAAAGAGCTAGGTTTTTGTTCAGGAATTTCGACTTTCCTCCTTGATGTCTGATAGTAAGGACAATGAGATGCAATGTGTCCATACACTCCACAACTATAGCAAGCTCTGCTTTCGACTTTATGATTTAACTGTTCTTGTGGAGATGTATGTGACACCGAGGTGACCTTACTTTGTTTGGGTTTCAACTCTCCTTGTTTAGATGTTTTGTCTCGTTTAACAAAGTTAATTGCTTTAATAGTTTTAACATCTTTTTCTTTTCTATTTTCTGGACTTAGATATGATGCACATGATTGGTTAACATTATTAGAGATGAGCCGGATCAGAAAAACCTTTAAGTCCCACACACGTCACAACAACTACTCAAGACACAACAGCTGAAGACAAGTACTGAAGACAAAGTCTGAAGACAAGTGCTGAAGACAAAGTCCGAAGACACAAGTGCTGAAGACAAGTCTGAAGACACAAGTGCTGAAGACAAAGTCTGAAGACAAGTGCTGAAGACAAAGTCTAAAGACACAAGTGCCGAAGACAAAGTCTGAAGACAAGGGCTAAAGACAAAGTCTGAAGACACAAGTGCTGAAGACAAAGTCTGAAGACACAAGTGCTGAAGACAAGTGCTGAAGACAAA
Source organism: Flaveria trinervia (assembly GCA_025506515.1). Lineage (NCBI taxonomy): Eukaryota > Viridiplantae > Streptophyta > Magnoliopsida > Asterales > Asteraceae > Flaveria > Flaveria trinervia. Next base: position 23,324,352 of record CM046458.1, read on the forward strand.
GTCTGAAGACACAAGTGCTGAAGACAAAGTCTGAAGACAAGTGCTGAAGACAAAGTTGGAAGACACAAGTGCTGAAGACAATGTCTAAAGACACAAGTGCTGAAGACCAAAGTATCAGACGTTGTCACAACAGCTGAAGAGGTCTTCTTCAGTAGTTGTGACGGTTTATCTTACAGTAGTTTTATGTTTTATCTTTTCAGTAGTTTGACACAACAGCTGAAGATACTTCTTCAGTTGTTGTGCTCATCAGTAGTTTTATATTTATCAGTAGTTTTGTAAAACGACTGAAGAGCTTGTTCTTCAGTCGTTGTAGTTTCAGTAGTTTCTTATCAGTAGTTTCTTATTTTGTACTTAACACTCTGATATGTTCTTAGTAGTTGTGAACATTTCAGTAGTTTGTTAAGAGTTAGTTATTTTTGTAATAGATCTACCAGTTGTCACTTTCCCGTGATAACAGCAGCGATTGCACTCTATATAGGAGTGTCAACCTATTGTAATAAATGAATGATTTGATCAGAAATATTCAATACTATTGAAACATTCCTTGTTACAGAAATATATTCTCTCGTTATAACGTATTTGTTCTTAATGCATACGAGTATCAAATTCTTGCTACAATTTGTCTAATTCTTGTTATTATTCCGCTGCGTTACGCTCTATTACATCAAACTTGTGATCACTGATCCTGACAAATGGTATCAGAGCAGGTTAATCATTGATCGATCTAATAATTGATCATTGAAACTACTATTCAAGATCCAAGTTTGATTGAACTAGCATTTTTGTGTTTTGCAAGAAACGGTTATAGAGATTGAATTTTCTGTGTTTTCTGGTATTCATCCTGAGATTTTCTTTTGGTTTTCATTGAGTCTGTTGTGGTCTTTACAAAAATGTTTAAAAGCTTGAATTAAATTGTATTTGGACTCAAAATGACTACTCCTTCCAATGATCCTCACAATACTGGTTCCTCAACCAAGCCTCCAATGCTGGTTAGGAATGAGTATAACATATGGCAACGACGAATGCTCCATCACCTGTCTCTTAACAGCGCAGGTTGTTGGACATCAGTGGTACATGGTCCACACAAGCCTATGGTGAATAACCGGAAACCAATGAAATGGTTCTGAAGAGGAGGGAGCAATACTCACATGAGGATAAGAAGTTGTTTGAGATTGATGCAAAAGCGCATGGAATTCTGGCCATGGCACTGCCTAATGAAATCTATTCTGGGCTAAAGCATCATGAAACTGCCCATGACCTCTGGAATGCCTTGAAAGAACAATTTGGAGGAAAAGATGAGGTCTTGGAGAATAATAGAGAAATCCTTGCCCAACAATATGAGACATTCTCTCATAGGAAGGGTGAGACACTGACTCAACAGTTCGAGCGGTTCTCTTGTTTGACCTATGAATTAAAAATGGTCAAACATGAGTACACCAATAGGCAGATGAATAACAGATCTCTCAGATCATTGCCTGAGAGATGGGACACATATACTATTGTCCTACGATGAGCATATTGATTTCTCACCCAACTATCTCTCACCCAACTCATGGGAAATTGCTCACATTTGAGAGAGAGATAGAATAGAAACGAAAACTGTCTTCATCTGGAAAGCTCACTGAAGACTTTGTACAAGGCAACACTGCCTTAGTTGGTCATGAGTTAGAATATGCTTCATCTGAATGCCAGTATGATGAGCATATTGATTTCTCTTCAAACACTTCTGATTCTGCATTTGTGAGTGTTGATAGTCAGTTATCTGGATGTAATAATGACAATCTATGCTTCATCATGGATGATCTCAAGGGGATTGCTGATGATGACTTAGAAGAGATGGATATTTTGAGCCAAATGGCCTTGATAAATATCAGATCTCAAAAGTTCTACAAAAGAACTGGAGGAAAGTTCCCTGGACTCTCTGGCAAAACCAAAGTTGGTTTTGACAAGAGTAAGTTGAAGTGTCACAAATGCCATAGGCTTGGACACTTTGCTAGAGAATGTAGATCATCTGGATCTAATTCCTCTGCACCTTTTGTGACTTTCCCTAGCAATAGTCAACAACACAGAGGGCAACATCCTGTCAATTCTAGTCATCATTCTCAACCATAATCTCCTGCATATTTTGTTCCTCAGGGTCAAATGCCATATTCTTACCCTTGTTATTACATGCCACAGTCAAATCAAGTTCAAGTTCCTATAATACCACAACCTCATGCACTACCAAAACCTCAACCATCTCAATCTCATCAACCTCCTCAACCTCAACAACACAGCTTCTTCACCCCTGGGGTGTTGACTGGAGCAGTTTACCGGATGACATGTTTGGTCAGAACAACTGTTCACAGGTGCTGGTCAACATGGTGGTGACAGTCCTTTTGGGAATCTGGCTCTCATGGCCCTGGAGTCTACTGAGGGTTCCTGCTCAAATACATCATCTTCACAGGTAACTCAGGTATCTTCAGAGGCTAACGCCAAGTTATGTTCTGAATCATGCATTGCTGCCTTTGTCTCCATTAGAGAGGCAAATGTAGCATTAATAAACCAACAACTTGAGTTTGAGAAAACCATTTCCAAAAGAGAAGCTGAGTTTGAGTTTGCTCTTAATAGTAAAAATGATGAGATTTATAAGCTTAAATGCCAATTAAATGATGAAAAGGCTAAGCTAGAGGTTATTCTGGATGACCAGAGAAGTCTTAAAGAAACCCTTGCAGTCACCCAGGTAGAGTGTGATCGATGGGTACAATCATGCAAAGGTTTTGAAATGCTTCTTAGTAAGCAATCTGCTTCCAATGTGAAGTTTGGTATTGGTTACAATCACACTGCTCCTCCTACAGATTTTGCTTCAAGAGCAGAAGTGAGATCTGATGGAGAAAGCAATAACCAATTTACCTCATCGTGTGATTTACTTTTTGATAGAGCATCATCAAAAGTTGAAGTCAGCACTAAGCCCTCTCAGAACCCATCAGCTAATGTTGATGGTTCTACTGCTGACATTCACATGATAAAAGAGATGATCAACTCAGGTGTTATCTCTGAAAGTCCTGAAAGGACTGGAGAGCAAGATCTAACACCTGAAGTTCAAACTCCAACTACTGTTTCCCATGGAGTTGGGTGAGAGATAGTTTGTCCAAACTTGCACTGGAGCGTAGGACAATAGTATATGTGTCCCATCTCTCAGGCAGTGATCTGAGAAATCTGTATTCATCTGAATATTGGTGTATTCAAGTTTGACCATTTTTAGTTCAGAGATCAAACAAGAAAACCGCTCATATTGTTGAGTCAGTGTCTCACCCTTTCTATGAGAGAATGTCTCATATTGTTGGGCAAGAATTTCTCTATTATTTGCCAAGACCTCATCTGTTCCTCCAAATTGTTCTTTCAAAGCAATCCAGAGGTCATGGGCAGTTTCATGATGCATTAGCCCAGAATAGATTTCATTGGGCAAAGCCATGGCCAGAATTCCATGGGCTTTTGCATCAATCTCAAGCAACTTTTTATCCTCGTCTGAGTATTGCTCTCTCCTCTTCGGAACCATTTGATTGGTTTCCGGGTTATTCACCATAGGCTTGTGTGGACCATGTACCACTGATGTCCAACACCTGCGCTGTTAACAGACAGGTGATGGAGCATACGTCTTGCCATATGTTATACTCATTCCTAACCAGCATAGGAGGCTTGGTTGAGGAACCAGTATTGTGAGGATCATTGGAGGGAGTGGTCATTTTCAGTTCAAAAACAGTTTAGTTCAAGTTTTAAAGAGTTTTAGACAAACCACAACAAACTCAATGAGAACCAAGAATAAGATCTCAGGATGAATGAGCAGAAATACAGAAAATTCAATCTCTATAACCGTTTCTTGCAAAAACAAAAGCTAATTCAATCAAACTTGGATCTAAAATAGCAGTTTCAATGATCAATTATTAGATCGATCAATGATTAACCTGCTCTGATACCATTTGACAGGATCAGTGATCACAAGTTTGATGTTTATCAGAATGTAAAGCAGCGGAATACACAAACGAATTAGACAAATTGTAGCAAGCAAACAAATATGTAAGCGTTAAGATCGCATACGGTTATAGGGAGAGAATATGAATTTCTGATTTCTAGGAATGTTTATAGATGGAGAATATTTCTAATCAAATCAATCAAACATTCCATTCAATTGCTCATATCGCTCTATGATTACAATGGGTTGTCACTCCTTATATAGAGTGCAACAGTCACTGCTGTTATCACGGAAAGTGACAACTGGCAGATCAAATACAGAAATAACTAAATCTTAACAAACTACTGAAATGTTCACAACTACTGAGAACATATCAGCAGGTTAAGTACAAAATATAAAACTACTGAAACTACAACGACTGAAGAACAGCTCTTCAGTCGTTTTACAAAACTACTGAAACATAAAACATAAAACTACTGATATCACAACTACTGAAGAAGTACTCTTCAGCAGTTGTGACAAATACTGAGGCTTCAGTACTTGGTCTTCAGACTTTGACCTTCAGGCGTTTCATCAGCTGATGACTTCAGTAGATATCATCAGCTGATGTCTTCAGTCTTTGTCTTCAGACTTTGTACATCAGTTGTTGATCTTCAGTACTTGTGAACTCTTCAGCTGTTGTACTTCAGTACTTTGGTCTTTCAGCTTCAGCACTTGTGTTCTTCAGCTGTTGTACTTCAGCACTTTGGTTCTTCAGCTGTTAAGGTCTTCAGCACTTGATCTTCAGCTGTTGAAGTCTTCAGTACTTGTCAAACTACTGATGAGGCTTTCAGCAGTTGTTGTGATACCGTGTGGGACTTAGAGATTTTCTGATCTTGGCTCATTGGTTCTTTTGGTCCAACACATATACTCTTCCTATCCTGTTGGCCTTCAGGAGAGTATTATCATCCAGTACTTTGTCAATCAGGCTCAGAACCTTGGAAGACAGAATCCTACAGTTCTAGCTTGTGAAAAGAGCAACATGTCCTTTGTCACACATCTGACTGACACTCAACAGATTGTATTTGAGATTCTCCACATGGTTGACATCATCAAATCTAATATCTCCATTAGACACAAATCCCTTTCCAATGATCTAACCTTTAGCATCATTTCCAAATGAGACAAATCCCTTCTTTCCTTGAGAGTAATCATGAAGAAGAGAGCTGCTCCCAGTCATGTGCATGGATCCTCCACTGTCCACATACCAGATGCTTCTTTGGCATGCTGAAGAACCCTGCAAAATCATAAGAAACTAGTTAGCTTTGGAGACCCAAACCTTTTTGGTTTTGGGACTGACTTTATCAACAGATTTAACCATAGCTGGTTTCTCATGATTAACAGCTGATGAAGATGGAGATGGTGCTGAAATAGATTTGGACCTGGAATTCCTTTTCAGTGGTTTGATCACATGGGCTTCAAGTTGGTTAACTCTCCCCAACAGATGCTGAACCATCATAACAAGCTGTGTCTGATTTGAAGCTCGAGCTTTCAGTTCATTTGACACTCCAGAGCTTGTTTTTTATGAGTTCCTGTGACCCACCATTTCCTCCTTCTTAGATTTCACAGACTTAGTCTTATGTTTATCATGAGGAACAATATCAGCTGTCTTCTGATAAACCGCATCCTTCTTAGTGGATTTGGGTAAGGCCTTGGGTTTATCAGGTTGAGATGATTATGGTACAAACTTGGTCTCAAACTCAGTTTTCATTTTATTTATTTCTAGTTTAATGAGCTCGTCCCTTTGGAGTTGTAAACCCTTTTTGTACCAACATTCATCAGATAGATGATTGAATTTACCACAAATTTCACATGGTTTATTCTTCATCTTGGACATCTCTACTGCTGAAGTGGAAACTACTGAATGTGTGATCTTCAGTACTTTCCTCCTATCAGTACTAGGTACTAAAGGATTTGTAACAGCTGAAGACTGGTAATTCAACTGTTTTCCATCCGTCCTAATAGACCGTTTGATGGATTCCTCAGTAGTTGTTAGTCCTTGTATTTCAACTGATTTGAAATGCTTTTCAGATGTTGGGTCTCTTTCAGTACTTGGGGTACATTGAGGAACACATCTGAAGTACTCAGCTTCATATGAGTCTCAGTAGTTAGACCATCAGTCAATTATTTGCTGAGATCTTAACACTGGTTTCATTCTCTGATCTTAGATTATCATTGGAGAATGATTCACACGATAATGTGGTTTGGAGATTGCTTTCACTTTCAGACTTAACTATGGAGTTAGGAGTAAAGTCTGTTGGTGGAGCAGTATGGTTGTAACCAATACCAAACTTCACATTTGAAGTTTGAAGACTACTAAAGAGGAAGTCAAGAAAGCAAATAATGCTTCCAAAGTACTGAAGAGCAAGTCTTCAGTAGTTTCATCCTCTTTAGTTGATGATCATCATAAGATGAAGAAGAAACCATGTGAAGTATGTGGTTTGTTCAATCATCTTACACATGATTGTTGGTACAAAAGGGGATCCAAACTCAAACAAAAGAAGAAATTCAAGAGAAAATGGTTAAAATGAAAACTGAGTTTGGAGCCACATTTGTACCAGCAATATCAACTCCTGTAACCCTCAAGTCCAAACAGAAATCCAAAAAGGATGGGGTTAAACAGGTAACAGCTGAGATTGCTCAAAAGAAGAAGGTGCAACATAGGAACTTATCAAACTCCAATGCCAATGTGTGTGAAGAGCTGAAAGCCTTATCCCAAAATCAGACACAGCTGGTTATGATAGTTCAACATCTATTGGAAGAGTTAACCAATTAGATGTTCCTATGTTGAAACCACAGAAAAGGGGGTCCAAGCCAAAGGATTCCTTTTCTTCACCAGTTTCTTCCTCTCAAGCTGTTGTTTCCAACAAATATGTTAGTTTACCATGTGTTGATAAGAACAGACCCAAGACCAAAAAGGTTTGGGTCTCAAAATCTAACTAATTTGTTGTATTTTGCAGGGTTCTTCAACATACATCAGGGGCATCTGGTGTGTAGACAGTGGAGGATCCATGCATATGACAAGAAACAGATCACTTCTTAATGACTACTCTCAAGGAAGGAAGGCGTTTGTGTCATTTGGCAATGAAGCAAAGGGTTACATCATCGGCAAAGGCTTTGTCTCCAATGGGGAAATAAAGTTGATGATGTTAACCATGTGGAAAATCTCAAGTACAACCTCTTGAGTGTCATCAAATGTGTGACAAAGGCCATGTTGCTCTTTTCACCAGTCAGAACTGTCGGATTCTGTCATCCAAAGTTCTAAATTTGATTGATAAGGTGTTGGATGAACACACTCTCCTAAAGGCCAACAGGACAGGAAGAGTGTATGCCTTAGATCTTTCCAAGAAAATAGATCTCAAAGGCCATCCTTGCCTATTTTCCAAGGCTTCCCCCCAAGAATCTATTCTATGGCATAGAAGGTTGGGTCATGTTAATCTCAAAAACATGAATCAGCTGATAAACCATGGTTTAGTAAGGGGACTGCCTATGAAGGAGTTCAAGTGTGAAGATAACTGCACTGCTTGTTTAAAAGGAAAACAGCACAAAGCTTCATTTCCCTCCATAGAAGAAGCTAAGTCCACTGCCTGCTTACAGCTTCTTCACATGGATCTCTTTGGTCCTGTGAAAGTGATGAGTATGGCTAAGAAGAAATATTGTCTGGTAATTGTGGATGATTACTCCAGATTTGTATGGACTTTCTTCTTGCATTCAAAGGATGAGGCTGCACAGTCCATTATGAACTTTGTGTTACACGTTGAGAAGCAGTATTCCCTACCAGTTAAGTGTGTGTGGAGTGATAATGGTACTGAATTTAGAAACCACACACTTGATCAGTTTTACTTATCAAAGGGAATCAAGAGACAGTATAGCATCCCAAGAACTCCTCAGCAAAATGGAGTAGTGGAGAGAAAGAACAGGACCCTTATTGAAGCTGCAAGGTCCATGTTGGCTGACTCTGGACTGCCAATGACTTTTTGGGCTGAAGTTGTCAATACAGCTTGCTATGTACAGAATAGAGTTCTAGTAAATCAGAGGTTGATGAAGACTCCATATGAAGTTCTTCATCATTTGTCCCCTATAATTTCATTCTTCAGAGCATTTGGGTGTCCTTGTTTCATTCTCAACACACGGGATCAACTCCAAAAATTTGATCCTAAGGTGGATGCAGGGTACTTTGTTGGTTATTCATCAACTTGCAAAGCATACAGAGTCTTCAACTACTGAACAAAGATGGTTGAAGAGACTCTACATGTTAAGTTTAATGAATCTCCTAAGGACACTTGTTAGGATCAGTGATCTACGTTTGATTGATTAGAGAGTATAGCAGTGGAATTCTAACAATGAATTAGCCAATTCACAAGAACGAAAAGATGTTCAATGAAGAACAAAAACGGTTAAAGATAGAGAGAATTCAGCAGATATATTTCATTCAATATTGCTTTCGTGGTAACGGAATGTCACACTTACAATTAGGTCGACACCTCTTATATAAGAGATGTGACGTGTGCTGATGTCACTTGATAGTGACATCTAACAGAATTATTCCAACTGAAACACAATACTGAAGATGTCAAAACAGCTGACATCTTCTTACAAAAATACTAAGTGTTATCAGTTACTACAACTACTGAAAAACATAAAACAACTGACACTACAACGACTGAAGAACAAGCTCTTCAGTCGTTTTACAAAACTACTGAGAGTAAAAACATAAAACTACTAATATCACAACTACTGAAGAAGTACTCTTTAGCTGTTGTGACAAACTACTGAAACTTCAGTACTTGGTCTTCAGACTTGAACTTCAGACGTTTCATCAGCTGATGACTTCAGTAGATGTCATCAGCCGATGTCTTCAGTCTTTGTCTTCAGACTTTGTACACCAGTTGTTGATCTTCAGCACTTGTAGACTCTTCAGCTGTTGTACTTCAGTACTTTGGTCTTCAGCTTCAGCACTTGTGTTCTTCAGCTGTTCAGCTTCAGCACTTGTGTTCTTCAGCTGATGAGCTTCAGCACTTGTGGAACTGCTGATGAAGCCTTCAGCAGTTGTTGTGATATCATGTGGGACTTGGAGGTTTTCTGATCTTGGCTCATTGGTTGTTTTGGTCCAACAAACTCCCCCTGAATCAATGCAGCCAAAACCTCTAATTGATTTATTTTCCCACTTATTGTTGGAAAAATGGTTGGTCTTTTTCCTTCTTGATCAGTTGAGAAGATGACCCATATAAGCACTGGCCTGGGAAGAAATCTCAGAGATTCGTTTGGCAAGGTATGAATGGGAACTCTATTTTGGGGAACTGGACACAGAGTTGTTATCCCATTCATGAGATCTACTTCCCCATATGAGTCTGTACGACTCTCGAACATAGGCCTCAAGGAGAACAACCTGTTCCTCCTTGGAGAGTTCTTCTACTCCTCCTTCAAAGAAGAAATGGACCATAGTACTCAGATAAGTACTTTACAGTCCTGCCATTCTTCAACTCCACAGTAGTTACCTCCCTATAGACAAATCATCAGGATGAGTGCCCTCAAGGAGTAACTGGAGCTCATTCTTCTTAATGTCTTCAAGCTTCTTATATAATAACCCCTTTTTGATCACCTTGTTTTCCAGTAAGGCTTGAGGGGTCATTTTTGATTGATGAGCCTTCTTGAATTCATCGATTATTTCCCATGGTGAGACTACAATGGCCAACATGATTGTAGAGTCTATTGTTTTTCTAACCTGGCCATTGTATCTGTGTGGAATGGATCTTTTGTGGATTCTAAAACTCACCTTGGGGTCTGGCCATACTCTCACTCACCCTCTTCTGATACTGAAATATGTGTCTGAGAGTGTACAGCCTCTGAGCATGCCCTTTCATGGCTTGTATAGATGATGACTGAGGAAATTGCTTGTCAACCATCTTCAGTAGTTGCTCATCGTGCTCTTCTCTCTCTTCTTCATCTTCTATTTTGACTTTAACCGTTTCCCTTTGAGAGTCAGGTGTGATCATGGGTTGACTCCTGGGTTCTGGTAGCCTTAGAACAGCAGAGAGTGGCAGACTATCATCTTCATCCTCTTCTTCTTCATCTTCTTCTATCCTCAACCCTTCTCCTCCTTCTAGGTGCATCACTGGATGATGGTTGGTTGGTAAAGGAATTGGTTTTGAAGATTGAGGATGTTTGGATTTGGGTTTTGAGATTGGTTTGGAGATTTGAGGGGTAGGTTGTTTTTGAGTGGGTGATTGGGAAGGTTGTTCAGCATTTTGGTTGTGAGTTTGGCTTGTGAGTCTTGCCATTTCAAACCTTTTTCCAGCCCCAGCCTCATCGAGTGCTTCAATGATTATCCCCTTATGAAATTGCTCAGACAAACATTCTGGTGGCTATAGCCAGAATTTGTCTCTGGTCCATGAACGACTCCATCAATGATCTTCCTATGTATTTGGCTATGAATCGAATCATGATCTCCAATCTCTCTTTCTCCAGCACATCATACCCAGCCCATCTGTTTTGAATTTCCTCTACTTCCAACCTCCTGATCTCACTGTCTAGTGTGGTTGTGTCAAAGCCTTGCTTGAAGAGTTGCTCAATGATTTTGTCCATGGATCGCTGTGTGTATCATCTGCATCTTTTACCAGCTCTTCCAAGGATTTTTCTTCAGCATTCGATTGATCACCAGCACTTTTCTTTCTTTGTAAGTGATCATTTCTTGTTCCTTTTCTTTTTCTAACTCCTGGTTTTCTCTTGTGCCTTCTCATCCTCAATTCTTTTTCTCTTCTTTTCTTTCACTGCAGTACTCTCCCCCTTTTTGGATGCATTGGTGGCAGGGGTTTGTACCGCAGAAAGTTTCTGGGCACAGCATCATCAATGAGTGGTTGTAGACTTGAGGAGATCCTCTCATCAATGGCTTTATAAACAATGTCATTGATGATGGGAGTGATGAGAGGTAGGGATTGTTGGAATATAGCAACCATCTGCTCAGGGGGTTTTGTCCCGGAGAGATAGTGCCAAAGCAAAGCTGGAGGCTCAGTGAAGTGAGAGGGTAAAGTGTTTGGGCGACCTTCAAAGAAGGTGCCATCTGTGGGTTGGTGGGGGCAGATGGACTTACATCCTGAGACTTCTTGGCAAGCAGTTCTTGTAGTCTGCTTACCTCAGCCTCCAGGATGGTGCTGTGGGCTAGAACGTCATAGAAAAAGCCCAGGTCATCATCAGCAGATGCTGAATCACCCGACTCCTGCTTGTAGCAGGATGTACATGCACTGCGTGTAGACCAGTTTTAGATGTGCCCCTTTTTTGGAACTAGGGACTTCCAGCCTCAGGACTATGTCCTTCATCAGTGTTGGCTCTAGTGAGGTCTTAGCAATGTTACAGCCTCATTCTGATCATGTGCTGATGCAGAAGAGGTGGCAGCCTCAGTAGATGATCTAATCTCCTATCCACACTAGGAGATAGAACTTGTAAACCCCGGTGCTGTGGGTTGTCAGAAGCATGATGATCCTCTTCCTCATATCTGTGGTTCTCCCCTTTGTTTGTGGTTGTGGGGGAGGAGGAGAGGCATGCAACTGAGTCAGCACGTTTGCAATAATTATGTGGACTTTGGGGGGCGGTTGCATGGGGAGATAGGATAGAAGCAGTGTTGCACCTGGGGAGGATGGTGCTCTTCAATGGCAATCTCCTCAAGTGAGGAAGATCCCAGATGTGTGGGTACCCTGTGTGGTGGCTGCAGCTCCTTTTGAGAGGAATCCTGAGCGGCTATGGCTGGTAGAGTCTCTGATACTGCTGGGGGGTTAAGCCAGCAAGTATATCCTGCGTTGGTGGTGCAGGAGCATCTTCAGGGGGACTCATCTCCTGAATAGCTGTTTTGGGGTTTTAGTTTTGGTTTAGTGGGGACTTTGGTTTGGTGGAGGAGGAAGCTGTGGTTCCTGTGCTTGGGCTTTAGCATTCGGGCAGCTTCTTTGAGGGTAAGGTCTGAGTTGTGCCTGGAGTATACCTCCACCAAAACAGCTGGTGCAGGGACTCCAAGGCAAAAAGGCCATCAGTTTTTAATTCATCTAAAATAATGGCCATCAGAAAACCTGGGATATAATGGCCATCGGTTTGCCACAGGTTTCTGAGCCAAGTCTTTATTTCTAGAAACACAATTTCAGAAAAATTTAGCGGTTGGTGTTCTAGAATAGAATACAATACCTGTGCCATTGGGATGACATTTGATCCCAAGAAGATGTCTTGGAGGCTAAGCAGACATTTACCATGTGAAAAATAACTTTCTCAGGTCATGGAAATGTTTCTTTAGAACGGTTGTAGCCGAAGATCACCTTATACCATGATTGATAAATGACATATCTGTTATGCCCTTTGGGTATGCAGTCACAGCGGTGGAGTCGTGTAAGTGTAATGCCTGACGAATGATGTCGGCTGTAACGACCACTGGTTTCTGGTTAACAAGGGACCGAACACATATCTGGCGAGTAGACTCATCAGTATGAACAAAAGCATTTGACCAGAATGACTGAGGGATTCAGGGTAGATGGTTGGATTCAAGAGAAAGGCTGTGCGATATGGGGAATCCACCATTAAGTGAATGGCATTATCATATTTGTTCCAGAAAGCCGACTTGGTAAGGTAAGCAACGCAGTTATGTCGTGGTTTCAGACTCATGGTTGCCATGTTTGAGAGAAAGAAGTTCAGAAAATAACGGCTAATGAAACATTAGAGAAGAGGACATGTATTTATAGGGTAGGGGTGAGAAAATGACTGAAGGGTTTGGTGTTAGTCATCAGTAGTTTTAAACCAACTGTTGACATGGTATTACCCTTTCAGACGTTGAAACAGCTGAAGTCGTGGTTTTAGGCATCAGCAATTAGAAAATACTGAAGACCATGGTTTTGACTTCAGATGATGAAAAACTGAGGACTTGGTGTTTGTCATCAGTAGTTGTGAAACTACTGAAGACAGTGGTTTTGTCATCAGTTGTTGTAAACAGCTGAAGACTTGGTGTTAGTCATCAGTAGTTATAAAACTACTGAAGACATGGTTTTGCTTCAGTTGTTTAGAATGAAACAGCAGTTGTAGAAACAACTGAAGAGAAGGTTCTCTTCAGTAGTTTTCGTCAATTCATAGCCTTTCAGCTGTTTCATACTGTCCGCAACACTTACTCATCAGACTTTGCATCTGCTTTTCAGGTGTTTCATAGGACGTCAGTACTTATCTGTTTGTATTGATTCAGTAGTTGTAACTACATCAGTAGTTTAGAACAGATAAGTACTTCAGTACTTGTCTCATCTCTATATGTTTGGTCCTAGATGCTGGACTGGATTTTTGACAATACACAGAGCTGAAGCACTATCCATTAATAATGGAGTCTTAGTCTCTGTAATGCCATAATCCAGAAGTTGCTTCTGAAGCCATAGTACCTGAGAAGTGCAACTTGAAGCAGCAATGTACTCTCGGCCTCAGCAGTTGATGTAGCAACAGATGTTTGTTTCTTACTCTGCCAAGAAATCAAATAGTTGCCTAGGAATTGACAACCACCAGAAGTTGACTTTCTAGTTAACTTGCACCCTGCATAGTCACTATCTGAAAAAGCAACTATTTGCAAGAGTGTCCAGTGGATACCATAAACCCAGAATTGTGTACCTTGCAAATATCTAAAGATTCTCTTGACTGCAATCAATGAGACTCTTTAGGAGCAGCCTGAAATCTAGCACAAACACATGTAGCAAACATAATATCTGGTCTAGAAGCTGTTAAATACATCAAGGACCCAATCATACATTTGTAAAGTGTTTCATCACAGCTTTACCTTTCTGATCTACATCCAGTTGTGTGGTGTTGCACATGGGAGTAGAACAGGGCTTACAGTTTTGTAAATCAAACTTATTCAAAAGATCTTTTGTATATTTGACTGATGAATAAAGGTTCCATCAGCCTTTTGTTTGATTTGCAAGCCTAGAAAGAACTGTAATTCTCCCATTGCACTCATTTCAACCCTCTTTTTCATTAATGTTGTAAAATCATCACACAACTGGGATCAGAGGATGCAAAATGATATCATCAACATAAATCTGAACAAGTAGCTTATGTTGATCCACCTTCTTAATAAACAAAGTTTTATCAATTGAGCCTCTAGTGAAATTATTCTTAAGAGAAAAGTGGAAAGTGTCTCATACCAGGCTCTAGGAGCTTGTTTCAACCCATAAAGAGCCTTATCAAGTTTATACACCCATTCAGGATGTTTATTATCCTCAAAACCTGGTGGTTGACACACATAAACTTCTTCCTTTATTTTACCATATAAAAGGCACTTTTGACATCCATTTGAAAAACTTTAAGAATGTGGAATGCAGCATAGGCTAAAAACAATCTGATTGCCTCTAGTCTGGCTACAGGGGCAAAGGTTTCATCATAGTCAATACCTTCTTCTTGTGTAAACCCTGTACAACCAGTCTAGCCTTGTTCTTAACAATAAGCCCATTTTCATCAGTCTTATTCCTAAAACACCCATTTAGTGCCTATTGCACACTTACCTGGGGGAAGAGGAACCAGTTCCCATACTTGTTGTTTCTTGAACTAAGTAGCTCAAGCTGCATGGCTTCAACCCATCCATTGTCTCTCAAGCAACATGGTAGTTCTTTGGCTCTAGCTGACTGATGAAAGAGCATAGAAGCAGAAGTTAGACAATTGACTTCTTGTTGAAACACCAGCATTGATATCACCAATAATCTGAGACATTGGGTGATTCTTCAGTTCTTGATAACAATAAGATCTGTGCAAGTGTTTGTAGGACCTTCAGCAGCAGCAGATGTTGATGCAGACTCTTGAAACCAAGAATTAGATGGTAACTCAAAAGATGTAGAGGAATCAGAGATCTCATCAGCATTTGTTGTCGATGGAACTGCTGAAGCTACAGGAACATCAAATTTAGCAGACACAGGCAGTTGGTCACTAAACTTGAATAGGTGAGTATTGATATTATCATCATCATCATCAATACCACCAGGTGGAAGACATGCTGCAGAAGATGATTTATCCACATGATCTGCAACAGCTGGAGGTTGATAAGGAACATATTGCAGTATGTCCAAATCAAACAACTCCACAGTTTTTGTGGAATCTTGTCCATAGGAGATTCATTAAACTTCACATGCAAAGTTTCTTCAACTATCTTTGTTCTGCAGTTGAAGACTCTGTATGCCTTGCAACTAGATGAATAACAAACAAAATACCCTGCATCCACCTAGGATCAAATTTGGAGTTGATCCTTGTGTTGAGAATAAAACAGGGACACCCAAATTCTTTGAAAAATGAAATTAGAGGAGCCAAGTGATGGAGAACTTCATATGGAGTCTTCATCAACCTCTGATTTACTAAGAATCTATTCTGCACATAGCAAGCTGTGTTCACAGCCTCAACCCAAAAGGTCATTGGTAAACCAGAGTCAGCCAGCATGGACCTTGCAGCTTCAATTAGGGTCCTGTTCTCCTCTCCACTACTCCATTTTGTTCTGGAGTCCTTGGTATGCTAAACTGCCTTTTGATTCCCTTTGAAAGATAGAAGTCATCAAGTGTATGGTTTCTGAATTCAGTTCCATTGTCACTCCTAATACACTTGACTAGAAGGGAATACTGCTTCTCAACATACAACACAAAGTGAATAATCTTCTGAGCAACCTCATCCTTTGAATGTAGAAAGAAAGTCCATACAAATCTGGAGTAATCATCCACAATTACCAGACAGTATTCTTCTTTGCCATGCTTATTACTCTCACAGGACCAATAGATCCATATGCAGTAACTGCAAGCAGGCAGTGGACTTAGGCTCTTCAATAGGAGGGAATGAGACTTTGTGTTGTTTTCCTTTTAAACAAGCAATGCAGGTTTCATCACAGTGGAACTCCTTTATTGGTAAGCCTCTAACTAAACTATTGTGGATTAGCTGATTCATGTTTTTGAAATTAACATGACCCAGCCTTCTGTGCCATAGTTTAGATTCTTCAGAAGGCTTTGGAAAATAGGCAAGGATGGCCTCTGAGATCTATTTTCTTGGAAAGATCTAAGGCATACACTCTTCCTGTCCTGTTGGCCCTCAGGAGAGTGTGATCATCCAACACCTTATCAATCAAATGCAGAACTTGGGATGACAGAATCCTATAGTTCTGACTGGTGAAAAGAGCAACATGGCCTTTATCACACATTTGACTGACACTCAAGAGATTGTACTTGAGATTTTCCACATGATAACATCATCAAACTTTATTTCTCCATTGGAGACAAAGCCGTTGCCAATGATGTAACCCCTAGCATCATTGCCAAAAGAAACAACCCCTTCTTTCCTTGAGAGTAGTCATGAAGAAGAGAGCTGTTCCCAGTCATGTGCATAGATCCCCCACTATCTACATACCAGATGCTACTTTGGCATGTTGAAGAACCCTGCAATAATAAACAATCAGTTAGTTTTGGAGACCCAATCCTTTTTGGTTTTGGGCCTGGTCTCATCAACAGATGGTAAACTAACAGGTTTATTGGAAACAACAGCCTGAGAGGAAGAATGGTGAAGAAGAGGAATCCTTTGGCTTGGACCTCCTTTTCTGTGGTTTCAACATAGGAGCATCTAATTGGTTAACTCTTCCCAATAGATGTTGAACCATCATAACCAGCTGTGTCTGATTTTGTGATAAAGCTTTCAGCTCATCAGACACATTGCCAGTGGAGTTTGATAAGTTCCTATGTTGCACCTTCTTCTTCTGAGCAATCTCAGCTGTTACCTGTTTAACCCCTTCCTTTTTGGATTTCTTTGTGGACTTAAGGGTTACAGGATTTGATGTTGCTCATACAAATGTGGTCTCAAACTCAGTTTTCATTTTAACCATTTTCTCTTTAATTTCCTCTTTATGTTTGAGTTTGGATCCTCTTTTGTACGAGCAATCATCTGTAAGATGATTGAACAAACCACATACTTCACATGGTTTCTTCTTCATCTTAGGTTGATCATCAACTAAAGAGGATGAAACAACTGAAGACTTGCTCTTCAGTGCTTTGGAAGCATTGTTTGCTTTCTTGACTTCCTCTTTAGTAGTCTTCAAATTCTTTCTACTGACAGTTTTCTCTTCTTTTCAGTACTGGCAGTAGTTGGAGTTTGAACTTCAAGTGCTAAATCCTGCTCTCTAGTCCTTTCAGGACTTTCAGAATTAACTCCTGAGTTGATCAACTCATTGATCATGTGAGTGTCAGCAGTGGAACCATCTACATCAGCTGATAGGTTCTGAGAGGGCTTGGTGCTGACTTCTACTTCTGATAGTGCTGAATCAGAAAGTAGATCACATGATGAAATAGATTGGTTATTACTCTCACCATCAGATTCTACCTCTGCTCTGGGAGTAAAATCTGTAGGTGGAGCAGTGTGATTGTAACCAATGCCAACTTCACATTGGAAGCAGATTGCTTACTAAGAAGCATTTCAAAACCTTTGCATGATTGTACCCATCGATCACACTCCACTTGGGTGACTGCAAGGGTTTCTTTGAGATCTTTATACTTCTCTAGAAGTATCTCTTCCCTAGCCTTATCATCAGTTATTTGACATTTATGTTTGTAAATCTCATCATTCTTATCATTAAGCACAGACTCAAATTCAGCTTTGCTTTTGGAAATTATTTGTTCTAGCTCAATGTTCTTGTTGATTAAAGCTACATTTGCTTCTCTATAGATGCAAATGCTGCTATACATGTTTCAGAACACAATTTGGCTTTTGCCTCAGAGGATACCTGTGATACCTTTGGTGTAGAGACATTAGTGGATGAAGTATCAGCAGAATCCAAAGCCATAAGAGCTAGATTTCCAAAGGGACTTTCACCACCATGTTGACGAGCACCTGAGAACAGTTGTTCATGACGAGACAAGTCATCTGGTAAACTGCTCCAGTCAACAACTCCTGGGGTGAAGAAGCTGTGTTGTTGAGGTTGAGTTTGTTGATGAGATTGGGAAGGTTGTGGTTCAGGCAATGCTTGTGGTTGTTGTGCAATTGGAGCTTGAACAGGATTTGGTTGAGGCATATAATAGCAGGGATAA
The DNA here is from genome assembly GCA_025506515.1 of Flaveria trinervia. NCBI lineage: Eukaryota > Viridiplantae > Streptophyta > Magnoliopsida > Asterales > Asteraceae > Flaveria > Flaveria trinervia. The sequence continues at coordinate 23,342,391 of CM046458.1, forward strand.
GGATATGACATTTGACCCTGTGGAACAAAGTATGCAGGAGATCTAGGATGTGAATGATGACCAGAACCAGCAGGATGTTGCCCTCTATTTTATGGACTAGTACTAGGAAAAGTCACAAAGGGTGCAGAAGTGTTTGATCCAGTTGATCTACACTCTCTTGCAAAGTGTCCCAGCCTTTGGCATTTGTGACACCTCAACTTACTCTTGTCAAAACCAACTTTGGTTTTGACAGAGAGTCCAGGAAATTTCCTGCCAGTTCTCTTATAGAACTTCTGAGATCTGATATTAATCAATGCCATTGGGCTCAGAATATCCATCTCTTCTAGATCATCATCAGCTATTCCTTTCAAATCATCCATGATGAAGCATAGATTGTCACTATTACTGCCAGAATGACTCTCAATACCAACAAATGCCTGCTCAGAACTATTTGAAGAGAAATCAATATGCTCATCATAATTGCTTTCACATGCAGAATATTCTAACTCATGACCAACCAAGGCAGTATTACCTGGTACAAAGTCATCAGTGAGCTTTCCTGATGAGGACAGTTTCCTCTTCTGCTCTATCTCTCTTTCGAATGTAAGCAGTTTCCCATGAAGTTGGGTGAGAGATAGGCTATCCAGATTTGCACTGGAGCGTAGGACAATAGTGTATGTGTCCCATCTCTCAGGCAGTGATCTGAGGAACCTGTTATTCATCTGGCTATTGGTGTATTCCTGTTTCACCATTTTCAGCTCAGAGATCAAGCAAGAAAAACGCTCAAACTGTTGAGTCAGTGTCTCACCCTTTCTCTGAGAGAATGTCTCATATTGTTGGGCAAGGATTTCTCTGTTGTTTGCTAAGACCTCATCTGTGCCACCGAATTGTTCCTTCAGGGCATTCCAGAGATCATGAGCAGTTTCATGATGCAGAAGCCCTGAATAGATTTCATTAGGCAGTGCCATGGCCAGAATTCCATGGGCTTTAGCATCAATCTCAAACAGTTTCCGATCTTCATCAGAGTATTGTTCCTTCTTCTTCGGAACCATTTGATTGGTTTCCGGATTGTTCACCATAGGCTTATGTGGTCCATGAAGCACAGATGTCCAACAACCTGAACTGTTAACAGACAGGTGATGAAGCATTCTTCGATGCCATATGTTATACTCGGTCCTAACCAGCATCGGGGGCTTAGTTGAGGAACCGGTATTGTGAGGAATATTAGAAGGAGTAGTCATCTCAGATTCAATCAAATTCAATTAAGCTAAAACAGATTTAGAACAAACCACAACAACCAATTGAACCAAGAGAGATCTTAAAATAAATGAACGAAAGCGACAGAAATTCAATAATCTATAACTAATTCTTGCGAATATGCTAGTTCAATCAAACATAGATATCAATTAGCAGTTTCAATGATCAATTATTAGATCGATCAATGATTAACCTGGCTCTGATACCACTTGTTAGGATCAGTGATCTGCGTTTGATTGATTAGAGAGTATAGCAGCGGAATTCTAACAATGAATTAGCCAAGTCACAAGAACGAAAAGATATTCAATGAAGAACAAAAACGGTTATAGATAGAGAGAATTCAGCAGATATATTTCATTCAATATTTGCTTTCGTGGTAACGGAATGTCACACTTACAATTAGGTCGACACCTCTTATATAAGAGATGTGACGTCTGCTGATGTCACTTGATAGTGACATCTAACAGAATTATTCCAACTGAAACACAACTACTGAAGATGTCAAAACAGCTGACATCTTCTTACAAAAATACTAAGTGTTATCAGTTACTACAACTACTGAAAAACATAAAACTACTGACACTACAACGACTAAAGAACAAGCTCTTCAGTCGTTTTACAAAACTACTGAAAGTAAAAACATAAAACTACTAATATCACAACTACTGAAGAAGTACTCTTCAGCTGTTGTGACAAACTACTGAAACTTCAGTACTTGGTCTTCAGACTTGAACTTCAGACGTTTCATCAGCTGATGACTTCAGTAGATGTCATGAGCTGATGTCTTCAGTCTTTGTCTTCAGACTTTGTACACCAGTTGTTGATCTTCAGCACTTGTAGACTCTTCAGCTGTTGTATTTCAGTACTTGGTCTTCAGCTTCAGCACTTGTGTTCTTCAGCTGTTCAGCTTCAGCACTTGTGTTCTTCAGCTGTTGAGCTTCAGCACTTGTGGAACTGCTGATGAAGCCTTCAGCAGTTGTTGTGATATCATGTGGGACTTAGAGGTTTTCTGATCTTGGCTCATTGGTTCTTTTGGTCCAACAGACAAGATTCCACAAAGCCCTGTGGAGCTATTTGATTTGCACATACTGCAATATGTTCCTTATCAAACTCCTGCTGTTGCTCCTGTCAACAGTTCACCACCTGGTGGTACCGCTGGTGCTGATGATGATGATGATAGCAGTACTCACCTCTTCAGCTTTAGTGATCAACTGCCTGATTCAGCTAGACCTGATGTTCTTGTAGCTCCAGTAGCACCATCCACAACAAATGCTGATGAGATTTCTTCAAATTCAACTTCCTTTGAATTACCATCCACCGATTGGTTTCAAGGAAATGATTCACCCTCACCATCTGTTGCTGCTGAACCTGCTACAAACACTTGGACAGATCTCATTGTGTATCAAGATCTGAAGAATCACCCTATGTCTCAAATCATTGGTGATATCACTGCTGGCGTATCAACAAGAAGTCAATTGTCAAATTTCTTCTTCTATGCTCTCTTCATCAGTCAGCAAGAGCCAAAGAATTATCATGTTGCTTTAAAGGAGAATGGATGGGTTGATGCCATGCAGCTTGAGCTTCTTCAGTTCAAGAAACAGCAAGTGTGGGAACTGGTTCCTCTACCTCCAGGTAAGTGTGCAATAGGCACTAAATGGGTGTTTAGGAACAAAACTGATGAAAATGGGCTCATTGTTAAGAACAAGGCCAAACTGGTTGTTCAGGGGTTTGCACAACAAGAAGGTATTGATTATGATGGAACCTTTGCCCCTGTAGCCAGACCGGAAGCAATTCGATTGTTTTTAGCTTATGCTGCTTATCAAAAACTTAAAGATTTTCAAATGGATGTCAAAAGTGCATTTTTGTATGGGAAAATTAAAGAAGAGGTTTATGTATGTCAACCACGAGGCTTTGAGGACAATAAACATCCTAATTGGGTGTATAAGCTTGATAAGGCTCTTTATACGTTGAAACAAGCTCCTAGAGCCTGGTATGAGACATTATCAATCTTTCTTCTGGAAAATGATTTCACTAGAGGCTCCATTGATAAGACTTTATTCATTAAGAAAGCTGGGTAGCATAATCTACTTGTTCAAATTTATGTAGATGATATTATTTTTGCATCCTCTGATCCTCAGTTGTGTGATGCCTTTACAAAGTTGACGCAACAGAAGTTTGAAATGAGTGCCATGGGAGAATTACAGTTCTTTCTGGGTTTGCAAATCAAACAAAAGGCTGATGGAATTTTCATTCATCAGTCCAAATACACAAAAGATCTTTTGGAAAAGTTTGATTTACAAAACTATAAGCCCTGTTCTACCCCCATGTGCAGCATCACACAACTGGATACATATCAGAAAGGTAAAGTGGTTGATGAAACACTTTACAGATGCATGATTGGGTCCTTGATGTATTTAACAGCTTCTATACCAGATATTATGTTTGCTACATGTGTTTGTGCTAGATTTCAGGCTGCACCTAAAGAGTCTCATCTGATTGCAGTCAAGAGGATCATTAGATATTTGCAAGGTACACAATCTCTAGGTTTATTGTATTCCACTGGGCACTCTTGTAAATTAGTTGCTTTCTCTGATAGTGACTATGCAGGGTGTAAGTTGACCAGGAAATCAACTTCTGGTGGATGTCAATTCCTAGGAAACTGTTTGATTTCTTGGCAGAGTAAGAAACAAACATCTGTTGCTACATCCACTGCTGAAGCCGAGTACATTGCTGCTGCAAGTTGTACATCCCAAGTACTCTGGCTTCAGAATCAACTTTTGAACTATGGCATTACAGAGACTAAGACTCCGTTATTAATGGATAGTGCTTCAGCTCTTTGCATTGTCAAAAATCCAGTCTAGCACTCTAGGACCAAACATATAGAAATTAGACATCATTTTATAAGAGATTGTTTTGAAAAGGGTCTAATTAATCCTATGTTTGTGCCTAGTGCTGATGAGCTTGCAAAGATTTTTACTAAGCCTTTGGATAGTTCAACTTTCCACAACCTGGTGTTAAGGCTTGGTATGCTGCAGCTAGAATAAGTGACAACTACTGATGATCTCAGTAATAAGTACTGGTGATCATTGGTAACCATGTCACATATAAGTACTGATGAGTTCTTTCACCTCAGTAGTTTTATAACTACTGAAGGCTAAATGCCTCACAAGTACTGAAGTACTTTATCTGTTCTAAACTACTGATGTAGTTACAACTATTGATGTAGTTACAACTACTGATGTAGTTACAACTACTGATGTAGTTACAACTAATAAAATCAGTTCAAACAGATAAGTACTGACGTCCTATGAAACACCTGAAAAGCAGATGCAAAGTCTGATGAGTAAGTGTTGAGGACAGTATGAAACAGCTAAAAAGCTAAGAATTGAGGAAAACAGCTGATGAGTAATTTCTCTTCAGTTGTTTTTACAACTACTGTTTCAAAACAACTAAAGCCAAAACCATGTCTTTAGTAGTTTACAACTACTGAAGACTAACACCAAGTCTTCAGCTGTTTACAACAACTGCTGACAAAACCACTGTCTTCAGTAGTTTCACAACTACTGATGACTAATACCAAGTCTTCAGGTGTTTCATCACCTGAAGTCAAAATTGTCTTCAGTAGTTTTATAACTACTGATGAGAAAATCAGAGACTTCAGCTGTTTCAAAGTCTGACGGTTAATACCACGTCATCAGTAGTTTCAACAACTGATGACTCACACCAAAACCTTCAGTCATTTTCTAACCCGACCCTTTAAATACCTTATCCCACCTTCAGAGTTTTTATCTTCTCTTCTCAAACCTAACATTCAAAAAACTCTCTACCCTCTCTTCATCAATGGTGACCATGCAACTAAAACCACGACACAACTGTGTCGCACTTCTCACCAAATCGCCATACTGGACCAAGTTTCATAACACCATTGATTTAATTGTTCAGTCACCCTACAAAACGGCGTTTCTGGTAAACCCCACCATATATGCCGAATCCCTTACCCAATTCTGGACAAACGTCACCTTGGTCTCTGAGGAGAACGACACAGAGTCTCTTCAATCGTTTGTCCATGGCCAAAAAGTGGTTATCACTCCAGACACTCTTCGCCAAACCCTTAATCTGGATGATGCTACTTTCCCAACTGGTTATCCAAAGGCACAACAGATCAATCATTTGCCCACCATGGATACCAGGGAAATCTGAGTGCATCTACCTTACTGAAGAAACATTTCCCGAATGCCGAACGTCTCATATTTCATATGGTAAATGTATGCCTTGCCTCCAAGACTTCATCATGGGATCAAATGTCCACAAGGTGGCAACAGGTAATGTACTCCATCCTTGAGCAACAACCTTTAAATTTTTCTGAAATACTATTTTTAGAGCTCAAGGATATGGCCCAAAAACAAACTGCTAACCGTTGGATATTATATCCTCGGTTCATAATGGCCATAATTGAAAACCAGCTTCAAGCTGAGGGACTTGTTGGCCTGGGAGTCCCTGCTATGGCTGTATTGCCTAAAGTATACTCCGGCACAACTCTGACCAATCACTCAAAATGGCTGCCAAGCTGCGCAAACCCACGCAGCTGGAACCCCAGCCACCTCCTCCAAATCCAAAGTCCCCACCAAACCCACTAAAAAGAAGACAGAAAGGCTACTCAAGGAAATGAGTCCCCTGAGGATGCCCCTGCAACACAAACGCAGGCTATATCCACTGGTTATAACCCCCTAGTGGATATAAGGACTCTCCCAGCCACAGCCGCTCAGGATTTCTCTCAAAAGGAGCCTGCAGCAACCACAGAAGGGGTACCCACACATCTGGGATCTTCCTCATTTGAGGACATTGCCATTGAAGAGCACCATTCTCTCCAGGTGCACACTCCTTTTACCCCATCTCCCCATGCAACCGCCCCCCAAAGTCCAACCATTATCATTGCAAACATGCTGACTCAGCTGCATGCCTCTCCTCCTCCCCAACAACCACCAACAACGCGGAGAACCACAGCTATTGAGGACGAGGATCACCATGCTTCTGACAACCCACAGCACCGGGGTTTACACGCTCTATCTCCTGGTGTGGATATGGATATTAGAACATCTAGTGAGGCTGCCACCTCCTCTGAATCAGCACATGATAAGAATGAGGCTGGTAACATAGCTAAGACCTCACTAGAGGCAACGGCTGATGAAGGACATAGTCCTGAGGCTGGAAGTCCCCAGTTCCAAGAAAAAGGGGCACATGCTAAAACTGGTCTACACCCAGTGCATGTACATCCTGCTACAAGTAGGAGGTCAGGTGATTCAGCATCTGCTGATGATGACCTGGGCTTCTTTTATGATGTTATGGCCCAAAACACAATTCTTGAGGAAGAAGTCAGTAGACTACAAAGACTACTCGACCAATTCTCTCAGGAAGCAAGTCTATCTGCCACCACGATAAACCCACAGATGGCACCTTCACCTGAAGGTCTCCCATACACTTAGCCACTCAAAACTTCCAAGGCACCAGCTTCTGTTTCTGGCACTACTTCTCAGGGACAGAAGCCCTCTAAGCAAACAGTTGCTATCTTTCAGCAAACTCTACCTCTCATCACCCCAATGATCACAGACATTGTGATCAAAACCATGGATGAGAGGCTTCCCTCAATCATACAACCCCTGGTGGAGGAGATTGTGAGCACAAGGCTTTCTGCTACTCAAACCCTTGAAACCAATGCAACCAAAAAGGGGGAGAGTCAGTCAGTGAAAGCAAAGAGGAAGAGCAAACTGAAAGAAAAGGAAACTGAGGAGGAAGAGGAGTCTGTGAAGGGAACCAAAAATGATCAAGTGAGTGAAAGTCACAAAGACTTTCATGTCACATATAAGAAGAGGAAGGGTGAAGGAAAAGAGAAAGAGCTCCAACTCGATGAGATGATCAAAATGGCAGATGCTACTCATAGTAAATCAATGGATGCCATTATTGATCAACTCTATAGACAAGGGTTCGATACTGCACAACTTGACTCAGAGATCAGGAGACTTGAAGTTGAAGAAATTAACTCAAGATGGGCAAGTTATGATGCATTAGAAAGAGAGAGACTAGAGATCATGATCAGATTCATTGCAAAATATCTTGGGAGATCATTGATCGATATTAAATCATGGACCAGGGACGGTATCTTGGCCATAACCTCCAAGATCTGTTCGTCTGAGGCATACACTAAGGGGTTAGTAGTCGAAGCTTTGAATGAAGCAGGAGCAGGGAGCGGGACTGAGCTAGCCAAACACTCAAAAGCAACACTCACCTCCAAAATGCTGACTCAGCCTGTCAACATTCCCTCTCCAAAACAACCACAATCACAACCCACAAAACCAACTCCATTACCCTCTAAACCAACAGCCGATGATGCACCCAAGAAGAAGAAGAGAAGGGTGTAGAGGCTAGAAGAAGAAGAAGAGGATGATGTGGAAGAAGATAGGTTGCCTCTGTGTGCAGTCCTAACATTGGCTAAAGCCAAACCCATGCCCATCACTCCCACTTCACAGATGGAAACTGTGAGAGTAAAGATTGAAGAAGAGCAGCAGCAAAGGCTTCATGATGATGAGATGTTGAAAAGCATCGACAAAACTTATGATGTGTCTTCATCAATAATAAGTATGAAGAAAGAAGCTCTGAGGTTGTACACCCTTGCCAACACATTTCAATATGAGAAGGAAAAGGTGAGAGTATGGCCTGATCCTAGGGTGGCTCACAGGATTGTAAAGAAAGACATTCCTTCGAGATACAAGGACCAAGTAAAAAGGATCGTAGATGAAGAGATCACAGTGGTCCTTGTAGTATCACCCTGGGAGATTGTAGAAGATTTCAAGAAGGCCTATGAGACTAAACAACCACCCCAAAAGATGTTAGAGAACAGAATTATTAAAAAGGGGTTAGTCTACAAGAGGCTTGAGAACTTCAAACATAATGAGCTCAGTCTGTTACTTGAAGGGACTCATCCTGATGAGTTTGCATACAGACAGATTACAACAGTTGAGCTCAAAAATGGTAAACAGGCCAAGTACATCTCAGAGCTGTATGGGCGTGAAGGATTGTTTGATGGTGAAGCCGAGAACCTGACCATGGAAGAACAAATTATGTTTCTCAGAGCATACACCAGGGAATCCTACAGGCTTATACATGGGAAGTGAGTCTTATGGATGGGGGAACAACTCAGTGTCCAATTGCCCAATACAGAGCTCCCATCCATACATTTCCAACCAAATCATCAGAGACTCATTTCCAGGCTAGTGCTTATATGGGTCATCTTCTCAACTGATCAAGAAGGAAAAAGACCAACCATTCTGCCAACAATAAGTGGGACCTCAATAAAGTTAAAGGTTTTGGCTGCATTGGTTTAGGGGGAGTTTGTTGGACCAAAAGAACCAATGAGCCGGATCAGAAAAACCATTAAGTGCCACAGACGTCACAACAACTACTGAAGACCACAGCAGCTGAAGACAAGTACTGAAGACAAAGTCTGTAGACAAGTGCTGAAGACAAAGTCTGAAGACACAAGTGCTGAAGACAAAGTTTGAAGACACAAGTGCTAAAGACAAAGTCTGAAGACAAGTGCTGAAGACAAAGTCTGAAGACACAAGTGCTGAAGACAAAGTCTGAAGACAAGTGCTGAAGAAAAAGTCTGAAGACACAAGTGCTGAAGACAAAGTCTGAAGACAAGTGCTGAAGACAAAGTCTGAAGACACAAGTGCTGAAGACAAGTCTGAAGACAGTGCTGAAGACAATGTCTGAAGACACAAGTGCTGAAGACAAAGTCTGAAGACACAAGTGCTGAAGACAAAGTCTGAAGACAAGTGTTGAAGACAAAGTCTGAAGACACAAGTGCTGAAGACAAAGTCTAAAGACAAGTGTTGAAGACACAGTCTGAAGACACAAGTGCTGAAGACAAAGTCTGAAGACACAAGTGCTGAAGACCAAAGTATCAGACATTGTCACAACAGCTGAAGAGGTCTTCTTCAGTAGTTGTGACGGTTTATCTTTTCAGTAGTTTTATGTTTTATCTTTTCAGTAGTTTGACACAACAGCTGAAGAATACTTCTTCAGTTGTTGTGCTCATCAGTAGTTTTGTAAAACGACTGAAGAGCTTCTTCTTCAGTCGTTGTAGTTTCAGTAGTTTCTTATCAGTAGTTTCTTATTTTGTACTTAACACTCTGATATGTTCTCAGTAGTTGTGAACATTTCAGTAGTTTGTTAAGAGTTAGTTATTTTTGTAATAGATCTGCCAGTTGTCACTTTCCCGTGATAACAGCAGCGATTGCACTCTATACAAGGAGTGTCAACCTATTGTAATAAATGAATGATTTGATCAGAAATATTCGATACTATTGAAACATTCCTTGTTACAGAAATATATTCTCTCGTTATAACCGTATTTGTTCTTAATGCATACGAGTATCAATTCTTGCTACCATTTGTCTATTCTTGTTCTTATTCCGCTGCGTTACGCTCTATTACATCAACTTGTGATCACTGATCCTGACATTTTCTTTTCTATTTAGGTTAACATTATTGTTGAACCAGACTTTATACTAACCTTATTGGTTAACATTATGGTCTTTTTAGGTTTAGATTTGACAATTGTTGAACCAGACTTTATACTAACCTTTTCAACTCTTTGTCCACATTAATGCAAGGCTTTTTACCTTTTGCCTTTGAAGTGGCCTCCTTTTGTTTAGTGCCAGATCATTTGATGAACATTGGAATCTGGATCACTTACAGAGGAGTGGACCCACATGATCCTTGATTGGATTATCATTAATTGTTTACATTTTGTGTTCATCAAGATCTCATGTGGTGGTGGAACCACTTTAACCCAATCCCTCCTCATTGTTTCTCTCTCACACTATGTTTTGGACAATGTGGAAGAACTAGTCCAACTATGTAGTTTTTTGTTTTAGGGAATTAACTTCTACTTCTAAAACTACCTTTTGTTTCTTAGTGTCTTCTAGGGAGTTTAGATAGTACCTAATTTCATTAGCTTGGTTAAAGGCTACAACTTTTATTCCTTAAGTTGTTTGTTCAAAAGGTCTATCTTTTCATTGTAACTATGCTCATTTTGTTTTAACACTCTGTTAGCCTTAGTGCATAGTTCCAGGTCCTTTACTAAGTTATCATCATGATCTAATACCTAGCAAGTTTTAAATCAATGCTTTCCCTAAATTTATTACAATCAGAACAAGCATGATTATTAAAGAGTTGGTCAGTAGTACTTACCTGAACGGTTTCTAATGAATCACCCATCAATGTCGAATCTGAGGTTTCTGGTGCTGGTGATTCTTGCATTGTAGTAGTTTTCCCGTCTTCAGGCAGGTAGGTGACCACTGGTGTAGTTTCTTCTGATGTTGACATCGCAAGTTTGACTGCAATATTAGATTCTCCCGGGAGAGAAACCAAAAGCTCTAGTCCTGTCCTTCATCATCATGAGCAGTCAAGGCTTTGGAATCCTTGCTTGATAAAGTAGGACTACTAGTGGGTTTCTCCTAAAGATTGAAGGAGGAGAAAGGATTCCCATTGCTAGTCTTCTTTGGCTTCACGCACTCCCTTTTGAAGTGCCGTTTCTCACCGCAGTTGAAGCAGGTTAACTTGGATTTGTCAAAGCTGAAGGTAGTGTCCTTAGTCGCAATCAAATTTTATCCAGTCTTTTTGAAAAACTTCTTAGCTCTCCGGATTGCACTGGCTAATGCCCTATTATGTTCATGCCCTCCAGCTCTGTCTCACACACCTGCTCATAATCCCCATCTGCCAGATGGTAGTTCCCAATCTTACCAGAAATAAGTCCATCATAAGAGTGGACTACCACAGCTAAGAGATCCATGTGTTCTTTAGCTACTTCAACTGTAACATTGCCGAAGTTCTCGTCTTCAGCTTTGCTACTTTGCTTCAGGTGGCAATGTATTGGGTACCAGATGACCCTAACGTTTTAGACCCTGAAGTAGAGGTTGGTGAAGGACCAGATGAGCTTGATACAAAAGCTGTCTGAAGAGGTGCTCTAGATGTTTTGGCTTGAGGAATCGCGTTGTACAGCGCTGGATTTGATCATAAGAAGACTTTTGAGCTCTGTACTTCATCCTCAGTTCTTCTTCTCTAAGTTTCAGAATGATGTCATTGATATCTAACTTCGTTAGCATACCATTCTATCTGAGATTGGATACAAATGATACCCATTTCTCCGGCAGCCCGTCTGCAAAGTTGGACACTTTGTCCTCCATTGACGTCGATACTCCATGAGTGTGCATCTCACTCATCAAGTGGTATAACCTATCAATCACATCATCTAGGCTTTCTTTTCCCATCGAGGAGAAGTTGTCAAACTCCGAGAATTGATGGAAAATATCCTTTGAAATTGACTATGTGAGCAAAGCATAAACCTTCTTCTCTGCATTGTATTTCACCTTTTGTCTGTCAGTCATGCCACCAAGTGTGAGTTTGACACCATCAGCTCCTACAGGCATGCTAGGGATCATGTACTCAATTCTAACAGATTTATGCGTGTACCGAATCAAATAGTGCGGAATCCAATTTGATCGGCGATCCAATCATTGAGAACGCACGTAGAATCAATTAAAGATTGAATCTAAACGTTAAGAACGATTAGCAATCAATCTACTGCGATCTTTGAAGTTGGAACAGGTTATTAGAGGTCTCTGGATGGCTAGGGTACGTATGGGTATCAAAATATTCGAAGTGTCTAGTTTTTCCACGATTTAAGTGGTATTTATAAGTTAAGGTTTCTCAATCGTGCGACTGGACCGTTTGCATGGTTCAGTCATGCAATTGAGTTATGCGGTTGATCCATTCGCACGAATGAGTGTTCAGTCGTGCGACTGAGTCAATCTCATGTTTCAATCATGCAATTGATCCAATCTCCTGGTTCATTCGTACGACTGGTTCATAAGCATGAAGTTGTTCATGCGTATGGTCCATTAGCATCGGCCAATCGCATGAGAACTTCACATGATTAAGTGAATATGTTTCATAGTCATTAATTGATTTAGATATTATTCAAACAACCACAACCTATATAGTTAAGTCAATAAGTGTTATTACATACCAACCAATGAAATATTCAACATTAAGCACAACCACATATTGTATTTCATTAAGTACCCGTACAATTACATATGTGTAGGACAATACAAGCATATTACATTAAGATCAGAAACTAGGGACACATGTATCTACACCTCTTTAAAGCATGTTTGAAAGGAAAGCAACATAGTGTGTCTTATAAGTCCAAGCTGATAAACTCAAATTCAAAGCCACTACAGAAGTTACACATGGATCTATTCGGTCCTATGAATGTGCAAAGCATTGGAAAGAAATTGTATTGTTTAGTTATCATTGATAACTATACAAGATTTTCTTGGGTTTTCATTTTGCCTGCGAAATCTGAAATGGTTGAATTATTAAAAGAGTTTATCATTAAAGTAGAAAATCAACTTGATCAAAAAGTAAAAATAATTAGAAGTGATAATGAAACAGAATTCACGGATGCTAATGTTGACATGTTTTGTGCAGTAAATGGATTGCTCATCAGTTCAATGCTCGTACAACTCCATAACAAAATGGAGTTGATAAAGGAAGAACTGAACGTTAATTGAGGCAGCCCGTGAAATGTTAGAAGATGCTATGATTCCAATCACATTCTGGGATGAAGCCATATCAACTGCATGTTTCACTTAGAATCATACTTTATTGGTGAAAGACAAATAGTAAACTCCTTATGAGTTGATGTTTGGCAGGAAACCAAACATAGATTTTCTTGAAACTTTAGGTTGTCCGGTATTGATTCTAAAGTCAAATGACCAGCTCAAAAAATTTGACTCAAAATCTGATGATGGATCTTTTCTTGGATGTTTGTTTATCTATGTCAAAAGAATTTAGAGTTTATAACTCTAAGACGAATGTTATCAATGAAACTTTCAATGTTAAATTCCTTGAAAATAAATTTCCATTAGTTGCAAATGGTCCAGCTTGCTTATTTGATTTAGATTCATTATCAAACTCATTTAATTTTAACCTATTTGAATCTTATAATGAAAACTAAGAAAACAGGTAGGAGATCTTGGAACCTTTATTAATGATTCAAACTCTGATGATATGGATGATTCAAGCCCGAACTATCCATTTTTCTCATTTGTTAGAGATCCTATATTCAATTCTGAATCTCATAAACAAGTTCAAGAACAACATCCTATTCCTCAAAATTCTGATGTTTCTCAACCAATTCCTAATGATGGATCAGAAATGCTACAACCAGAGTCTAGAACTTCATTTGTATACGGAGATATAGATGTCAATGACAAGCTTTATTATTTCATTAACTCTCCAACTCAAGTTCCAAATTTCACTCCACATTCTTCAACCTTGTTGCATCAGCTCTCCAACTTGTACCAAACCAATCTTGATGTGAATGTTCAAGAAGATGAGATTCCAACATATCATATTCATAAGAAACATTCCATATCACAGAATATTGGTCCTTTGAATTAGAAAACTACATGAATTCATACAAAGCAAGCAAATAATTGGTTATACTCGTGTTTTCTATCTCAAATTGTCCCTAAAAACATCACTGAAGCATTACATAAAAATAGTTGGATTGACGTTATGCAAGAAGAGTTGCTACAGTTCAATAAACAGCAAGTGTGGAAGCTTGTGGATTTTCATGAAGGAGAAAATGCAATTGGCACAAAATGGTTGTTTAGAAACAAATAAAATGATCAAGGAATAGTTGTTTGCAACAAAGCAAGGCTAGAAGCATTGGTTACACCTAGGAGGAATGAATTGATTATAATGGACGTTAAGGTGCCTTTTTGTATGGACCAATCACAGATGATATGTATGTCAAGCATCCTCAAGGTTTTGAAGATGCTGAATTCCCTTATCATGTGTACAAGTTGAGCAAAGCTTTATATGCTCTACATCAAGCTCCTAAAATCTAGTATGAGACATTGTCCTAGCATTTGATCCAACATGGATACACAAGAGGGAAAATTGATCCAACTTTATTCATACAGAGAAGTTTGTTGATAAGCTCTTGAAGAAGTTCAAACAACAAGATTGTCAATCTATTAGAACTCTAACTGACGTTAATACCAAGATTGATCCTAATCCAAAAGAAAAATCTATTGACCAAACATTATATAGATCTATGATTGGATCTTTGATGTATCTTACTGCATCTAGACCTGACATAATGAATGTTCTTTGTGTATGTGCTTGGTATCAATCAAACCGAAGGAATCTCACCTGATCGTAGTCAAACGCATATTCAAATATCTAAAAGGAAAACTAGCTCCATAGTTATGGTATTCATTTAAATGATTTGCAGTACAAATGAAATGTTGAATCATTCAATATCAAATACAAACAATAGACAACAAAGATGAAGAGGATTAAGAACAATGAGAATCAATACATTCAACAATAACAAAGCATAATGATATTTCTGTGAATAAAGTGCTTACAAAGTTCCCTTACAACAACGTTAAACTATTAGGATTTTGCAAGGTTACCCAACAATGGAAATGATGAAGTCTATATATAGCAGACGTAGTTTTGTATACAGTATCGCTGGTAGCGAAACTATGATGCCAAAACTATAGTTTCACCTTGGAGAAACAACATTTTCGCCGGGTGAAGTAAAACAACTGACTGTGATCGAAGCTATAGTTTCGCTCATAGTTTCGCTGGACAGCAAAACTAAACAAAATGAATTAAATACAAAAGTAAACTAACATTAGACCTATTACAATGCAATATAAACATAAACTAATCTAAGGTGAGTCCAGTATATACTTGATCTTCAATACTCCCCCTAGGTTGGATCTCACCGCCTTCATTTCTCTTGATTTATCTGATCAGCTCCAATCTCTCATGCTGCATCAAACGTGTCTTTATCTATTCCAGTAGCTTCTTCCTCGGGAGCCTCAGTAATTGATTCACTCTGATCACCTCCTGCTTCATTAGCTCCCGTGGGACAAGCACTAGCTTGCTCAAACTATTTTGTTAAGTTCCTCACATCCATGTCCAAATCATCTTGAGCTCTAACCTTCTATGCCCCCTCCTTCACTTCTTTTCTCATGCCTCTAACCTTGTTAGCCACTGCCATGAACAGACTGGCTTCTTTCTTTGTCTCCTCTCCTACTCCTGCTTTGATTTGACTTTCATAGAGAACCACGAGGTCTTTATCGCAGAATCCAAACACTTCCATAGGATTGAACAATTAGAGCTCAACACCACCTTTTACCCTCATCACAGCCTCCCTCGTATTGTTATCATAAACCCACTTCTCAAAATCTTGTAATTGCTGGGGAAGGGGATCTGACAATCTAACCCGGTTTACAGTCTTTGGGGCTTTCACCTTTAGCACAATCCTTTCTTTTCCTGACTCCCAGTCCTTATCCTTCTTTGACCTTCTTCTCTTATCCTTCATGAAGCCAAATAACTCAATGTTTTCATTCAGTCCTGTCTTTATCTCTTTTTCCACCAACGAGGTTCTTTCACTTATATGAGCATTTAGTAATAGCAACACAGCCAGCCTCCTCAAATCCCACTTAGGCAAGGTCTTGAATGTCGTCCTCTTGTGAAGTTAAGATGTGCCTCCCCTTATCCTCTTTATCATAAACATTTTGAGGCCGGCGTTATATTTCCAACTTATGATTCTCTTATCAGCCTCAGATTTAATCAACACTTCCATAATTTGGAATAGGGGAGTTATCTCTTTGGTCTCTTTCTCCCTAGCAAACCAATCTTCTTTCTCCATTTCAAATACATCTTCAGCACCATCACCCTTTTTGGCAACATAGATTAGGGTCCTCTCATCAACCTCATAATATTCTCGTTCAGAATCATACTTAACCAATTGCTCATCATCTTCCACTACATCAATCAGCCTCTTCTCAGTAGCCTTCTCCACTTGTTCAACAGGATTCTCTCTCACCACTTCTTCACCAACGAAGTCTTTGTCATAATGAAAATGAATATTTACAAACCCAGCCTCAACTACTTCTTCTACATTTTCACATTCATCGTCTCTTCCCATTCTCCAAAGCCTACTACTTCATTAGCTACTGCTCCAGATGTGCCCTCTCCTGCTGGGGAAGATGTACCCACATATAAAAATGAGTACTTGGTAGTGTTAGTCAAATCACCTAACTCAATCTGAGTTAGCTGATTGGGTAGGCCGGTTGCAGCCTTAAACTCTTTCACCTCCTCAAACAGTCTTTTAAATAGCTTATTATGGTCCACCAACATCTTGGTCTTTCCCTCAATCACCTGATCCTTTTTATTTTCCCTTATCTCTTGATTAGTGATTTAGGTCTTTACCATGCTTAATTCGTTGTCTAGAGATGCATTCAAATTTCTTATCACATCTTCATCCATACTAGTTCTTTCCTCTCTCCTTGAAGTCTCTGTAAAGATTGGTGCTTATGTTTAGTCATTCTCTCGACTTCTCCCTCATCAGCTTTCTTTTTTGATATCTTTTCTTTCTCAACCATAGCTTCCTTAACCATCTCATTCACATCCTCCTCGAAATCATAATCTTTTTCTTTAGCATATCATTTCAACTTCTTAACCGCATCAGCATGTTTCACTCGTGTCTCCTCAGCCCTTTTGTTTCCAGATTCATCTACCCTCTTGACATAATTCCACCTTTCTGGTGGGTACATGTTCTCCCAGAGGTGTGTAATCTTTCCACAAAATCATGACGAATGGTGCAACAGTCTGCGAAGATGCGGGTGTCATTTGCACTAGTCTTTTAACCTCCCCGTACCTTGGAATATTAGGGATAAGGTCATCAATAATCATCTGTATGAATCGAGGATAAAGCAACCATTTATCCTTCTTTAATGCCATCCCATTCTCTACCATATAAGCAAAAATTAGTTTTGCTATGTTTGCCTTCTCTCCCCTACAACATATCACCATTGCATTTGCCCAAACTATATTAAGCTCATTTGATCCACCTTTACGGTGATCTAAGCACATAATGAAGACATGAGCTACATATCTCCATTCCTTAGAGAGGAAGGACTTCTTAATCTCCTTCCAAGTACCAAACGGTGGTCCCCCATACCCCATCAATTTGAACGCCTCAAACACCTCCTGATCTAACAGAGTAACCTCCTCTCCAGTATCTTCGTCTAACCTTAACACCCTCCATACAATCTTAGCCGTAATAATCACCTCATTCTCCATCACTTTGGCTATAATCCTCTATGTATTGCCACTTGTATCATGCTCAGCTGTTCTACAAAAATCTCTGATGTGAAGATCATAAATAGTAGTGGAATGACATATCACGTAAGCTATAGAGATCTCTACAGCCATCGAATGCATTCTCTAAAACAACTTCTCTAGGGTGAATATCATCCAATATGGCAGTGATGCTGTTCCTTTCGTCAAATTTTAGATTTGCCATTTTAATCTAAAAAACAAAAGAAACGTGTGAGAATAGTATATTAAATAATAATATTAAATAAAAATATGAAAAATAAAAAAATTACACAAAAAACCAAATTAAATTCCCTAGGACAAATTATAGTTTCGCAGAATAAAAGTTTTAGTTTCGTTGGAAAAAACTATAGTTTCGGCATCAATAACTTATAGTTTTGCTAGCAATTAGTAATATTTACCCCATCAGTTATTAGTTTCAGCAATACAGTGAAGTAGATTCGACTAGCCGAAATTATAGTTTGGCGCAGCGAAACTAAAGTTTGGTCGGCGAAACTGTTATGTTCGCCCAATTAGCATAACTCCATAGTTTCGCTGATAAACTATGAACTTTCGTTCAGTTTCACTCGAGTATCCGGTACTTTCGCAGTAAGAACTGCGAAGGTACCGGAGAGTCTCAATCAAATAAACCACAATGTTGTTTGAAAACCTAGATTAAACTATGGTCCTAAGTCCAAAACTCACGTGAGAACAAGAAACAAGGATCAAACAAGAATCAAAACTACTGCAAATCAAAATCACCAAATAAGACTACAGAGAAAACCTAGAACGACAGGCCAAATGAATGTGAGAAAATGAGAAATTAATTTCGCAAAATGAGTTATATAGCATATAGTTTCGTAGGCAGCGAAACTATAGTTTCGCCAAGCGGAGATGCAATTTCGCTAAACGAAAATCTGACGAAACTAACCATGCCACTTGCGAAGAACTGGCGAATGCGAAACTACTAGCGAAATTATAGTTTCGCTAGAAACCTAATTTGTTTTTGAAAAATTGACATTGTTTCCCTTTCTTTTAAAAAATTAAAATAAAAGTAAAAATGATTTTTAAAAGAAAAGTAAAACAAAGTAAACAAAATAAAACATATCAAGGAAAAATTTGCTCCACAAAACCTCACTAAACATCACGTATAATTTTGTTAAAGCAAAATCAAACAATATACAAGGATATAAACGAGAAACTGTAATGCTCTTCTCCAGAGTCAAAGTTTGGTGGGATTGCTGATATACTGATCCATTTTTAAGTCCATGCCTTCTTTGTTTCAATAAGTGCACCGTAGCTACTGTTATCATGTTTGATTCTTTTTAAAGAAAACATAGAATAACCCACTCCCCACAAACATTTGGTGAAGAAACTTATCCTGTCTTCATGATATGTTGAATGAATGACACGCTCTGCACAACTCTTCCTCTCAAAAGCGTCATAGGTCATATTTCATAAGAAGTAGAGCCCTTAAAAACATCAAATGATGAGAGCTCCAGGTTTATACTTACGCATAACAGAGGAGTTGATCAATTGATTCTTGCGGATGAGAACTTCATGTCTATACTTACGTATAACAAAGAAGATCATCATATTGTGCTGATGAGAGCTCCAGGTCAGTACTATCGTATAGCAGAGGAGATCATCACTAAAGGTCAATGTTCACCCATAGCAGAGGAGATAAGCACCAAGAGGCATATAGCAGAGATCATCTTAGGTACAAAGATGAAAAACTCTTGAGATAGGGTGTAATGGTTTGACACAACGATACTTTAGATAAGAAAAACTCAAAGCAGATATATCACGTACTCAACCATTTTTGAACAAGGACTTGAATCTTTGTGAAGGCCAAAAATATCAAGGGGATTATGTGAGTCATCAAGTTTCTTGTTCTATTATTTAAGCTACGAGTTTACTATTTACTTCACTTTCTGGCTAAACCTATCAAGCATATCCCACACAAAACGATCAAGTTCCTTTACATTGTCCAGGCTTCTCAGTTTATTCTACAAAAAAAAACAGGAAAAACATTAATATATTCTCCACCGAAATTTCTACAAATAAGCAAGACGTAGAAATTTCTTACCAACCAGATTGTATTATTATTATATATATGTTTTATTTATTTATTTTTTATGTGAAAATGATAAAGAATAATGGATCAAACAGAATGAAAGAAAAAGAAAGAAAATAAAAGAAAAGTATAAACACTATATAAAAAATTGAAAAAAAAAGAAAACAGTTTTAAAATGATATTAAACCTAACATAGCGATCAATTCTTAAAAGAGAGGTTTATCAAATGTTTTAGTGAAAACATCCGCTTTTTTATTTTTGATATCTATTGAAATAATATCAATAAAACCCTTTTCCTGAGAATCACGGATCACATGAATCCGTGTGTCAGTGTGCTTAGTTCGGGATTGAAGGATAGGATTCTGACAATGCCAATGGTTGTTTCGTTGTTTCAGAACAACGATGTATGAAGAAAGTTGATCCCATAGTCAACCATCTGGTGCTATATCGAGAGTACTTGTGAATAGTAGCCGGAAGCAACAATGTATTCTACTTCTCCCGTAGAGAGAAACAGTGGTCTGTTCTTGCTTTGCCATAAAACCAGACATTTCACCAAATATTGACATCCTCCGGTGAACGATTTTCTATTTAACCTGCAACCATTAGAATGACTATCATAATAGGCATGTAAGTAAAAATTTCCACCATTAGGATACCAAAGACCTAAACGAGAAGAGCCTTTAAGATAACGAAAGATTCGTTTGACGGCCTTTTCATGAGACTCTTTCGGAGCAGATTGATATCAAGCACAATATCCTACAACAAACGTGATGTCAGGACGACTTGCTCTAAGATACATAAGGGTCCCGATCATGGAAATATAGAGATGAGGATCAAGAGGTGTCTTGTTTTCATCAAGAGTGAGGCACGTTTAAGCAGTAACTGGAGTCATTTCAGGAGAAGCTTCATCCATTTTGAATTTCTTTAAGATTTCTATAACATACTTCTCCTGATGAATGAGAATTCCCTCTGGCTTTTGTTCCACCTACAGCCTAAAGAAAAAGCACATCTCCCCCATCATGCTCATTTCGAAGCAACTACACATCACCTCCTCAAACTCCCGACACAATAGTAGATTAGTAGAGCTGAAGTGAATATCATCGACATAAACTTAGACAATCGGCATTTTACCATGCACTTCCCTCTTGAATAAAGTCATATCAATGATGCCACAAGAAAAAGCATTGCTTAAGAGAGATACTGTGTTAGTGTGTCATAACAGATCCGAGGTGCATGATGAAGACCATAAAGAGAGTTATCAAGCTTGTAAACTTTGTTAGGAAAGTCGGGATCCTCAAAACCTAGTGGTTGACACACATAAATCTCCTCATTAATGTCTCAATAAAGGAATGTACATTTGACACCCATCTGATAGACTCTGGACTGCTTATGAGCTGCCTGAGCGAGAAAAATTCTGATGGCTGCAAGATGGGTGACAGAAGCAAAGACTTCCTTATAGTCAATCTGTAAATCTTGGGTGAACACTTGAATCAAATATTATGAAGATTTGTGAGATCAAACAATGATGAACACAATAAATCCCCTTTGATCTAATATTATTGTATGTAATTTGAATAATGTGGAAACCCCAATCAAAATTGTCATTCAACCATTTCCAACACTAATGACAATTAACCTATTTATAGTCTAGACTAATATTCACTAATTACACTTAACCCCCTAGACTTAGGCTAATTGATACAAAATTACATATTAAGCATAAAAATGACTAAAAACAAGATAAAATATATTTTGTTTACACAAAATATATTATTACAATAAAACTCCTCGTCATTTAAATCTTCAATGTCTCATCTCGGTTCCTCGTCTCGAACGTGTCGGGTTTGACTTTTGTTGACTTTGACCGTGATGTTTGACTTTTGTTGACTGTCACTGTGTTGATAATATAGACTATCCTTTACAGCCCCAACAATACTCCCCCTAAGTCTATCATTATCAATGTCTTCAAATGAAATCAGCATCGAGAAGTCAACAGTAGAAAGATCTTCAATTTGAATCTTTCTGAATCTGATGAGAAAGATTTTTCATCTCATAAGCTCCCCTATTTATATGCTCCCCTTTTCGAGTGCAAGCATTACAACAATATTAGAACAGGTTTCCCAAATCTCTAATCTTGAGTGCTTCAGAACATGTAGGAGGAGGATTCCTAGCTCGGTATCTTCTGCATACTTAAGGAACAGATTCTTTGATAAGGTACATTGCTCAACTGATAATCGGCCATCACTTAATGCAAATATCTGAAACACATTCACAAACACAATCTTGATATTTGTAATTAGCTCATATCATTTTAACAAAATAAACCTATGTTTATCTGTGTGTGAATAACAAGCGAACCCGTGTTCATTTGTGCGCAAATTCTATGAAATACATGAAAAATGATAAAATTGTAACAACATAATATGGAAGACCTAAAAGAATTTTGAAATGAAAATTTATTATAATTTTTATTTTATTATATACATTTATTATATCATTTTTGTATCTATCATTATTTTTTTGTTTTTTTAAACCGAGAACTGAATCGATCATGAGATCATACCCTCAAGATATACTTTAGCATAAAGATGAATTTAAACATCAAAAGCAATGAGATCACATTGATAACTAAATCTAATCACAGTCTTTGAATGAGATCAATAATGATTGCTCATATGTTTGTCCACATAAACTCATGCCTTATCATTTTCAACAAACAACATATGATTTGTTAAGGTTCGATTAGATGCTTTAGAATGTTAGGACCCCACAATCATTTGGCAAAAACCGTCACCCACCTCAGGATTTCTTGAATTTTGTTACGACCTATACAAAGCAAGGCTTGTGCATTAGTGTGCAGGTGATTATTATCAAAATATTGCATTCAGATATGAAATCATCGTTAAATGATGTGATACAAATTAGATCAAATAGGTGAGAGCTCCAGGTTTATACTCCTGTATAACAAAGGAGATGACCATTTAATCATGTGTCGATGAGAGCTCCAGGTCAGTACTACCGTAGAGCAAAGGAGATCATCACTCTAGGTCAGTACTACCATATAGCAGAGGAGATTAGCACAAACACAAGACACATAAATACACCAATCATGGCTCAAAGATATGGCTTATATGATTCATATCATGGTGGGTGAAAGATCAATTCTCAATCCAATTTTTGGAGGGACTCACTTTTGTGAAGCGAAAAATGATTGCGTAAATCCAGGCATCCTTAAGACTGAGTTAGATAATAGCATCACATACTAGCATTTCTCATTTTAAAAAAGCAAGTCATGCAAAAACAAGCATTTCAAGAAGATATACAGTTATTTCTCAATCATCTTGAATCAAGTTCCCAGTTCTCTTTTCATTTTTATTATTTATACTCTCCCCCTAAATTTCTATTTTTGCAAACTTTTCTTTCTTTTTTTTATTATTTTTATTTTTTATTTTTTATTATTATTTTTTTATAAAATTGTACAAAAACAAAAATTCATGAAAGAAGGTCTTCCAAACTACACTAATTATCAAGATAAGAAATGAATTATCAAGAAATATGCAGTGACTGTGAAGTGAGAACTGTGTTAATGCAGATAAAAATCCAGATTGTGCATATAATACCATGACCTTAACCCGTTTGTTCAGCTTCAAATTTGAATTATAAACAATCCCTGTCAATAAACCGGATTACTAACAGTCCTCCTGAATTGTTCCTGCACTTATTAACAAATTATTTAGAAAGGGGAACCTAGGCCATCGTAGTCCTGGAAGTTCCTTTTTCATCAAGATAAGTAACAAGCTTCTGCACAGAACCGTTTAAACAATCGAGGATTGTTGTATCCTTCTTTTTAATTTGCCAAATTTGTTTCGATTCATTTAACTTGAGAAGCAACTCGTGTTGCCTTTACCATCTGGAACATTCTTTGTAGACTTACAGCTAGAGAAGCAATTTGTTTTGCCTTTACCATGCGTAGCAAGCCTTTGAGGACATTTCTTTACCACACGACCTTCTTTTCCACACTCAAAACAAGCCTTGAAAGGCTTTTGATGCTTTGAAGTCTCGCGTGATGCAGGTGGTGATGAGGATTGCTTAGAGTTTGTAGCAGATTCTTGCTTGTTCTGAAGTTTCATGTGCTTAACAGGAATGAGATCTTCATTGGTTGATTGGGTTGTTTTGCAGTTGGAGATGAGATCATATTAGTCTTGATTTAGTTTTTGAAGCGTTTGAGATGACAATTTCAGGTGATATCTTGATCTTTGATGAACTGACACGGTCCTCCATGTTTGAATCATCATCTGAGCTTATCCAGTCTCATATACACAGATCTTTCTCCAACGGATCTTGATTGACATCGCCTATTTTGTTGGCTTTGCTTATAGGATTCTCATTGCTTGATGATTCAACAACTATTCTTTCTTTGACAAACCTGACGGGAAAAAACAAAGGAATGTTAGCTGATTTGAATTTGTTGAAGAAAGTTGGAGAAGCAACTGATATTGTTTGGGAACACCAGAGGTGGAATCATCATTAATCTTATCAGACCCCTACCTGAGGAATCCCAAACCTACAGGAGAATCCTCCATATCTCTAACATCTTTAAGATTAACACTGCTTAATCCTGCATTTAAACGATTAGTTTCGGCAGCTTCTATCAAATCATTTGTTGAATGAGGTCTAGGGATCGGTGAATAACATACAGTAGAAAGAGGTGGAACTGAATTAAATACAACTTCATCATCAGATTTATATCCAATCCCATGTTTTACCTGCACCCCTTGTTGTTTAGCAATAAGCTCATCCTTTTTCATGTGTGAAAGGGTCCATTTATCAAGCTTTGTTTGAAGCTAAATTGTTTTAAATTGAGCTAAAACAGCCCTTTCTCTCAAAATATTATTTTCAATATTATGCTCCAAAATGGTTCTTCTTAAAAAGATCATTTTTAGCCAATGCTTCATTAAGTTTCCTTGACAAAGCAATTTTATTTATCTTTAATTCCTGATTGATTATTTTTAATTCCTTTTCATTTTCTAGTAACAATTTGTTGGCCTTATAAATCCCAAATAATCTGATTTTGCAAGATGAAGAACACATATCCTAAACAGTCACATAAGGAAGACCCGTTATAGTTTGTTCTGCAGCTAAACTCTTTTCATAGTTGCAAACCCTTGTGATTTTTTGTTGTTCCTATTCTGTTACCTTCAGCATCTCCTCAGTCTCAAATTATTTCTTTTTGTTATTAGCTTTTCTAGCCTTATCATCATGGGTTCTCACAGACTCCAGTTTTACTATCATTATTGACTCTTAAAGCTTCACGACTCTCTTCAACAGTTTCTCTGAATTTAGATTTTAGATCCGAAACAGTTCTCAATAACTTTAACTTTTCAATCATCTCTGTTTGTAATCAAGTATGCTTGTTACAGAAGAAACAAGATCAGTATTAAGCACGTGGGTTTGACGTGGGAACACGGCTTGTTTAAATTCATTTCTTTGGATATCCAGCTTGAGAGATTTTAGTCTGTTGATCATATCTATAAGTTTTGTGTCGACATAACCTCTTTCTTGCTTCATCATTTTAACTTGATGATTCCATGCAGACGGAAAAGAGTTAAGAAGTTTTTGAATTTGTTCATGATTACTGAGATCTGGAACATGCTTCTTTAGATTATTTGCCACTTTTAAAAATCAATCAATTATATCTGACAATTTGTCTTTCTTTGTACCTGCAAAAGAGTCAAACCGGCTTTGTGCCATTGTGAGATTATGTGATTTAAGTTGTAACACCCGATATTTATTATTTTGAAGCCGGTGGCGAAAGAAAAGAAAATAAAGTCCAAAAGTCGAGGGACCAAACTCGCCAACGAAGAAAAGTTGGGAAAATGTGGTGATATATGTAGGGAGAGGGCAGCCCACTCTCCCCACACCCACATTTCAGCTTCTTAAAGGGAGAAGAATAGAGAAAGAAGAGAAAAAGAGGAAAAGTGCCGGTTCGGGTCGGTTCGGGTCGCCAAAATCGTCGTGAGGCAAGCCGAATCGAAGCTCTTGTCGTTGGGCTCGTTTAGGTGAGTTCTAGGACCCCTCTTTTACATGTTTTTGAATGATTTTGGGGCTGGAACACATCTGAAAACCCTTTTTCGCGTTTTTGGGTGAAAACCCGTATGTATGCGTGTATGTATGTGTAGGACCCGTTTGGGGTTTGATTTCTTGCTTGGTTGTGCTTGAATAATGTTATGGTATGCATCCCTAAGGTTTAGGATGGTCGATTTAGGCTTGAAATGGGTTTAGATGAGTTTGGAGGCCGAAAACCCTCGGCTGCAGTCGGGTTGAACTGCATTCTGCATCAGTTAGGGCTAGGCGACCGACTGGAGGCCGAATGGAGGCCATACGGCCGATTAGGGTGTGATTGGGGTCCATTCGCACGATTGGGGTTCATTCGCACGATTAAAGGGCCAGTCGCATGGGGGTCATGCGACTGAAGGTTCATTCGCACGACCGAAGGTCCAGTCGCGTAGGTGTTCATCCGTATTGTCCATTCGCACGACTAGATGTTCATTCGCATAGGTGTTCATCCGTTAGTTCAATCGCATGATGTTCAGTCGCATGGAGGCCATGCGACTGAAGGGTGTCCATACGCCCGAATAGGGCTGTTGAACCCGAGGAAGGTGTAGATTGACTTCTGACTTTCGGGGGAAAGTGCAAATGTAAGTTTTGACGTAAAGGTTCCCATAAGAGTTTTAAGACGATGATCGAGGTCTTAGAAAGCATGTTGGGCATGATGATGATGTTGCTGTTTAGGCTTGTTATGTATGTATGATGTTGCCCTGTATGATGTGATGTTGATGTATGTTAATGTTCCTTAATATGATGTTTACTATCTTTCCTATGGCTTTACTATTATGATGAATGAACGAAGTATGATGTAACGTAAAGTGAAAGATAAAGAAGAGGAACATGATGAATGAATGCATGTATTAATGAACGAATGAAACGTCTTGCACACATCGGATACCACGTCCTTCTTGGTGATTGACCCTGAATGTAGAACCTCTACCGCTCACCCCTAGTACTGTGGCATACGTTTAGCTGTTCATTCGTTGACTTCGGCCCACTAGCTAAGACTGATGGTTACCTAGTACCGTGGCATACATTTAGCTGTTCGTTTGTTGACTTCGGCCCGGTAGCTACGACTAACCGGGGTGTAGCACATGGTATTGGTATGGATGATGTCCGATGCGCAAGTAAGGTAATGAAAGAACGAATGAACGAATGAAGAAGATAATAATGATATTATCTATGTGT
Organism: Flaveria trinervia; assembly: GCA_025506515.1. Classification (NCBI taxonomy): domain Eukaryota; kingdom Viridiplantae; phylum Streptophyta; class Magnoliopsida; order Asterales; family Asteraceae; genus Flaveria; species Flaveria trinervia. The sequence goes on from CM046458.1 coordinate 23,369,257, forward strand.
ACGTACGATGTGTGATCATGTAACAGTAACGAACGGTTTTATATGAAAGTAAAGTATGTTTTATTTATAAAACTAGAATTCACTCAGCAACGCTGACTTTGATTTGTTTCCAGTTGGCAGGTAATGATTGCTGAGGATGGCACGGGCGACTACTCAGCTCTTTTGGGATGGCATTCTTTTGATTAATGTTTTTGCATTGTAATGCAAACAAACTATTTTTGTAATGAATGTTGTATTAGTTTGCAAAAGCATTTACATGGAAATGAAAGTTTGTTTTAGTTTTCCGCTGCGATTTATTAAATACAAATGTAATTATATGTTTTATGTGCGATGAGAACCCAGCTGTAAGCGTCCCGGGAACGGGGCCTTACAAGTTGGTATCAGAGCCAAAGTTTAAGTGAAATGGGTAAATTTTCAAAATAAACCTAATCTTAAACTGAGAATGGGACGGAATGGGAATGGGATGCCAATCTGAGTAGCTGCGTGCCATTAGGTATTTTCGTTAAGTTAACCGGTTTTATGTGCGCATGGTATGTGTTATGTGTTATATGTAGATTTAAATATTGATGTAGTCAGGACAGGTAATACTTGGGGTATGAAGAGTAAAGTAAGTGGCTAATCACAACTGGCCACTATAATTAGGGACTTACTATACTTGACATAAACTGAGTTGTTTCCTTGAATGACCGTGTTGGTGTTTGAATCTTTCAGTGTGCGTGTGATGGCCGGAGGTAGATCTTCGAAAGCTTCTAGGGGCGGAGGTCACGGTGTTGACCCTGACCTAAGAGAGGGAGACCCAGAGTTGAGAGGGTGGTTCATGAAGACCAGAGACCCCTCATCCGGAGGGTGGCGACGAAAGCGCCAATCTGAGAGCCTCAGTAAAAAAGGCTGTTGTAGAAGAAGTACATCAGGTCATGCAGACGATCTTACCGTCTGTGGTGACCGAAGTTATTAAGGCTGTACGAGAAGGGGAAGGAAAGAAAGAAACAGATCCTCTGGAGAACGGGAACAACCAGAGCCGAAACAGTTCTATCTGATGATGAAGAGGAAGAAGAAGAGCCTGCGCCGGAGACGGCACGAGGATGTAATTATGGGACTTTTGTGAGATGCAAGCCCCCTACTTTTGAGGGAAACGGCACCGCTGCAGCTGCTCACCGTGGGTGAGGGAAATGGAAGCTGTTCTCGATATCAGCGAGTGTCGAGAGGACCAAAAGGTGAAGTTTGCTACCCACTCTTTTGTGGATTCAGCTTTGTGCTGGTGGGACAACATTGTCCAAGCTGAGGGTAGTAGGGCCATTGGGAAAATGAATGGCCTGAGCTGAGAAGGTTGGTGATTGAGGAATTTTGTCCTCATCGGGAAATGGATAAGTTGGAAAGGGAGTTTTTACAGTTGGAGGCTGGAACCATGACACACCAGCAGTATACCACCAAGTTTAATGAAATGGCACGACTCGTGCCTGATCAGGTGACGCCTCTGTCTCGGAAAATCAAGAGGTACATTCAGGGTTTACCGTGGATGTTCGCCGGCATATGATCGCCGCCCGACCAAGCACGTTTAAGTCGGCGGTTGATTTGGCTGGGAGACTGTATGACGAGCGGGAGGTGGTGGTGACTGAAGCAAGTAAGAAGGGTGGTGGTGATCGGAACTGGAACGGGAAACGGTTTGGTCGGGGTGATGCCCCGATGGGCAACAAAAAGGCACGGGTGGATGAACGCCGTGTGGTCACATCAAGTGCGAGGTCGAAAAGGTGTGGCAAGTGTGGAAGGGAGCACAGCAGGGAATGTAGGTTTGGGTCAAACTTGTGCTTCAAGTGTGGGAAGACAGGGCATATGGTGAAGGATTGCATGTCGGGCAAATGTTTTAACTGTGGGGAAACTGGTCATATGAGCAGAGATTGTAAGAAGTCGAGGACTGAGGGTTCAGGGGTGAAGAAGACGGGAAGTGATGGACCGAGGGCGAGCGCCAGAGCGTTCACCATGACACAGGAGGAGGCTAGGACGGACCCTGACGTTGTGTCTGGTATGTTTCTAGTGAATCAGACTTTAGCTTCTGTGTTATTTGATTCGGGTGCTAGTAAGAGTTTTATTTCTGCTGCTTTCTGTGCTAAGCTGCATGTTAGTAGTAGACGTGTTGATGCGCCCTTTGATGTAGAAACTGGCATAGGTAAGTCGACCAGGATTTCTGAGATGATAGAGAATTATGAAGTGGAACTTGAGGGTCATAGGTTTCTTGTTAGACCGTTCGTGATGACCTTGGGTAGTTTCGATTTGGTTCTCGGGATGGATTGGTTGGCAGATTTGGAGGCGAACATTGTGTGTCGCAAGAAGATGGTTCGGTTGACAGCGCCTGACGGATGTTTGGTAATGGTTTATGGTGATCGGGTTACTACGATCCCAAAGGTGATCTCAATGGCGGTGGCAGGAAAGTGTATGAGGCGTGGATGTAGTGCTTACTTGGCCTATGTAAAAGATGTGGATACACCAACACCACAACTAGCCGATGTACCAGTTGTGTGTGACTTTCCAGACGTGTTCCCAGAAGACTTATCAGGAGTGCCACCTGACAGAGAGATTGAATTTCAGATTGATCTGATACCGGGTGCCCAACCTGTTGCCAAGGCACCGTATCGGTTGGCTCCAACCGAGATGAAAGAGTTGATGGAGCAGTTGCGAGAGCTTCTTGATAAGGGGTTCATTAGACCGAGTATCTCTCCTTGGGGTGCTCCGGTCCTATTTGTAAAGAAGAAGGATGGTAGTATGAGGATGTGCATTGACTACCGTGAACTGAACAAGTTGACAGTGAAGAACCGCTACCCCTTACCGAGGATAGATGATTTGTTCGACCAGCTTCAGGGTGCTAGTTGGTTCTCGAGGATAGATCTTCGATCTGGTTATCATCAGTTGAAGGTGAAGGAGCAAGATATCCCTAAAACAGCTTTCCGTACGCGCTATGGCCATTACGAGTTTCTGGTCATGTCTTTTGGTTTGACCAACGCGCCAGCTGCTTTTATGGATCTGATGAACCTTGTGTGTCGGCCTATGTTGGATAAATCAGTGATTGTGTTTATTGATGATATCCTGGTTTATTCGAAGAGCGAGATTGAGCATGCCGGTCACATTCGGGAGGTTCTAGAGACGTTGAGAAGGGAGAAGTTGTATGCTAAATTCTCCAAGTGCGCGTTCTGGTTGCGCGAAGTTCAGTTTTTGGGTCATGTGGTGAATCCTGACGGGATTATGGTTGACCCGGCGAAGGTGGAGGCGGTTACGCAATGGAAGTCCCCAAAGACACCATCCGAGATCCGTAGTTTCTTGGGCTTGGCGGGCTACTATAAAGATTCATCCAAGACTTCTCTAAGATTGCTTCTCCACTAACTAAGTTGACCCGAAAGGATGTGAGTTTGTATGGGGTCAAGCTCAAGAGAAGGCGTTCGAAGAGCTGAAGGCAAGACTGACTCAAGCTCCTGTTCTGTCATTACCCGATGGAAGCGAAGATCTGGTGGTTTATTATGATGCTTCCTACTCGGGGTTGGGGTGTGTGTTAATGCAGAGAGGGAAGGTTATAGCCTATGCATCCCGACAATTGAAGTCCATGAGGTTAATTATCCCACTCATGACTTGGAGCTAGCAGCCGTGGTCTTTGCGTTAAAGATTTGGAGGCACTATCTCTACGGACGAAGTGCACCATATTCACCGATCATAAGAGCTTGAAGTACTTCTTCGAGCAAAAGGATCTGAACATGAGGCAGAGGAGATGGTTGGAACTTATAAAGGATTATGATTGCGAGATCCATTACCATCCAGGCAAAGCTAATGTGGTGGCGGATGCCCTTAGCCGGAAGGAAAGGCCCGAACTGATTCGGGTGAAAGCTTATCAATTAATCATGACCTCCGATGTGATGAAGCAAGTCAAGGAGTTTCAAGATGAAGCATTGAAAGAAGATCATCTTAACTCGGAAAGAATGAGAGGTCTAGTTGGGGAATTGGGTGAAAACACACTCGGTGTTAGAACTCGATTCGGTCGTGTGTGGATTCCTCGTTTTGGGGATCTACGGGTGAAGATAATGGATGAAGCCCACAAGACCATATACTCCATTCATCCTGGTGCCACGAAAATGTACCATGACATGAAGAAAGATTACTGGTGGCCGGGTATGAAGCGTGATGTCGTGGAGTATGTGAGTAAGTGCCTTACTTGCTTACAAGTGAAGGCAGAGCATCAAAAGCCGTATGGGAAGATACAACCTTTGGATATACCGGAATGGAAAATTGGAGCACATCACCATGGACTTCATTACGAAGCTGCCGCGTACCCCGAAAGGGTATGATGCCATATGGGTGATAGTTGATCGTCTGACGAAGAGCGCTCATTTTCTACAGATCCGCGAGACGTATTCATCTGAGAGGTTGGCTGATCTGTTCATCAAGGAAATTGTAGCTCGTCATGGTGTGTCGGTGTCTATCGTGTCTGATCGTGACACTCGGTTTACATCTAAATTTTGGAAGAAATTCCACGACGCTATGGGGACGAGGTTACATATTAGCACGGCTTATCATCCCCAGACTGATGTCAGTCAGAAAGGACCATTCAGACACTGGAAGACATGCTCCGGGTGTGTGTGATCGATTTTGGTGGAAGTTGGAATGACCACTTACCGTTAGCCGAATTCTCATACAACAACAGCTATCATGCCAGTATTGGTATGCCACCATATGAGATGCTATACGGTAGAAGGTGCAGAACACCCGTTTGTTGGGGTGATATTGGTCAGAAGGAATTGGGGAGCGTTGAGGTAATCGAGGCTACGACAGAGAAGCTTGAAAAGATTAAAGCCTTCATGAAGGCAGCAAAGATAGACAGAAGTCGTATGCCGATAAGCGACGTAGGACAATTGAGTTCTAGGTTGGTGACCGGGTTATGTTGAAGGTCTCACCCTGGAAGGGTATTAACAGATTCAGAAAGCGGGGCAAGTTGAGCCCAAGATATATAGGCCCTTTCCGAATCATTGCTCGAGTAGGGGAGGTGGCCTATAGATTAGAGTTGCCAGATGAGTTAAGTGGGATTCACCCGACATTCCATGTATCTCATCTGAGAAAGTGTATAGCTGATGAAGACATGATTATTCCATTGGAAGACATCAAGTAGATGAACGGCTCAATTATGTGGAGCAACCAGTGGCAATCATCGACCGAAGGAGAAAAGGCTAAAGAATAAGTGGTTCCTCTTGTGTGTGTACAGTGGAAGCACAAGAAGGGATCCGAGTCAACGTGGGAGACTGAAGAAGAAATGAGACAGCATTATCCACGTTTGTTCGACGTATAACAGGTTTCGGGGACGAAACCTATTTAAGGGGGTGGACTTGTAACACCCGGATATTTATTATTTTGAAGCCGGTGGCGAAAGAAAAGAAAATAAAGTCCAAAAGTCGAGGGACCAAACTCGCCAACGAAGAAAAGTTGGGAAAATGTGGTGATATATGTAGGGAGGGCAGCCCACTCTCCCCACACCACATTTCAGCTTCTTAAAGGGAGAAGAATAGAGAAAGAAGAGAAAAAGAAGAAAAGTGTCGGTTCGGGTCGGTTCGGGTCGCCAAAATCGTCGTGAGGCAAGCCGAATCGAAGCTCTTGTCGTTGTGCTCATTTAGGTGAGTTCTAGGACCCCTCTTTTACATGTTTTTGAATGATTTTGGGGCTGGAACACATCTGAAAACCCTTTTTCGCGTTTTTGGGTGAAAACGCGTATGTATGCGTCTATGTATGTGTAGGACCCGTTTGGGGTTTGATTTCTTGCTTGGTTGTGCTTGAATAATGTTATGGTATGCATCCCTAAGGTTCAGGATGGTCGATTTAGGCTTGAAATGGGTTTAGATGAGTTTGGAGGCCGAAAACCCTCGGCTGCAGTCGGGTTGAACTGCATTCTGCATCAGTTAGGGCTAGGCGACCGACTGGAGGCCGAATGGAGGCCATACGGCCGATTAGGGTGCGATTGGGGTCCATTCGCACGATTGGGGTTCATTCGCACGATTGAAGGCCAGTCGCATGGGGGTCATGCGACTGAAGGTTCATTCGCACGACTGAAGGTCCAGTCGCGTAGGTGTTCATCCGCATTGTCCATTCGCACGATTGGATGTTCATTCGCATAGGTGTTCATCCGTATTAGTTCAATCGCATGATGTTCAGTCGCATGGAGGCCATGCGACTGAAGGGTGTCCATACGCCCGAATAGGGCTGTTGAACCCGTGGAAGGTGTAGATTGACTTCTGACTTTCGGGGGAAGGTGCAAATGTAAGTTTTGACGTAAAGGTTCCCATAAGAGTTTTAAGACGACGATCGAGGTCTTAGAAAGCATGTTGGGCATGATGATGATGTTGCATGTTTAGGCTTGTTATGTATGTATGATGTTGCCCTGTATGATGTGATGTTGATGTATGTTAATGTTCCCTTAATATGATGTTTACTATCTTTCCTATGGCTTTACCTATTATGATGAATGAACGAAGTATGATGTAACGTAAAGTGAAAGATAAAGAAGAGGAACATGATGAATGAATGCATGTATTATTGAACGAATGAAACGTCTTGCACACATCGGATAACAGGTCCTTCTTGGTGATTGACCCTGAATGTTGAACCTCTACCGCTCACCCCTAGTACTGTGGCATACGTTTAGCTGTTCATTCGTTGACTTCGGCCCAGTAGCTAAGACTGATGGTTACTCCTATTACCGTGGCATACGTTTAGCTATTCATTTTTTGACTTCGGCCCGGTAGCTACGACTAACCGGGGTGTAGCACATGGTATTGTATGGATGATGTCCGATGCGCAAGTAAGGTAATGAAAGAACGAATGAACGAATGAAGAAGATAATAATGATATTATCTATGTGTACGTACGATTTGTGATCATGTAACAGTAACGAATGGTTTTATATGAAAGTAAAGTATGTTTTATTTATAAAACTAGAACTCACTCAGCAACGCTGACTTTGATGTGTTTCCAGTTGGCAGGTAACGATTGCTAAGGATGGCACGGGAGACTACTTAGCTGTTTTGGGATGGCATTCTTTTGATTAATGTTTTTGCATTGTAATGCGAACAAACTATTTTTGTAATGAATGTTGTATTAGTTTGCAAAAGCATTTACATGGAAATGAAGTTTGTTTTAGTTTTCCGCTGCGATTTATTAAATACAAATGTAATTATATCTTTTTATGTGCGATGAGAACCCAGCTGTAAGCGTCCGGGAACGGGGCCTTACAAAAGTCTTCTGAAGATGACATTGTATTAAAAAATTTAAACAATTAAACGCCCTAAAAATATTTTTCCCAAAAAGTTTAGAATAATTCTCTCCCGGTTAAAATATATTTTTTTAAATGTCACGCTAGAAAATCTTAGCAACTGGGGTAAATTTTCTTTGTTGGTTTGAAAACAATTAATCCCAACTAGTCAATTTTCTTTGATTTATTTTATTAGCCCACACGTGAATGTTTTTTTTTTAAATGCAACCCAATTTTAATCTTTAACTAGCCCACATTTTATGAGCCCAATTACTTTAAATTTATAATAAATTCAGCCCAAATTTACTTATCCAAATTTAGGCCAATTTGCTAATCCAAACCCAATACAATAAGAAAAGCCCATTCACAAACATAAACCAAATGTTTAAAATCCAACCCATTTTATAAAAGTCCACAACTAAACAAAAACCCTAACCCTAATACAAGTCAATATCAATAAAACAACTCAACACTCAACATAAGAGAGAAGAGAGAAAGAAGACGGATGAGCAAATTAGGGTTCCAACGACAGTTTCTAGGGTTCTGGCGACCGCCGCCTTTCCGGCAAGTCTCCGGCGGTGCGTTCCGGCGATTGACAAGAACCCACAAAAAGATCTTGGTGAGTAGATCATTGCAGTGGTGATGATATGTCACAAGACACAAAGGTGGGGTAACTATGGTGGTGATGGAAGATCACTGATGGGTCTTCGGTGCGGGTCTCCGGTGTAACGGCAATGGATTTTGCGTGAAGTCGAAGCTAATGATGAAGATGAAGATGAAGCCAAGCCACAGGCTTGTTGGAGTTATTCGATGTGGAACTCGGTGTCGCATTTGCGGGATTGTTTGCTTTTGAGTTGTTCTTCTTCAAAATCCAAACACCACACAAACACCCGATCTGCTGCTGTTTCCCTCTACTCCAACGACCTTTGTTCCTTCTTCTTCTTTCGGGTGTAGAAACACACATGAACACCATAGCTTCTATATTCATCTACAAACAACAAATTTCCGAGATCTTTACCGATCGATGATGAATCATGAATAACAGCACTCCTCTTCTACCCATTTTTATGATTTTGAAACTGATTTGATGTTGTTTTGGTCATGGTCGCAGCGGTGGTGATGGTACGGTTTGGTATTTTTGGACCGTGAGTCGCTTGTGAAATCGCTTGTGAATCGGCGTCCACTTCACTTAATAGTAATGTAGTTTCGTATTACTCTACGCTATTAGCGCCTTTGGCTGTGGATTCTATTTTATCAGTTGTGATCTTGCGAACCTGATTTGTAGATCTTAGAGATGTTAAGATAGTGAAGAAGCTTAGAGGTATTGTGGATAATACTGAGTTTGTTAAAGGTTTGGTGGTAGTCGATGGTGGTTGTGACTATGGTTAGGATTTGTTGTTTGATAATTTCGCAAAATGATATTATAATTTCACAGAATGATTTTTAATTTCGCAACCCCCTTTTTTTATAATTTTGCTGATTGTTTTTAATTCGCAGATTGATAGCTTCGAGGGAAAATATGCAGTTTCGCCGGAAAATATGCAGTTTCGCCGGAAAATATGCAGTTTCGTAGGAATTTCGCTGGAGTTTCCCCGACGAAATGTAATTTCGCCAGAAACTTTGAACTTTTGTTCAGAAAAATGCTAAATTCGCTGGATGATGATGTTGATGCTCCAAGAACACCAAGAATACACACACTAGTAATGTGAGAGAAACTTTCAGATCTGAATTTTTTTTCCATTTCTTGTATAAGATATGTTGTAGATCTGAAATATATGTTGGTTCATCGCACATAAAACATTATAAAACCTACATTTATTTTGCAGCGGAATTTAAACTTTCATTTATAACTAAAACATGTCATTTATAACATTTGTTTTCATCTCAAAATACAATGACATGTCAAAATACGGATGCCAACCACAAAACGCTCCCAGTAGCTTACGCATCCATGCCTGCACTCCTCAGCATCAACATATACCTGCCAACTATGATGCATACAAAAGTCAGTGACGCTGAGTGTGTTCTACTTTTATAATAAAACACACTTTACTTTCGTTAAAACCGTTCTATACTTTTCTTTCAAAACCATACTATACTTTACAATCGTTCGTCATCATGCATGATACATACATACACATAACTTATTATCTTCGTCATTACATTCATTAACCTTGTTCATTCAACGTATTACATTATCGTTCACCTCTCTTTCTGGATCTGGTCAGACTTTACCCTCTTCATGGCACTCAGCCATGAATACTGAGGTCGAATGACGAGGATCCTGTTCTGTACTTTATTACGATAATTCATTTGCGTTCATTCATACGTTCATTCTTTCATACATGATCTTTCGTTCATCACTCTTGGTTACTCAAATCTTGTCTCATGCATATCTCATGCTCGAAAGCTGATGTTGTGCCGGGCCTGCTCACAAACCCCCGACTCATATCGGAAGACTGACACAACACCGGGATACGTGACAAAGATCCCATACGAGTCAATCACAGAGATTGAACTCCATCTGAGTCTGTTGCAACACGAAGTCGCTCATCTTATTATCTCATCTCATGCAACATCCCCGACTCATGTCCGAAGACTGATACTGTGCCGGGGTCTGACAAACAAACCCCCGACTGATGTCCGAAGACTTACACAGTACCGGGATACGCGACATGGATCTCATCATCCGTCACTTTTGTCATATGCAATACTCCTGACTCATGCCCGAAGACTGATACTGTGCCGGGGCCTGCTCACAAACCCCCGACTCATGTCTGAAGACTAACATAGTACCGGAGTACGCAATCTGTATCCTGTCTCATGCAATATCCCCAACTCATGTCCGAAGACTGATACTGTGTCGGGGCCTACTCACAAACCCCCTGACTCATGTCCGAAGACTGACACAGTACCAAGATACGCGACAAGGACCTCTTCGAGTCTGTTGCGACACAGAGTCGCTCACCTCATACATATGCTTGCAAGCCTTTCTATACTTTCTTTTTTATTCGTTCATTCATGCATGCATTCATTCATTAGATTCCTCTTTTCACTATCTTCCACTTTACGTTACATAATACCTTCATTACATTTATTAATGTTCAACGCAAAGCAAAGGGAAGACATACATCCATAATAAGGAACATACACATAATCATAAACATACACCATCACTAATACAGGCATATCATACATGCATAACACACACCAAACATAAGCCATCACATCATAACGAGGCCTATCATCCCATTTTACCCCTTAAAATCCACTTACAAAACCTCAAGTCCAAAGTGGGCGTATGGGTCCTTCCATGCGCATGAGCATAAAATTCTAAGTATAAACAGTCTCGGCGCATGGGCACTATTTAGGCGTTTCTACCCTGTTCAGGCGCATCACCAACACTTAGCCATTTCAAGCACTTGGGCGCATGGTCACTGTTCAGGCGCATTGCCACATCTTGTAATTTTAGGTTAATTTAAAATCAGCATTGTTAAATTCTTGCATGGGCTAATTGTGTTATTTATGAAACTTATGAGTTGCTTATGATTATTATCTTAATTGCTCTTTTAAATTTATAAGAGTAATAATAATTATGTTATAATAATAATGATAATATAATAACAATTATAAGGAAATAATAATTATGTTACTAATAATAATAATATATAATAATAAGAACAATAAAGGTAATATGAAATGAAAATTTCTAAACTTGAAAATGTTTAAACATAAAACTTAATTTAAACTCAAGGACCTTTTTGTCAATTTTGAAACATTGAAAAGAAAGTTTGGGCTCGAAATAACAAACTGGAAACCGCAAGGACTAATGGTGTAAATTAACCAAACCCAAACCCCTCTTTTCCCTCTATCCCCGTATTTCCGGCCGCCGCGCCGGACCTGATCTCCAAACCCACCCGAAACCTCTGAATTTTGGTACCAAAATCATTCCAATCGGTTCGTTTGAACGTTTCGAACTTATACTCACTAATTAATCATCTTCAAACATCGGTTACAAGCCGAATAGAGTTCAAAACCGAAACACTTAAACCCGATTGTCGTTTCATCATTAAACCGTAATAATAATCGAATTAACTAAGCATAACGGTCGTTTATCAATCCTTAATCGAATGCAACACTCAATTACACCTGAAACAAACAAAATCATCAAAATCCATCATCATTCGAAGTCGCAACCTGCAACTAATCAAACACGACCTTCTGCGCTCCAAAATCGGAAATTTGTTGAGGGCTTCAAGTCGTGGTTACTCGTCGAAGCTTCACACAAGATTAATTCCATTATCATCAACTATTACACATCGATTACTTGTTCAATAGCCGCGGTTGCTCATTTTCGCATTCTTCTCAATCCATTTTAATCGTGTAATTAAATGAATGTATATACTCAAAATCTTGTGGGAAACAAAAGCCCCATGATTTAAATCGATAGCAACCTCGATTTGATCTTCAATTGTGGTCATGATCAAACTAGGGTTCGTGCGATTTGGGGGGATTTCTGTGTTTATTGTATTTAGCTTATTAAATCAGAGTTTTAAACGCAGCTGGATGCCTTGGTTCACTGGTTCGCTCATCACATCTCAACTAAGAGGTCCCGGGTTCGACCCCGGGCACCCTCTTATTATTTTTAAAATGGCTTTTAGCCTTAATGTTATGTTAGAATAAAATCTATTTCATGTAAAAATGATTTTTACAAACTTCTAACCTTTTAAAATCAACAAAATATTTTGTGTTGCAAATTATTAACAACGCTGTTCTCCTTTAAAATTTTATAATACTTCTCTATTGAACTAAATATATAAATGAGGGTTTACCAATTGTTTATAAAAACTCAAAATCCTAAACTCTTGTTCGCGTTAAAACGTTAATTTTATTATTAACTTAAAAATCTTATAGTTATACTTGTTTTAGGTGCATTGTGAAGGACTACGTTGAAGTGTTTTCTGTTATATTCTTATTAATCATCATATATATATTATTTGATCAAGTGAGTATTTCCATACCCCTTTTTGTTTATTTTTCACACTTTGGGGTGAAACATGTTATCCTATTATCATTACACTTGTATACATTTTTGAGACTTGTAAACGTTATGGCAATTCCTCATGTAAGTTGTGGTTAGATGGACTTTTTGTGATTACCATGTTATGGCGCTATATGTACAATCATTAACTATTGCTAGCCCAGTGAAGTCATAGATCTATGGGCAAGACAAGCCTGCTTTGGTTGATCCAGTACACTTAGCTGATCGTATATACTTTTAAACGTTTGAGACTTGTAAAATTTTGTTGAGGTTTGATTGTTGCATTGTTCATAACATCCCTAATCACTTTATTCACTAACTTATGACTTGAATTGCCATCTTTTATATGTTATGTATTTAAAACTATGGAATGCTCACCAACATTATTGTTGACCCCTTTATTTTTAACATGTTTCAGGAATGCCCAAGTTTGATTATCTACACATTGAAGCTTGCACATCTAGGAATGGACCTAGATTAATAATTAAAAGGATGAATTGTTACATTTTATGTTATGTCTTTTATATCCTTTGAGACTTATATTTGTAATGTGACAATGAAATTTATGTGTAAAATATATTTGGACTATTAATAGCGTTATGTGGCTATGAACGATCTTAACTCTCACTCCTCGATGTTTTCGCCGTCAAGGTTGGGGTGTGATAGATTGGTATCAGAGCCATAACTATAAGGATCTAGGTTATTAGAAATGGTGACGTATTCTATAGTATGCATGAACCTTATAGAATTATATTTCTATCTTGTAAATTATATATTTTCATGCTACATAATGCTATGCCTCTTAATAGCACACTAATGGCTAATAGCAACAACAACAACATCAATGGGAACAATAGTGGTGCTAATGGAGATAATAGCAACAATCAAAATGAGAACAATCAACAAGGGAATAACCGTACTAGCACCTTCAAACACTTTAGCTCGTGCAAACCCACTAGTTTTAGTGGAAAAGAAGGAGCCACTGGACTTCTCGAGTGGTTTGAAAGTATGGAGAATACGTTCATTGTTAGCGAGTGTCCCAACGAGTTCAAGGTTCGCTATGCCACAAGTGTTCTTCAACGAGCAGACTCACATGGTGGAATAGTGAGAAGAGAAACCGTGGAACTGAGGCTGCTTTGGCCTTGTCCTGGGAGGAGTTCAAGGAGGTTATGATTCAAAAGTTTGTCCAAGGAGCGAGTTACAAAAGCTGGAGGAGGAATTCTGGAATCTCAAACAAGATGGTGGGAATAATTGGCTTATTCCACCCGACATCATGAGTTGAGTATGCTTCTACCTCACATGGTGGACACCGTGCCCCGTAACATTGAAAAATTTTATCAAGGGGGTGCCACCTCAAATTCAAGATGTTGTGGTGGGTAGTAGGCCCACAACCTTGGAGGAGGCGATTACTATTACTGCACAGCTCACTAAGAATCATATAAGAGCTGGCACGATGTCGGCAAAGGGCTCCAAGGCTATAGCGAAGGTGACACCTGAGGCAACAAAGGAGGTAAAGGCCGAGTCATCTTTTCAAAAGGAAGCGTAAGTTCACCCCGACACGCAACTACGCTGTGACCGCCTCCAAATGCTCCCCAAAAACAAATGGTGGTTGCGAATCAAGCTCCCATGGCTAAAGTTTATGCTGGGCCACATCCTATGTGTAACACGTGCAAGTACCATCATTCAAGAAACATGCCATGCCGAGTCTGCTCGCTGTGTGGAAAGTATGGTCATTTGGTGGCTACTTGTCTTCGTGCACCAAATAACACTGCCATGCTTACCAACCGAACCTGCTACAACTGTGTTGAGGCTGGCCATATTCGCCCTCAATGTCCTCGCAATGCGCGAACTGTTCCACCGGCTCATGGAAGGGCTTTCAACATCAACGCCAACCAAGCGCAAGCCAACAACGACGTGGTGAATGGTACGCCGTTAAATTTCTTCTAGTCCTTTTCTTGTTTTGCAAAAATTTCCAATCTATGTTCATCATATCAATAATAGGTTTTGCCAAACAGGTATGTATCTTGTAAATAATCATTATGCATTTGTGTTGTTTGATTCGGGTGCCGATAGGAGTTTCGTGTCCTTGGAATTCGAACCTATACTTTCTAAACCGCGTGCAAAACTGGAGAGATCTTTCACGGTCGAGGTTGCCGATGGAAAATCTATTGTCGTTGATGTCGTGATACGCGACTGCACTTGAGCCTTAACGAACACGAGTTCTCCGTCGACCTTATTCCTATGCAATTGGGAAGCTTTGATGTTATCATTGGCATGTATTGGTTAGCCAAACATCGTGCGGAATTCTATGTTTCGAGAAGTGTATCCGAATTCCGTTACCGACTGGAGATACTTTGAAGGTCTTTGGGGAGATCATCCCAAGGCTCAAACTCATGTCTTGTATCAAGGCCCGCAAGTGCTTAAGTAAAAACTACATGGCTTTCATGGCATATGTAGTTAATACGAAAGCCAAGGGTAAGGAGTTAAAAGACATTCCTGTTGTGCGAGACTTTCCCGAGGTTTTTCCCGAGGATCTTAAAGGATTACCTCCCGTGCGAGAAGTTGAGTTCAAGAATGACTTAATCCCTGGCGCAAACCCTGTGGCTAAAACACCTTATCGTCTTGCACCGTCTGAAATGCAAGAATTAGCTAGTCAATTGCAAGAGTTGACCGATAAGGGTTTCATTCGCCCTAGCTCATCACCGTGGGGTGCACCTGTACTGTATGTGAAGAAGAAGGATGGTTCATTTCGTATGTGCATCGACTACCGGGAACTCAACAAGCTTACTATAAAAACCGATACCCTCTTCCTGAATCGATGATCTCTTCGACCAACTTCAAGGGGCAACTCAATTCTCAAAGATCGATCTACGCTCTGGGTATCATCAACTACGTGTTCACAATGATGATATTCCAAAGACCGCTTTTCGTACTCGATATGGGCACTACGAGTTCATGGTTATGCCTTTTGGTTTGACCAATGCACCTGTCGTGTTCATGGATCTCATGAATCGAGTATGTAAACCGTATTTGGATAAATTCGTAATCGTGTTCATTCATGACATTCTTATCTATTTTAAGACGAAAGTCGATCACGAGACACACTTGCGACAAGTTCTTGAACTTTTGAAGAATGAGCAATTGTGCGCTAAGCTTTCCAAGTGTGAATTTTGGTTAGAAGAAGTTCAATTCTTAGGACATGTGGTGAATAGCCAAGGTATTCACGTTGATCCTACTAAGACTGAAGCGGTGAAGACGGTGCATTCCCACACCCCGACCGAGGTCCGTTCTTTTCTGGGTTTAGCGGGATATTACCGTAGGTTCATAGCAAATTTCTCGAAAATTGCTAAACCATTAACGATGCTAACCCAAAAGAATCGACTATTTGAATGGGGACCCGAGCAAGAGGAGGCTTTCGAGACATTAAAACGCAAGTTGTGCAACGCTCCTATTCTCACACTTCCCGATGGAAATGATGACTTCACTGTATACTGCAATGCTTCAAATCAAGGTCTTGGTTGTGTGCTCATGCAACGAGGCAGAGTTATAGCATACGCGTCGAGGCAATTGAAGGTTCATGAAGTGAACTACACAACTCACGATCTCGAACTTGGTGCTGTGGTTTTCGCATTGACGATTTGGCGACACTATTTATATGGGACGCAATGCATAGTCTACACCGATCATAAGAGTCTCCAACATGTGTTTAACCAAAAGGATCTCAACATGAGACAAAGACGATGGATTGAGTTAATTAGCGACTACGACTGCGATATTCGCTACCATCCTGGAAAGGCGAATGTTGTAGCCGACGCGCTAAGTCGCAAGGTTCACAATAAGACTGTCTCACTTCAAGAAATTCGAGATCGAAGACAATGGTTTGATACGCTAGGAGAATTTGATACTGAGATTCATGTGGATGTCAACGAGGCTACTATCATGTTTCAAACATAAGGATCGATAGTGACCTTGAGTTGTGTGTCCGCGAGGATCAACAAGTGGCACTTACTGACGAAGGAAGGATGAAGATTTGATGCCTAATGTTCGGTCACAACTGGAAACAAAACCGAATGGCATGTGGTATTTCTTGAATCGACTTTGGATCCCGAATAGAGACAACCTTCGACACTTCATTATGAACGAAGCTCATCAAACCCGATATTCCATTCATCCTGGTTCCGATAAGATGTACATGGACTTGCGTGGTCAATATTGGTGGCCTGAAATGAAGAAAGATATCGCGTCTTATGTTTCTAAGTGTCTCACGTGTGCAAGGGTCAAAGACGAGCATCAACGACCAAGTGGGTTACTTGAGCAACCTGAAATTCCTATGTGGAAATGGGAACATATATCCATGGATTTCATAACCAAGTTACCTCGTACACCTCGTGGTCATGATAGTATTTGGGTCATCATTGACCGTTTGACCAAGTCAGCACATTTCATACCCATACGAGATACATACAAGGTTTCAAGGCTAGCTCGAATCTATGTTGATGAAATTGTGAGTTGTCATGGCGTGCCCTTACACATCATTTCTGATCGAGATGCTCGATTCACTTCGCACTTCTGGTCTTCGATGCAAGAGCTTTTGGGAACTCAATTGGATTTAAGTACGGCTTACCATCCTCAAACCGATGGTCAAACTGAACGAACAATCCAAACCCTCGAGGATCTGCTACGTCTTTGTGTCCTTGATTTTGATGGTGATTGGGATACGCATTTACCGCTCGCGGAATTTTCGTATAACAATAGTTACCACTCAAGTATCAAGATGGCACCATTCGAGGCTTTGTATGGTCGTAAATGTCGTTCTCCAATCTGTTGGACTGATATTGGGGAAAATCTTATCACTGGTCTGGAACTTATTCAGGAAACGACTGACAAAGTTTCCAAAATTCGAAATAACCTTGAAGTGGCTAGAAGTCGCCAAAAGAGTTATGCCGATAAAAGACGCAAACCATTGGAGTTTCAAGTCGACGACATGGTTCTTCTTAAAGTCCCTCCATGGAAGGGTGTTGTACGTTTTGGGAAGAAGGGTAAGTTAGCCCCATGCTTTGTAGGACCTTTCAAGATTTTGAAAAGAATTGGGAAAGTGGCTTACAAACTGGAGTTACCTTCTGAACTTAGCGGAGTTCATCCTGTCTTTCATGTCTCAAACCTGAGGAATGCTTGGCTGATGAAAACGTGCATGTTCCACTAGAGGAAATTCAAGTTGATGAGTCATTGCACTTTGTTGAGAAGCCTGTTGAGATTATGGATCGCACCCTGAAGAAGACCCGAACAACTACCACACCTATCGTTAAAGTTCGTTGGGAAACAAACGTGGAGCTGAGTTCACTTGGGAGCGTGAGGATCATATGAAGGAGAGATACCCGCATTTGTTCTCTTAGCTTATTCTTAATTTCGGGATGAAATTCTTTTAAGTAGGGAGACTGTAACATCTTGTAATTTTAGGTTATTTAAAATCAGCATTGTTAAATTCTTGCATGGGCTAATTGTGTTATTTATGAAACTTATGAGTTGCATATGATTATTATCTTAATTGCTCTTTTAAATTTATAAGAGTAATAATAATTATGTTATAATAATAATGATAATAATAATAACAATTATAAGGGAAATAATAATATGTTACTAATTAATAAATAATAAGAACAATAAAGGTAATATGAAATGAAAATTTCTAAACTTGAAAATGTTTAAACATTAAACTTAATGTAAACTCAAGGACCTTTTTGTCAATTTTGAAACATTGAAAAGAAAGTTTGGGCTCAAAATAACAAACTGGAAACCGCAAGGACTAATGGTGTAAATTAACCAAACCCAAACCCCTCTTTTCTTCTATCCCCGTATTTCCGGCCGCCGGCCGGCAAGGTCCGGTGCGGCGCCGATGATCTCCAAACCCACCCGAAACCTCTGAATTTTGGTACCAAAATCATTCCAATCGGTTCGTTTGAACGTTTCGACCTTATGCTCACCAATTAATCATCTTCAAACATCGGTTACAAGCCGAATCGAGTTCAAAACCGAAACACTTAAACCCGATTGTCGTTTCATCATTAAACCGTAATAATAATCGAATTAACTAAGCATAAACGGTCGTTTATCAATCCTTAATCGAATGCACACTCAATTACACCTGAAAACAACAAAATCATCAATATCCATCATCATTCGAAGTCGCAACCTGCAACTAATCAAACACGACCTTCTGCGCTCCAAAATCGGAAATTTGTTGAGGGATTCAAGTTGTGGTTACTCGTCGAAGCTTCACACAAGATTAATTCCATTATCATCAACTATTACACATCGATTACTGTTCAATAGCCGCGGTTGCTCATTGTCGCATTCTTCTCAAATCCATTTTAATCGGTAATTAAATGAATGTATATACTCGAAATCTTGTGGGAAACAAAATCCCCATGATTTAAATCGATAGCAACCTCGATTTGATCTTCAATGTGGTCATGATCAAACTAGGGTTCGTGTGATTTGGGGGGATTTCTGTGTTTATTGTATTTAGCTTATTAAATCAGAGTTTTAAACACGGCTGGATGCCTTGGTTCACTGATTCGCTCATCACATCTCAACTAAGAAGTCCCGGTTCGACCCCGTGCACCCTCTTATTATTTTTAAAATGGCTTTTAGCCTTATGTTATTTTAGAATAAAATCTATTTCATGTAAAATGATTTTTACAAACTTCTAACCTTTTAAAATCAACAAAATATTGTGTTGCAAATTATTAACAACGGCTGTTCTCCTTTAAAATTTTAAATACTTCTCTATTGAACTAAATATAAATGAGGGTTTACCAATTGTTTATAAAACCTCAAAATCCTAAACTCTTGTTCGCGTTAAAACGTTAATTTTATTATTAACTTAAAAATCTTATAGTTATACTTGTTTTAGGTGCATTGTGAAGGACTACGTTGAAGTGTTTCTTGTTATTATTCTTATTAATCATCATATATATTATTTGATCAAGTGAGTATTTCCATACCCCTTTTTGTTTATTTTTCACACTTTGGGGTGAAACATGTTATCCTATTATCATTACACTTGTATACATTTTTGAGACTTGTAAATGTTATGGCAATTCCTCATGTAAGTTGTGGTTAGATGGACTTTTTGTGATTACCATGTTATGGCGCTATATGTACAATCATTAACTATTGCTAGCCCAGTGAAGTCATAGATCTATGGGCAAGACAAGCCTGCTTTGGTTGATCCAAGTACACTTAGCTGATCGTATATACTTTTAAACGTTTGAGACTTGTAAAATTTTTGGAGGTTTGATTGTTGCATTGTTCATAACATCCCTAATCACTTTATTCACTAACTTATGACTTGAATTGCCATCTTTTATATATGCTATGTATTTAAAACTATGGAATGCTCACCAACATTATTGTTGACCCCTTTATTTTTAACATGTTTCAGGAAATGCCCAAGTTTGATTATCTACACATTGAAGCTTGCACATCTAGGAATAGACCTAGATTAATAATTAAAATAGGATGAATTGTTACATTTTATGTTATGTCTTTTATATCCTTTGAGACTTATATTTGTAATGTGACAAATGAATTTATGTGTAAAATATATTTGGACTATTAATAGCGTTATGTGGCTATGAACGATCTTAACTCTCACTCCTCGACGTTTCCGCCGTCAAGGTTGGGGTGTGATAGATTGGTATCAGAGCCCATAACTATAGGGATCTAGGTTATTAGAAATGGTGACCTAGGCTATAGTATGCATGAACCTTATAGAATTATATTTCTATCTTGTAAATTATATACTTTTCATGCTACATAATGCTATGCCTCTTATGTGCAATTTGATGCCTTAGCATAGGATTGCCTAAACATTGTTATTTGTCTCCCTAAACTTAACTTTGACTCTTTGATTCCCCCGAACATGAACTCTCTTAATCATATTCTCATCGACACGTGGAATCTTATGCTTATGTCATGACTTGAATCTTTAGACGATATGTCTAATCTATATAAATCCCATCAAGGTTTTGACTCTATGAACCTAAGAATATTGTGTGACACATAGACACCTGTATCCTGGTTTTCCTGGCAAAAGGCCCTCTGGCTAAGGCAAGCATATCGCATAAATCCTACGGGACTAGTTATGCTTACCTGGGGATTTCTGGGATGAGTGATAAACTATGGTCAACATACACAAGTTTCTAAGGTAAATGGTCAATTCACCTTGACGTGTCAACGTTTTCAAATGGTAATGCGTTACCAAATGGAAACATCCCGTGTACCTTAAAACACTTAGCTTATCTTTGTTAAACTACTATCCTCTGTATCCCCGCTCCTGTAACTAACTCATTTTTATATATGCAGCATGTCTCGTCATCATGGAAAGCGTGGAAGTTCCGACCGTAAGCTGGCTGCCATGATTGCACGACAAATGGCTGCCGTTCTCCCGACTATGGTGGCTGAACTCAATAGCACACTAATGGCTAATAGCAACAACAACAACATCAATGGGAACAATAGTGGTGCTAATGGAGATAATAGCAACAATCAAATGATGACAACAATCAACAGGAACAACCGTACTTGCACCTTCAAACACTTTACCTCGTGCAACCCCACTAGTTTTAGTGGAAAAGAAGGAGCCACTGGACTTCTCGAGTGGTTTGAAAGTATGGAGAATACGTTCATTGTTAGCGAGTGTCCCAACGAGTTCAAGGTTCGCTATGCCACAAGTGTTCTTCAACAACGAGCACTCACATGGTGGAATAGTGAGAAGAGAAACCGTGGAACTGAGGCTGCTTTGGCCTTGTCCTGGGAGGAGTTCAAGGAGGTTATGATTCAAAAGTTTGTCCAAGGAGCGAGTTACAAAAGCTGGAGGAGGAATTCTGGAATCTCAAACAAGATGGTGGAATAATTTGGCTTATTCCACCCGACATCATGAGTTGAGTATGCTTCTACCTCACATGGTGGACACCGTGCCCCTTAACATTGAAAAATTTATCAAGGGGGTGCCACCTCAAATTCAAGATGCTGTGGTGGGTAGTAGGCCCACAACCTTGGAGGAGGCAATTACTATTACTGCACAGCTCACTGAGAATCATATAAGAGCTGGCACGATGTCGGCAATTGGCTCCAAGGCTATAGCGAAGGTGACACCTGTGGCAACAAAGGAGGTAAAGGCCGAGTCATCTTCTCAAAAAGGAAGCGTAAGTTCACCCCGACACGCAACTACGCTGTGACCGCCTCCAAATGCTCCCCAAAAACAAATGGTGGTTGCGAATCAAGCTCCCATGGCTAAAGTTTATGCTGGGCCACATCCTATGTGTAACACGTGCAAGTACCATCATTCAAGCAACATGCCAGGTCGAGTCTGCTCGCTGTGTGGAAAGTATGGTCATTTGGTGGCTACTTGTCTTCGTGCACCAAATAACACACTGCCATGCTTACCAACCGAACCTGCTACAACTGTGTTGAGGCTGGCCATATTCGCCCTCAATGTCCTCGCAATGCGGGAACTGTGCCACCGGCTCGTGGAAGGGCTTTCAACATCAACGCCAACCAAGCGCAAGCCAACAACGATGTGGTGAATGGTACGCCGTTAATTTCTTCTAGTCCTTTTCTTGTTTTGCAAAAATTTCCAATCTATGTTCATCATATCAATAATAGTTGTTACCAAACAGGTATGTATCTTGTAAATAATCATTATGCATCTGTGTTGTTTGATTCGGGTGCCGATAGGAGTTTCGTGTCCTTGGAATTCGAACCTATACTTTCTAAACCGCGTGCAAAACTGGAGAGATCTTTCACGGTCGAGGTTGCCGATGGAAAATCTATTGTCGTTGATGTCGTGATACGCGACTGCACCTTGAGCCTTAACGAACACGAGTTCTCCGTCGACCTTATTCCTATGCAATTGGGAAGCTTTGATGTTATCATTGGCATGTATTGGTTAGCCAAACACCGTGCGGAAATTCTATGTTTCGAGAAGTGTATCCGAAATCCGTTACCGACCGGAGATACTTTGAAGGTCTTTGGGGAGAAATCATCCCAAAGGCTCAAACTCATGTCTTGTATCAAGGCCCGCAAGGGCTTAAGTAAAAACTACATGCTTTCATGGCATATGTAGTTAATACGAAAGCCAAGGGTAAGGAGTTAAAAGACATTCCTGTTGTGCGAGACTTTCCCGAGGTTTTTCCCGAGGATCTTAAAGGATTACCTCCCGTGCGAGAAGTTGAGTTCAAGATTGACTTAATCCCTGGCGCAAACCCTGTGGCTAAAACACCTTATCGTCTTGCACCGTCTGAAATGCAAGAATTAGCTAGTCAATTGCAAGAGTTGACCGATAAGGGTTTCATTCGCCCTAGCTCATCACCGTGGGGTGCACCTGTACTGTATGTGAAGAAGAAGGATGGTTCATTTCGTATGTGCATCAACTACCGGGAACTCAACAAGCTTACTATAAAAAACCGATACCCTCTTCCTGGAATCGATGATCTCTTCGACTAACTTCAAGGGGCAACTCAATTCTCAAAGATCGATCTACGCTCTGGGTATCATCAACTACGTGTTCACAATGATGATATTCCAAAGACCGCTTTTCGTACTCGATATGGGCACTACGAGTTCATGGTTATGCCTTTTGGTTTGACCAATGCACCTGTCGTGTTCATGGATCTCATGAATCGAATCGAGTATGTAAACCGTATTTGGATAAATTCGTAATCGTGTTCATTCATGACATTCTTATCTATTTTAAGACGAAAGTCGATCACGAGACACACTTGCGACAAGTTCTTGAACTTTTGAAGAATGAGCAATTGTGCGCTAAGCTTTCCAAGTGTGAATTTTGGTTAGAGAAGTTCAATTCTTAGGACATGTGGTGAATAGCCAAGGTATTCACGTTGATCCTACTAAGACTGAAGCGGTGAAGAATCGGTGCATTCCCACACCCCGACCGAGGTCCGTTCTTTTCTGGGTTTAGCGGGATATTACCGTAGGTTCATAGCAAATTTCTCGAAAATTGCTAAACCATTAACGATGCTAACCCAAAAGAATCGACTATTTGAATGGGGACCCGAGCAAGAGGAGGCTTTCGAGACATTAAAACGCAAGTTGTGCAACGCTCCTATTCTCACACTTCCCGATGGAAATGATGACTTCACTGATACTGCAATGCTTCAAATCAGGTCTTGGTTGTGTGCTCATGCAACGAGGCAGAGTTATAGCATACGCGTCGAGGCAATTGAAGGTTCATGAAGTGAACTACACAACTCACGATCTCGAACTTGGTGCTGTGGTTTTCGCATTGACGATTTGGCGACACTATTTATATGGGACGCAATGCATAGTCTACACCGATCATAAGAGTCTCCAACATGTGTTTAACCAAAAGGATCTCAACATGAGACAAAGACGATGGATTGAGTTAATTAGCGACTACGACTGCGATATTCGCTACCATCCTGGAAAGGCGAATGTTGTAGCCGACGCGCTAAGTCGCAAGGTTCACAATAAGACTGTCTCACTTCAAGAAATTCGAGATCGAAGACAATGGTTTGATACGCTAGGAGAATTTGATACTGAGATTCATGTGGATGTCAACGAGGCTACTATCATGTTTCAAACATAAGGATCGATAGTGACCTTGAGTTGTGTGTCCGCGAGGATCAACAAGTGGCACTTACTGACGAAGGAAGGATGAAGATTTGATGCCTAATGTTCGGTCACAACTGGAAACAAAACCGAATGGCATGTGGTATTTCTTGAATCGACTTTGGATCCCGAATAGAGACAACCTTCGACACTTCATTATGAACGAAGCTCATCAAACCCGATATTCCATTCATCCTGGTTCCGATAAGATGTACATGGACTTGCGTGGTCAATATTGGTGGCCTGAAATGAAGAAAGATATCGCGTCTTATGTTTCTAAGTGTCTCACGTGTGCAAGGGTCAAAGACGAGCATCAACGACCAAGTGGGTTACTTGAGCAACCTGAAATTCCTATGTGGAAATGGAACATATATCCATGGATTTCATAACCAAGTTACCTCGTACACCTCGTGGTCATGATAGTATTTGGGTCATCATTGACCGTTTGACCAAGTCAGCACATTTCATACCCATACGAGATACATACAAGGTTTCAAGGCTAGCTCGAATCTATGTTGATGAATTGTGAGTTGTCATGGCGTGCCCTTACACATCATTTCTGATCGAGATGCTCGATTCACTTCGCACTTCTGGTCTTCGATGCAAGAGCTTTTGGGAACTCAATTGGATTTAAGTACGGCTTACCATCCTCAAACCGATGGTCAAACTGAACGAACAATCCAAACCCTCGAGGATCTGCTACGTCTTTGTGTCCTTGATTTTGATGGTGATTGGGATACGCATTTACCGCTCGCGGAATTTTCGTATAACAATAGTTACCACTCAAGTATCAAGATGGCACCATTCGAGGCTTTGTATGGTCGTAAATGTCGTTCTCCAATCTGTTGGACTGATATTGGGGAAAATCTTATCACTGGTCTGGAACTTATTCAGGAAACGACTGACAAAGTTTCCAAAATTCGAAATAACCTTGAAGTGGCTAGAAGTCGCCAAAAGAGTTATGCCGATAAAAGACGCAAACCATTGGAGTTTCAAGTCGACGACATGGTTCTTCTTAAAGTCCCTCCATGGAAGGGTGTTGTACGTTTTGGAAGAAGGGTAAGTTAGCCCCATGCTTTGTAGGACCTTTCAAGATTTTGAAAAGATTGGGAAAGTGGCTTACAAACTGGAGTTACCTTCTGAACTTAGCGGAGTTCATCCTGTCTTTCATGTCTCAAACCTGAGGAAATGCTTGGCTGATGAAAACGTGCATGTTCCACTAGAGGAAATTCAAGTTGATGAGTCATTGCACTTTGTTGAGAAGCCTGTTGAGATTATGGATCGCACCCTGAAGAAGACCCGAACAACTACCACACCTATCGTTAAAGTTCGTTGGGAAACAAACGTGGAGCTGAGTTCACTTGGGAGCGTGAGGATCATATGAAGGAGAGATACCCGCATTTGTTCTCTTAGCTTATTCTTAATTTCGGGATGAAATTCTTTTAAGTAGGGAGACTGTAACATCTTGTAATTTTAGGTTATTTAAAATCAGCATTGTTAAATTCTTGCATGGGCTAATTGTGTTATTTATGAAACTTATGAGTTGCATATGATTATTATCTTAATTGCTCTTTTAAATTTATAAGAGTAATAATAATTATGTTATAATATAATGATAATAATAATAACAAATTAAGGGAAATAATAATTATGTTACTAATAATATAATAATAATAAGAACAATAAAGGTAATATGAAATGAAAATTTCTAAACTTGAAAATGTTTAAACATTAAACTTAATGTAAACTCAAGGGACCTTTTTGTCAATTTTGAAACATTGAAAAGAAAGTTTGGGCTCAAAATAACAAACTGGAAACCGCAAGGACTAATGGTGTAAATTAACCAAACCCAAACCCCTCTTTTCCTTCTATCCCCGTATTTCCGGCCGCCGGCCGGCAAGGTCCGGTGCGGCGCCGATGATCTCCAAACCCACCCGAAACCTCTGAATTTTGGTACCAAAATCATTCCAATCGGTTCGTTTGAACGTTTCGACCTTATGCTCACCATTAATCATCTTCAAACATCGGTTACAAGCCGAATCGAGTTCAAACAAACGAAACACTTAAACCCGATTGTCGTTTCATCATTAAACCGTAATAATAATCGAATTAACTAAGCATAAACGGTCGTTTATCAATCCTTAATCGAATGCAACACTCAATTACACCTGAAAACAACAAAATCATCAATATCCATCATCATTCGAAGTCGCAACCTGCAACTAATCAAACACGACCTTCTGCGCTCCAAAATCGGAAATTTGTTGAGGGATTCAAGTTGTGGTTACTCGTCGAAGCTTCACACAAGATTAATTCCATTATCATCAACTATTACACATCGATTACTTGTTCAATAGCCGCGGTTGCTCATTGTCGCATTCTTCTCAAATCCATTTTAATCGGGTAATTAAATGAATGTATATACTCGAAATCTTGTGGGAAACAAAATCCCCATGATTTAAATCGATAGCAACCTCGATTTGATCTTCAATTGTGGTCATGATCAAACTAGGGTTCGTGTGATTTGGGGGGATTTCTGTGTTTATTGTATTTAGCTTATTAAATCAGAGTTTTAAACACGGCTGGATGCCTTGGTTCACTGATTCGCTCATCACATCTCAACTAAGAAGTCCCGGGTTCGACCCCGTGCACCCTCTTATTATTTTTAAAATGGCTTTTAGCCTAATGTTATGTTAGAATAAAATCTATTTCATGTAAAATGATTTTTACAAACTTCTAACCTTTTAAAATCAACAAAATATTTTGTGTTGCAAATTATTAACAACGGCTGTTCTCCTTTAAAATTTTATAACTTCTCTATTGAACTAAATATATAATGAGGTTTACCAAATTGTTTATAAAACCTCAAAATCCTAAACTCTTGTTCGCGTTAAAACGTTAATTTTATTATTAACTTAAAAATCTTATAGTTATACTTGTTTTAGGTGCATTGTGAAGGACTACGTTGAAGTGTTTCTTGTTATTATTCTTATTAATCATCATATATATATTATTTGATCAAGTGATTTTCCATACCCCTTTTTGTTTATTTTTCACACTTTGGGGTGAAACATGTTATCCTATTATCATTACACTTGTATACATTTTTGAGACTTGTAAATGTTATGGCAATTCCTCATGTAAGTTGTGGTTAGATGGACTTTTTGTGATTACCATGTTATGGCGCTATATGTACATCATTAACTATTGCTAGCCCAGTGAAGTCATAGATCTATGGCAAGACAAGCCTGCTTTGGTTGATCCAAGTACACTTAGCTGATCGTATATACTTTTAAACGTTTGAGACTTGTAAAATTTTGTTGAGGTTTGATTGTTGCATTGTTCATAACATCCCTAATCACTTTATTCACTAACTTATGACTTGAATTGCCATCTTTTATATATGCTATGTATTTAAAACTATGGAATGCTCACCAACATTATTTTGACCCCTTTATTTTTAACATGTTTCAGGAAATGCCCAAGTTTGATTATCTACACATTGAAGCTTGCACATCTAGGAATAGACCTAGATTATAATTAAAATAGGATGAATTGTTACATTTTATGTTATGTCTTTTATATCCTTTGAGACTTATATTTGTAATGTGACAAATGAAATTTATGTGTAAAATATATTTGGACTATTAATAGCGTTATGTGGCTATGAACGATCTTAACTCTCACTCCTCGACGTTTCGCCGTCAAGGTTGGGGTGTGATAGATTGGTATCAGAGCCCATAACTATAGGATCTAGGTTATTAGAAATGGTGACCTAGGCTATAGTATGCATGAACCTTATAGAATTATATTTCTATCTTGTAATTATATACTTTTCATGCTACATAATGCTATGCCTCTTATGTGCAATTTGATGCCTTAGCATAGGATTGCCTAAACATTGTTATTTGTCTCCCTAAACTTAACTTTGACTCTCTTGATTCCCCCGAACATGAACTCTCTTAATCATATTCTCATCGACACGTGGAATCTTATGCTTATGTCATGACTTGAATCTTTAGACGATATGTCTAATCTATATAAATCCCATCAAGGTTTTGACTCTATGAACCTAAGAAATATTGTGTGACACATAGACACACCTGTATCCTGGTTTTCCTGGCAAAAGGCCCTCTGGCTAAGGCAAGCATATCGCATAAATCCTACGGGACTAGTTATGCTTACCTGGGGATTTCTGGGATGAGTGATAAACTATGGTCAACATACACAAGTTTCTAAGGTAAATGGTCAATTCACCTTGACGTGTCAACGTTTTCAAATGGTAATGCGTTACCAAATGGAAACATCCCGTGTACCTTAAAACACTTAGCTTATCTTTGTTAAACTACTATCCTCTGTATCCCCTCCTGTAACTAACTCATTTTTATATATGCAGCATGTCTCGTCATCATGGAAAGCGTGGAAGTTCCGACCGTAAGCTGGCTGCCATGATTGCACGACAAATGGCTGCCGTTCTCCCGACTATGGTGGCTGAACTCAATAGCACACTAATGGCTAATAGCAACAACAACAACATCAATGGGAACAATAGTGGTGCTAATGGAGATAATAGCAACAATCAAAATGAGAACAATCAACAAGGGAACAACCGTACTTGCACCTTCAAACACTTTACTCGTGCAACCCCACTATTTTAGTGGAAAAGAAGGAGCCACTGGACTTCTCGAGTGTTTGAAAGTATGGAGAATACGTTCATTGTTAGCGAGTGTCCCAACGAGTTCAAGGTTCGCTATGCCACAAGTGTTCTTCAACAACGAGCACTCACATGGTGGAATAGTGAGAAGAGAAACCGTGGAACTGAGGCTGCTTTGGCCTTGTCCTGGGAGGAGTTCAAGGAGGTTATGATTCAAAAGTTTGTCCAAGGAGCGAGTTACAAAAGCTGGAGGAGGAATTCTGGAATCTCAAACAGATGGTGGGAATAATTTGGCTTATTCCACCCGACATCATGAGTTGAGTATGCTTCTACCTCACATGGTGGACACCGTGCCCCTTAACATTGAAAAATTTATCAAGGGGGTGCCACCTCAAATTCAAGATGCTGTGGTGGGTAGTAGGCCCCAACCTTGGAGGAGGCAATTACTATTACTGCACAGCTCACTGAGAATCATATAAGAGCTGGCACGATGTCGGCAATTGGCTCCAAGGCTATAGCGAAGGTGACACCTGTGGCAACAAAGGAGGTAAAGGCCGAGTCATCTTCTCAAAAAGGAAGCGTAAGTTCACCCCGACACGCAACTACGCTGTGACCGCCTCCAAATGCTCCCCAAAAACAAATGGTGGTTGCGAATCAAGCTCCCATGGCTAAAGTTTATGCTGGGCCACATCCTATGTGTAACACGTGCAAGTACCATCATTCAAGCAACATGCCAGGTCGAGTCTGCTCGCTGTGTGGAAAGTATGGTCATTTGGTGGCTACTTGTCTTCGTGCACCAAATAACACTGCCATGCTTACCAACCGAACCTGCTACAACTGTGTTGAGGCTGGCCATATTCGCCCTCAATGTCCTCGCAATGCGGGAACTGTGCCACCGGCTCGTGGAAGGGCTTTCAACATCAACGCCAACCAAGCGCAAGCCAACAACGATGTGGTGAATGGTACGCCGTTAAATTTCTTCTAGTCCTTTTCTTGTTTTGCAAAAATTTCCAATCTATGTTCATCATATCAATAATAGGTTGTTACCAAACAGGTATGTATCTTGTAATAATCATTATGCATCTGTGTTGTTTGATTCGGGTGCCGATAGGAGTTTCGTGTCCTTGGAATTCGAACCTATACTTTCTAAACCGCGTGCAAAACTGGAGAGATCTTTCACGGTCGAGGTTGCCGATGGAAAATCTATTGTCGTTGATGTCGTGATACGCGACTGCACCTTGCCTTAACGAACACGAGTTCTCCGTCGACCTTATTCCTATGCAATTGGGAAGCTTTGATGTTATCATTGGCATGTATTGGTTAGCCAAACACCGTGCGGAAATTCTATGTTTCGAGAAGTGTATCCGAAATCCGTTACCGACCGGAGATACTTTGAAGGTCTTTGGGGAGAAATCATCCCAAAGGCTCAAACTCATGTCTTGTATCAAGGCCCGCAAGGGCTTAAGTAAAAACTACATGGCTTTCATGGCATATGTAGTTAATACGAAAGCCAAGGGTAAGGAGTTAAAAGACATTCCTGTTGTGCGAGACTTTCCCGAGGTTTTTCCCGAGGATCTAAAGGATTACCTCCCGTGCGAGAAGTTGAGTTCAAGATTGACTTAATCCCTGGCGCAAACCCTGTGGCTAAAACACCTTATCGTCTTGCACCGTCTGAAATGCAAGAATTAGCTAGTCAATTGCAAGAGTTGACCGATAGGGTTTCATTCGCCCTAGCTCATCACCGTGGGGTGCACCTGTACTGTATGTGAAGAAGAAGGATGGTTCATTTCGTATGTGCATCAACTACCGGGAACTCAACAAGCTACTATAAAAACCGATACCCTCTTCCTGGAATCGATGATCTCTTCGACTAACTTCAAGGGGCAACTCAATTCTCAAAGATCGATCTACGCTCTGGGTATCATCAACTACGTGTTCACAATGATGACATTCCAAAGACCGCTTTTCGTACTCGATATGGGCACTACGAGTTCATGATTATGCCTTTTGGTTTGACCAATGCACCTGTCGTGTTCATGGATCTCATGAATGGAGTATGTAAACCGTATTTGGATAAATTCATAATCGTGTTCATTCAAGACATTCTTATCTATTCTAAGACGAAAGTCGATCACGAGACACACTTGCGACAAGTTCTTTAACTTTTGAAGAACGAGCAATTGTACGCTAAGCTTTCAAGTGTGAATTTTGGTTAGAAGAAGTTCAATTCTTAGGACATGTGGTGAATAGCCAAGGTATTCACATTGATCCTACTAAGATTGAAGCGGTGAAGAATTCGCACCCTGATGAAGACCCGAACAACTACCACACCTATCGTGAAAGTTCGTCGGAAAACAAACGTGGAGCTGAGTTCACTTGGGAGCGTGAGGATCATATGAAGGAGAGATACCCGCATTTGTTCTCTTAGCTTATTCTTAATTTCGGGATGAAATCTTTTAAGTAGGGAGACTGTAACATCTTGTAATTTTAGGTTAATTTAAAATCAGCATTGTTAAATTCTTGCATGGGCTAATTGTGTTATTTATGAAACTTATGAGTTGCTTATGATTATTATCTTAATTGCTCTTTTAAATTTATAAGAGTAATAATAATTATGTTATAATAATAATGATAATAATAATAACAAATTATAAGGGAAATAATAATTATGTTCCTAATAATAATAATAATAAGAACAATAAAGGTAATATGAAATGAAAATTTCTAAACTTGAAAATGTTTAAACATTAAACTTAATTTAAACTCAAGGGACCTTTTTGTCAATTTTGAAACATTGAAAAGAAAGTTTGGGCTCGAAATAACAAACAGGAACCGCAAGGACTAATGGTGTAAATTAACCAACCCAAACCCCTCTTTTCCCTCTATCCCCGTATTTCCGGCCGCCGGCCGGCAAGGTCCGGCGCGGCGCTAGTGATCTCCAAACCCACCCGAAACCTCTGAATTTTGGTACCAAAATCATTCCAATCGGTTCGTTTGAACGTTTCGACCTTATGCTCACCAATTAATCATCTTCAAACATCGGTTACAAGCCGAATCGAGTTCAAAACCGAAACACTTAAACCCGATTGTCGTTTCATCATTAAACCGTAATAATATCGAATTAACTCAGCATAAACGGTCATTTATCAATCCTTAATCGAATGCGACACTCAATTACACCTGAAACAAACAAAATCATCAAAATCCATCATCATTCGAAGTCGCAATCTGCAACTAATCAAACACGACCTTCTGCGCTCCAAAATCGGAAATTTGTTGAGGGCTTCAAGTCGTGGTTACTCGTCGAAGCTTCACACAAGATTAATTCCATTATCATCAACTATTACACAACGATTACTTGTTTAATAGCCGCGGGTTGCTCATTGTCGCATTCTTCTCAAATCCATTTTAATGGGGTAATTAAATGAATGTATATACTCGAAATCTTGTGGGAAACAAAATCCCCATGATTTAAATCGATAGCAACCTCGATTTGATCTTCAATTGTGGTCATGATCAAACTAGGGTTCGTGCGATTTGGGGGGATTTCTGTGTTTATTGTATTTAGCTTATTAAATCAGAGTTTTAAACGCGGCTGGATGCCTTGGTTCACTGGTTCGCTCATCACATCTCAACTAAGAGGTCCCGGGTTCGACCCCGGGCACCCTCTTATTATTTTTAAAATGGCTTTTAGCCTTAATGTTATGTTAGAATAAAATCTATTTCATATAAAAATGATTTTTACAAACTTCTAACCTTTTAAAATCAACAAAATATTTTGTGTTGCAAATTATTAACAACGGCTGTTCTCCTTTAAAATTTTATAATACTTCTCTATTGAACTAAATATATAAATGAGGGTTTACCAAATTGTTTATAAAACCTCAAAATCCTAAACTCTTGTTCGCGTTAAAACGTTAATTTTATTATTAACTTAAAAATCTTATAGTTATACTTGTTTTTGGTGCATTGTGAAGGACTACGTTGAAGCGTTTCTTGTTATTATTCTTATTAATCATCATATATATATTATTTGATCAAGTGAGTATTTCCATACCCCTTTTTGTTTATTTTTCACACATTGGGGTGAAACATGTTATCCTATTATCATTACACGTGTATACATTTTTGAGACTTGTAAACGTTATGGCAATTCCTCATGTAAGTTGTGGTTAGATAGAGTTTTTGTGATTACCATGTTATGGCGCTATATGTACAATCATTAACTATTGCTAGCCCAGTGAAGTCATAGATCTGTGGGCAAGACAAGCCTGCTTTGGTTGATCCAAGTACACTTAGCTGATCGTATATACTTTTAAACGTTTGAGACTTGTAAAATTTTGTCGAGGTTTGATTGTTGCATTGTTCATAACATCCCTAATCAGTTTATTCACTAACTTATGACTTGAATTGCCATCTTTTATATATGCTATGTATTTAAAACTATGGAATGCTCACCAACATTATTGTTGACCCCTTTATTTTTAACATGTTTCAGGAAATGCCCAAGTTTGATTATCTACACATTGAAGCTTGCACATCTAGGAATGGACCTAGATTAATAATTAAAATAGGATGAATTGTTACATTTTATGTTATGTCTTTTATATCCTTTGAGACTTATATTTGTAATATGACAAATGAAATTTATGTGTAAAATATATTTGGACTATTAATAGCGTTATGTGGCTATGAACGATCTTAACTCTCACTCCTCGACGTTTCCGCCGTCAAGGTTGGGGTGTGATACGCATGGCCAATACTTAGCCATTTCATTCACTAAGATGCAAGGGCACTGTTTAGGCGCATGGCCACACTTACATGCATGGGCCACTGTTTAGGCACATGTCCCACTCTTGCGCGCATGGCCAACACTTAGGCGTCTGGCCACTCATGCTCGGCGCATGGACAACGGGCGCATGAACCACTATTCATGTTCATCAAACATTCTGAAATCTTTTCTATGCTACCAATTTCACCCGATTGCCATTCTACTCATACCCAAACATAGATCTAACAAACTAAGGCCATCTAAACATGCTATACATCATCTCTAGCCCATAATAAACACTATAATATGCATACCTACATACAACATTCAAACATAAGGCTGTAAACCCACGGTATCTTTCAAAATGTTTACTTAGTATGCATAATAACCCCAAATCAGTTAAAAATCAGTAAAAAAAGGGTTCTAGAAACTCACCTTGAGCAGCTTTTGAGCAACACTCTTCCAGTTCAAGACCCACTTCGATTCAGCTCTTGAATCCTAAAAACAAACTGTAAACAACCAGAACTTGTGCAAAGTTTCTATTCTTTCTATTTACTTTTCTTTTCCTTTTGTTTGAATAGAAATTCAGGGTGTTACAAAATTTGTAATAGATTGTTGTAGATCTGATGACTTGATTGTGATTGGGATGAAATTTGAAAACTCATATCTACTTTCTCTCTCTAGAACCCCAGTTTCTCTCTCTAAAATTGATGAACATCTTCAACAATGAGCAACAATTCTTCAATTCTTCAATGAATTTGATCCAATATGACTCTAATACCAAATTGTAAGTCCAGGATGAACACTTGAATCAAATATTGTAAAGATTTGTGAGATCAAACAATGATGAACACAATAAATTCCCTTTGATCTAATATGATTGCATATAATTTGAATAATGTGGAAACCCCAATCAAAATGGTCATTCAACCATTTCCAACGCTAATGAAAATTAACCTATTTATAGTCTAGACTAATATTCACTAATTGCACTTAACCCCCTAGACTTAGGCTAATAATACAAAATTACATATTAAGCATAAAAATGACTAAAAACAAGATAGAATATATTTTGTTCACACAAAATATATTTATTACAATAAAACTCTTAGTCATTTATATCTTCAACGTCTCGTCTCGGTTCCTCGTCTCGAACGTGTCGGGTTTGACTTTTGTTGACTTTGTCCGTGACGTTTGACTTTTGTTGACTTTCACTATGTTGATAATATAGACTATCTTTTACAACTCCAACACAATCCCTTCTTCTTGAGCAAAGCCCTAGACCACCAATCGGGACTTGTTCCTTACCATAATGTCATGGTCATCGGGATTGTTCTTGAACACCCATTTCGTGCCATTGGGTTTGGTGGAAGGTCAACCAGGGTCCACACCTTGAGTTTCCAGAACAGTTATTGCTCTGTATCGATTCAACCCAGAAAGGGTCCCGAAGAGCCGCATGAACATTCTTTGGAACGATTGGGATATAAAACAAGAGAATAAACAAACGTTAATCAATCTAGACTGACTCCGCGCCCGAAATCCATAAGCGATAGATCCTATGATGTTATCATGTGGACGATCATTCAAAGTTTTGAAATCAGAGGGCATGGGTAGGATATTTGAAAACGGTTTGCTAATTGGTTGTTGATGAATAGATGAAGGTAATGTTGATGGTAAGGTAGAGTCAATTGGAGAAATAGGTGATACCAGATGAGATGATGAAAATATAGGTGTGGAGGGAAGGGATGTAGAAACAAGTAGAGGTGAGAGGTCAAATGATGAAGATGAAGATGCAATATCAACTAATGTAGCATCGATTGCAGATGTAGTAGGGGGTCTTGAGATATTACAGGTACATGAGGTGGAATAATGATATATGTTTGAACATTGGAAATAGAAACATCATCGTCAAAAACTGGAAGATTAAAGAGTTAAACACCATTTCAGAGTCAAAGAACCATGTTGATTCGGATCGAGCATCAAAGGAATTAGATTCCTGCCAATCAATCTAAAAAACTTTTGAACAATATGTGTTCTCTTTTTATTTACCCGATATGGTTTTTGAGGGGGAGAATAGCCGACGAAGTAAAATTCATCAGACACGACACCAAACTTAGTCTTCTGCGCCTGAGTATTCAATAAAGTGCACGAGCAGCCAAATGGTTGGAAGAAAGCAATTAAAGGCTTTCTCTTGTGAAATAATTCACAAGGAGTCTTCATTTTATCTTTGACTATCAACACCCTGTTCAGAACGTATGAAACACAATTCACTCCCTCAGCCCAAAAGATACTGGGTAAAGAGGATTCATTCAGTATTGTACGGGCAACTTCAATAAAGGTGTGATTCTTTCGTTCAGCCGCACCATTCTATTGTGGCGTCCTTGCAGCACTGAACTCTCTTTGAATTCCCTTGGCAACATAGAACAAATCAAAGATGTGTGATGGAGTGCAGATAGTATATATTTTGATAAAGATTTATCGCACAGATTCAGTTTTATTTGGTTATTACTAATACTAAACCACACCCACAAAAGGCAGTGTACCTGTCATATGGTGATATAGTGTTGATAAGAACCGAGTATCAAGCCATGGACACACCTACCCTACTCAACAAACTTGATGATTTGACTATCAGATTTGGTTTTTGTTAAAGAAAATGATAAGTTGCCTTGGAAAGGTTTTTAGGTTTAACAACAATGATAAAAATAAAGTAAACTAAGATTTGAAGCGTTTGGATTTAAAACCAGGGAATAAAAGTTATCATCCTAACTAGACTCCACTTATGTAATTGTGATGAGTTAGTGGTGTGATTTAAAGATATGGATTAATGTAATTGTGTTAATGTTTATAAGATGAGCTGGCGCGATTTCTTATCTATCCTGCTGCCGTGGTGACTTGATCTTGTCATGCTGAGTTTACTACTCAGATCAAAGCCCTAGTAATGTAGGTAAATCTTTATGAACTATTTGACAAACGATTTCTGAAAACATAATTTAATGTTAAAAAGAGTGTTGATCAG
The DNA here is from genome assembly GCA_025506515.1 of Flaveria trinervia. NCBI lineage: Eukaryota > Viridiplantae > Streptophyta > Magnoliopsida > Asterales > Asteraceae > Flaveria > Flaveria trinervia. Next base: position 23,405,670 of record CM046458.1, read on the forward strand.
GTTCCTTCCTAACATACCATTAATTTTAGAACACCGTAACAATTACTGAAGTTTCCAAACTAATAAAAGGGAACCCGCAAATGATCAGAAAATTAAAGTGATGTTGATACATGTATGTCCCTAGATCATGATATGAAATGTAATAGATCTTGTTTGTTTGATTTTGATATGTAATTTGATATGATTAATGAAATGATATTGGTTGTTTGTGATTTGTAATGACTAATATTTCATTAATGAGTTGATATTAAATTGGCTAATTAGGTTTGTGGTTGTTAGAATTGTTACACATAATGTTTATTAATTAATACATTCAAACTTAACTTAATGAAGTTCTCATGCTAATGGCCCATGCGAATGAACCATAAGCATGAATAACTTCATACGAATGACTCAGTCGCACGACTAAACCAGGAGACTGGATCAGTCGTATGATTATAACATAAGATTGGCTCAGTCGCACGACTGAACACTCAGTCGTGCGGATGAATCAAGCGCATGGTTCAATCGCACGACTGAACCATTCTAATGGTTCATTCGCACGATTGAATAATACCAACCTATAAATACAACCCAATTCGTGAAAAACCAGAGCTTTTGGTTAATTTCGATTCCAGACGTACCCTAGCCGTCCAGAAGCCTCCCAATTCGTTCTCCAAGTTCATAGAACACATTAGATCGATTCCCAATCGATTTCTAACGTTAGTTTCAATTCTTGATTGATTCTTCGTGTGTTCTCACTGATTGGATGGCCAATCAAATAGGATTCCGCACTATTTGATCTGGTCTACACACTAATCTCCAGGTATTTCGTTCAAATACCAGGTTCTAACAAGTGGTATCAGAGCCTTGGCTATTGATTACGTGTGATTCAATCAAGATTGATAAAAAGTTTGTGTTTTTGCACTAAAAACGCAATTTTTTGTGTCAAAAGTGATCTTGGACGTTCCCTGCTCATCAAAGTTTGGTTTCTACGGACTTAGGCAATTAGACCTTGCGAAATTTCGAATCTTTACGGCTAAAACACGTTTAACCTAGAAATTTTCGCAAAACAGCAGCTTCAGTCGCACGAGTGAGCCATTCGCACGACTGGACCTCATTCGCATTGCTCAGACGCACGATTGGACACTGTCGCATCTCCATTCGTACGATTGAACCTTTCGGGCGTACTGCTCATAGGCATCAGATTCATTCGCACGACTGAGCTAATCGCTTAGTTCAGTCGCACGATTGAACCAGTCGTAGAGTTCATACGCACGACTAGACCATTCGCACCTTTAAGTCGCCCCAGTGACAATTTGTTTTATTAGACTTAAAGTTATTCGCAATGGAAGATCAAATTTCAGCCTTTACTGCTAGAAAGGACTCTAGGATACAGAACCTGCTGTTGCTTGAGAGTGAGGTGGGTAATCATAATAAACCACCAAAGCTCTTGACGTTAGATGAGTTTCCCCACTGGAAACAACGTTTTGAGATCTACCTCAATGGAGTGGATCCGAATCTATGGGAAGCCATCGAGATTGGATATAGTACACTGGTGGGAGCTGATGGAGTTAAGCTAACATTAGGAGGATGACAGACATGCAGAAAGTCAAATACAATGCAGAAAAAAGAGTTTATGCATTGATTACACAATCTATTCCTAAAGACATATTCCACCGGTACTCAGAAAATAAGTAGTCCAAGAAACTTTGGGATGAACTAGAAAAGAGGTATGACGGGAATGCTTCGTTGAAGGCAATCAAGGCTAAGGAGTTAAAGAAGGAATTCGATAACTTCTCATCAATGGGAAATGAGAGTTTGGACGATGTTATAGATAGATTCTACCATCTGATGAGTGAACTGCATACCCATGGGGTGGCTACTACCATGGAAGAGAAAGTTACTAATTTTGCAGACGAATTGCGTGAAAAGTGGGCTTCATTCGTGTCTATCTTAGACAGAATGCAATGTTGGCAAAACTAGATATTAATGACTTCATTCTTAAGTTGCGAGAAGAGTCACTTAGGATGAAGTACAGAGCTCAGAAGTCTTCATACAATCAAAATCCAGCTTTATACAATGCCACGCCTCAAGCTAAGACATCTGGAGCACCTCTCCAGACTACATTTGTGTCTAGCTCATCGGGTCCTTCACATGCATCTCCTTCAGGATCAGACATATCGGGACTTTCTTGTTCCCACTATATTGGATCCGAAGCAAGTGCTACTAAACTAAAGACCGAGAATCTCGGAAATGTGACAGTGGAAGTAGCTCGAGAACACATGGATCTTTTGGCTGCAATGGTCCATTCTTATGATGAACTTTTTCCAGGGAAGATTGGAAACTGCCATTTGGCAGACGAGGACTACGAGCAGGTGGACGAAATGGAGCTTGGGAGGATGGATATAATGTGGGCTGTAGCTAGTGCTGTCCGGAGGGCAAAGAAGTTTGTAAAACAAACCGGACAGAACTTGGTAGCTACAAAGGATACCACATTTGGCTTTGACAAGAGCAAAGTGACCTGCTTCAACTGTGGTGAGAAGGGGCACTTCAAAAGAGAATGTGTCAAGCCTAAGAAGACGGGTAACGTGAACCCATTCTCGTCCTTCACTCGTCAAGACAAGCAAGCTACCAGTTCTACTTCATCAACAAGGATCCACAAGCCTTGACTGCTCATGATGATGAAGGACAGGATTGGAGCTTTAGGTTTGTCTCACCAGGGGATCAAACATTGCAAGTGTAGAAGATATTGACAGTGATTCCGCTAGTGAAGGAGATCTAGCAGTTGAGATAGCGATGTAAAATATTGAAGAGACAACTGCAACCGAGGTCAGTTACCAGCCTAAAGAGGAGACTACCATGTTAGAGACAGAAAAGACAGAATCACCAGAACCAGAGACATCTGATGCTGCGTTGATGGCTAACTCTACTGAATCAACTCAGGTAAGTACTACTGATAATCATGCTTGTTTGGATTGTGATACTTTTAGGAATAGCATAGATGAAAATTTTGCTAGGTTATTAGATCATAATGATAACTTAGTAAAAGATTTGCAACTATGCACTGAGGCTAATAGGGTATTAAAACAAAATGAGCATAGTTATAAAGAAAAGATAGACCTTTTGACTAAACAGCTTAGGGAAACCGAAGTAGTTGCCTTTAACCAAGCTAATGACATTAGGTATTATCTAAACTCCCTAGAAGACACTAAGAAGCAAAAGGCAGTTCTAGAAGTAGAAGTAAATTCATTAAGATAGAAACTGCACAGTTGGACTAGTTCTTTACACATAGTCCAACACTTAGTGAGAGAAAGGAACAACGAGGAGGGATTGGGTTATAAAGTGGTTCCACCACTACTTGAGACTTTGATGAACACTAAGACTAGACCAATAAATAGTAATCCCATCAAGGATCATGTGGTGTCTACTCCTCTTGTTAGTGATCCAGATTCCTTATGTTCATCTATTGACTCTGGAAACAAACAAAAGGAGGCCACTTCAAAGGCAAAGGATAAACTGTCTTGTGTTAATCTGGAAAAGGAATTTGAAAAGGTTAACTTAAAGTCAGGTTCAAACAGAGTCAAATCAGAACATCAAAGGACTTCTAAGGTTAATCTTTCAATATGTCAAGTCAAAAACTATTAACCAAAAAGAAAAGGATGTTAAACACGTTAAAACAGTTAACTTTGTTAAACCAGAGAAAACAACCAAAGAACCAGAGTCAAAACCTAGGGTGAGTAATGTTACTAGAGTGTCACACACTTCTATACAAAGAAAGTTTAATAGCCGATCGTGATACAACTGTGGTGAATATGGACACATTGCTTCCTATTGTCACTTCTATCAGAAACCCCGTAAGAAGATTGAACTTCAGGTTTCAAAGCCTAGGTCTTCTAAGAGGATCTCACTGACTCCACCTAGAAGAACTAGTGAACTAAAACTCAACCTGTAAGTCGGTCGACTGTTTATCACAAACAGGCATTGCACAAATCTAGATTATGGAAGGAGAAGACATCCTCAGTGTCTGATAATAATGACAAGAAGGAACCTGAGCTACCCTCATCCTCTAAGGTCAATGGGTAGAATTTATGATGTGTGATGCCTCTGGGAAACCAAGCCAGTAAAGGCTTGGGTTCCTAACCCAACTAATCCTTTACTTTGTATGTGCAGGGTGTTTGATACATGTGCTGAAACTAACACGTGGATAGTAGACAGCGGAGCATCTAGGCACATGACAGGAAACAGGGCTCTTTTATCAAATGTCAAGCAAATAAAAGGAGGGCATGTTTCGTTTGCTGGAAACAAGGGTGGGTATATCACAGCACAGGGAGAAGTGGGGAATCAGAAAGTTAAGTTTGATAAAGTGAACTATGTTCAACAACTACAAAATAACTTACTTTCTGTTTCCCAAATATGTGATAAGGGATTTAAAGTCATCTTCGACAACAAGAAGTGTTACGTACTAAAGAAAGACTATGTGATCCCAGAGGACCAAGTTTTGATGACTGCTTCAAGATATAAAGATCTTTATGTCTTGGATACGTCAACAGCTTCTACAATGGATCATGAGGTTCAGTGTTTTCTATCTAAAGCTACTGAAAAGGATTCCATCTCCTGGCATAGGAGAATGGGACACATTAGTCAAAGGAAGATGAATCACTTGATTCAGAAGGATCTGGTGAGAGGAGTTAATGTCAAGAACTTCCAACTTCCTGACTTTTGTGTAGCCTGCAAGAAAGGCAAACAGACAAAGAAGTCTCATATGGAAAAGATAGTTCATTCAATAGAACTATCTCTTGAACTTCTTCACATGGATCTGTTTGGTCCGGTCAGTACAAAGAGCATTGCAGGCGACTTGTACTATTTTGTGGTCACTCATGACTACTCAAGGTTCATTTGGGTAATGTTTCTGAAATTCAAATCAGAAACATTTGAGTCATTCAAGGAGTTGGTAACCACACTGGAATCTCTCTACAAGCTGAAAGTTAGACAAGTACGCTCAACAACGGAACGGAATTCAAGAACCAGTGGATGGAGACATACTGCAAGGAAAAGGAATTGTGCATCAATTCACTTCTGCCTACACACCTCAGATGAATGGCGTTGCTGAGAGAAAGAACAGAAGCTTGATAGAGACAGCACGAACTATGCTGGCAGACTCGAAACTGCCTATCCAATTCTGGAATGAGGCAGTGGCGAATGCATGTTATACACTGAATCGAGTCCTGATAGTCAAGCGCCACGAAAAGACATGTTACGAGCTATTACAAAGACGCAAACCAAACTTGGAGTATCTCGAACCATTTGGCGCGCCGTGCACACTTCTAAAGAAGACACAAGAGAGTAAATTCAGCGAGAAGGCAGATGAAGGCATCTTTCTAGGATACAACATACCGAACAAGCGAGTTTACAACAACTCAACGGGTCTAGTAGAAGTGTGTGTAATGTTGACGTTCAGTGATATACCACACCACCTCCTGGCAAAGGACCCGCCTACTTTTTCGACTATGATGGATTCTTCAAGTCCTTCAACATCCCTCTCTCTCCCTCGGATGACGAGTTAGCTACACAAATGATGTATGATATCTTGAATACACCAACATCTAGCTCACAGGGAGAATCATCTACTCAGTCAGGGGAAGTGGTCGACGACAGTGACTCCTCCTCTGAAGATGAAGCTGAAGAAGATAACCAGCATAGTCAGGAGGAACAGGTTCCAGTTCCTGAAACTCCACAAGCATCTACCAGTGCTGCACCTTCGACTTCAGAGCCTCAAACTCCAACTATCTCAGATGCAAAACCAAATGTTCATAATCTTGGCTCTGAGGTAGCTGTTCCTACCACTCCAGGATCACGACTAAACGTCTATCATCCCCTAAACAATGTCATTGGGGATGTCAGATCGGGAGTGCAAACCCGAAATCAGCTATACTCAGTTGATTACGCCTCAGTTATGGAAAAGGATATATTCATGATGTAGCTTATCGGTGTTGTGTCTCACAGTTTGAGCCAAAATACGTCAGTGATGCACTAAATGATGAGGCGTGGGTGAGTGCCATGCAAGACGAACTTCTTCAGTTCAAGAAGTTAGGTGTATGGACTCTGGTTGATAGACCTAAAGGTGCTAACGTCATTGGCACCAAATGGGTTTTAAAATGCAAGAAAGATGACCAAGGGGTCATTATCAGGAACAAAGCTCGATTGGTAGTACAAGGTTTTCGCCAAGTCGAGGGAATTGACTACAATGAGGTGTTTGCACCTGTGGCAAGGATGGAAGCCATTCGTATCTTCCTTGCCTATGCATCTTACATGAAGATTAAAGTCTGTCAATTAGATGTGAAGAGTGCATTCCTTCATGGGGAGATCAAAGAAACAGTCTATGTCAGTCAACCCGAGGGATTTGAAGATCCTTATCATCGGATAGAGTCTACAAGCTCGACAAGGCTTTATACGGGCTTCATCAAGCTCCAAGAGCTTGGTATGAGAAATTCTCGACTCATCTTGTGAAACACGGCTTTCGCAGGGGAGTCATTGACTGCACGCTGTTCATTAAAGAAAAAGATGGCGACCTACTGCTCGTACAGATCTATGTTGATGACATAACTTTTGGTTCAAAGAACGAAGAGTTATGCAAAGAGTTTGAAGAAGTTATGAAGAAAGAGTTTGAGATGAGTGCTATGGGGGAGATGAAGTTCTTTCTCGGGCTACAGGTGGATCAAACACCAAATGGGATCTTTCTACATCAGACCAAGTACGTAGGAGACGTTCTCAATCGCTTTGACATGGAGAATGCATATGCTGCCGGTACTCCACTTGCTACGAATCATGATATAGCACCTGATGAAAATGGAGATCTTGTAGATGCCACGATGTACCGAGGAATGATTGGATCCCTCATGTATCTCACTGCCTCAAGACCTGATATCATGTATGCTACATGTCTATGTTCTAGATATCAGGCTAAACCTAAGGTCAATCATCTGATCGGGGTCAAAAGGATTTTTCGCTATCTAAAGGGTACAGCCACACTTGGGTTGTGGTATCCTCATGATGATGATTTTGAGCTCACGGCGTATAGTGACTCGGATTATGGAGGATGCAAGATGAACTACAAGTCTACATCCGCAGGGTGTCAATTCTTTGGGAGAAGAATAGTAACTTGGCAGTGTAAGAAACAGACATCGGTTGCATTGTCCACCTGTGAAGCCGAATATGTTGCTGCTGCAAGCTGCTGTTCACAAATCATCTGGATTCAACAGCAAATGCGGGATTACGGTTTAAAGTTCTCCTCTACTCCTGTTTGTGTTGATAACTCTGCTGCAATTGCAATAACTAAAAATCCGGTCCAACATCCTAAGACCAAACATATCGGTATTAAATACCATTTCATAAGAGACTGTTTTGAAAAGAACTTAATTGATGTGGTAAAAATTAATACTGATTTTCAACGCGCTGACCTCTACACTAAAGCCTTTGATTTTCAACGGCGTTAAAAAGAAAAGTGATGTTATTCCTGATGATGATCATGTGTAGTCTGATGTAGGTTAGTTAATATTTTTCTTTTATTTTATTTGTTTATTTTTAGTCTGTTTACTTTAAACTCATGTTATTTGCTGGTTATTAAAATCCTAAAATAATTAAACCAGTTGTGATTTTAGTATTTTAGGGAGAGAATAAGTCAGCAAGTTAACATTAAAAAAATGTATTTGTGATACCGATTCAAACCTTTGGAATATGATAGTACATAGGAACAAATCAAGAGGGACTTTGAAATTTTAATTCAGAAAAGGTGCAAAAATTCAAAGTATAAGTCTGTATAGTCTAAGCAATATAAAAGGGAAGATGATAGAAAAACTGGTAACTCTTAAGGTAACACAATGAGAGTAGACCTAGAGGTTGCTAGACCACAATTGATATGTCGATAGATTCAACACAATAGATGATTAGACCGACTGGTGATCTCAAGATCAAACTAAGTGGTTCAAGTGACTGTGGGATCCCATCTTATCACTGGTTAACACAGTCAACTATATTCCAATAAGGGGAAATGAGCATGTAAACGCCACAAATGTGTGCGGATGACCATAAATAGAGCAAAGCACGAAAAAATAAATTAAAAATGCTATCAAGCTAATGACTTATGTTATTGGTGCATTTGGTGCAACATAAAATTAAGCTGCTCTAACAAGGAGATAGGTTGTGTGCCTCTCTGTTGTGCGATGACACTGACCTGAGGATAAGCATAACCTCTCTGCTGTGCGATGGCACTGACCTGAGGACTCGCTTCTCTTTGAAAGCTCTAAGAATAGTCTCTCCTTGTAATAATACCCGTAGACCGCTCAAAAGCTCCTGAGGAATGTGCTTACCATATAAGTGTGGGATCCACAAATGTTAGTTGAAATAGTTAAACCTAAAACGATCACCAGTTTGGGTCAAACGTTCGTGTATGGATTTAAGTGGACAAACATATTGACAATCATTGTGACTGCAATTCTTGAAAGTTTGATTCAATGTGGTCATCTAAGAGCTTCGGTATGATTTCCTAAAGTTGCAAATGACTTTGGATGAACACCAAGAATAAAGCATCAAAAGATTTTGATAACAAGTCCAAACTGATTTGAAATGCCTGTATGATTCCAAAATGGAACTGGTCTAGGTATGGTCAATCTAAGTTAAAGCTGTCTATTCCGGAACCAAAATCTAGTAGATTTCCATCTCAGGACTTATCTCTCACGAAAAGCAAAAACAATTTCTATTTTTAGTTTAATTTTCTAATTTAGTCAGTCGTTTAGTTTGTTTGTTTGTCGGATTACATCAGGAAAATCAGTAAGGGATCAACTCACTAACAGGGTCATGTCTGAGATGACCACATATGTGTTAAAAGTTAAATCCGTCACGTCTGAGGTGATAAAAAGGTTTTCGAGTCAAAATAATCAGGTCTAAGATGATCAACTGCTCATAACGTAAATCTCTGCAATTAAAGGGATCTTAAAAGTTAAATATTCAAATTGGCAGAAAAGTTAATAAATATGACCTATTCGCACGAATGGACCATCCGTATGGACCAATCATACGAATGGAAGCTATTCGTACGAATAGACCATGAATATGGACTATTCAACCGAATGGCCCATACGATTGACCCAGTCGGATGATTAAGGGAGAATGAGTGGTTCAGTCGCACGACTGAGATTCAATCGGACGACTGAAGAAGGACGATTGAACCAATCGCACTACTGAATCCCACTCACACGACTGAAAGGTGCGTATGAGCTAAGTCGCACGATTGAATCTAGGGTTAATATAAATAGAAAGGGAGTCGGTCGCAGAGACTCACCACCTTCTAAATCCCCCGTTTCTTGATTACGGACCATCGACATCGACTCTACACGTAATTTACGGTATAGATGCACTCCCATAAGTGTAAATTTGATGGAAAAAAACCGGTACATTCGGACTCGTAAAGTAACCGAGACTTAAGTGACTAAATAACCTACCTAAATGACTCAAACAAACGAAAGTAACGTTGTTAGGTGGTTTAAGAATGTATTGCGAGTCAAATGAACTAGATAACGATGTCTAAAACTCAAAAATAGTGAAAAAGTAATTTTGAATTGAACAGTGGGTACTTCATGCGAATGGACAGAGTGATGAACTTCAGTCGCACGACTGAAGGGCTCAAACTGCTTGAACGCATGACTGAACCATGCGTATGAAGCTCAGTCGCACGACTGGTGTAACCGCATGAGGGTATATACGTAGGAGCCCAGTCGCACACTCAGAGGTACGTATGGGATCAGTCGCACGACTGAGTCCCATTCGTACGGTTCATTCGCACGACTGAACCCCTTTCGCACTGGTCATTCGCACAACTGAACTCAATCGCACAATGTCAATCGCATGACAGAAAGACTTTCTTCAAGCTTAAGGATTTCATGACTTTCTTAGTCAATGGTACTAATGTTTACTATCTTTGTGTAACACATGGCGAGTAGATGGATTATGAGCACAAAGCACAATATATGTGCTCATCTGGACTTAACATCCAGAAACGCTGCTGACTTCTCTGGAATAATCACATTTTTACTGAGATCGAGGATTGCACATGCCATATCTACTCCTTCCATTCCGTATCAATCCATTCAACAAGCCTTCTGGGAAGGGGCTACAGTTGATAGATCGTCCGAGCCTTATTGCATCAGAAGTACCATATTTGGAGAGGCTATTACCATTTCAGAGGAGGATCTTAGGATTGTACTACAATTGGGGGATGACGCTGATTGTCCAACTCGATTACACCCCCTCACTGTCACAGGATGCTTTCTCAGAGCCAAATACTCTGGGGACATCAATTCTGGGGTACTCAACAAGAGTAACCTCTATCCCCAGTTTAAATATCTTGCACACGTGCTGCTCAAGTGCATGGCTTCCAGAAAAGGTGATTTTGATGAGCTGTCTGACCAGATGCAGAACGCATACGTTTCTTTGGTGCTGAACCATCCGTTCAGCTTCTCCAAGATGATCTTCACCTATCTGGTGGAGAACATCAAGGGAAAAAGGAAGGAAGCCTTCTGTATGTACCCAAGATTTATGCAAATGATCATAGATCAAAAGCTTCCCTCCCTGCCAAAGGAAAAGGAGGATGAGGTAGTCCTGGAGGTAATGGATGACACTACCCTGGGAAGGATGAAAGTGTACAGGGGAAAGCAAGTGAAGCCTCCTGTCAGGAGGTTGTTTGGTCATCTTGCCCGAGATGACTACGTGGCGCCCGCAAAGCGAAAGTGGCGTCACGAGGATAGTGACTCTGATGTGGAACAAATAGCTCTACCCACTCATGACTCAGATGATGATGACAGTGGGGATGCTGGAGACGATATGCCTAGTCCACTCAGAGGCACTGTGTCTGATTCTGTACCTCCAGTGTTCGTCACCGCTGGAGAAGTAACCGAGTCAGCGGAATTTCATCAGGATTTTGTTCTTGGCGCGGAGTAGGAGGATGAATCGGATGAGGAGCCACTTACACGAACTGTGGGAAGGAAAGTTGTCCCCACAGAACATGGGTTAAGGGTGGTTGGGGAACACCCGAGAGACTCCGGAGATAGTGATACTGAACCAAGCTATGCTCCGGGGTCCACAGGCAGGGTTGTAGGTGGAGCATCCACCTCAACTGGAACAAGGAGGAAGAAAATGGCTAAACCCCATGGCCAGAAGAAGAAGCGTAGGGTTCCTTCCTCACCACCACATCTACCACATCTACCACATCCGCCACACCCACCACATCCACCACATCCACCACAGCCACCACATCCACCACATCGACCACATCTACCACAGCCCCCACCATACCTCCCACCACAGCACAGATTCCCTCCACCACCATATCCTTTACTCCCACATCGCCTCCACCGTTATACCGACCTATCTTCACTACAGCCACCTCCACCACCACGTCACACCAATCAATACCCTTAGCCCATCCCTCACACACTCATAGATCTCCTCTACCTCCAATCGGGGTAGAGGAACAGTTTTCAGCGCTTAACAGAATGGTGATGCGCTTACTGGCTGCTGATGAGGAAAAGGCAGCTTAGATTCGCCAACTTACTCACCTGACTGCTGCACAATCTTACCAAATTGCAGAGCAGGCTCGAGTAATTGAGGAGAATGCCCAGCAGTTGGCTGCTCAGAGCACCAAGATAGACCAACTCCAAGCTCAAAGTGTCACATCAAGAAAGAAAATAGAGGAGCTGGAGAAGGCAAGGAAGATTATCCTGTTAAAACTGAAAGGATCTAAAGAGGAGCCATTGAAGATCAGGGAAGGAGACAGAGATGATGATGAAGAAGATAATGATGAGGATGATGAGAGTGATACTAAGGAGTATGAAGATACAGAAAGAGATAGGACAGAGGAGAAGGACGATGATGAAGAAGCAGAAGGAGGGGATGCATCTGCATCGGCCTCTGCTACAGGTCAAGAGAAAAGGACAAAGAACAGACAAGATCAATCCGCTTCTACCTCTGCTCCTCAAAGTGCTGAAACAATGATACAAGATAAAAGTAAAGATTAGATGTTTATGTATTTATCTTCTTTTGTATTTGAATCCTGTAATTGAACACAATGTATTTAATGTTTATATTACTTTAATGCCTTTCTGTTTGATTAGTTACTAATGATTTATGTGTGGAATGTTTAAATCAAATAGATCAAAATTACCAAAGAGATGAGTTTGATGTTGCTCCCCTTCAGCAGGTTAAGTCTCAGCTAACAATGATTCTTGATCTGCAAGGGATTGTCAGGAGGTCAGTGAATTATACCCCTGAAGAAGGGGAAATAATTCATGACCTATCAAATGAGCAACTCGCAGAGCTTTTCGCACTAAATCCAGATGAAATAGTAAAAGATGCTCCAACATGCGATTCGACAAGTGACAAAGAGCTCAACGATTTTGATGATGTAGAGATCGAAGATGTCACTGCCGAGGATTACCCTCAGTACGCTGACAATGAGGATAATGTGGTCCCCAATCTGGGTGAATCTCATGTCAGCGATACTATTGAGGCGTTGAACTATATGGAGCAAGAAACAGAGAAAGCAGAAGATACAACCCAAGCCTCAAATGATGACGTCGACATTCGAAAGGCGGAGTGGGTTGCATGTTTTGAAGAAGTTAGAGCCCAACGTACTACACCAAAGAAGGAATCCTACACCAAACTCTATAGAGTCAAGAAACATCACAAGGTGTCAGGAAGGATCATAGCATGGGCGTATTTCGAGGATCTTAACGTATATGCAGTTAAGAGAGAACAGGGCATAGAGTACTTCAGATTCTCACATGATCTGAAGACTCTACCAGGTTTTGAACTCAACCAGCTGGCCAAACTAAAACTTTTGTATGCTGACCCGAGGAAGATATCAGGCTGGTTCGAGGCTTCCCTAAAGAAGGAGTACCACACCAGGTGGGTTAACTTCAGACCCCAACAGCCTACTAGGTATATCAGAAGGTCTGAGCTTGATGCCATTACTGGCAAGCCTAAGATAGTGTTGAAGTGGAATCCTCCGCACACAATGTCTAGAATCCCACTCAGGGACATGCCACAGGATTTCACTCCACATTTTAAATGGTGGTACTATGATTGGAGAACAGCTGAAGCGGTCATAGTCCTAAACAAAGAGGGACAAATGGATACTATCAGGGTATTCGACCCGATGTGGCTTACAAACTTGTCGGAAAGTGATGTCTATACACTATACAAGTGGCCACTGTTTTATGATACGCAAGATATGGTACAAGCCCTCCGGTTCTAGAACGTTATACGACTCTGCTGTGTTTGAGATTCACATGGGAGTCACAAAAGAGGAGAAGTACAAGAAATACAAGGAGGTTATGCAGAAAATAAGAGATTACAGAGATCTAGGTCCAAGGGGAGTTTGTTGATACATGTATGTCCCTAGATCATGATATGAAATGTAATAGATCTTGTTTGTCTCATTCTGATATGTAATTTGATATGATTAATGAAATGATATTGGTTGTTTGTGATTTGTAATGACTAATATTTCATTAATGAGTTGATATTAAATTGGCTAATTAGGTTTGTGGTTGTTAGAATTATTACACATAATGTTTATTAATTAATACATTCAAACTTAACTTAATGAAGTTCTCATGCTATTGGCCCATGCGAATGAACCATAAGCATGAATAACTTCATACGAATGACTCAGTCGCACGACTGAACCAGGAGACTGGATCTGTCGTATGATTATAACATAAGATTGGCTCAGTCGCACGACTGAACACTCAGTCGTGCGGATGAATCAACCGCATGGTTCAATCGCACGACTGAACCATTCTAATGGTTCAGTCGCACGATTGAATAATACCAACCTATAAATACAACCCAATTTGTGAAAAACCAGAGCGTTTGGTTAATTACGATTCCAGACGTACCCTAGCCGTCCAGAAGCCTCCCAATTCGTTCTCCAAGTTCATAGAACACATTAGATCGATTCCCAATCGATTTCTAACGTTAGTTTCAATTCTTGATTGATTCTTCGTGTGTTCTCATTGATTGGATCGCCAATCAAATATGATTCTGCACTATTTGATCTGGTCTACACGCTAATCTCCAGGTATTTCGTTCAAATACCAGGTCCTAACAAGTGATATGATTTCTAATAATCATTTCTAGTTCATTAGCCATGGATTTATTATGAAGACCGGATTTGCGAATGAAAGTTAATCATATGGTTTTTCAACTTTGTATGACAATCACAATCACAAACCACAAATTTATAACTTCGTGTTCAAATGTAGATGCTACCCATGAATAATTTTCCCAAGACCACCATAACATTAACAAAATATTTATCACATCATTGGTACATTACAAATTACATAAGTTTCATCACATTAGGATGATAAAAAGAGTTTAGCTCATAATGAGCTTGAACATAACAACATATAACAAAGAAGATAAATATGTAATCATTAGTGAAATGGAACAATCAAACCGATAATCCACAATGGATGGTGTTTAGACGATCCCGAGCTTCTTCCAAGTGTTGTAGCACCTCCCGAGCCTCTAAATGACCTTGAAGTCTTCATTCCCGAGAGAGTTTTGCAGAGTAACTCTCAACTAAAGCATGCCAAAAATGGTGAACTTAGGCTTCTATTTATAGGCTTTCTGAAGTCTTTAAGCACAGTCCTGTGCCTAAAAGGCATGACCTCGTGCTAGTACAATGCTTACGAAAGTTGGTCGGCTCGTACATGCAGGTTGTGTCGGGCACAACCCCATGATAAATGGGGCACGACCCCGTGTTGGAGGTGGGGCACGGCCCCGTGCCTTATGGGGCACGACCCCATGTCTACTTTTAGGGGACAGTACTTTTGTCCTTGTTAGATGTCCAAGCACAGGGGTGTGTTAACTTAGCACGAGGGGGTGTTTCTGGCAAGGCATGGGGGCATGCTTGATGAGGCATGGCCCGGTGCTTGGACTTCAAAGCTTGGATCGATTCAATTTCTTGTTAAATATGCTTATTTTGTCCATCTTGCCCTTTTAAGCACTTGAAAACACAATTTAAGACTTTTAACTACATTTTCATCATTTTAAGGAAGATATTAATGAATAATTGATATGATTTTGATAGGATTTTTATGTATAATTTGGAGCACATCAATCTGATTCCTGAATTCACTATCATTGTCACTTCTGATCACCAAAACCTTCCTCCTGATTATCGTCTCAATTGAAAGTATTAACTTCTGCAACTCCTCTGCAACCTCTCCCTTATGAGCTAGAAATCTTACCGAAGAATACCTAGAAAAATCATCTATTATAACAAGACAGAAAGATTTTTTAGCAATTGATTTAACACTGATTGGGTCAAACAAATCAGTTTTAACAACTTGAGGGGATTAGTTATGTTATTGCAAGTTTTGGCTTATGTGGTTTCTTATATTGTTTGCCTTTGGCACACGCCATTCATTTTTCAATCATAGATAAATCTTTTAAAGGTAGTCCCCTAATGAGATTGTTTTTAACTAGTTTGTTTATAATTTTGAAATTAACGTGGCCACATCTGTGATGCGATAAGAGAAACTCATAAGGGCAAGCTTTGGACAAGATATAGGTAACGATAAACGTTGACTCCCTTGAACCTATATCAATAAGATATGTATCATTCCTTCTTAGAGCCTACATAAGTACCATCTCATCTGGAATATCATTCTTAGACTTTAGAAAGAGACATTCATTATGAAGATAATGCATAGGTTGGACTCACCTCAGATTAGATTGTTTATATTTCTTTGTAAAAGGTCTTACGTTAGTTTTCTTTTGAACGTATTTTGCTTTTTTTTGTTTTGTAGTCCAGAAAAACTATGACCGAAACTATACAGTCAGTTGTTTAGTTCTCCTGGCAAAACTACTGTTTCTCTCAGGCAAAATTATAGTTTCGGCAGAACAGTTTCGCTAGGAGCAAAACTGTGTGCGAAACTAAGAGTGTAATATATAGTTTTGATCACTTTCATTGTTGATTAAGATTACAAAAACCCTAATGGTTTATCTTAGTTGCAAGTGAGTATTGTAAGAAGTTTATTCAGAGATATATCATTATGCTTTGTTATCATTGATTATGTTGAACTTCATTGCCTTATTGTGATTCATTTATGCTTGATCTCAATCTTCATCATCTTTGGTTGTCTATTGTTTGTATTTGACATTGAACAATCCAACATCTCATTTGTACTTTAAATCAATCTATTGTACCAACAATATGGTATCAAAGCTTTAGTGCTCATGATTTGTTGAGTTTGTGGTTATTTTTTTGTTCAATATCAAGTTTTCATCAATTTTCGACCAAATTTGTGTGTATTTGATATGGAATTTGATTGAATTTTGTTGGTTGTTGGTTTGGGAAACTCTGTTAATCATCAAATCTCAAATCCATAGAGCTATTGATAATTTCAGATTGATTTCATGTTGAATAAACTTTTCAGCTTCGTTTAGCGAAATTATAAGTTCTTTCTGTGAAATTACAAGTTCTTCTAGCGAAACTATTGGTATTATCATAATTGAAGTTGTTTTTTGTTGTCCTACGAAACTAGTTTCATTGAACAAAAGCTCAATAGTGCTTGTGGGTTATTTACAAGCAAAATTGTTGCCGAAAGTCTTATTGAACAAAACTTCAAGCTTGTTTCATTTGAATTTATCAACAAAACTAAGCCATTTTAGGCATTTGGCTAGCGTAACTGCCGCCGAAATTGCCTGCGAAACTACGACAATTCAGTGAAACTAGTTTTCCCAGCGAAATTGTCTGTGAATTTACCTTTCTTCAGCGAAACTACCTCTTCTTCTGCCTAAACTAATTCATGTCCAGCGAAACTATAACGTCAAGTTGACCTCTCTCACCCTGCCTGATATTGAAAGTGTTACTCCCAATAGACCTCCAAGACTCATAAACGGGGATCGTTTCGAGGACTAGAAGAGATTTCTCAAAGCATTCTTCTTCTATACCGACCATAATCAACGGGAATCTATCATTTTCGATCCTCATATACCAACTGTCACTATTGGTGATTTGTATCTCAAAACAAGGACCCATCAACATTTAATGAAAACGATTTGAAGTTGATTGATCGAGACCAGAAAGCTTTCGGAGCTTTTACTCTTTGTCTATCACCTGATATCTACAATCGTTGCGCAGAGCATAAGAATGCTAAGTCTCTTTTCAACGCTTTGTGCGAGTTCTACGTTGGTAATGACGAGTTGGTGAAAGACAAGAGTGTTCAAGCAGATAAAGAATTCAACTCCTTTGTGTGTACAAAATTAAGAGTCTCACAAATCTGACTAATCGTTTTCTCACAGTGTCAAGCACAATGAAGAAATATAATGAAAAGCTTTCCAATAGTGAGCAAGTTAGCACATTGCTAGATTCTCTCCCACCTCAGTGGAATCTTCAAGTGAGAATGCTAAAGCAAGAAAAAGGCTTCACTGATTACAAGGTGTTGGATATCATTAATAAGATTAAATCTTTTGAGTTAGATATGAAGAGAAGGGAGTTCAATCAAACAATGATGCCGACATCTGGTTTCACCCAAAATGTTGCATTACTGTCTTCTGCTGCAAGCTTTAATATTCAGACATCTACTCAAGGACGTGTGAATACTGGTAATTATTCAGGATTATGTGGTACTATTAGCAGAGAACAGGCTGATTCAAAAGAAAACTTTGAAGCTTCTATTCCATCTGAGACAATGGCTCTTTTGGTATGTTTGTTCGGAGCTATGAAGCGTTAGTGGCAGGTGAGTTGAAAGGAAAAGGGATGATGATAGACGATATGTATCAGGTGGATCCTAATGATTCGGAAGAGACAGACATTTCAAACGTGAATGGCCATCACCAATTGTCACTGATTCCAGTTCCACGATTAACTACAAACGGAGAAAAGGAGGATATGAGTCACAAAAAGGAGACTGCTTTTATTTCAAACTTTGATTGGAGTGCTGAAGTAGAAGTGATGAGAGAAAATGCTATTCAAGCTTTGGTAGCTGAAGCTCTGAAAGGAAAGGGTAAGATAGACTGTGAAGATGACTTCGATCTGTTCAAAGATCTTAGAAGTGAAGCTGAGGAGTTGGTAAAGGTGAAAGAGGATGAGAGGGTCACAAAGGATAAATCTGAGGAATTGAAGAAAGGAGGAAGTCCATCCACTGAGCAGCGAAAAGAAAAAGATGATGTTGCTATCAATGTGGAGGAAAGTAAGTCGAGTACTCTAGTTTGCCAATATGAGAAGGCCTTAGAAGCAAAAAAGGTGATGATGGGACTTCCATATGAGGTAATTCAGGATATGTGTTCCTCTACATGTAGGATCATATTATTGGAGTTTACAAGGCTTTTATTTATTGATAATGAGAAAGAGTTAAAATGAACTAATGAGGAACTTAAAATAAACGAGTCTAAATATTTTTTTAAATTAAATCAGGCTTTAAATGGACTATATCAGGATCGCAACATGATGATTTATGTAAATCTCAAATGGGGGCTAGAATTAAAACGGGATTGGGATATGAAAATGTTAAGGTTTATCCTCCTCCTAGTACATACTATTATTCTCATATGCCTGTTCATCATCCTTTTAACAATTTGATCAAAACAGATACTAATAGTATGTCTACAGGTTTAGAAGGTGTAAATCTTAAGCATGTTCGTGAAGACTACGATTATGGACCAACTAGTGGGCTTGGATGCACTAGTCCTAGTACACCTGATTATGAGCATTTTGTTTTAGATCATAAACCTAGTTTAAATTTTTGTCTTTGTTTCTATTGAACCTATAACAGACATTGTCTCATCATGTTCTCATGATGTTTCTATTTTATTTCCAAATTCTGTAAATTGTGATGATGCTACTGGTTCTGATTATGTTAATAGTACGAATAATCCCACTATAAAGAGTAACGAGAAACATAAAACTAATTGTTTTGAAAAATTATTTTCTCATCCTATTCCATCTTTTACCCCAACAAATATTTCTTTATCAAATGAAAGGGTATCAACTTCATCTAAAGCTAGCAAAAGTGGTACTAGTACTACTTGTACTTCACATGACAATTCATCTCATGTTTGTAAATAACCATTCTTGTTCAAATAAATACAAACCTTGACGCATGTATGAGAAATACAGTGATGTAGATTCTAATGTGTTTGAATGTGATGAGAAAATACACATTGACGACATCCCTACCTCATTACATAACAGACCTAGATTAAAACCACACTTTTCAAGTTTGGTCAAGATGATCATATTGTTAAGAATTGTCGTGCACTACATCATAGACATGTTAATAGGAATTATTTTAGAAATAAACTGATAAAATTAGTTAATAAATTCTTTTGTAAGAAATCTCTCTCTCCTAAAACCAAAGTTATTCAAACTTGGAATGTGGATAGTGGCATGTGGTTCCTATCTCACCCGGTTAACCTGTTTTTTATATTGTTGCAGGAGTCATCCACTAAGGTTGTAAAGAGTGTATCGCATGTGGATAGTGGATGATCCAGGCATATGACAGGGCTCAAAGACTTGTTGACTAATTATGAGATTATAAATGGAGGTTATGTGGCTTTTGCTGGCAACAAGAAAGGAGGAAAGATGATCGGTCAAGAAGAAGATTCCAATGGCTCTCTAACTTTGGAGAAAGTCAATTAAGTACCTGAACTTTCATTTAATGAGTTAAATGTCTCGCTGATCTGTGATAAAGATATTCCGGTCTTGTTTAAGTCCAATGAATGTCTCTTTTTAAAATCTGAGATTGATATTCCAGAAGAAATGGTACTTATGCGGGCTCAACGAAAGAATGATACATATCTTCTTGATATGGGTTCAAGGGAGTCAGTCTACTGCTAAGTGCCTTCTTTCCAAAGCTTCCACTTCTGAGTCTCTCTTCTGGAATCATAGATTTGGCAACATTAACTTTAAAATTATATACAAATTAGTTAAAAACAATCTCGATAGAGGACTTACTTTAAAAGATTTTTTTGTGAACGAAAAATGTATGGCGTGTGCCAAGGGAAAACAACATAAGAAACCACATAAACCAAACTTTGAAAATAGCGTAACTGGTCATATCGAGTTGCTACACAATGATTTGTTTGGCCAAATCAGTGTTAAATCAATTGCTAAAATATCTTTTTGTCTTGTTGTAACAAATGATTTCTCAAGAAATTCATGAGTGAGATTTCTAGCTCACAAGGGAGAGGTTGCTAAGGAGCTGCAGAAGTTAATACTTTCAATGGAGATGATAAGCAAGAGAAAGGTCTTGGCCATTAGAAGTGACAACAGTACTGAATTCAGAAATCGGATCTTTAATTTATGTGTGCTGCAAAGGGAATTGTAAGGAAATTTAGTACTGAGTGGATACCTCAATAGAATAGTGTGGCTGAACGAAAGAATCACACCCTTATTGAAGCTGCTCATACAATGCTGATTGAATCCTCCTTACCCATCATCTTTTGGGCTGAGTCGGTGAATTGTGCTTCATACGTTCAGAATAGGGTGTTGATTGGCAAAGATAAAATGAAGACTCCTTATGAATTATTTCATAAGAGAAAGCCTTCAGTTGACTTTTTTCAACCATTTGGCTACTCGTGCACTTTATTGAATACTCAGGCGCAGAAAACAGAGTTTGGTGCCATGTCCGATGAATGTTACTTCGTCGGCTATTCTTCTTCTCAAAAAGCTTAGAGGGTGTACAACAAGAGAACACGTATTGTTCAAGAGTCCATTTATATTGATTGGCTGGAATCTAATTCTTCCAATGTTCGATCTGAACCAGCAGTTTCCTTTGACTCCGATACTGTGTTTAACTTGTTCAATCTTCAAGTTTTCAACGATGATGCGTCCATCTCCAGTACTCACACAAACCTCTTTCCCCCAACACCCATTTTACCTAATGACTCTCCTACAACTTCCACAATCGATACTACATTAGTTGATATTGCATCTTCATCTTCATCTTCATCATTCGACCTTCAACCTCCACCTGTCTCTACATCCCCTTCTTCCACACCTACATCTGCCTCATCTCAGCCGGTATCACCAATTTCTCCAATTGATTCTTCCCTACCATCAAATTCACCTTCATCTATCCATCCCCAACAATATAGCCAACCGTCTGCATCTATCCTACCTATGCTCTCTGACTTCAAAACATTAAAAGATTACCGATATTATAATATCATAGGATCTATCACTGATGGAGTTCGGACGTGAAGTCAATCTGTCCTGATCAATGTTTGTCTATTCTTTTGTTTTATATCCCAAATTGTCCCAAAAAATGATCATGTAGCTCTTCACGAACTTTGCAGGGTTGAATAGATGCAATTAGAGCTACAACAATTCAGGAAACTCAAGGTGTGGACACTTGCACGAAACAAATACCCAATTGGCAACAAATGGGTTTTCAAAAACAAACCCGATGACCGTGGCATTGTGGTAAGAAACAAGTCTCGATTGGTTGTCCAGCACTTTGCTCAAGAAGAAGGAATTGACTACACCAAAGGTTTTGCCCCAGTCGCTCGTCTTGAAGCCATCAGAATCTTTCTCGCCCATGCTGCTCATAAGCAGTTCAAAGTTTATCAGATGGGTATCAAATGTGCATTTCTTTATGGAAACGTTGACGAGGAGATCTGCGTATGTCAACCACCAGGTTTTAAGGATCCCGACTTTCTTGACAAAGTTTACAAACTTGATAAGTATCTTTATGGTCTTCATCAGGCTCCTCGGATCTTGTATGAGACTTTAACTCAGTATCTCTTAAGCAATGGTTTTTCTGATGGCACCATTGATATGACTATATTCAAGAGGGAATTGGATGGTGAAATGATGATTGTCCAAGTTTATGTTGATGATATTATTTTCGGCTCCACCAATACACGATTGTTTCGGGAGTTCAAGGAGGTGAAGCGTAGTCGCTTTGAAATGAACATGTGTCGGGAGTTTAAGAATTTTCTAGAAATTCAAAATGGATGAAGCTTCTCCTAAAATGACTCTTTTTACTACTCAAACATGCCTCACTCCTGATGAAAAAGGGAAACCTCTTGATCCTCTAGGATATTGTGCTCAATACCAATCTGCCCCGAAAGAGTCTCATGAAAAGGTTGTAAAATGAATTTTACGTTACCTAAAAGGCTCTTCTCGTTTAGGTGTTTGGTATCCTTATGGTGGGAATTTTGATTTACATGCCAATTCTAATCGTGATTCTAATGGTTACAGGTTAAACAGAAAATTGGTGACTAGAGGATGTCAATACTTGGGAAATTGTCTGGTCTTATGGCAAAGCAAGACACATACCACTGTTTCTCTCTCTACAGGAAAAAGCATAATACTTTGCAGCCTCTAGTTGTTGTTCATAAGTTCTCTGGATCCAACACAAGATGATTGAGTATGGGATAAACTTTCTCCATACATCGTTGTTTTGTGACAACAAAGCAACCATTAGGATGGCAAAGAATCCTATTCGTCATTCCCGAACCAAGAATATTGAGACACGGATTCATGCAATCCGTAATGCTAAGGAAAAAGGTTTTATAGATATTATTCCCATTGACACAAAAAATCAAAAAGCGGATCTTTTCACAAAAACATTTGATAAACCTCGCTTTTATGAAATGATCTCTATGCTAGGTCTAATATCATTTTAAAACTCTTTTTCTTTAGATCTCTTAATTTCTTTTTATAAACAAATAAAAAATAAAAGAAAAATTGATAAATTAAAAATAATAATAATAAAATAATAAAAAGGAAAAATATTAAAAAAAATTCAAGCTATAAATTTCCACATCTTTCTTGGGTGTAGAAATCTAGGGAGAGAGTAAGTAGATAAAAATGAAAACAGAACTGGAAACTTGATTCTAGATGACGAGTAAATCATTGTATATCTTGTTGATATGCTTGTTTTTGCATAACTTGCGTTTAAAATAAGAAATAATAGTAACTGATGTTGTTATTTGATTCACATCTATATTTGAATCGCAAATAGTAGAAAAACAAACAGATTCTTTAATGACATGCTTGGTAGACTCAGCCTTTAGAATAAAGTAGACAGCAACATAATGATTGAAATAAAAATATATGCTTAGGGATGTATGGTTTCACATAATTATTTTAGCCTACATGAAAACTGAGTCCCGTCAAAAATAGGATTAAGAATTGATCTTACACCCACCATGATACAAATCAAATAGGCCATATCCTTGAGCCATGTTTGGTGTATTTATGTGTCTTGTGTTTATGCTAATCTCTTCTATTGTACGGAAGTACTGACCTGGAGTGATGATCTCCTTTGCTGTACGATAGTACTAACTTGGAGCTCTCATCGGCACATTATTAAATGGTCATCTCCTTTGTTATATGTGACTATAGACCTGTAGCTCTCACCATTTCTGTCTAACCAGTGTCAAATCATCTAAAACGATGAGTTCATCACAGATTGCAATATTCTATTGATTGTCACTTGCACACTAATGCACAAGCCTTGTTCTATAAAGATCGTAACAAAATTCAAGAAATCCTGAGGTTAGGTGAGGGTTTTTGCCAAATGTTTGTGGGGTCCTAGCATTCTTAAGTATTTAATTGATCCTTAATGAATCATCTGATGCTTGTTGAAAAAGATAGGGCATGGGTTCAAGTGGACAAACATATCAACAATCGTTATTGATATGTTTGAGAATTTCAAAATCATTCAAACATTGTTATTAGATTCAGTTATCGGTGTGATCTTATTGCTTGTCAATGATTAATTTCATCTTTGTGCTAAAATATATCTTGAGGATGTGATCTCTTATTCGACTCAGTTCCAAGTCATAATAAATAATAATAAATTTTTTCTAAAAATATTTTCAAGTTCAGTGAAATCATATTTTTGTAGGTAATTTCGTAAGGCAAATTTGTAGTTTCGATCGGTACTTTCGCTCAGTGTGAAGTTTTTCGACTAGAGTTTCGCCCGACAAAATTGTAACTTCTCCCGGTGAAATTGTAGCTTCGCCTGGCGAAACCCCAGTTTCAATCACTACGAAATTATTTTCTATATAAATCATTTTGTGAAATTACATTCTCATTTTCACATAATCGAGGGTTTAGGCTTCTTAGAGTTTTTCAGTGACCTCCGTGTGTGTATTTGATTTATTGTGCTTTTGATTATTGATTGACCATTGTATCTTGTTCGCTAGTGAGTTTCGAACTCAGGAATATAACTTGATCATAGTTGTTCTATGACATTGTGAATCTGTTTGATTGAGACTTTTCGGTACCTTCGCAGTTCTTACTCCGAAAGTACCGATAGCCGAGCGAAACTGAACCAAAGTTCATGAGTTTTCAGCGAAACTATAAGGTTATGCAATCCAAGCGAACTTAACAGTTTCGCTGACTGAACTTCAGTTTTGCTAGGCCGAAACTATACTTTCTGCCTATCAAATCTACTTCATGTCTTGAAGAACTAATGTTCTTTTGCTGGCGAAACTATACTTTCGCCTACCGAAACTAAAATTCATTCTGCGAATCTGTAGTTTCGGCCAACGAAATTAATTTAATTTTTGTTTAATCTTTATTCATTTCTTATTCTTATTTTATATTATCATTTAGCACATTATTCTAATGCAATTCATTTGGCTTTTAGATTTAATGGCGAATCAAAATTTTGATGGGAGAAACAACATCACTGCCATCTTAGACGATACACATCCTAAAGCAGCTGGCTTTAGAGATTGCATTCGCCGGCTACAAAGATATCCTACTCCTTATGCTATATCTCATTCTACTACCATCTATGATCTTCACATCAGAGATTTTTGGAGATCAGCTGAGTATGATACTAAAGGAAACACAGAGAGGATTATTGACAAAGTCCTGGAGAATGAGGTGATCATTACAGTAGAGATAGTCTCGAGGATACTAATATTAGATGAAGATACATGAGATGAGGTTACTATAACCGATTTGGAGGTGTTTGAGGCGTTTAGGCGGATGGGATATGAGGTTAGCATAAGAAAAGAGATCAAGAAGTCCTTGCTCTCCAAGGAATGGAGATACATATCTCACGTCTTTATTATGTGTTTAGATCACCGTAAAGGTGGATCAAATGGGCTTAATCTAGACTGGGCAAAAGCCATGGTGTTATGCTGCAAAGGAGAGAAGGCAAACATTGCTAAGCTGATTTTTGCATGTAAGGCAGAGAATGTGATAGCGCTGAAGAAGGATAAATGGCTTCTTTATCCTAGAGTTTTGTAGATGATCTTTGATGATCTAATTCCTATTTGCCAAGACACGGGGGGGGGGGGGGGGGGTAAAAGGCTGGTGCATATGAACACCCATATCTTCGCACACTGTTATGCCATTCTTCACAATTTCAGTGGAAGAATTACTCATCTATGGGGAAAAATGTATCCACCAGAAAGATGGAGTTATATCAGGAGGGTGGACGAGTCTGAAAATAAAAGGACTAAAGAGACCAGGGCACAATAGACAGATGCTGCTAACAAAAGTAAAAGAAATGCGAAGGAAAAGGATTAGGACTTTGAAAAGGAGGTGAATGAAATGGCTGAGGAGGTAAGGGTTGAGAAAGAAAGAAGGTCAAAGAAGAAAGCTGATGTGGGAGAGTCTGAAAGAATAACTATACAGAGGCACCAATCATTTACAGAAACCTCAAGGAGAGAGGAGAGAGGTGTATTAGATGAAGATGTGATTAGAAACCATAACAACTCCCTTGCTATTGAACGAGAGTCAAAAGGATGAGGTGATTGAATGTATGACGACGGTGTTGGTGGACCAAAGCTTATTGATAAAGAAGCTGTTTGAGGAAATAAATGAGTTAAAAGCTGATGTTTCTGCCAGATGAAACTGTTGTTTCTGCAGGGTGAAACTATAGTTTCAGCAAAACAGTTTTGCTGGCAGCGAAACTGTCTACCAAACTAAGACTGCTATATATGGTTTTGAACATTTTCATTGTTGATTAAGCTTGCAAAAACCCTAATCATTTATCTTGGTTGCAAGTGAGTATTGTAAGCAGTTTATTTAGAGATATATCATTGTGCATTGTTATCATTGATTATGTTGATGATCATTGCCTTATTGTGATTCATTTGTGTTTGATCTCAATCTTCATCATGTTTGTTTTTCTATTGTTTGTATTTGATATTGAACAATCCATCATCTCATTTGTCTTGCAAATCAATCTATTGGACCAACACATTGGACTTAAACAAGACCAGAATATCTTTATAAAAAATCTAAGAGACACTCAACAGATTAAATGCAAGCTCAGTTACATAATTGACTTTCTCTAAAGTTAGAGAGCCATTGGAAACTTCTCCTTGACCGATCATTTTTCCTCGTTTCTTGTCGCCAACAAATGCAACGTAACCTCCATTTATTATCCGATAATTGGTCAGCTAGTCTTTTGAGCCCTGTCATATGTCTAGAGCATCCACTATCCACATGCCATACACTTTTTACCACCTTAGTGAATGACTCCTGCAAAAATAACAAAGAATAGGTTAACCAGGTGAAATGGGAACCCAAGTTGAAAAACTTTGGGTGTAGGAGAGACAGGTTTCTTAAAAAAGAAATTATTAACTAATTTTGCCAATCTATTCCCAAACGAAATCATATTAACATGTTGATGATGTAGTTCAGGACAATGCTTAACTACATGATCATCTGTACCATACTTAAAACAGTGTGGTTTTAATCTAGGTCTATTATGTAATGGGGTAGGGATTTGATCAATATGTATTTCCGCATCACATTCGGACACATTAGAATCTACATCACTATATGTCTAATACATGCCTCGAGGTCTATATTTATTTGAACAGAAATGATTATTTACAAAACAAGATGAATGTCATCTGAAGTACAAGTAGTACTTGTACTAGCTTCAGATGAAGTCAATACCCTTTCGTTTGATAAAGAAATATTCATTGAGGTAAAAGATGGAATAGGATGAGAAAAGAATTTGTCAAAACAATTATGTGACATCAGTCACTATCAGGTCTCTCAATTGACTCGAAATCCGTTAATTCCCTTTTCGCGCATTTATTATTTTTGCGTAATTAATTTGTTTTCGAACCGAATCTTGTCATACCTACCTTTCGTGCCAACCTTAATACTAAATAACGTTAATAATATAAAATTTGTTTTATTATTATTATTACCATTAATATTTATATGATTATTATTATTATTGTTATTATTATTATAATTATAGTCTAGGGTTTAAATTGTAATTTAACTAAACTTGAGGGATTAATTAATTTAAAGTTTAGGGTCCTAAATGTAGATATGAATATCATATATATATTTCTAAACATTTGTCAACCCTAAACCAAAACCCTCCTCGGCCGTGAACCTACTGTCACCGCACCACGATTGCCACCGTCGCACCCCAAATCCACCGCCGTTAACCGCCATCGGTTGCCGCTATCTTGCCGTTTAATCTCTTCGCAGGTAACCGATCATCGTTAACCTCATTTCATTTCGTTTCGGTTGGGTCGTATTATCGGTTCGGTGTTTCGGTTTGATTCGTGTGATCATTTATGGATGAGTATATGCGTATGTATTGAGTGGCAGTTATCAAATGGAACCAAACACAGCAGCCTTCTGCTACTGTGTGCGCACCGGTTGCGTATGTGCATTGCGTATATATATGTTTGCGTGTTTGTGTATGGCCGTATACGCATATATATAAGCACATGTGCGTGTATGTATATGTATATACGACTGTGTGTGTATGTATATATGCCCAGCAGCATGTTATGTATACATATATATACGAATGTGTGTATGTATATATGCATAGTAGTGTGTGTAATGTATGTGTATATGCGACTGTGTGTGTATGTATATATGCGCAGCAGCGTGTGTATGTATACATATATACGACTATGTGTGTATGTATATATGCACAACAATAATGCATAATGTATGTATTCCTTTGTGTGTGTGTGTTCGTTATGTGTGTTGTGTGTGTGTCCCGTGTGCGTATGTTGTTTGTATGTGTGTGTGTAGTGTGTGTGCATGCGTTGTGTGTGTGTGTGGGTGTTGCGTGACTCTGTATGGGTGTGTGTGATTGCTTGTATGTATAGATGTGTGTATGGATTTCGTATGCATGTATGTATATATTGCATGTGTGCGTTGGTTCGGCATGTTGTACATGTGTCATGTGTTCGTTTGTATGTATATATGTATTGTAGTAGGTATTATGTGTGTGTATGTATGTGCAGTCGTGTATAAATATATATATTGTATGAATGAATATGTGTGCGTATTTTTTGAATGTTATATATATATGTATATGTATGTATATATGTGTGTGTGAGAATGTGTGTTCAAAGAGTGAAAATATTTATATATGTATTTTGTGTACATGTGTGTGTAATTGTGTGTGTGTAGTGCGTGGCCGTGTGTGGTGAATGCATGTGTTTCTTTTGATTTAATTTGAATTGTTATTTATTATTATATTATTACTATTACCATTATTATTATTGTTATCGTTATCGTTACCGTTACCGTTACCGTTACCGTTACCGTTACCGTTACCGTTACCGTTACCGTTACCGTTACCGTTACCGTTACCGTTAACGTTACGTTACGTTACCGTTAACGTTACCGTTACCGTTACGTTACCGTTACCGTTACCGTACCGTTACCGTTACCGTTACCGTTACCGTTACGTTACCGTTACCGTTACCGTTACGTTACCGTTACGTTACCGTTACCGTTACCGTTACCGTTACCGTTACCGTTACCGTTACGGTACCGTAACCGGTACCGTTACCGGTACCGTTACCGTTATCGTTATCGTTATCGTTATCGTTATCGTTATCGTTATCGTTATCGTTATCGTTATCGTTATCGTTATCGTTATCGTTATCGTTATCGTTATCGTTATCGTTAACGTTATCGTTATCGTTATCGTTATCGTTATCGTTATCGTTATCGTTATCGTTATCGTTATCGTTATCGTTATCGTTATCGTTATCGTTATCGTT
Source organism: Flaveria trinervia (assembly GCA_025506515.1). Classification (NCBI taxonomy): domain Eukaryota; kingdom Viridiplantae; phylum Streptophyta; class Magnoliopsida; order Asterales; family Asteraceae; genus Flaveria; species Flaveria trinervia. Next base: position 23,434,698 of record CM046458.1, read on the forward strand.
ATCGTTATCGTTATCGTTATCGTTATCGTTATCGTTATCGTATCGTTATCGTTATCGTTATCGTTATCGTTATCGTTATCGTTATCGCTATCGCTATCGCTATCGTTATCGTTATCGTTATCGTTATCGTTATCGTTATCGTTATCGTTATCGTTATCGTTATCGTTATCGTTATCGTTATCGTTATCGTTATCGATCGTTATCGTTATCGTTATCGTTATCGTTATCGTTATCGTTATCGTTATCGTTATCGTTATCGTTATCGTTATCGTTATCGTTATCGTTATCCTTATCGTTATCCTTATCGTTATCCTTATCGTTATCCTTATCGTTATCGTTATCGTTATCGTTATCGTTATCGTTATCGTTATCGTTATCGTTATCGTTATCGTTATCGTTATCGTTATCGTTATCGTTATCGTTATCGTTATCGTTATCGTTATCGTTATCGTTATCGTTATCGTTATCGTTATCGTTATCGTTATCGTATCGTTATCGTTATCGTTATCGTTATCGTTATCGTTATCGTTATCGTTATCGTTATCGTTATCGTTATCGTTATCGTTATCGTTATCGTTATCGTTATCGTTATCGTTATCGTTATCGTTATCGTTATCGTTATCGTTATCGTTATCGTTATCGTTATCGTTATCGTTATCGTTATCGTTATCGTTATCGTTATCGTATCGTTATCGTTATCGTTATCGTTATCGTTATCGTTATCGTTATCGTTATCGTTATCGTTATCGTTCGTTATCGTTATCGTTATCGTTATCGTTATCGTTATCGTTATCGTTATCGTTATCGTTATCGTTATCGTTATCGTTATCGTTATCGTTATCGTTATCGTTATCGTTATCGTTATCGTTATCGTTATCGTGATCGTTATCGTGATCGTGATCGTGATCGTGATCGGGATCGTGATCGGGATCGTGATCGGGATCGTGATCGGGATCGTGATCGGGATCGGGATCGGGATCGGGATCGTGATCGTGATCGTGATCGCGATCGTGATCGTGATCGTGATCGTGATCGTGATCGTGATCGTCATCGTCATCGTCATCGTCATCGTCATCGTCATCGTCATCGTCATCGTCATCGTCATCGTCATCGTCATCGTCATCGTCATCGTCATCGTCATCGTCATCGTCATCGTCATCGTCATCGTCATCGTCATCGTCATCGTCATCGTCATCGTCATCGTCATCGTCATCGTCATCGTCATCGTCATCGTCATCGTCATCGTCATCGTCATCGTCATCGTCATCGTCATCGTCATCGTCATCGTCATCGTCATCGTCATCGTCATCGTCATCGTCATCGTCATCGTCATCGTCATCGTCATCGTCATCGTCATCGTCATCGTCATCGTCATCGTCATCGTCATCGTCATCGTCATCGTCATCGTCATCGTTATCGTTATCGTTATCGTTATCGTTATCGTTATCGTTATCGTTATCGTTATCGTTATCGTTATCGTTATCGTTATCGTTATCGTTATCGTTATCGTTATCGTTATCGTTATCGTTATCGTTATCGTTATCGTTATCGTTATCCTTATCGTTATCGTTATCGTTATCGTTGTCGTTATCGTTATCGTTATCGTTATCGTTATCGTTATCGTTATCGTTATCGTTATCGTTATCGTTATCGTTATCGTTATCGTTATCGTTATCGTTATCGTTATCGTTATCGTTATCGTTATCGTTATCGTATCGTTATCGTTATCGTTATCGTTATCGTTACGTTATCGTTATCGTTATCGTTATCGTTATCGTTATCGTTATCGTTATCGTTATCGTTATCGTTATCGTTATCGTTATCGTTATCGTTATCGTTATCGTTATCGTTATCGTTATCGTTATCGTTATCGTTATCGTTATCGTTATCGTTATCGTTATCGTTATCGTTATCGTTATCGTTATCGTTATCGTTATCGTTATCGTTATCGTTAGCGTTATCGTTAGCGTTATCGTTAGCGTTATCGTTATCGTTATCGTTATCGTTATCGTTATCGTTATCGTTATCGTTATCGTTAGGGTTAGCGTTAGCGTTAGCGTTAGCGTTATCGTTAGCGTTAGCGTTATCGTTAGCGTTATCGTTATCGTTATCGTTATCGTTATCGTTATCGTTATCGTTATCGTTATCGTTATCGTTATCGTTATCGTTTTCGTTATCGTTATCGTTATCGTTATCGTTATCGTTATCGTTATCGTTATCGTTATCGTTATCGTTATCGTTATCGTTATCGTTATCGTTATCGTTATCGTTATCGTTATCGTTATCGTTATCGTTATCGTTAACGTTATCGTTATCGTTATCGTTATCGTTATCGTTATCGTTATCGTTATCGTTATCGTATCGTTATCGTTATCGTTATCGTTATCGTTATCGTTACGTATCGTTATCGTTATCGTTATCGTTATCGTTATCGTTATCGTTATCGTTATCGTTATCGTTATCGTTATCGTTATCGTTATCGTTATCGTTATCGTTATCGTTATCGTTATCGTTATCGTTATCGTTATCGTTATCGTTATCGTTATCGTTATCGTTATCGTTATCGTTATCGTTATCGTTATCGTATCGTTATCGTTATCGTTACGTATCGTTATCGTTATCGTTATCGTTATCGTATCGTTATCGTTATCGTTATCGTTATCGTTATCGTTATCGTTATCGTTATCGTTATCGTTATCGTTATCGTTATCGTTATCGTTATCGTTATCGTTATCGTTATCGTTATCGTTATCGTTATCGTTATCGTTATCGTTATCGTTATCTTATCGTTATCGTTATCGTTATCGTTATCGTTATCGTTATCGTTATCGTTATCGTTATCGTTATCGTTATCGTTATCGTTATCGTTATCGTTATCGTTATCGTTATCGTTATCGTTATCGTTATCGTTATCGTTATCGTTACGTTATCGTTATCGTCGTTATCGTTATCGTTATCGTTATCGTTATCGTTATCGTTATCGTTATCGTTATCGTTATCGTATCGTTATCGTTATCGTTATCGTTATCGTTATCGTTATCGTCGTTATCGTTATCGTTATCGTTATCGTTATCGTTATCGTTATCGTTATCGTTATCGTTATCGTTATCGTTATCGTTATCGTTATCGTTATCGTTATCGTTATCGTTATCGTTATCGTTTCGTTATCGTTATCGTTATCGTTATCGTTATCGTTATCGTTATCGTTATCGTTATCGTTATCGTTATCGTTATCGTTATCGTTATCGTTATCGTTATCGTTATCGTTATCGTTATCGTTATCGTTATCGTTATCGTTATCGTTATCGTTATCGTTATCGTTATCGTTATCGTTATCGTGATCGTGATCGTGATCGTGATCGTGATCGTGATCGTGATCGTGATCGTGATCGTGATCGTGATCGTGATCGTGATCGTGATCGTGATCGTGATCGTGATCGTGATCGTGATCGTGATCGTGATCGTGATCGTGATCGTGATCGTGATCGTGATCGTGATCGTGATCGTGATCGTGATCGTGATCGTCATCGTCATCGTCATCGTCATCGTCATCGTCATCGTCATCGTCATCGTCATCGTCATCGTCATCGTCATCGTCATCGTCATCGTCATCGTCATCGTCATCGTCATCGTCATCGTCATCGTCATCGTCATCGTCATCGTCATCGTCATCGTCATCGTCATCGTCATCGTCATCGTCATCGTCATCGTCATCGTCTTCGTCATCGTCATCGTCATCGTCATCGTCATCGTCATCGTCATCGTCATCGTCATCGTCATCGTCATCGTCATCGTCATCGTCATCGTCATCGTCATCGTCATCGTCATCGTCATCGTGATCGTGATCGTGATCGTGATCGTGATCGTGATCGTTATCGTTATCGTTATCGTTATCGTTATCGTTATCGTTATCGTTATCGTTATCGTTATCGTTATCGTTATCGTTATCGTTATCGTTATCGTTATCGTTATCGTTATCGTTATCGTTATCGTTATCGTTATCGTTATCGTTATCGTTATCGTTATCGTTATCGTTATCGTTATCGTTATCGTTATCGTATCGTTATCGTTATCGTTATCGTTATCGTTATCGTTATCGTTATCGTTATCGTTATCGTTATCGTTATCGTTATCGTTATCGTATCGTTATCGTTATCGTTATCGTTATCGTTATCGTTATCGTATCGTTATCGTTATCGTTATCGTTATCGTTATCGTTATCGTTATCGTTATCGTTATCGTTATCGTTATCGTTATCGTTATCGTTATCGTTATCGTTATCGTTATCGTTATCGTTATCGTTATCGTTATCGTTATCGTTATCGTTATCGTTATCGTTATCGTTATCGTTATCGTTATCGTTATCGTTATCGTTATCGTTATCGTTATCGTTATCGTTACGTTATCGTATCGTTATCGTTATCGTTATCGTTATCGTTATCGTTATCGTTATCGTTATCGTTATCGTTATCGTTATCGTTATCGTTATCGTTATCGTTATCTATCGTTATCGTACGTTATCGTTATCGTTATCGTTATCGTTATCGTTATCGTTATCGTGATCGTATCGTGATCGTGATCGTGATCGTGATCGTGATCGTGATCGTGATCGTGATCGTGATCGTGATCGTGATCGTGATCGTGATCGTGATCGTGATCGTGATCGTGATCGTGATCGTGATCGTGATCGTGATCGTGATCGTGATCGTGATCGTGATCGTGATCGTGATCGTGATCGTGATCGTGATCGTGATCGTGATCGTGATCGTGATCGTGATCGTGATCGTGATCGTGATCGTGATCGTGATCGTGATCGTGATCGTGATCGTGATCGTGATCGTGATCGTGATCGTGATCGTGATCGTCATCGTGATCGTCATCGTGATCGTGATCGTGATCGTGATCGTCATCGTCATCGTCATCGTCATCGTCATCGTCATCGTCATCGTCATCGTCATCGTCATCGTCATCGTCATCGTCATCGTCATCGTCATCGTCATCGTCATCGTCATCGTCATCGTCATCGTCATCGTCATCGTCATCGTCATCGTCATCGTCATCGTCATCGTCATCGTCATCGTCATCGTCATCGTCATCGTCATCGTCATCGTCATCGTCATCGTCATCGTCATCGTCATCGTCATCGTCATCGTCATCGTCATCGTCATCGTCATCGTCATCGTCATCGTCATCGTCATCGTCATCGTCATCGTCATCGTCATCGTCATCGTCATCGTCATCGTCATCGTCATCGTCATCGTCATCGTCATCGTCATCGTCATCGTCATCGTCATCGTCATCGTCATCGTCATCGTCATCGTCATCGTCATCGTCATCGTCATCGTCATCGTCATCGTCATCGTCATCGTCATCGTCATCGTCATCGTCATCGTCATCGTCATCGTCATCGTCATCGTCATCGTCATCGTCATCGTCATCGTCATCGTTATCGTTATCGTTATCGTTATCGTTATCGTTATCGTATCGTTATCGTTATCGTTATCGTTATCGTTATCGTTATCGTTATCGTTAGTTATCGTTATCGTTATCGTTATCGTTATCGTTATTGTTATTGTTATTGTTATTGTTATTGTTATTGTTATTGTGGTTGTTGTTGTTGTTGTTGTTATTACTGTTATTATTATTATTATAATTATTGTTATTATTATTATTATTATTATTGTTATTATTATTATATTATTATTATTATTATTATTATTATTATTATTATTATTTTTCTAATATAGTATGTTGTGTGGTATGAATTATATATAGTATGTTGTGTGGTATGAATTATATATAGTATGTGTCTGAGTTGCGCCTCGAACCCAAATCGACCCGAAACGAACCAAAACCGACCGGATTTATCTATTCTCGTTGAACATGTTTAAAAACTTAGTTACTACTTTTATAGGTGTTTGATCATTCGTTGCTCACATCCTTTGAAGCCCTTTGTTCAGTTTATTTTCATCATATTTCGAGGTGAGTTTCGCCGCCCCGTTTTCATTCTAAACATTTATAAACTAGGGGGAAAAGTATGGTCACCCTTTTTATGTTGTGACTTTATTCAATTCTTTTGGGACTATTGTGTTTACTGTTTTGTAAGTATTTATCTAGTACATGCATGAGTCGTCTTTGTTGTTCTGTATTCACAACTATTTAACTCTGGTGTTGGAGCTGACAGAGAGATATTGATCGTACTATTGGGGTGACACCCCCACCCTTGTTTGTTAGTATACTAGTTGGGACTGACAGTGGCCAGGAACGGGCCCTAGGGCGAATATGTTGGGAGAAATTCTATGTATGTCGTAGGTTTAGTTATGATGCTCATGATTACATGTGAAATTACTTGCTTATAACTATATGCACTCATGTCCTACCAAACTATTACACAACATCAACTTTCATTTATCATTTAAACCTGCGAACTCACCAACATTATGTTGACCATTTTGAGCATATCTTTTCAGGTAACAATCATTGAGAATTGCTAGGGAAGCTGCCTTAGCATTGACCTTACTCTTACATTATTTTAAGCTTGGATGCATTTGACATTTACTTGTTATTCACATTTTCGTTACTTGTTCCGGGGTTGTGAGATTTATACTGTTTTGTTTTGTATCACTATGTTTGTCGTGGAAATGACTAACCTTGACACAAGTCTCCCTTTGTCTCCGGTGACGTCATGACACGTTGACTTTTCATCATTTAATACATCTCTATTAATTAACAATGTGTTTTGATGATCCCGCCTGTTACATCCTTGTGTTTCCGCAATAAGCGAAGGTGTGATAGATTGGTACCTGAGCACTTGGTTATAGAGAATTAGGTGGATCACTCGACCTAGACTATAACCTAGGAACCTTCATGTAGAATGCATACTAGGGTTTTGTGTGCATCCGATATTACATGTATGTTCCTCCTATTCTATCTATCTATTCTTTACCTTTTGATTTGCTTCATCTGAGGAAAAAGTACATTTTCCTTATAGGATGTCTTCAACTGGACCTTCCGTTCCTGCAGTGCCTCGAGTTCATTTGTCCGACTCTGAGTCGGAACCTGAAGAGGTTCTCTCGGACCATATGCTGCCTATGTCATCTAACATAGAGTCCGACCCTGAGAAGGCAGTAAGGGAGTCATCTGATGAGGAAGAGGCAAGTGATCATGTTGTTTTAGGTTTGCCTGTCGTCTGTGCTACACCTCCTAGTCCTGCAGTAGCACCTGAAGCCCCATTGCACCAAGTGCACCTGCTGTTCCTTCTGTACCAGACATTCCTGCCATCCCAGTTGCTCCCATGATACCTGCTAGGCCAGCTATTGCAAGGTACGCCCATGTGGTGGGACCTTAGGTGCCCGGCTACCCTAGAGGACCTTACCAAGAGAACGGCGTTGGACGGGTGTTGCTGAGGACCGCAAGGAAGAGAGTGTTTTCGGCCACTCGCATAAGGTTTCGTATGCCAGCAAATGAGGCTAGCTTGTGGGGCGACCACCCTAATCTGCCCTTAAGTCCTTCTAGCTCCCTGGTAGTGATGATGAGAAGGACTGAAGACATGTGAGCATGGATGAGGACTTGAAGGAGTAGAAGATTTATTTTTCTTGCTATTTCGTATTTCATTTTTAGACATTGTTAAACTATGAGTTTTCACACGCTTTAGGATATTACGCTACTTAATATCACAATGAGACATTATGATTATGAGAATGGAATTTTATATTATTATTATGTTTTGGGGTTGTGGTATTTCAATGTTGGAAATATGTGTGCAATGATATGCCTTATGAGACTGACTGAGTTGTGATGACATTTGATATTATTGAAACTTATATATTGTTTATGTTGATTAGAAAGATGCCGCCCATAAGAGTTACTCGCAGTGCTAGCGTGGTGATGTTGTCCCAAGAGGTAGAGGAAGAGGTGCAGGAGGTAGGGGTGAAGCACCTATAGGTGGAAATGAAGGTGGGCAGGATGGTAATAACCAGGGAACTGGAAACCGTGATATAGCCGCCATGATTGCTCAACAACTGGCAACACTCATCCCGACCATAGTGGCAGCACTCATCCCGACCATAGTGGCAGCACTCATCCCGACCAACACTTAGGCGTCTGGCCACTCTTGCTGGACGCATGGACAACTGTTTGGGCGCATGAACCACTATTCATGTTCATCAAACATTCTGAATTCTTTTCTATGCTACCAATTTCACCTGATTGCCATTCTATTCATACCCAAACACACATCTAACATACTAAGGCCATCTAAACATGCTATACATCATCTCTACCCCATAATCAACACTATAACATGCATACATACATACAACATTCGAAAATAAGGCTGTAAACCCACGGTTTCTTTCAAAATGTTTACTTCGTATGCATAATAGCCCCAAATCAATTAAAAATCAGTAAAAGAGGGGTTTAGAAACTCACCTTGAGCAGGTTTTGAGCAACAATCATCCAGTTCAAGACCCACTTCGATTCAGCTCGTGAATCTTGAAAACAAACTCTAAACATCCAGAACTTGGGTCAAGAACTCAATACTCAGCTGAAACCGAGCTCAAACAAGAGAAGATTTACCTTTTTTAGCTCCTTCTTCTTCTTTCTCTCTCTAGAATGGAGAGTCTCTCTCTCTTCTTCTTTTCAGCCGTGAAGAAGATGATGAAAAAGGAAGAATGGGCACCCATGCTCATAAATCCTTAAAATAATAAAAGTGTACTTTGTAAACTTTTTCCCCTTCCACTTGTGCAAAGTTTCTATTCTTTCTATTTACTTTTCTTTTCCTTTCGTTTGAATAAAAATTCAAGGTGTTACAAGACTACATCAGTATCTAAATCTACACAATAGCACACAAGCCACATAACATGCGCACATAATGCCAGTTAACAATAAATTACATAAAACATTTACATAAAACCTTTACATGCAGGCACGTAGCTACTAAGACTGGCATCCCTTTTCCTTTTAGTCCCATTCTCAGTTTAAGATTAGGTTTTTCCAAAATATTTACCCAATTCTCAGTTTAAAATTTTGCAGCGGAATTTAAACTTTCATTTATAACTAAAAACGTGTCACTTACAACATTTACAACATTTGTTTTCATCTCAAAATACAATGACATGTCAAAATACGGATGCCAGCCTCAAAACGCTCCTAGTAGCTTATGCATCCATGCCTACAACTCCTCAGCATCAACATATACCTGCCAACTATCATGCATACAAAAGTCAGCGACGCTGAGTGAGTTCTAGTTTTATAATAAAACATACTTTACTTTCGTTAAAACCATTCTTTATTTTTCTTTCAAAAGCATACTATACTTTACAATGGTTCGTGATCATGCGTCATACGTACATACAGATAATATCATTATTATCTTCGTCATTACATTTATTAACCTTGTTCATTCAACGTATTATATTATCGTTCACCTCTCTTTCTAGATCCGGTAAGAGTTTACCCTCTTCGTGGCACTCAGCCACGAATACTGAGGTCGAATGACGAGGATCCTGTTCTGTACTTTATTACGATAATTCATTTACGTACATTCATACGTTCGTTCTTTCATACATGATCTTTCGTTCATTACTCTTTGTTACTCGAATCTTGTCTCATGCAATATCTCATGCTCGAAAGCTGATGCTGTGTCGGGGCCTGCTCACAAACCCCCGACTCATGTCCGAAGACTGACACAACACCGGGATACAAGACAAAGATCCCATACGAGTCAATCATAGAGATTGAACTCCATCCGAGTGTGTTGCAACACAAAGTCGCTCATCTCATTATCTCGTTTCATGCAATATCCTCGACTCATGTCCGAAGACTGATACCGTGACAAACAAACCCCCGAGTCATGTCCGAAGACTGACACAGACCGGGATACGCGACACGGATCGCATCATCCGTCACTTTTGTCATATGCAATACTCCCGACTCATGTCCGAAGACTGATACTATGCCGGGGCCTACTCACAAACCCCCGACTCATGTCTAAAGACTGACATAGTACCAAAGTACGCAATCTGTATCCTGTCTCATGCAATAACCCCGACTCATGTCCAAAGACTCATACTATGTCGGGGCCTGCTCACAAACTCCCGACTCATGTCCGAAGACTGACACAGTACCAGGATACGCGACAAGGACCTCTTTCGAGTTTGTTGCGACACACAGTCGCTCACCTCATACATATGCTTGCATGCCTTTCTATACGTTCTCTTTTATTTATTCATTCATGCATGCATTCATTCATTACGTTCCTCTTTTCATTTTCTTCCACTTTATGTTACATAATACTTTCATTACATTTATTAATGTTCATCGCAATGCCAAGGGAAAACATACATCCATAATATGGAACATACACATATTCATAAACATACACCATCACCAATACAGGCACATCATACATGCATAACACACACCAAACATAAGCCATCACATCATAACTAGGCTTATCTTCCCATTTTACCCCTTAAAATCCACATAGAAAACCTCAAGTCCAAATTGGGCGCATGGGTCCTTCCAGGCGCATGAGCATAAAATTCTAAGTATAAACAGTCTAGGCACATGGGCACTGTTTAGGTGTTTCTGCCCTGTTCAGGCGCATCACCAACACTTAGCCGTTTCAAGCACTTGGGCACATGGGCACTGTTTAGGCTCATGGCCAATACTTAGCCGTTTCATTCAGTGGGACGCATGGGCACTGTTTACGCGCATGGCCACACTTAGACGCATAGGCCACTATTTAGGCGCATGTCCCACTTTTGGGCGCATGGCCAACACTTAGGCGTCTGGCCACTCATGCTGGGGGCATGGACTACTGTTTGGGTGCATGAACAACTATTCATGTTCATCAAACATTCTGAAATCTTTTCTATGCTACCAATTTCACCCGATTGCCATTCTACTCATACCCAAACACAAATCTAACATACTAAGGCCATCTAAACATGCTATACATCATCTCTAACCCATAATCAACACTATAACATGCATACATACATACTACATTCGAACATAACGTTGTAAACCCACGGTATCTTTCAAAATATTTACTTAGTATGCATAATAGCCCCAAATCAGTTAAAAATCAGTAAAGAGGGGTTCTAGAAACTCACCTTGAGCAGCTTTTGAGCAACACACTTCCAGTTCAAGACCCACTTTAATTCAGCTCTTTAATCCCGAAAACAAACTCTAAACAACCGGAACATGGGTCAAGAACTCAATACTCAGCTGAAACTGAGCTCAAACAAGAGAAGACTTACCTTTTTCAGCTTCTTCTTCCTCTTTCTCTCTCTAGAACCGAGAGTCTCTCTCTCTTCTTCTTTTCAGCCGTGAAGAAGAAGATGAAAAAGGAAGAATGGGCACCCATGCCCATAAATCCTTAAAATAATAAAAGTGTACTTTGTACACTTTTTCCCCTTCCACTTGTGCAAAGTTTCTACTCTTTCTATTTACTTTGCTTTTCCTTTCATTTAAATAGAAATTCGGGGTGTTACAAAATTTTTAATAGATTGTTGTAGGTCTGATGACTTGATTGTGATTGGGATGAAATTTGAAAACTCAGATCTACTTTCTCTCTCTAGAACCCTAGTTTCTCTCTCTAAAAAATTGATGAACATCTTCAACAATCAGCAACACTTCTTCAATTCTTCAATGAATTTGATCCAATATGGCTCTGATACCAAATTGTAAATCCAGGATGAACACTTCAATCAAATATTATGAAGATTTGTGACATCAAACAATGATGAACACAATAAATTCCCTTTGATCTAATATGATTGCATATAATATAATAATGTGGAAACCCCAATCAAAATGGTCATTCAACCATTTCCAACACTAATGACAATTAACCTATTTATAGTCTAGACTAATATTCACTAATTGCACTTAACCCCCTAGACTTAGGCTAATTAATACAAAATTACGTATTAAGCATAAAAATGACTAAAAACAAGATAAAATATATTTTGTTCACACAAAATATGTTTATTACAATAAAACTCTTAGTTATTTAAATCTTCACGTCTCGTCTCGGTTCCTCGTCTCGAACGTATCGGGTTTGACTTTTGTTGACTTTGACCATGACGTTTAACTTTTGTTGACTTTTACTGTGTTGATAATATAGACTATCTTTTACAACTCCAACACAATCCCTTCTTCTTGAGCAAAGCCCTAGACCACCAATGGAGACTTGTTCCTTACCACAATGCCATGCTCATCGGGATTGTTCTTGAACACCCATTTCGTGCCAATTGGGTTTGTTGGAAGGTCGAACAGGGTCCACACCTTGAGTTTCCAAAACTGTTACAGCTCTAATTGCATCGATTCAACCCAGCAAGGGTCCCGAAGATCCGCATGAACATTCTTTGGGATGATTTGGGATATAAAACAAGAGAATAAACAAACGTTAATCAATCTAGACTGACTCTGTGCCCGAAATCCATAAGTGATAGATCCTATGATGTTATCATGTGGATGATCTTTCAAAGTTTTGAAATCAGAGGGCATGGGTAGGATATTTGAAGACGGTTCGCTAATGGTTGTTGATGAATAAGTGAAGGTAATGTTGATGGTAAGGTAGAGTCAATTGGAGGGATAGGTGATACGAGATGAGATGATGCAAATATAAGTGTGGAGGGAAGGGATGCAGAAACAGGTGGATGTGAGAGGTCAAATGATGAAGATGAAGATGCAATATCAACTAATGTAGCATCGATTGCAGATGTAGTAGGGAGGGGGGTCTTGAGATATTGTACATGAGATGGAATAATGATATTTGTTTGAACATTGGAAATAGACACACCATCGTCGAAAACTGGAAGATTAAAAGAGTTAAACACCGTTTCAGGGTCAAAGAACCATGTTGATTCGGATCGAGCATCAGAGGAATCAGATTCCTGCCAATCAATCTAAAAAGACTCTTGAACAATACGTGTTCTCTTTTTATATACCCGATATGGTTTTTGAGGGGGAGAATAGCCGACGAAGTAAAATTCATCAGACACCACACCAAACTTTTTCTTCTGCGCCTGAGTATTCAATAAAATGCACGAGCAGCCAAATGGTCGGAAGAAAGCAATTAAAGGCTTTCTCTTATGAAACACAATTCACCACCTCAGCCCAAAAGATACTGGGTAAAGAGGATTCATTCAGTATTGTACGGGCAACTTCAATAAAGGTGCGATACTTTCGTTCAGCCGCACCATTCTGTTGTGGCGTCCTTGCAGCACTGAACTCCCTTTAAATTCCCATGGCAACACAAAACAAATCAAAGATCTGTGATGGAGTGCGGATAGTATATATTTTGATAAAGATTTATCGCACAGATTTAGTTTTAATTGGATATTACTAATACTAAACCACACACACAAAAGGCAGTGTACCTGTCGTATGGTAATATAGTGTTGATAAGAACCGAGTATCAAGCCATGGACACACCTACCCTACTCAACAAACTTGACGATTTGACTATTAGATTTGGTTACGTTAAAGAAATGATAAGTTGCATTGGAAAGGTTTTTAGGGTTTAACAACAATGATAAAAATAAAGTAAACTAAGATTTGAAGCGTTTGGATTTAAAACCAGGGAAAAAAAGTTATCATCCTAACTAGACTCCACTTATGTAACTGTGATGAGTTGGTGGTGTGATTTAAAGATATGGATTAATGTAATTGTGTTAATGTTTATAAAGATGAGCTGGCGTGATTTCTTATCTATCCTGCTACCGTAGGGACTTGATCCAGTCATGTTGAGTTTACTACTCAGATCAAAGCCCTAGTAATGTACGTAAATCTTTTATGAACTATTTGACATACGATTTTTGAAAACATAACTTAATGTTAAAAAGAGAGTTAATCAGGTTTCTTCCTAACATACCATTAATTTTAGAAAACCGTAACAATTACTGAACATTCCAAACTAATAAAAGGGAACCCGCAAATGATCAGAAAATTAAAGTGATATGATTTCTAATAATCATTTCTAGTTCATTAGCCATGGATTTATTATGAAGACCGGTTTTGCAAATGAAAGTTAATCATATGGTTTTTCAACTTTGTATGACAATCACAATCACAAACCACAAATTTATAACTTCCTGTTCAAATGTAGATGCTACCCATCAATAATTTCCCAAGACCACCATAACATTAACACAATATTTATCACACCATTAGTTCATCACAAATTACATAAGTTTCATCCTATTAGGATGATAAAAAGAGTTTAGCTCATAATGAGCTTGAACATAACAACAAATAACAAAGAAGATAAATATGTAATCATCGGTGAAATGGAACAATGAAACCGATAATCCACAATGGATGGCGTTTAGACGATCCCGAGCTTCTTCCAAGTGTTGTAGCACCTCCAGAGCCTCTAAATGACCTTGAAGTCTTGATTCCCGAGAGAGTTCTGCAGAGTACCTCTGCCACCAAAGGTTGCGAAAAATGGTGAACTTTGGCTTCTATTTATAGGCTTTCTGGAGTGTTTAAGCACGGTCCTGTGCCTAAAAGGCATGGCCCCGTGCTAGTACAATTCTTAAGAAAGTTGGTCGGCTCGTACATGCAGGTTGTGTCGGGCAGGGCCCCGTGCTAAATAGGGCACGACCTTGTGTTGGAGGTGGGGCACGGCCTCGTGCCTTAAGGGGCACAACCTCATGTCTACTTTTAGGGGATAGTACTTTTGTCCTTGTTAGATGTCTAAGCACAGGGGTGTGTTAACTTAGCACGAGGGTGTGTTTCTGGCAAGGCATGGGGGCATGCTTAATGAGGTACGGCCCCGTGCTTGGACTTCAAAGCTTGGATCGATTCAATTTCTTGTTAAATATGCTTCTTTTGTCCATCTTGCCCTTTTAAGCACTTGAAAACACAATTTAATACTTTTAAGTACATTATCATCATTTTAAGGAAGATATTAAGGAATAATTGATGTGCTTTTGATAGGATTTTTATCTATAATTTGGAGCACATCAATCTGATTCCTGAATTCACTGTCGTTGTCACTTCTGATCACCAAAACCTTCCTCCTAATTATCGTCTCAATTGAAAGTATTAACTTCTGCAACTCCTCAGCAACCTCTCCCTTATAAGCTAGAAATCTTACCGAATAATACCTAGAAAAGTCATCTATTATAACAAGACAAAAAGATTTTTTAGCAATTGATTTAAAACTGACTGGGTCAAACAAATCAGTGTTTAACAACTTGAGGGGATTAGTTATGTTATTTGCAAGTTTTGGCTTATGTGGTTTCTTATATTGTTTGCATTTGGCACATGCCATTCATTTTTCAATCATAGAGAAATCTTTTAAAGGTAGTCCCCTAACGAGATTGTTTTTAACTAGTTTGTTTATAATTTTGAAATTAACGTGGCCACATCTGTGATGCCATAAGAGAGACTCATAAGTGCAAGCTTTGGACAAGATATAGGTAATGATAGACGTTGACTCCCTTGAACCAATATCAATAAGATATGTATCATTCCTTCTTGGAGCCTACATAAGTACCATCTCATCTAGAATATCATTCTTAGACTTTAGAAAGTGACATTCATTATGAAGATCATGTATCGGTTGGACTCACCTCAGATTAGATTGTTTATTTTTCTTTGTAATAGGTCTTATGTTAGTTTGCTTTTGAACGTATTTTGCTTTATTTTGTTTTGTAGTCCAGAAAAACTGTGAGCGAAATATTAAGTCAGTTGTTTAGGTCTCCTGGCGAAACTACTATTTTTGTCAGGCAAAATTATAGTTTCGGCAGAACAGATTCGCTAGGAGCAAAACTGTGTGCGAAACTAAGAGTGTAATATATAGTTTTGATCACTTTCATTGTTGATTAAGCTTACAAAAACCCTAATCGTTTATCTTAGTTGCAAGTGAGTATTGTTAGAAGTTTATTCAGAAATATATCATTATGCTTTGTTATCATTGATTATGTTGAACATCATTGCCTTATTGTGTTTCATTTGAGTTTGATCTCATTCTTCATCATCTTTGGTTGTCTATTGTTTGTATTTGATATTGAACAATCCAACATCTCATTTGTACTGCAAATCGATCTATTGTACCAACAATATGGTATCAGAGCTTTAGTGCTCATGATTTGTTGAGTTTATGGTTATTTTTTTGTTCAATATCAAGTTTTCATCAATTGTTGACCAATTTATGTGTATTTGATACGAAATTTGATTGAATTTTGTTGGTTGTTGGTTTGGGAAACTCTGTTAATCATCAGATCTCAAATCCATAAAGCTATTGATAATTTCAGATTGATTTCATGTTGAATAAACTTTTCAGCTTCGTTTAGCGAAATTATAAGTTCTTTATGTGAAATTACAAGTTAATTTAGCGAAACTATTGGTATTATCATCATGGAAGTTGTTTTTGTTGTCCTGCGAAACTAGTTTCATTGAACAAAAGCTCAATAGTGCTTGTGGGTTATTTACAAGCGAAATTGTTGCCGAAGGTCTTATTGAACAAAACTTCAAGCTTGTTACATTCGGCTTTATCGACAAAACTAAGCCGTTTTAGGCATTTGGCTAGCGAAACTGCCGTCAAAACTGCCTGCGAAACTACGACAATTCAGTGAAACTAGTTTTCCCAGCAAAATTGTCTGCGAATTTACCTTTCTTTAGCGAAACTACCTCTTCTTCTGCCTAAACTAATTCATGTCCAGCGAAACTACAATGTCAAAGTTGACCTCTCTCGCCCTGGCTGATCTTGAAAGTGTTACTCCCAATAGACCTCCAAGACTCATAAACGGGGATCATTTCAAGGACTAGAAGAGATGTCTCAAAGCTTTCTTTTTCTATACTGACCATAATCAACGGGAATCTATCATTTCCGATCCTCATATACCAACTGTCACTATTGGTGATGTTGTATCTCAAAACAAGGACCCATCAACATTTAATGAAAACGATTTGAAGTTGATTGATCGAGACCAGAAAGCTTTCGGAGCTTTTACTCTTTGTCTCTGACCTGATATCTACAATCGATTCGCAGAGCATAAGAATACTAAGTCTCTTTTCGACGCTTTATGCGAGTTCTACGTTGGTAATGACGAGTTGGTGAAAGACAAGAGTGTTCAAGCAGAAAAAGAATTCAACTCCTTTGTGGGTACAAAATTAAGAGTCTCACAAATCTGACTAATCGTTTTCTCACAATGTCAAGCACAATGAAGAAATATGATGAAAAGCTTTCCAATAGTGAGCAAGTTAGCATATTGCTAGATTCTCTCCCACCTCAGTGGAATCTTTAAGTGAGAATGCTACAGCAAGAAAAAGGCTTCACTGATTACAAGGTATTGGATATCATTAATAAGATTAAATCTTTTGAGTTAGATGTGAAGAGAAGGGAGTTCAATGAAACAATGATGCCCACATCTGGTTTCACCTAAAATGTTGCATTATTGTCTTCCACTGCAAGCTTTAATATTCAGACATCTAGTCAAGGAGGTGTGAATACTGGTAATTATTCAGGATGATGTGGTACTATTAGGAGAGATCAGGCTGATTCAAAAGAAAATTTTGAAGCTTTTGTTCCATCTGAGACAATGGCTCTTTTTAGTATGTTTGTTTGGAGCTATGAAGCGTTAGTGGCAGGTGAGTTGAAAGGAAAAGGGATGATGATAGAGGATATGTATCAGGTGGATCCTAATGATTGGAAGAGACTGACATTTCAAACGTGAATCGCCATCACCAATTGTCACTGATTCCAGTTCCACGATTAACTACAAATGGAGAAAAGGACGATATGAGTCACAAAAAGGAGACTGCTTTTATTTCAAACTTTGATTGGAGTGCTCAAGTAGAAGAGTCGAGAGAAAAGATTATTCAAGCTTTGGTAGCTGAAGCTCTGAAAGGAAAGTGTAAGATAGACTGTGAAGATGACTTTGATCTGTTCAAAGATCTAGAAGTGAAGCTGAGGAGTTGTTACAGGTGAAGGAGGATGAGAGGGTCAAAAAGGATAAATCTGAGGAATTGAAGAAGGGGGGAAGTCCATCCACTGAGCAGAGAAAAGAAAAAAATGATGTTGCTATCAATGTGGAGGAAAGTAAATCGAGTACTCTAGTTTGCCAATATTAGAAGGCCTTAGAAGAAAAAAAGGTGGTGATAGGACTTCCATATGAGGTAATTCAGGATATGTGTTCCTCTACATGTAGGATCAAGTTATTTGGAGTTTACAAGGCTTTTATTTATTGATAATGAGAAAGAGTTAAAACGAACTAATGAGGAACTTAAAATAAATGAGTCTAAATATTTTGTTAAATTAAATAAGGCTTTAAAAGAGAATGATCATCTAAAACGAATAGTTTTGGAAAGAAATGTTGAGATTAATACTTTGATTGACAGAGTTGCTCTTGCTGAATTTGAAACGAGCAAACTTCAGTCAAAGCTAGATAAATGGACTATATCAGGATCGCAACATGATGATTTATGTAAATCTCAAATAGGGGCTAGGATTAAAATAGGATTAGGATATGAAAATGTTAAGGTTTATCCTCCTCCTAGTACATACAGTTATTCTCATATGCATGTTCCTCATCCTTTTAACAATTTGATCAAAACAGATACTAATAGTATGTCTACAGGTTTAGAAGGTGTAAATCCTAAGCATGTTCGTGAGGACTACTATTATGGACCAACTAGTGAGCTTGGATGCACTAGTCTTACTACACCTGATTATGAGCATTCTGTTTTAGATCATAAATGTAGTTTAACTTTTGCCTTTGTTTTTATTGAACCTATAACAGACATTGTCTCATCATGTTCTCATGATGTTCCTATTTTATTTCCGAATTCTGTAAATTGTGATGATGCTACTTGTTCTGATTATGTTAATAGTACGAATAATCCCACTACAAAGAGTAACGAGAAACATAAAACTAATTGTTTTGAGAAATTGTTTTCTCATCCTATTCCATCTTTTACCACAACAAATATTTCATTATCAAATGAAAGGGTTTCAACTTCATCTAAAGCTAGCAAAAGTGGTACTAGTACTACTTGTACTTCGGATGACAATTCATCTAAAGTTTGTAAATAACCATTCTTGTTCAAATAAATACAAACCTCGAGGCATGTATGAGAAATACAGTGACGTAGATTCTAATGTGTTTGAATGTGATGAGAAAATACACATTGACGACATCCCTACCTCATTACATAACAGACCTAGATTAAAACCACACTTTTCAAGTGTGGTCAAGATGATCATATTGCTAAAAATTGTCCTGCACTACATCATAGACATGTTAATAGGAATTATTTTAGAAATAAACTGATAAAATTAGTTAAGAATTCTTTTGTAAGAAATCTCTCTCTCCTAAAACTAAAGTTATTCAAACTTGGGTTCCTATCTCACCCGGTTAACCTATTTTTTATATTGTTACAGGAGTCATCCACTAAGGTTGTAAACAATATATGTCACGTGGAAAGTGGAAGATCCAGGCATATGACAGGGCTTAAAGACTTGTTGACTAAATATCAGATTATAAATGGAGGTTATGGCTTTTGCTGGCAACAAGAAAGGAGGAAAGATGATCGGTCAAGGAGAAGTTTCCAATGGCTCTCTAACTTTGGAGAAAGTCAATTATATACCAGAACTTTCATTTAATCAGGTAAATGTCTCTCAGATCTGCGATAAAGATAATCCGGTCTTGTTTAAGTCCAATGAATGTCTCTTTTTAAAATTTGAGATTGATATTCCAGAAGAAATGGTACTTATGCAGGCTCGATGAAAGAATGATACATATCTTCTTGATATGGGTTTAAGGGAGTCAGTCTACTGCTACCTGTCTTCTTGCCAAAGCTTCCACTTCTGAGTCTCTCTTCTCACATCATAGATTTGGCCACATTAACTTTATAATTATAAACAAATTAGTCAAAAAAAAACTCGTTAGAGGAGTTCCTTTAAAAGATTTTTTTGTGAACGAAAAATGTATGGCGTGTGCCAAGGGAAAACAACATAAGAAACCACACAAACCAAAATTAAATAGCATAACTGGTCCTACCGAGTTGCTACACACTGATTTGTTTGGCCCAATGAGTGTTAAATCAATTGCTAAAAAATGTTTTTGTCCTGTTGTAACAAATGATTTCTCAAGATATTCTTGAGTGAGATTTCTAGCTCACAAGGAGAGGTTGCTAAGGAGCTGCAGAAGTTAATACTTTCAATGGAGATGATAAGCAAGAGAAAGGTCTTGGCCATTAGAAGTGACAATGGTACTTAATTCAGAAATCAGATCTTTAATTTATCTATGTTGCAAAGGGAATTGTAAGGAAATTTAGTACCGTGTGGATACCTCAACAGAATGGTGTGGCTGAACGAAAGAATCACACCCTTATTAAAGCTGCTCATACAATGCTGATTGAATCCTCCTTAACCATCATCTTTTGGGCTGAGGCGGTGAATTGTGCTTCATACGTTTAGAGTAGGGTGTTGATTGGCAAAGATAAAATGAAGAGTCCTTATGAATTATTTCATAAGAGAAAGCCTTCAATTGACTTTTTTCGACCATTTGGCTACTTGTGCACTTTATTGAATACTCAGGCGCAGAAAACAAACTTTGGTGCCATGTTCGATGAATGTTACTTCATCGGCTATTCTTCTTCTCAAAAAGCTTATAGGGTGTATAACAAGAGAACACGTATTGTTCAAGAGTCCTTTTATATTGATTGGCAGGAATCTAATTCTTCCAATGTTCAATCTGAACCAACAGGGTTCTTTGACTCCGATACTGTGTTTAACTCGTTCAATCTTGTAGTTTTCGACAATGATGCGTCCATCTCCAGTACTCACACAAACCACTTTCCCCCAACACCCATTTTACCTAATGACTCTCCTAAAACTTCCACAACCGATACTACATTACTTGATATTGCATCTTCATCTTCATATTCATCATTCGACCTTCAACCTCCACCTTTCTCTGCAACCCCTTCTTCCACACCTACATCTGTCTCATCTGAGCCGGTATCACCATTTTTCCAATTGATTCTTCCCTACCATCAAATTCACCTTCATCTATCCATCCCCAACAATATAGCCAACCGTCTGCATCTATCCTACCCATGCTCTCTAACTTCAAAACATTAAAAGATCACCCATATTATAACATCATAGGATCTATCACTGATGGGGTTCGGACGTGAAGTCAATGTGGCCTGATCAATGTTTGTCTATTCTTTTGTTTTATTTCCCAAATTGTCCCAAAAAATGTTCATGCAGCTCTTGAGGACCATTGCTGGGTTGAATCGATGCAATTAGAGCTACAACAATTCAGGAAACTCAAGGTGTGGACACTTGCACGAAACAAATACCCAATTGGCAAGAAATGGTTTTCAAAAACAAACCCGACGACTGTGGCATTGTGGTAAGAAATGGGTTTTCAAAAACAAACCCGATGACCGTGGAATTAACTATACCAAAGTTTTTGCCCCGGTCGCTCGTCTTGAAGCCATTAGAATCTTTCTCGCCCATGCTACTCATAAGCAGTTCAAAGTTTATCAAATGTATATCAAATGTGCGTTTCTCTATGGAAACGTTGACGAGGAGATCTGCGTATGTCAACCACCAGGTTTTGAGGATCCCGACTTTCCAAACAAAGTTTACAAACTTGATAAGTATCTTTATGGTCTTTATCAGGCTCCTCGGATCTTGTATGAGACTTTAACTCAGTATCTCTTAAGCAATGGTTTTTCTCGTGGCACCATTGATATGACTTTATTCAAGAGGGAATTGGATGGTGAAATGATGATTGTCCAAGTTTATGTTGATGATACTATTTTCGGCTCCATCAATTCACGATTGTGTCGGGAGTTCGAGGAGGTGAAGCGTAGTCGCTTTGAAATGAACATGATGGCGGAGATGTGAGTTTTCCTTGGGCTGCAGGTGGAACAAAAGCTAGAGGGCATTCTTATTCATCAGGAGAAGTATGTTTAATAAATTTTCTAGAAATTCAAAATGGATGAAGCTTCTCCTAAAATGACTCCTTTTACTACTCAAACATGCCTCACTCCTAACAAAAAAGGGAAACCTCTTGATCCTCATCTCTACATATCTATGATCTATTCCCTTATGTACCTTACAACAAGTCGCCCCGACATCAATTTTGCTCTAGGATATTGTGCTCAATACCAATCTGCCCGAAAGAGTCTGATGAAAATGTTGTAAAATGAATTTTACGTTACCTAAAAGGCTCTTCACGTTCAGGTGTTTGGTATCCTTATGGTGGCAATTTTGATTTACATGCCAATTTTGATCGTGATTCTAATGGTTGCAAGTTAAACAGAAAATTGGTCACTAGAGGATGTCAATACTTGGGAAATTGTCTGGTCTCGTGGCAAAGCAAGAAATAGACCACTGTTTCTCTCTCTACAGGAAAAAGCAGAATACTTTGTTGCCTCTAGTTGTTGTTCATAAGTTCTTTAGATCTAACACAAGATGATTGACTATGGGATAAACTTTCTCCATACACCGTTGTTTTCTGAAAACGAAGCAACCATTGGGATCACAAAGAATCCTATTCATCATTCCCGAACCAAGAATATTGAGACACGGATTCATGCAATCTGTGATGCTCAGGAAAAAGGTTTTATAGATATTATTCCCATTGACACAAAAAATCAAAAAGCAGATCTTTTAACAAAAACATTTGATAAACCTCGCTTTTATGAATTGATCTCTATGCTAGGTCTAATATCATTTTAAAACTCTTTTTCTTTAGATCTATTACTTTCTTTTTATAAACAAATAAAAAATAAAAGAAAAATTGATAAATTAAAGAAAATAATAAAATAATAAAAAGGAACAAAATAAAAAAAAATTCAAGCTAGAAATTTCCACATCTTTCTTGGGTGTAGAAATCTAGGGAGAGAGTAAGTAGATAAAAATGAAAACAGAACTGGAAACTTGATTCTAGATGACTAGTAAATGATTGTATATCTTCTTGATATGCTTGTTTTTGCATGACTTGCGGTTAAAATAAGAAATGATAGTAACTGATGCTATTATTTGATTCACATCTAATTTTTAGTTGCAAATAGTATAAAAACAAATAGATTCTTTAATGACATGCTTGGTAGACTCAACCTTTAGAATAAAGTAGATAGCAACATAATGATTAAAGTAAAATATATGCTTAGGGATGTATGGTTTCACGCAATTATTTTAGCCTACATGAAAACTGAGTCTCGTCAAAAATTGGATTGAGAATTGATCTTACACCCACCATGATACAAATCAAATAGGCCATATCCTTGAGCCATGTTTGGTGTATTTATGTGTCTTGTGTTTATGCTAATCTCCTCTGTTGTACAGAAGTACTGACCTGTAGTGATGATCTCCTTTGCTATATGATAGTACTAACCTGGAGCTGTCATCGGCACATGATTAAATGGTCATCTCCTTTGTTATACATGAGTATAGACGTGTAGCTCTCACCATTTCTGTCTAACCAGTGTCAAATCATCTAAAACGATGAGTTCATCACAGATTGCAATATTCTATTGATTGTCACTTGCACACTAATGCACAAGCCTTGTTCTATAAAGATCGTAACAAAATTCAAGAAATCCTGAGGTTAGGTGAGGGTTTTTGCCAAATGTTTGTGGGGTCCTAGCATTCTTAAGTATTTAATTGATCCTTAATGAATCATCTGATGCTTGTTGAAAAAGATAGGGCATGGGTTCAAGTGGACAAACATATCAACAATCGTTATTGATATGTTTGAGAATTTCAAAATCATTCAAACATTGTTATTAGATTCAGTTATCGGTGTGATCTTATTGCTTGTCAATGATTAATTTCATTTTTGTGCTAAAATATATCTTGAGGATGTGATCTTTTATTCCACTAAGTTATTAGTTATAATAAATAATAATAATTTTTTTCTAAAAATATTTTCAAGTTCAGTGAAATCATATTTTTGTAGGTAATTTCGCAGGGCGAATTTGTAGTTTCGATCGGTACTTTCGCTCAGTGTGAAGTTTTTCGACTAGAGTTTCGCCCGACAAAATTGTAACTTCTCCCGGTAAAACTGTAGCTTCGCCTGGCGAAACCCAAGTTTCAATCACTACGAAATTATTTTCTATATAAATCATTTTGTGAAATTACATTCTCATTTTCACATAATCGAGGGTTTAGGCTTTTTAGAGTTTTTCAGTGACCTCCGTGTGTGTATTTGATTTATTGTGCTTTTGATTATTGATTGACCATTGTATCTTGTTCGCTAGTGAGTTTCGAACTCAGGACTATAACTTGATCATAGTTGTTCTATGACATTGTGAATCTGTTTGATTGAGACTTTTCGGTACCTTCGTAGTTCTTACTGCGAAAGTACCGAGAGCCCAGTGAAACTGAACGAAAGTTCATGAGTTTTCAGCGAAACTATGAGGTTATGCAATCTGAGTGAACTTAACAGTTTTGCTGACTGAACTTCAGTTTTGCTCGGCCGATACTATACTTTCTGCCTGTCAAATCTACTTCATGTCTTGAAGAAACTAATGTTCTTTTGCTGGCGAAACTATACTTTCGCCTACCGAAACTAAAATTCATTCTGCGAATCTGTAGTTTCGGCCAACGAAATTAATTTAATTTTTGTTTAATCTTTATTCATTTCTTATTCTTATTTTATATTATCATTTAGCACATTATTCTAATGCATTTCATTTGGCTTTTAGATTTAATGGCGAATCAAAAGTTTGATGAGAGAAACAACATCACTGCCATCTTAGATGATACACATCCTAAAGCAGCTGGCTTTAGAGATTGAATTCGCCGGCTACAAAGATCTCCTACTGCTTATGCTATATCTCATTCTACTACCATCTATGATATTCACATAAGAGATTTCTAGAGATCAGCTAAGTATGATACTAGAGTAAACACACAGAGGATTATTGCAAAAGTCCTGGAGAATGAGGTGATCATTACAGTAGAGATAGTCTCGAGGATACTAATATTAGATGACGATACATCAGTTGAGGTTACTATAACTGATTCGGAGGTGTTTGAGGCGTTTAGGCGGATGGGATATGAGGGACCAACTTTTAGCACAAGAAAAGATATCAAGAAGTCCTTGCTCTCCAAGGAATGGAGATACATAGCTCACGTCTTTATTATGTGTTTAGATCACCGTAAAGATGGATGAGATGGGCTTAATCTAGACTGGGAAAAAGCCATGGTGTTATGCTGCAAAGGAGAGAAGGCAAACATTGCTAAGTTGATTTTTGCATGTAAGGCAGAGAATGTGATAGCGCTGAAGAAGGATAAATGGCTTCTTTATCCTAGATTTTTGTAGATTATCTTTGATAATCTAATTCCTAATTTGCCAAGAAACGGAGAGGTTAAAAGGTTGGTGCATATGAACACCCGTATCTTCGTAGACTGTTGTGCCATCCGTCACGATTTCAGTGGAAGAATTACTCATCTATGGGGAAACATGTATCCACCAGAAAGATGGAGTTATATCAGGAGGGTGGACGAGTCTGAAAATAAAAGGACTGAAGAGACCAGGGCACAATAGACAGATGTTGCTAAGAAAAGTAAAAGATATGCGAAGGAAAGGATTATGACTTTGAAAAGGAGGTGAATGAAATGGCTGAGGAGGTAAGGGTTGAGAAATAAAGAAGGTCAAAAAAGAAAGCTGATGTGGGAGAGTCTGAAAGAATAACTAAACAGAGGCACTGATCATTTACAGAAACCTCAAGGAGAAAGGAGAGAGGTGTATTAGATGAGGATGTGATTAGAAACCTTAACAACTCTCTTGCTAATGAACTAAGCATGTTGAAAAAAAACTAACTAATCAAGAGATGAGCGAGAGTCAAAAGAATGAGGTGATTGAATGTATGAAGAAGGTGTTGGTGGACCAAAGCTTATTGATAAAGAAGCTGTTTGAGGAAATAAATGAGTTAAAAGCTGATGTTGCCCTGCCCAATCAATGAACTGAATCTGAGTTAGATGATTTAACTCATACTTCCAAATTACCATTCTTGAATGTGGGTACATCTTGCAGGGCAGAAGAGGGCACATCTGGTGCAACAAATAAAGGAGTGGGAGGTTCCAGAGTGGAGCAAGAGAATGAAAATATGGAGGATGTGGAGGAGATACTGGAAGCTGGGTTCGTCAATATGGGATTTGACATAAATAAAGATTTGGTTGGTGAGGAGGTAGTGAGAGAGAAATCAATTGAACAAGAAGCTGAAAAAGAGAAAAGGCTAATCAATAAAGAAGATGATGATGAATAGTTGATCGACTATGATTCAAAACCATAATTTTATGAGGTTGATGAGAGGCCCTTATTATATGTTGCCAAAAAGGGAGACTCGGATGGAGATGTTTTTGAAATGGCTAAAGAAGAATGGTTTGTCAAGGAAAAATAGCTTGAAGAACTGACTCCCCTATTCCAAAACTTGGAAGGTTGAGCAAAAAGGAGGCTGACAAGAGAATATGAGTTGGTGTTATAACCCAGGCCTCAAAATGATTATGATGAAGAGGAGAGGGGGTGGTATCTCTTACATGCACAACAGGAAGACTTTCAAAACCTTACCCAAATGGAATATGAGGAGGCTGGTAGTATTGCCATTACTCAACGACGATGTTAGTGAAAGAGCCTCATTGTTGGACAAGAAGATAAAAAATGACTTGAATGAAATTTTTGAGTCATTCGGATTTATGAAAGCAGAGAGGAGAATATCGAAGAAGGACAAGGATTGTGAGACAGTGCAGGGAAAGATTGTGCTAAGGGTGAAACCCCAAAGACCGTGAACAGGGTCAGATTGACAGATCCCCTCCCCCAATAACTACAGAACTTTGAGAAGTTTTTTATGGCAAGAATACGTGGGAGGCAGTAATTAGAGTAAAGAATGGCGGTGAGTTCAAAGTGTTTGATCCAATGGAGCTATTCAGTTTTAGTGATGAAGACCATTGTGTTCTTTGCGAGAATCATATTAAAGCAGGTGTAGGTGATGAGACAAGAAAGGAAGCCGGTCTAATTATGACAGTGGCCAACAAAATCAGAGGTGTTAGGGCAAAAGTGAAAAGGCTTGCAGAGAGAGTGAGGGCCCAAGATGATCTAATGATGGATGTTTAGGATTTGGCTAGAGAATTTGAGCAAGCTAGTGATCATCCCTTGGGAGCTAATAAAGCCGGAGGAGACCAAAGTGAATCATTTGTTGAAGCTCCTAAGGAGGATGCTGCAGAAGCTATAGAGGACAGATCAGAGGTACCGGGGGAGACTGGAGCAGACAAGGCAAATCAAGGCGATTGAAGGCGGTGAGTTCCAACCTACGGGGAGTATTGAAGATCAGGTATAGGTTGGACTCATCTCAGATTAGACTGTTTATATTTCTTTATAATAGATCTTATGTTAGCTTGCTTTTGTATGTATTTAGCTTTATTTTGGTTTGTAGTCCAGCGAAACTGTGACACTCAACAATTTAGTTCACTCGGCAAAACTGTTATTTCTGCCGAGTGAAACTATAGTTTCGGCAAAACAGTTTCGCTGGCAGCGAAACTGTCTGCCAAACTAAGACTGCTATATATGGTTTTGATTATTTTCATTGTTGATTAAGCTTGCAAAAACCCTAATCATTTATCTTGGTTGCAAGTGAGTATTGTAAGCAGTTTATTTAGAGATATGTCATTGTGCTTTATTATCGTTGATTGTGTTGATGATCATTGCCTTATTGTGATTCATTTGTGTTTGATGTCAATCTTCATCATCTTTGTTTTTCTATTGTTTGTATTTGATATTGAACAATCCAACATCTCATTTGTTTGCAAATCAATCTATTGGACCAACACATTGGACTTAAACAAGACCAGAATATCTTTATTAAAAATCCGAGAGACACTCAACAGATTAAATGCAAGCTCACTTACATAATTGACTTTCTCTAAAGTTAGAGAGCCATTGGAAACTTCTCCTTGACCGATCATTTCTCCTCCTTTCTTCTCGCCAACAAATGCAACTTAACCTCCATTTATTATCCGATAAATGGTCAGCTAGTCTTTTGAGCCCTGTCATATGTCTAGAGCATCCACTATCCACATGGAATACACTTTTTACGACCTTAGTGGATGACTCCTGCAAAAATAACAAAGAATAGGTTAACTAGATGAAATGGGAACCCAAGTTTGAAAAACTTTGGGTGTAGGAGAGACAGGTTTCTTACAA
This sequence comes from Flaveria trinervia, assembly GCA_025506515.1. Lineage (NCBI taxonomy): Eukaryota > Viridiplantae > Streptophyta > Magnoliopsida > Asterales > Asteraceae > Flaveria > Flaveria trinervia. The sequence goes on from CM046458.1 coordinate 23,462,888, forward strand.
AAGAAATTATTAACTAATTTTGTCAATCTTTTCCCAAACGAAATCATATTAACATGTTGATGATGTAGTTCAGGACAATGCTTAACTACATGATCATCTTTACCATACCTAAAACAGTATGGTTTTAATCTAGGTCTGTTACGTAATGGGGTAGGGATTTGATCAATATGTATTTCCTCATCACATTCAGACACATTAGAATCTACATCACTATATGCCTAATACATTCCTCGAGGTCTATATTTATTTGAATAGAAATGATTATTTACAAAACAAGATGAATGTCATCTGAAGTACAAGTAGTACTTGTACTAGCTTTAAATGAAGTCAATACCCTTTCGTTTGATAAAGAAAATATTCGTTGAGGTAAAAGATGGAATAAGATAAGAAAAGAATTTGTCAAAACAATTATGTGACATCAGTCACTATCAGGTCTCTCAATTGACTCGAGTCCGTTAATTCCCTTTTCGCGCATTTATTATTTTTGCGTAATTAATTTGTTTTCGAACCGAATCTTGTTGTACCTACCTTTCGTGCCAACCTTAATACTAAAAAACGTTAATAATATAAAATTTGTTTTATTATTATTATTACCATTAATATTTATATTATTATTATTATTATTGTTATTATTATTATAATTATAGTCGAGGGTTTAAATTGTAATTTAACTAAAGTTGAGGGATTAATTATTTAAAGTTTAGGGTCCTAAATGTAAATATGAATATCATATATATATATTTCTAAAAATTGTCAACCCTAAATCGAAACCCTCCTCGGCCGTGAACCTACTGTCGCCGCACCACGATTGCCACCGTCGCACCCCAAATCCACCGCCGTTAACCGCTGTCGGTGGCCGCTATCTTGTCATTTAGTCTCTTCACAGGTAACCGATCATCGTGAACCTCAATTAATTTCATTTCGGTTGGGTCGTATTATCGGTTCGGTTGTTTCGGTTTGATTCGTGTGATCATTTATGGATGAGTATATGCGTATGTATTGAGTGGCAGTTATCGAATGGAACCAAACACAGCAGCCTTCGGCTACTCTGTGCACATTGGTTGCGTATGTGCATTGTGTATATATATGTTTGCGAGTTTGTGTATGCCCGCATACGCATATATATAAGCACATGTGCATGTATGTATATGTATATACGATTGTGTGTGTATGTATATATGCCCAGCAGCGTGCGTATGTGTACATATATATACGAATGTGTGTATGTATATATGCGTAGTAGTGTGTGTAATGTATGTGTATATGCGACTGTGTGTGTATGTATATATGCGCAGCATCGTGTGTATTTATACATATACGACTATGTGTGTATGTATATATGCACAACAATAATGCATAATGTATGTATGCCTTGTGTGTGTGTGTTCGTTATGTGTGTTGTGTGCGCGATCCGTGTGCGTATGTTGTTTGTGTGTGTGTGTACAATGTGTGTGTGTACAATGTCTGTGTGTAGTGTGTGTGCATGCGTTGTGTGTGTGTGTGGGTGTTGCGTGACTTTGTATGGGTGTGTGTGATTGCTTGTATGTATAGATGTGTCTATGGATTTCGTATGCATGTATGTATATATTGTGTGTGTGCGTTGGTTCGGCATGTTGTACATGTATCGTGTGTTCGTTTGTATGTATATATGTATTGTAGTAGGTATTATGTGTGTGTATGTGTGTGCAGCCATGTTTAAGTATATATATTGTATGAATGAATATGTATGCGTACGTTTTTGTATGTTGTATATATGTGTATATGTATGTATATATGTGTGTGTGAGAATGTGTGTTCAAAGAGTGAAAATGTTTATATATGTATTTTGTGTACATGTGTGTGTAATTGTGTGTGTGTAGTGCGTGGCCGTGTGTGGTGAATGCATGTGTTTCTTTTGATTTAATTTGAATTGTTATTTTATTATTATATTATTACTATTATCATTTGTATTGTTATCGTTATCGTTATCGTTATCGTTATCGTTATCGTTCGTTATCGTTATCGTTATCGTTATCGTTATCGTTATCGTTATCGTTATCGTTATCGATATCGTTATCGTTATCGTTATCGTTATCGTTATCGTTATCGTTATCGTTATCGTTATCGTTATCGTTATCGTTATCGTTATCGTTATCGTTATCGTTATCGTTATCGTTATCGTTATCGTTATCGTTATCGTTATCGTTATCGTATCGTTATCGTTATCGTTATCGTTATCGTTATCGTTATCGTTATCGTTATCGTTATCGTTATCGTTATCGTTATCGTTATCGTTATCGTTATCGTTATCGTTATCGTTATCGTTATCGTTATCGTTATCGTTATCGTTATCGTTATCGTTATCGTTATCGTTATCGTTATCGTTATCGTTATCGTTATCGTTATCGTTATCGTTATCGTTATCGTTATCGTTATCGTTATCGTTATCGTTATCGTTATCGTTATCGTTATCGTTATCGTTATCGTTATCGTTATCGTTATCGTTATCGTATCGTTATCGTTATCGTTATCGTTATCGTTTCGTTATCGTTATCGTTATCGTTATCGTTATCGTTATCGTTATCGTTATCGTTATCGTTATCGTTATCGTTATCGTTATCGTATCGTTATCGTTATCGTTATCGTTATCGTATCGTTATCGTTATCGTTATCGTTATCGTTATCGTTATCGTTATCGTTATCGTTATCGTTATCGTTATCGTTATCGTTATCGTTATCGTTATCGTTATCGGTTATCGTTATCGTTATCGTTATCGTTATCGTTATCGTTATCGTTATCGTTCGTTATCGTTATCGTTATCGTTATCGTTATCGTTATCGTTATCGTTATCGTTATCGTTATCGTTATCGTTATCGTTATCGTTATCGTTATCGTTATCGTTATCGTTATCGTTATCGTTATCGTTATCGTTATCGTTATCGTTATCGTTATCGTTATCGTTATCGTTATCGTTATCGTTATCGTTATCGTTATCGTTATCGTTATCGTTATCGTTATCGTTATCGTTATCGTTATCGTTATCGTTATCGTTATCGTATCGTTATCGTATCGTTATCGTTATCGTTATCGTTATCGTTATCGTTATCGTTATCGTTATCGTTATCGTTATCGTTATCGTTATCGTTATCGTTATCGTTATCGTTATCGTTATCGTTATCGTTATCGTTATCGTTATCGTTATCGTTATCGTTATCGTTATCGTTATCGTTATCGTTATCGTTATCGTTATCGTTATCGTTATCGTTATCGTATCGTTATCGTTATCGTTATCGTTATCGTTATCGTTATCGTTATCGTTATCGTTATCGTATCGTTATCGTTATCGTTATCGTTATCGTTATCGTTATCGTTATCGTTATCGTTATCGTTATCGTTATCGTATCGTTATCGTTATCGTTATCGTTATCGTTATCGTTATCGTTATCGTTATCGTTATCGTTATCGTTATCGTTATCGTTATCGTTATCGTATCGTTATCGTTATCGTTATCGTTATCGTTATCGTTATCGTTATCGTTATCGTTATCGTTATCGTATCGTTATCGTTATCGTTATCGTTATCGTTATCGTTATCGTTATCGTTATCGTTATCGTATCGTTATCGTTATCGTTATCGTTATCGTTATCGTTATCGTTATCGTTATCGTTATCGTTATCGTTATCGTTATCGTTATCGTTATCGTTATCGTTATCGTTATCGTTATCGTTATCGTTATCGTTATCGTTATCGTTATCGTTATCGTTATCGTTATCGTTATCGTTATCGTTATCGTTATCGTTATCGTTATCGTTATCGTTATCGTATCGTTATCGTTATCGTTATCGTTATCGTTATCGTTATCGTTATCGTTATCGTTATCGTTATCGTTATCGTTATCGTTATCGTTATCGTTATCGTTATCGTTATCGTATCGTTATCGTTATCGTTATCGTTATCGTTATCGTTATCGTTATCGTATCGTTATCGTTATCGTTCGTTATCGTTATCGTTATCGTTATCGTTATCGTTATCGTTATCGTTATCGTTATCGTTATCGTTATCGTTATCGTTATCGTTATCGTTATCGTTATCGTTATCGTTATCGTTATCGTTATCGTTATCGTTATCGTTATCGTATCGTTATCGTTATCGTTATCGTTATCGTTATCGTTATCGTTATCGCTATCGTTATCGCTATCGTCATCGTCATCGTATCGTCATCGTCATCGTCATCGTCATCGTCATCGTCATCGTCATCGTCATCGTCATCGTCATCGTCATCGTCATCGTCATCGTCATCGTCATCGTCATCGTCATCGTCATCGTCATCGTCATCGTCATCGTCATCGTCATCGTCATCGTCATCGTCATCGTCATCGTCATCGTGATCGTGATCGTCATCGTGATCGTCATCGTGATCGTGATCGTGATCGTGATCGTGATCGTGATCGTGATCGTCATCGTGATCGTCATCGTGATCGTCATCGTTATCGTCATCGTTATCGTGATCGTTATCGTTATCGTTATCGTTATCGTTATCGTTATCGTTATCGTTATCGTTATCGTTATCGTTATCGTTATCGTTATCGTTATCGTTATCGTTATCGTTATCGTTATCGTTATCGTTATCGTTATCGTTATCGTTATCGTTATCGTTATCGTTATCGTTATCGTTATCGTTATCGTTATCGTTATCGTTATCGTTCGTTATCGTTATCGTTATCGTTATCGTTATCGTTATCGTTATCGTTATCGTTATCGTTATCGTTATCGTTATCGTTATCGTTATCGTTATCGTTATCGTTATCGTCATCGTCATCGTCATCGTCATCGTCATCGTCATCGTCATCGTCATCGTCATCGTCATCGTCATCGTCATCGTCATCGTCATCGTCATCGTCATCGTCATCGTGATCGTCATCGTGATCGTCATCGTGATCGTGATCGTGATCGTTATCGTGATCGTTATCGTGATCGTTATCGTTATCGTTATCGTTATCGTTATCGTTATCGTTATCGTTATCGTTATCGTTATCGTTATCGTTATCGTTATCGTTATCGTTATCGTTATGTTATCGTTATCGTTATCGTTATCGTTATCGTTATCGTTATCGTTATCGTTATCGTTATCGTTATCGTTATCGTTATCGTTATCGTTATCGTTATCGTTATCGTTATCGTTATCGTTATCGTTATCGTTATCGTTATCGTTATCGTTATCGTTATCGTTATCGTTATCGTTATCGTTATCGTTATCGTTATCGTTATCGTTATCGTTATCGTTATCGTTATCGTTATCGTTATCGTTATCGTTATCGTTATCGTTATCGTTATCGTTATCGTTATCGTTATCGTTATCGTTATCGTTATCGTTATCGTTATCGTTATCGTTATCGTTATCGTTATCGTTATCGTTATCGTTATCGTTTCGTTATCGTATCGTTATCGTTATCGTTATCGTTATCGTTATCGTTATCGTTACGTTATCGTTATCGGTATCGTTATCGTTATCGTTATCGTTATCGTTATCGTATCGTTATCGTTATCGTTCGTTATCGTTATCGTTATCGTTATCGTTATTATCGTTATCGTTATCGTATCGTTATCGTTATCGTTATCGTTATCGTTATCGTTATCGTTATCGTTATCGTTATCGTTATCGTTATCGTTATCGTTATCGTTATCGTATCGTTATCGTTATCGTTATCGTTATCGTTATCGTTATCGTTATCGTTATCGTTATCGTTATCGTTATCGTTATCGTTATCGTTATCGTTATCGTTTCGTTATCGTTATCGTTATCGTTATCGTTATCGTTATCGTTATCGTTATCGTTATCGTTATCGTTATCGTTATCGTTATCGTTATCGTTATCGTTATCGTTATCGTTATCGTTTCGTTATCGTTATCGTTATCGTTATCGTTATCGTTATCGTTGTCGTTGTCGTTGTCGTTGTCGTTGTCGTTGTCGTTATCGTTGTCGTTATCGTTATCGTTATCGTATCGTTATCGTTATCGTTATCGTTATCGTTATCGTTATCGTTATCGTGATCGTGATCGTTATCGTTATCGTTATCGTATCGTTATCGTTATCGTTATCGTTATCGTTATCGTTATCGTTATCGTTATCGTGGTCATGGTCATTGTCATTGTCATTGTCATGTCATGTCATTGTCATTGTCATTGTCATTGTCATTGTCATTGTCATTGTCATTGTCATTGTCATTGTCATTGTCATTGTCATTGTCATTGTCATGTCATTGTCATTGTCATTGTCATGGTCATTGTCATGTCATTGTCTTGTCATTGTCATTGTCATTGTCATTGTCATTGTCATTGTCATTGTCTTGTCATTGTCATTGTCATTGTTGTCATTGTCATTGTCATTGTCATTGTCATTGTCTTGTCATTGTCATTGTCTTGTCATTGTCATTGTCATTGTCATTGTCATTGTCATTGTATTGTCATTGTCATTGTCTTGTCATTGTCATTGTCATGTCATTGTCTTGTCATTGTCATTGTCATTGTCATTGTCATTGTCATTGTCATTGTCATTGTCATTGTCATTGTCATTGTCATTGTCATTGTCATTGTCATTGTCATTGTCATTGTCATTGTCATTGTCATTGTCATTGTCATTGTCATTGTCATTGTCATTGTCATTGTCATTGTCATGTCATGTCATTGTCATTGTCATTGTCTTGTCATTGTCATTGTCATTGTCATTGTCATTGTCTTGTCATTGTCATTGTCATTGTCATTGTCATTGTCATTGTCATTGTCATTGTCATTGTCATTGTCATTGTCATTGTCATTGTCATTGTCATTGTCATTGTCATTGTCATTGTCATTGTCATTGTCATTGTCATTGTCATTGTCATTGTCATGTCATTGTCATTGTCATTGTCACTGTCATTGTCATTGTCACTGTCATTGTCATTGTCACTGTCATGTCATTGTCACTGTCACTGTCATTGTCATTGTCATTGTCATTGTCATTGTCATTGTCATTGTCATTGTCATTGTCATTGTCATTGTCATTGTCATTGTCATTGTCATTGTCATTGTCATTGTCATTGTTATTGTTATTGTTAGTATTGTTATTATTATTATTATTATTATTATATTTTGCTAATATAGTATGTTGTCTGGTATGAATTATATATAGTATGTGTGTGAGTTGCACCTCGAACCCAAATCGACCCGAATGAACCAAAACCGACCGGATTTGTCTATTCTCGTTGAACATGTTTAAAAACGTAGTTACTACTATTATGGGTGTTTGATCATTCATTGCTCACATCCTTTGAAGCCCATTGTTCACTTTATCTTCATCACATTTCGAGATGAGTTTCGCGGCCTCGTTTTCATTCTAAACATTTATAAACTAGGGGGAAAAGTATGCTCACACTTTTTATGTTGTGACTTTATTCAATTCTTTTGGGACTGTTGTGTTTACTGTTTTGTAAGTATTTATCTTTTACATGCATGAGTTGTCTTTGTTGTTCTGTATTCACAACTATTTAACTCCGGTGTTGGAGCTGACGGAGAGATATTGATCGTACTATTAGGGTGACACCCCCACCCTTGTTTGTTAGTATACTAGTTGGGTCTGACAGTGGCCAGGAACGAGCCCTAGGGTGAATATGTTCGAGAAATTCTTTGTGTATGTCGTTGGTTTAGTTGTGATGCTCATGATTACATGTGAAATTACTTGCTTATAACTATATGCACTCATGTCCTACCAAACTATTACACAGCATCAACTTTCATTTATTATTTAAACCTGCGAACTCACTAACATTATGTTGACCATTTTGAGCATATCTTTTAAGGTAACAATCATTGACGATTGCTAGGAAAGCTGCCTTAGCATTAACCTTAGTCTTACATTATTTTAAGCTTGGATGCATTTGACATTTACTTGTTATTCACATTTTCGTTACTTGTTCCCGGGTTGTGAGATTTATACTGTTTTGTTTTGTATGACTATGTTTGTCGTGGAACTGACTAACCATGAAACAAGTCTCCCTTTGTGTCCAGTGACGTCATGACACGTTGACTTTTCATCATTTAATGCATCTCTATTAATTAACAATGTGTTATGACGATCCTGCCTGTTACATCCTCGTGTTTCCGCTATAAGCGGAGGTGTGACAGATTGGTATGAGAGCACTTGGTTATAGAGAATTAGGTGGATCACTCGACCAAGACTATAACCTAGGAACCTTCATGTAGAATGCATACTAGGGTTTTGTGTGCATCCGATATTACATGTATGTTCCTCCTATTCTATCTATCTATTCTTTATCTTTTGATTTGCTTCATCTGAGGAAAAAGTACATTTTTCTTACAGGATGTCTTCAACTGGACCTTCCATTCTTACAGTGCCCCGAGTTCATTTGTCCGACTCTGAGTTGGAACCTGAAGAGGTTCTCTCGGACCATATGCTGCCTATGTCATCTAACATAGAGTCCGACCCTGAGGAGGCAGCAAGGGAGTCATCTGATGAGGAAGAGGCAAGTGATCATGTGTTTTAGGTTTGCCTGTCGTCTGTGCTGCACCACCTAGTCCTGCAGCAGCACCTGAAGCCCCAGTTGCACCAAGTGCACCAGCTGTTCCTTCTGTACCAGACATTCCTGCGATCCCAGTTGCTCCCATGATACCTGCTAGGCAGCTATTGCAAGTTACACCCCTGTGGTGGGACCTTGGGTGCCCGGCTACCCTAGAGGACCTTACCAAGAGAACAACGTTGGACGGGTGTTGCTGAGGACCGCAAGGAGGATAGTGTTTCCGGCCACTCGCATAAGGTTTCGTATGCCAGCACATGAGGCTAGCTTGTGGGGCGACCACTCTAATCTGCCCTCAAGTCCTTCTAGCTCATCTTGCAGTGATGATGAGCAAGACTGAAGACACGTGAGCATGGATGAGGACTTGAAGGAGTAGAAGATTTATTTTTCTTGCTATTTCGTATTTCATTTTCAGACATTGTTAAACTATGAGTTTTCACACGCTTTGGGATATTACGCTACTTATTATCACGATGAGACATTATGATTATGAGAATGGAATTTTATATTATTATTATGTTTTGGGGTTGTGGTATTTCAATGCGGGAAATATGTGTGCAATGATATGCCTTATGAGACTGACTGAGTTCTGATGACATTTGATATTATTGAAACTTATATATTGTTTATGTTGATTAGAAAGATGCCGCCCATAAGAGTTACTCGCAGTGCTAGTCGTGGTGATGATGTCCCAAGAGGTAGAGGTAGAGGTAGAGGAAGAGGTGCGGGAGGTAGGGGTGAAGCACCTATAGGTGGAAATGAAGGTGGGCAAGATGGTAATAATCAGGGAACTGGAAACCCTCATATAGCCGCCATGATTGCTCAACAACTGGCAGCACTCATCCCGACCATAGTGGCACAGGTGAGTGATAACATCATGAATCACAATAATAGGGGTGGTAATGAGGATAATGAACACAATGATGAAAATGGAGGTTATGAAGAGAATAATGAAAATGAACACGGAAATGGAGCTAGAAATGATAATGGAGAACGAGGTGGAATGGGTAGTGGGAATGGGAATGGTAATGGAAACGTGACTGGGAATGGCAATGGAGGAAGAGTTGGTTGTACTTACAAGGAGTTCAAGACTTGTAAACCAAAGTAGTTTGATCGAAAAGGTGCAGCCATTGCCTTAAACGTTGGATTGAGAAGTTGGAATCTATGATGGACATGAGCAACTGTGCTAAAAATCAGAAGGTGAGGTATGCTACATGTTCGCCGGTGGGAAAAGCGTTAACATGGTGGAATACCCAAGTGCAGGCTCGAGGAAGAGAGGCTGCAATGGCCATGACTTGGGAGGAATATAAAGCATGGTGACTGAGGAATATTGTCCAATGAACGAAATGCAGAAGTTGGAGCATGAATTCTAGAATCATGCGATGGTAGGGTCGGGTCCTGCTGCCTACACCGACCGGTTTCATGAGTTGGCAAGACTGGTGCCGCACCTAGTGACACCTGAATCAAGATGGATTGAGCGTTACATTTGGGGTTTAGTACCTCAAATACGTGGTTTGGTCACTGCTAAGGCACCTCCAACAATACAGAGTGCAATTTTGAAAGCTGGCAGTCTAACTAATGAGATGGTAAGAGCTGGGGTGATAGGTAAAGGTAGTGAGAAAAGAAGAGATGTGGGGGAATCGAGCAGAAAGCCAGGGGGAAGATTTGATAAAAAGGCAAAGGTGACTAGAGGTTTTGTCGCAGTGAGCCAAGGGAGAAAGGACTATGTTGGGCCACATCCTATGTGTGGGAAATGTAACTATCATCACCCTACTACGGCGTCGTGTCGAGTTTGTGTGAATTGTAGGCGCCCGGGGCATCTTGCAAAACACTGTAGACTGGCACCCAATTTAGTTGCACTAATAAATGCAATAAATCCAACTGGAAACATTAGAGTTTGCTACGAGTGTGGGGGCCCCGATCACTATTGGAATGTGTGCCCCAGGCTGAATTGGGCACCGGGTCAACAAGGGAATAACCAAAATCAAGTGATGGCGATTGCTAGTAATTAAGGGAAAGGTAATCAAGGAAATTCTACCCGAGGACGTGCGTTTTTGATTGGTGCAAACGACGCGCGCAAGGACCCGAATGTTGTTACGGGTACGTACCTTCTCAATAATCACTTTGCATCTGTATTATTTGAAACCAGGGCAGACAATAGCTTTGTGTCCACTGAATTTGTACCCTTACTTGGTTTGAACCCTAGTTGTTCAGAGATTAGCTTCTTAGTAGAAATGGCGAATCGTAAATTTGTGAGAGCTAGTGAAATAATTAGAGGGTGCACGATTACATTAGAGGATCATGCCTTTGATATAGACTTGATACAGTTTGAATTGGGAAGTTTCAACGTGGTAGAGGGAATGGATTGGTTGTCGAAGTATGGAGCTAAATTTGTTTGCCGAGTGAAGGTGGTGCGGATCCCTATGCCTAATGTGCTCAAGATCCAAGGAGAACGACCAGGAAGGAGTCTAAAGATCATCTCTGTTGGGTTTGTTGGACCTTAATCAAAGTAGTTTAACCATTTAACTTGAAAAACGCAGCGGATTAAAACCTTAATATTATCATTTGTAATCTGAAAATCAAGGCTAATAACATATCATCAACAAACCCAAAATCATAGGATCATTTATATGTGTTTGAACTAGCTACCAACAACAAATAACAACCAACACAAGTCATACAAACTACCTTTTGTAGAGCTGCAGAAAACGAATTTGGGTGAAGAAGATGAAGTTCTTGACTGACCAAAACACCAAGGAGAGGTGTCCTCAAACATCCATACCCACAAGCATCAAGCAAAGACCTTGTTGCTAGGATTTTAACACCAATCTCAAACCAAGATGTGCTGAAAATTGAATTCTCAGCTTTGAACACCTTCAAGAAAATAGAGAGAAAGTGAGTTCTTGGTCCTTTGCATGTGAGAGAGATAAGAGAGGATGTGTGTGTGTTTTCTAGAAGTAAAAAAGTGTCAAAACAAAAGGCCAAAGACCCCTTAAAGGGGGCGGCCGAATTCCAAAAGGATTTGGGGTTTTCCCCCCAAAAGCTACCTTTAATTTTGTTTAACTAATTACAATTATAAGTTATCTAATTAACCTTTTAATTATATAACTTATACACACACTATTATTATTATTTGATGGTATTTAACAAACTTAAATAACATGACAAATAATGTCCATGAACAAAATATCCTTATAAGTTGTTTCATCTCATATGCAATTTATTTAGAAAACCCATTTTCTAAATTGGTGTATTTATTTATTGCATGATCATATCATCAATTAAATATTTATATTGGTGTTTGCTAAGCTTGTTATTGGGTATGACCTGACTTGGATCATAACGTACTAATCACATCAATGTTCTATGTGTCTTGGGCATAAAGAATCCAACAATCTCCCACTTGCACAAGATTAATAGAAGATTGATGCATGCAGTAAATACCGCCTAACAAGGGTTTACTACCCTTAATATGCATGACATAACGCCATTCAATAACATCATCCCCTTCAAGTATCCAACTTGAAATGATTTAGGTGAATCAATCATTTATCCTTTTGTTACAGATGTCATGTTAAATCCAAGGACATAGAATGATCATTCCTTGTTGATTTAACTTAATCAGGCCTTAGACATCTTGCTCTGAACAAATAAGAGAAACAAATTCCATCTTGACTACATACGTTTTTCATAATCACCTCGTGTCACACCTGAACATAGCCTTATGTACTGCCCATTATTTCAGAGCAATGATGAACTAGCTCAAGGTATAACATTTGGTGAATATCAAAACCCAATATGTATCTCAGGTCGGAGGATAACATTTGGTGATATTCACCTTACTCAAAATTATTTATGATCAATCTAGAAGATTCCATGTAGTAAAATTGGCATGCGGGTCAATCCAATATTTGTATCCCACAAATATCTATGAACTTGGGTAGCAACCAATTGCTCTATATTCATTCCATATGATATCCACCAATCCATGTTCATATAGTCTTATGTTCATATTTGTTCCTACAAACATGACTGACTACGGACATTTAGAATAATAAGCATATTCATGGATGTATACATGCTAAAATGAATATAACTCAAAATATCACAAGTATATAAAGAGTTAAATATTACATTGTTCCAAACTTTTAAATACTAAACAGATCAATTCCAGTCACTAGAATATTGAAGTCCTAAGGGACAAGTTTGACTTTCATGCTTTGCCCTTTCAAGGAGCTTCGTGAGTGGATCCGCAATGTATTGATCGGTGTGAACTTTACTAATACATATTTTTCCCTTTTCAACTACATCCCTTATGTAGTTGAATTTCCTCTCAATGTGCCTAGCCTTCTGAAGTGAATAGGGTACCTAGATTTTCGCAATCGTACCCTTGTTATTACAAAAGGATTTCTAGGGGTCTTGAATGGTAGAGACCACCCTAGGTCGGTGATAAATTTCTTTATCCATGCAGCTTCTTGAGCTGCTAATGATGCGGCTATGTATTCGGATTTTGTAGTGGACAATGCTACTCCATTCATAATGAAGACATACCCCAATTATGATCGAGAATCATCTTGAACGGTTTGGAAACTCGCATCCGTGTAACCCTTTACAACGAGTTCCTTTTCATGAGATCCATATTAGAAACATTTCCTTAGTCCTCCAAAGGTATTTCAATATACTTTTAATAACCATCCAATGGCTATAACCTAGATTCTGCTAATATCTGCTTGTCATGCTTAACGCGCATGACTCATCCAGTCTAGTGCATATCATCGCATACATGATGGATCCTATAGCTGACGCATATGGGATGTCCTTCATTCGATATTGCTCATCCTTTGAGCTTGGACATTGAGAGGTACTCAATATTGTCCCTCTTTGAATAGGTACCATACCTTTCTTAGAGTTTTCCATCTTGAACCCTTTCAAGACTTTATCAATATATGCACTTTGGTTTAAACCTATCAACCGCCTCGATCTATCCCTATAGATCTTTGTTCCCAAAACATAGGCGGCTTCACCGAGATATTTATGGAAAAACAACTTCCAAGCCAGGTTTTAACACCTTCCATGGTTGGAATATCATTCCCAAAAGTAGTATGTCGTCAACATACAATGCTAAGAATGTTATTATGCTCCCACTAGCCTTCTTATATACACAAGCCTGGTCAACGTTCATGATGAAACCAAATTTCTTGATCTCTTCATCAAAACGTTGATTTCAACTTCTTGATGCTAGATTCAATCCATAGATTGATCTCTTTAACTTGCATACTTCATTAGGATGTTATGGATCAACAAAACCATCTTGCTGAACCATATGGATAGTCTCTTGGAGATGTCCATTAAGACAAGTGGTTTTGACATCCATTTGCTGAATCTCATAGTCATAATATGCGGCTATGGCAAATAATATCCTAATTGACTTTAGCATTGCCACAGACGAGAAAGTTTCATAATAATCAGCGCTTTGATTTTGAGTGAAACCTTGTGCTACAAGTCTTGCTTTGTAAGTATCCAAGTTTCCATGTATATCCATTTTCTTCTTGAAACCCACTTGCATCCAATCGGTTTGGAGTTAAGTGGAGGGTCAACCAAATCCCAAACTTGAGTGTCATACATGGATTGCATCTCAACGTTCATGGCTTCCAGCCATTTGTCACAATCCGAATTGGACATTGTTTCATGGTATGTAGTTGGCTCAACGGAGTCAACCACATAGCATCCATTCATGAAAAATTCATATCTTTCAGGTGTATTGCTACCTCTACCAGATATATGGGTGTTTTGTGTGTATTGGTCAACCTCTTGATCATCATCAACAAGCTCTTGTTGATCGCTAGTGTCAACCAAACATGTATCGGCTTGTGGATCTTGATCCATATCAAATTCCATTGTTCTATACGTTATTCCTTCCATAAGGAACTTAGCTTCCAAGAATTCAGCCTTTCGAGCAAAAAATACTTTTGCTCTGTTCTATCAAAGAAGTAGTATCCTATACAGTCTTTGGGATATCCAACAAATATACACTTAGTGGATCGACTTGTTTTTGGGTGTTTAGCTTAATGTAAGCTCCACAACCCCATACTTTTAAATATGATAGTGATGGAACTCTTCCATGCCATATTTCAAAAGTTGTTGTATTCACTTTCTTTGTCCGGGCCATATTCAAAATACGAGCCACGGAGAGCAATGCGAAACCCCAAAATAATAGAGGTATTGAGCTTATAGCCATCATGGATCGAACCATATCCAATAGGGTTCGACTTCTCCTCTCAGACACACCATTATGTTATGGTGTTCCAGGTGGAGTAAGTTGTGAGACGTTCCCACAACTTCTTAGATGGTACTGACATGCATCACTGAGGTATTCACCTCCTCTATCTAAACGAATAATTTTGATACTTTTATTGAGTTGATTTTCTACTTCATTCTTGAAGATTTTGAACATTTCAAAAGCTTCATGTTTGTGTGTCATCATGTACATATAACCATAGCGACTATAATCGTCGGTAAAGGTAATGAAGTATCTTTCACCATTTCTAGTCATTTTTATAAAAGGGCCACATACATCTGAATGTATGATTCCCAATAAGTCTTTTGCCCTCTCGTTAGTGCCACTAAACGGCGACTTGGCCATCTTACCTTGTAAACAAGATTCGCCCTTATCGAATGAAACATTTTCATTTGTTTTTCAAACGACCATTCTTTTGAGGTGTTTGAATCGGATTCTTGTTTATGTGACCAAGAAGACAATGCCAAAGATAAGGATCACTTAAACCCATTTTAAGTTTCTTGGTGCTTGTTTGGTATAATGAGCTATTATAGGATGAATCATTATGTACCAATTCATAGATTCCATTGAAAGGCATAGCCTTGAAATAAAATACATCATCCATACAAACATAAATACCATTCTCAACAAACTTTAATTCATAACCACATTGTTTTAAAAGGGAAATCAAAATTATGTTCCTAGTCAAACTAGGAGCATACAAAGTGTTCTTAAGAATAACTTCCAAACCATTTGAAAGTTTCAAAATATTGTCTGTTTGGGCTTCGTCATCAACTTTTGCTCTGTTGCCCATGTAGAGACTTGTGTCTCCCTTCTTGAAGTGCTTATTTCTTTTGAACCCCTGCAACAAATTGCAAATATGAGTTCCACATCCGGTATCCAATACCCATGTGTTTGAAGAAATAACATTTCAACCAATGTGAATCATGAAAGTTGTACCCGAGGTTTACCCAGCATCCCTCTTGTTTCTCAACTCTTTGAGATAGGTTGGACAATTCCTTTTCCAATGTCCTATCTCACCACACTCAAAACATGGATCGTTCTCCGTTACCTTAGGCTTCTTAAGCTTAGGCTTTGGAAGTTCCGCTTTAACCTTTCCTTTCCCCTTTCCTTTGATGTACCCCTTTCCTTTGGCAACATTTTCCTTGGGATCGGGGAATGGCCTTTTCTTATTGCCTTCCTCATTGATCGAGAGAACAGGTAGAACCTTTCTACCCATTCCTGCCTCGGCTGTTTTGAGCATTGCATGAAGCTCGCCAATACTCTTGTCCCATCCGTTCATATTGTAATTCATTATGAACATCTCAAACCTTTTAGTTAGGTCATTAAAGATCAAATCCGTGGCCAACTCCTTTGAGACGGGACATTTAATCCGCTAGAGGCAATCAACATGGCTTTTCATCTTAAGAACATAAGATGATACCGATTGTGTTTCTTCCATGCGACACGCATGAAGCGCTCGAACCGTTTCAAAGCGCTCTACCCTAGCTTGTTGACGGAACAGTTCCTTTAATTGGGTAATTATGTCATATGCCCCAAGATGCTCCAAATCCTTTTGGAGTTCAGGAATCATAGTTCCCAACATGAGGCAAGAAACCTGCATGAAATCCTCAGTGTATTGAAGCCAATCGTTATAGGCCTCAACATCCTCGGGGTCGGGTTGGTCAAGAATAGGATTGTCAAGGACATAGGCCCTTTTCTCTTGCTTGAGAACAATTCTCAAGTTTCGATACTAGTCCATAAAGTTATTATGGTTAAGACGATCCCTTTCTAAGATGGTTCTCAGTGATAGGGTAGGGACAATCGGGGTGGTAGCATCATTGTTTGCGGCCATTACTACAAAATTACAAAGTTCATTTTAGTATTTCAGAAGAATTGCATTTTAATTATTAATACCCTTTACACGTCTCATAGACAATTAATAATTAAAATCTAGAATCCAACGTTACATTTAAATGATGGTTAGGTGACCTTTATCCCATTATTTAAATTAACAAGGGAGTCAATGTTAGGATCTGGTATTTGACCAAACAACAACTAATTAACATGTTAAACCAAACCAATATTGCGGAATACTATTTGATTGGCGATCCAATCAGTGAGAACGCACGTAGAAACAATAACGTATTGAATCTAACGTCATGAATCGATTAGGAATCGATCTACAACGTTCTATGAACTTGCAGTACGAACTTAGAGGATTCTCGACGGCTAGGGTACGTCTGGAGTCGAAGTGGATTCAATGCTTTTGTTTTCCCATGAATTAGGTGGTATTTATAGGTTAGGGTTGCTCATTCGTGCGACTAAAACATTAGCATTGTTCATTCGTGCGATTGAGCCATGCGATTGATCCATTCGCACGACTGAGTGTTCAGTCGTGCGACTAAGTCAGACGCGTGAAGTTGTTCAGGCGTATGGACTATTTAGGTGCATGGACACTCAGTCGCATGGCCATTCGGACGCATGACCACTGTTGGGGCGCATGGTCCAGTCGGACGCATGAGAACTTCACTTCACCAAGTTTGAGTGTATTCAATATTATAACATTATGCATAATACTTCAAACAATCACAAACCTATATAATTAACTCAATATGTGTTAAACAACTCATTAATGAAATATTTAACATTATAAACACAACCAAACATTTTGTATTTCATTAAGTACCCAATAGTTACATAAGTGTAAGACATATTACATTAAGATCAGGATCTAGGTACATATATGTATGAACAAACTCCCCCTGGACCTAGATCTATCTATTGTCTAACATCTTTCATGATTTCCTCAAAGTTTTTGTACTTAGCTTCTTTGGTAACTCCTGTGTTTATTTCAAAAACAAAATAGAGTCTTATCACTTTTTGGAACTGTAAAGCTTGTACAATATCCTGTGGGTCATAAAACAGTGGCCACTTGTATAAAGTATTAACATCTTGTGCTGACAAGTTGGTGAGCCATATCGGGTCAAACACCCTTATGGTTTCCATTAAGCCATTCCTGTTCATGACTATTACAGCCTCTCCCGTTCTCCAATCGTAGTACCACCATTTGAAATATGGAGTGAAGTCCTGTGGAATCTCACGTAGTGGGATTTTAGACATTGTACGTGGTGGACTCCACTTCAGTACTACTCTAGATTGCCAATTATGCCATCAACTTCAGATCTTCTGATGTACCTCGTTGGTTGTTGAGGTTTGAAGTTGACCATCTGGTATGGTACTCCCTCTTTAGAGCAACTTCAAACCAGCTTGACATCTTACGAGGGTCAGCATATAGCAAGTTTAACTTAGCTAACTGGTTGAGCTCAAAACATTGAAGAGTCTTCAGATCATGTGGAAATCTGAAGTACTCTATTCCCTTCTCACGTTTAACCGCGTAAACGTTGAGGTCTGCAAAATGTGCCCACGCAATGATCCTGCCTGCCACCTTTTGATGTTTCTTGACCTTATACAGTTTGGTGTAGACATTTGATGTTGTAGCTCTGTGTTGGGCTTTGATTTCTTCAAAACATGCTGCCATTCAAGCTTTTTGATTTTGACGTCGGCGTCTGAGGCTTGGGCCTTCTCTTTGTCCTTTTCTGACTCTTTCTCCATCCTGTCCAGGGTCGCAAAAGTGTCACTGACAAGAGTGTCTCCTAGATTGGGAATGGCAGTTCCCTCCTTGTCAGTGTACTCAGGATAGTGTTGACCCGTGACATCTTCTATCTCAATCTCATTGACATCCTGAAGCTCATCGTCACTCTCTGTTTGCACAGTTGGAGCATGTTTTACAATCTCATCAGGATTGAGCTTGAACATTTCTGCCATTTGCTCATGAGTAAGATCAAGAATTATTTCCCCTTCTTTAGGGGTGTAACTCACTGATCTTCTAACAATCCCTTGCACATCAAGAATCATGGTTAGTTGAGTCTTGATCTGTTGAAGGGGAACAATATCGTGTTCATCCCTTTGATAATTTGGATCAGCTTGATTTAAACATTCAATATATCAATAATTAGTTAACATTCAACACAGAACCATAATAATCGAAAACATAACTATTTGCATTACATATAAACATGTATTTAGATAATATCATACATAATCCGAATACAAACAATATTAAATAACAATAAACGAACTAGGCATTACTCTTGTCCTGGATCATTGGGTCTTCTGCTGCCGGGTTGGATGAGGAGGCACTCGGGTCTTGAGTATGTTTGGTCCTCCTTTCGCTCGCTGATGTGGCACCTGCAGCTAAAGAGTCGTGATCATTATCATCACTAACATTAGTAGGACCATAACGATCATTACCATCATCATCATCATCACTATCATCATCAGCTTCATCATCTCCATCACCTTCTCCTATCTTTAAGGGCTCTTCTTTGGCCCCTTTGAGTTTTAGCTGCACAGATTTGTTTGTAGCCTCCAGCTCCTCAATTTTTTTGGCGTGTTGCTCCTGGAACTGAGACATCTGATGTGCCTGCTCATCAAACAATCGAGCCTGATGAGTGAGCTGGTGAGATTGGACAGTGGTTAGATCTACCAGCTGTCTTATCTGATTGGTCTTCTCTTCATCTGCTGGTAACAGTCTTAGCACCATTCGATTAAGTGCTGAGAACTATTCCTCTACCCCACTGGGAGGCAGAGGCAATCCCAATGGATATGGAGAGAAAGAGGATGGTGTTGTAGGATGACTAGTGGTGGTGGTGACTGTGGTAAAGATTGGAGGCAGTATAGATGATGGTGGTAGTGATGTAGGTGTAAATGATATGGTGGTGGATGGATGGCTGGTAGTGGTGGTAGGTAAAATGGTGGTAGTGGTGGTAGGTGGAATGGTGGTAGTGGTGGTAGGTGGAATGGTGGTTGTGGTGGTGGTTGTGGTGGTGAAAAAGGTGATTCTGCGTTTCTTGCTTTTCAAGCCATGGGGCTGAGCCATCCACTTCTTCCTCGATCCAGTCGAGGTGGATGCTCCCCCTATAGTGCGTCTTGGCAGATCAGGAGTATAAGTAGGATCATCAGTGGTCTCTCCCAATCATCCAGGGCATTCACCAACAGCCCGGAGCCCTCGTTCTGTGGGAACGACTTTACTTCCCACAGTCCGAGTCAGCGGCTCCTCATCTGACTCATCTTCTTCCTCACTAGCATGAAATCCTAGTGGAACCGAGCAGTCTTCGCTCCGTCTCCAGTGGGGGTAGATGCTGGAGATGGAATAGCAGTAGTGGGACCCCTTTGTTGAGTGGGTCCTTCATCTCCAGCATCTCCCCTATCATCATCGGAGTCATCATCAGGGAGCTGTATCTGCTCTTCTTCAGAGTCACTATCAACGTGACGCCATTTACGCCTAGCCGGCGCCACGTAGTCTTCCCGGGCCAGATGCCCAAATAATCTCCTCATAGGGGGCTTTACCTACTTCCCCCCTCTAAACCTTCATCCTGCCCAAAGTGGTATCATCCATTACCTCAAGTACCACCGCGTCTTCCTTCTCCTTCGGCAAGGAAGGGAGCTTCTGGTCTATAATCATCTGCATAAAGCGAGAGGACATGCAGAAGCCCTCCTTCCCTTTCCCCTTAATGTTCTCCACCAAGTAGGTGAAGATCATCCTGGAGAAGCTGAACGAATGGTTCAGCACCAATGCAGCATATGCGTTCTGGATCTGATCGGAAAGTTCATCAAAACCTCCTTTCCGAGACGCTAATCACTTAAGCAGTACGTGGGCAAGGTACTTGAACTGGGGACAAAGGTTGCTCTTGTTGAGCACCCCTACATTGATGTCCCCAGCGTACTTGGCTCGCAGGAAGCAGCCTCTGACAATCAGGGGGTGTAGTCATGTGGGACATTCAGCATTGTCCCCAAGCTGCAGCACTATCCTGACATCTTCCTTAGAGATCTTAATGGCCTCTCCAAATATCAAAATACGGATTCGATGAGGCTATGATGTTCTATCAACTACAGCACCTTCCCAGAAGGCCTGCCGAATAGACCGGTACGGTGTGCATGGAGTTAAGATTGCGTGAGAGATCGTTGAGCGTCTAAGAAACGAGATGATTCCAGCAAAGTCAGGTGCATGTCTTGATGACATATTGTGCTTGGTGCTCATTGTCCACCGACTCGTCATCTGTTACAAAAGAAAACGTTAGTATCCGTTGAATAAGAATATCTTTAAAATATTTCTTTTGATGTGTCGTGCGAATGAGACTATGCGACTGAGATCTAGTCGTGCGAATGAGTAGTGCGACTGAAATCCAGTCATGCGACTTACCTCATACGCACGATTTGTCATGCGACTAAGCTCATACGTATGTACACTCATTTGTGGATATCATTCATGCGACTGAACTCATACGTGTGGTTGAGTCATGAGGTTTAGCCATTCGCACTACTCAGTCGTGCGACTGAAGTTCATCAACCTATCCATTCACATGATAGACTGTTGTTCAATTCAAATTCAAAATTTGACCAATTCTTATGATTAGATGTCGTGTTTTGGTTCATTGGACTCACAATCATTATACTTAGCACATAATAGCATTAATTTCGATTGATTGCTTGAACTAATTGGGTTATTTTGCCAAACAAGTCTTGGTTCTTAGTTTGGACCAATCTTGTTGATTTTGCAGTCAAATTGAATGAGAGATGGTTGGATTGAACCGTACTGTACCTGTATAGTCAGTGGCAATCGTCAGTGCACAAGAATTAGTGGTATAGAAAGATCTAATGAAAATTTGGCAGAGTAACGACGGTCGTGCAAATTAGGGTTAATTTGGGAGTGATGAGTCTCTGCGACCGACTCCCCCTCTATTTATACTAAAGTTGGATTCAATCGTATGACTGGACTCAATCGTATGACTGGACTCATTCGCTCATTTCATTTGGGCAAATGGACCTTAGTCGTGCGATTGGATCAGTTACTCACCTTCAGTCGTCCGACTTGAGTTCAGTCGCGCGACTTGTTCATTCGCCCACTCTCAATCAGCCGAATGGCTCATTTGTATAATTCATTCGGTTGAATGGTCCATACTCATGTCCATTCGGCTGTTTAATGCATGAGTATGGTCCATTCGCATGATTGGTCCATACTTAAGGTCCAGTGGTGCGAATGGGTCATACACTTGACATTTTCCTTACTTTATGACCATTTGACTTTTAAACTCTTTTAACCTGTTAATTTAACATTATTAACATTTGATCATCTCAGACATGATCATTTTACCCTTAAAACCTTTAGATCACCTCAGACGTGATCTTTTTAAAACGTTTTGTCACCTCATACGTGACCCATTTACTTGAAAGCACGTGTGGTCACCTCAGACGTGACCTTTTCGATGATAAGGTCCCCTATCAACTTCCATGACATAGTCTAATACTACACAAAACTGAAATAGACTAACTTTGTACTTACATAAAAGAAATAACACTGAAAAGTACACTAATATATGTTTTTGTGTTTTTGTGAGGGTTAATTCCTAAGATGTAACTCTAGCGAATAATTCTTCTGAGAGGGCAGCCTTAATCTTTCAAACCATACATGGATCAATTTAAGTTGGAATCATATAGGATATTCAAATCATTCAGGACAAGTTATTAAAAAAACAACTTTGATGCTCTTTCTTTGTTTTTCATTTGGAGTCATTTAGCAAATTTAGGAAATCATACTAGTACGCTTAGGTCTCCACACTGATTTGAACTTTCAAGAATTGTAGCCACAGTAATTGTCAGTATACATGTCCTCTTAAATCCATACACAGACTTTCAACACAGTTAGATGATCGTTTTAAGGTTTGTTTATTTCAACAAGCATTTGTGGATTCCATGCTTATATGGTAATCAACATTCCTCAGGGGATTTTTGAGCGGTCTTAGGGTAGTGTTCAAGAAGCGACTATTCATAGAATTTTCAAAGAGAAGCCAATCCTCAAGTCAGCGCCATTGCACAGCAGAGAGGCGGGAAACAACAATGAGTTCTAGAATATATATAGGTTATGCTTGTCCTCAGCTCAGTGCCACCGCCCAGCAGAGAGGCACGTAACCTATATTCTTGTTTGAGCGATTTTTCTTCTTTTAGCAGAATCTCACCAACAACCTAGGTTATCAGTTTGATTGTATTCTCAATTTTCTTGTGCTTTTGCTCATGCTTTGGTCTTATGCACACTTTTGTGGCGTTTATTTTGCTCGTCACCCCTTATTGGAATCCTGTTGATTGTGTTAACCAGGGATAAGGTGTTTCCCACAGCTTGTCAAACATTTTACTTTAATCTTGAGATCACCAACCGGTCTAGTCACCTATTGTGTTGAATCTACCAACATATCAGTTGTGGTCTAGCAACCTCTAGGTCTACTTTCTTTGTGTTACCTTAGTAGTAGCTAGCTTAACTATCATATTTCCTTTTATATTACTCAGACTACTCAGACTTATACTTGAACTTTGCACAAATGGTTTGTACCTGTGTACTATCATATTCCACACGTTAAATCGGTATCACACGTACGATCCTATTTATTATCGGCTTGCCTCTCCTTTTCCCTTGTTTTCTTACGTACCTATTCTCCCCCTAAAATACTAAAACCTCTATTGATTTGCGTTTTAGAATTTTAATGAGCAAGAATTGACACTAAGTGTAATTAACGAACTAACATTAAACAAAACAAGAGAATTAAACTTAAAGAGCACTATAAGTTAAGAAATTTTAAAAGACACTAGACGCGACGCATCGGACTATACATGGTCATCATTAGGAATGACCTCACTTTTCTTTTTAGCACCATTGACCTCTAACAGATATAGAAAATGTGGTTTATCAAAAGCCTTTGTTTAGAGGTCAGCGCGTTGAAAATCAGTGCTTATTTTTATCACATCGATTAAGTTCTTTTCAACACAGTCACGTATGAAGTAATATTTGACTCCGATGTGTTTGGTCTTAGTATGTTGGACCGGGTTCTTAGTGACTGCAATCGCAGCAGAGTTATCAACAAATATAGGAGTAGAAGTGAAATGCAAACCGTAATCCCGCATTTGCTGTTGAATCCATATGATTTAGGAACAGCAGCTTGCAGTAGCAACGTATTCTGCTTCACAGCTTGACAAGACAACCGAGGTCTGCTTCTCACACTGCCAGGTTACCAATCTTCTCCCAAAGAACTGACACCCTGTTGATGTAGAATTGTAGTTCATCTTGCAGCCGCCGTAATCCGAGTCACTATATGCTGTAAGTTCAAAGTCATCATCATGAGGGTACCACAATCCAAGTGTGGGTGTGCCCTTCAGATAACGAAATATCCTTTTGACCCCAATTAGATGATTCACCTTAGGCTTTGCCTGATATCGTGAGCATAAACATGTCACATACATAATATCTGGTCTGGAGGCAGTGAGATACATGAGAGATCCAATCATCCCGCGGTACATAGTGGCATCTACCAGACCACCGTTCTCATCAGGTGCTACATCACGGTTTGTAGCCAGTGGAGTGCTAGCTATGGAAGCGTTCTCCATGTCAAACCGACTGAGAATATCTCCTACATACTTGGTCTCATGTAAGAAGATTCCAATTGGTCTCTGATCTACTTGTAACCCGAGAAAGAACTTCATCTCCCCCATGGCACTCATCTCAAACTCAGCCTTCATTACTTCTTCGAATTCTTTGCATAATTCTTTGTTCTTTGAACCGAAGATTATGTCATCTGCATAGATCTATACTAGCAGTAAGTCTCCATCTTTTTCTTTGATAAACAGTGTGCAGTCAATGACTCCCCTGCGAAATCCGTGTTTCACAACATGAGTCGAGAGTTTCTCATACCAAAGCCCGTGGAGCTTGATCAAGCCCGTATAGAGCCTTGTCGAGTTTGTAAACTCTATCCCGATGATATGGATCTTCAAATCCCTCGGGTTGACTGACATACAGTGTTTCTCTGATTTCACCATGAAGGAATGCACTCTTAACATCTAGCTGATAGACTTTGATTTTCATATAAGATGCATAGGCAAGGAAGATGCGGATGGCTTCCATCCTTGCCACGGGTACAAATACTTCATTGTAGTCGATACCTTCAACTTTTCAAAAACACTGAACAACAAGCCGAGCCTTGTTTCTGATGATCACTCCCTGATCATCTTTCTTACATTTCAAAACCCATTTGGTACCAATGACTTTAGCACCTTTAGGTCTATCCACTAGTGTCCATACACCTAACTTCTTAAACTGAAGAAGTTCTTCCTGCATGGCACTAACCCAAGCCTCATCATTGAGTTCTTCACTAACATACTTTGGCTCAAACTGAGACACAAAGCAGCGGTATGCACCGTCGTGAAGGTATCCTTTTTCCATCATAGAGGCATAATCAACGGAGTACATCTAATTCCTAGTTTGAACCCCTGATCTCACATCTCCTATAATATTATCCAATGGATGATAGACATTTAGATGTGAGCTAGGAGTTGTCGGAACAACCACCTCAGAGTCAAGATTATGAACAATTGGTTCTGGATCTAAGGAAATAGGAGTCTGAGGTTCGGATGGTTCAGAAGCATCCCTGGCCGATGCTTGTGAACTTGTGGTAGTCGGAACGTATACATCCTGGTTGATCTGATTATTTTCTTTATTTTCTTCATCAGAGGAGGAGTCAATTATATCAAATGCTCCCCCTGAGTTGGTAGGATCATGACTTGTGGAATCTTGAGACGGTGTGTTCAGATATCGTACATCATCTTTTTTGCGAGCTCATCTTCTGAAGAAGAAAGAGATACGTTGAAGGACTTGAAGAATCCATCATAGTCGAAGAAGTAAGCAGGCCCTTTTCCAGCAGGTGGTGCGATATATCTCTGAACATCAACATTACACCACACCTCTAATTGACCGTTGAGTTGTTGTAAACTCTCTTGTTCGGTATGTTGTATCCTAAGAAGATCCCTTCATCAACCTTCTCACTGAATTTTCCCTCCTGAGTCTTTTTCAGCAGGGTGCACGGAGCACCAAACGGCTCGAGATATTCCAAGTTAGGTTTAGGTCGCTGTAATAACTAGTAGCACGTTTTTCCATGGCGTTTTACTATCAGAACTCGATTAAGAGTATAACATGCATTTGCCACTGCTTCATTCCAAAATTGTATAGGCAGTTTCGAGTCTACAAGTGACTGGGTTTTAGTAAGAGTGATATTCTTACTGAGAATCGAATATGATAATCAAGTCAACGATTGAGTGGCGGAAACAAACAATCGAAGAACAATCAAGCAAGAAAAAATACTCATAAATTTTGTTTGTATTATTATATGAAAGTTGACAAATTACAGAGAATAATTACAACAAAATCCTCTATCTGTCAAACGTCGCCTCAGTACGAGGTAAACTATTCTATTTATAGACAAGACAAGATGCCTTTACAAAATGTCTAAAATACCCCTGACCTATTACATCAGAAACTAGTCTAAGTCTTGATCCGCATCTCTGCTTGTTCATCCGCATTGACAAATGCGGATGAGATAATCTTGATCCGCATTTCCACTTGATCATCAACATTAGTTAGTTGGTCATCCGCATTGGTTAATGCGGATGAACAAATACTTGTGCGCATTTGGTTGGTCATCCGCATTTGTCAATGCGGATGATCAAAGTCTTGTCCGCATATTCTTTTGTTCTCCCGCATTAGTCAATGCGGAAGAGTATCTTGTTCAGTATAAGTATTGTGTCTTCCGCATTAGTTAATGCGGAAAAGTAAACACTTGTCCGCATCAGATTTTTGTCTTCTGCATTGACTAATGCGGAAGATAATACTTGTTATTTTTCTTGTATTTCTTCATCCGCATTGCATCTTGGACTTATGGGATTCCAGCTATATAATCATCAATTCACCCATTGAGTTGGCATGTATGATCCTTTCAAGGTGCAACAATACTCCCCTTAAGGATTATACAGCCTAGTTTTCCTCAATGTTTAGGAGGTGATTGGTGTTGTGAAGATTCAGTTGGGTCTTGAGAAGGTAGTATGAATGCTGCTTTGGTGGGATCTAGAATGGCCTTGATCATGTTTACAAAATCAGTTGCTTTGGACATCCTGTCTCTACTCAGCACATGTATTTCCATTCTGCTCATGTTGTAGATGGCTTCCATTGATAACTTTTTCAGAGAAATCGGTTCCCATATGGAGATTTTTGAAAGACCATCAGTATGAATCAATAAACTCCCTCCCACATCCACTTCAAGCTTAACAATGTTTCCAAGTTGCAGTGGTGTTTTCTTCTTCTTTCTTTTATCTCTTTTAATCTTTATTATGTCATAGGCCAGTTTCAACAACTTGATGCATTTCAAATAGAAGTGCATGTCTTGTTCAACCAATTTGTTGTTAATTCCCTGAAGTTCCTGGTATAAATGTAGTGGATGTATGATTCATCAAGTAGTCTCACTTCATATCCACTGAAAAGTCTAATGTCAGCTCCTTCTTTTCCTCCCCACTTCCTTTCTATCACCAGCTCATATGTTTTCTCATCATAGTACACATTTGAGATAGGAATGTAAGAATGAGTACTAGACACTACTTTCCTCTTTAAAGACTTAGTTGGCTTCACCTTTAACTCAGGGAATACTATTTCTTCTGCTTACACCTTTTTCTTCTTTTCCAGGGGATTGACAAATGTTTTATCTTTTCTTAAGCAAATTGTCTTTAATGAATTGAAGTTGTTTGTCCTTCTGAACATCTTAAGTATATTCTCAAATTCATATCCCCAAAACATAGCTGCATGATTGATTAGTTCAAGTTGAGCTTGTTCCTTCAAATCATGAATCTCAAGGGCGTTTACTAGAGCTGAGTACTCTGTGAAGAATTGTACTAGCCCTGAGATTCTTTTCACCATGAACATGTTCCAGGTGCTATCATACTTCCATGCTATTATCTTCTGATCTATCTTCCCCTTTGGAGTAGATACCCCTCTGATCAGTTCAGCAGTAATCAGTCCTTCCTGCAGCTTCAACTGAGATGGTTCTACAAACCATTCAGGATATTTGTGGAGTACCAGGGCAAGTAGTTCTTGATCATTTATGTTCAGCAGCATGTCTTCAGCTGACTTTCTGTTTTTGGGTTTGGTTTTTGTCAACTCTTCTTCCAGTTTCTTGAGTTTATCTTTCTTTTCATTGATTAATTGTAGTGTGGCAGCCCTTAATGAATTTGTCTTCATGTTTGCAATCTTTCTTTTTGTGAATCCCTTACTTGAAAGGTATTCCTTCATTTCCTTATTAGACATGTTATAAGGATTAGGAAATAATGATTCATGGGATGAGGTAGATTTCTTCATTTGTGAAAGCTTTTGTAGAGGACCCATTCTTGGTAGTGGAACTTCATACCTTGTGGGTTTCTTCATGGATGAGTCTTTGAGTATTGGAGTGTCCTTTGACATTGTCTTCTCATAGTCAGTGTCTATTGTTGGATCAAGTAACAGCTTCACTTTCTCTTCCTCTTCTTTCATTTTCTCATATGTCATTGCAAAAACTTCATCAAGATCATAGCCTTGATTGATCAAGAACATGGCTTTAATCATCAAGTCATCAGTGTGAGCTTTGGTTACCATTTCTTCTACTGACTGTTCTTCTTTAAGAGGACTATCCATGAGAACATCGTTTAACACTTCATCTTCATCAGCAATTTCTCCTTCTTCTAAATCAATTGCTCTGGCCAACTTTTTCAACTGAGCTTCTGCCTGCTCATGTTCTTCCAAAAATTCAGCAATTGTTACTAAACTTCTTGGGTCATCTTTTTGCTTCTTTGATGGTTCTTCTTCAATTATTGGCCTCTCGCCTTTAGCCTTTTCTGCCAAATACTTCCTCTTTCGTGAGTAAGTTTGAAGTTGTGGGCTAGAGGTTTTAGTTTGATCTTCTGGTTCAGTGACCTTTTCAGGTGTGCTTGGCTTTTGATCTTTCATTTCACTTTGTTCAGGTGCAGTTTCTTCTTTCCTTTCTTGTTCATATCTTTCTCTTAGTTCCTCTTTTTGTTCTTCTGTCAATGATATGGCAGGGACAATTTGTTAAGTGCTCTAAGAAAGATTAACATGTGGTCTTTATTTGTCTTTTGATATTTTGTAATAGTATAGGGACTATTTTTGTAATTTGTTAGTTCCTTTACTTTGTGTTTTCAGTATAAATAGCTTAGATTTGCAGGTAGATAGAAACGAATACACAAGATATTCGAATCTGCTTTTCATACTTGTAATTGTCTTAGCTTGATATGAATGAAAACTTGAATTTTATTGATATCTTGTTTTGATTTGATTACTTTGTATGAATTTCATTGAATTGTGTTACAAATCATCACAGATATATTCATTTGATCCTATCAAATGGTATCAGAGCTGTTGGTAAGCTGTTAGTGATTGATTTTCCATTAAGTTCATCGAACTTGAAAACCTAAAATCTCACTAAATCTATGATTGAGATACAATGCAAGTGAAAATTTGTGAATTTCAGTTGTGTTTCATCATTAGAAACATGATTTGAATCACAATTAGCAGATCTATTCATCAAATTCAAGCCAATTTGCTGAATTTGTTGTTCGAAAATGACTTGAAGTTTCGAACTGAAATTTCAAAAATTGAGTGATTTGTTGTTGAAATTGAGGAAGTTGATATTAAGAAGAATGTTTATTGACATAAAACTTGCTTAATTGAAAAGTTTCAATTGAATTCATCAACATTTGAAGAATTTAGATGATTTGAGTCTGTTATATTCATATGAACATGATGAATGTGACGCATTAGGGTTGAAGTTTGCTAAAAAATTGTCTAAGTGTTAGGCGTTTGACTACTGTTTAGTCACAACAACACTATGTAGACGTTTTCAGTTCAGACGTTTGATCACTGTTCGAGTGTCCAGACGTATCATTGTTGAGAAGTTTTTGAACTGTTTAGACGTTTGATAACTGTGTAGGCGCATCAACACTATGTAGACGCATCAACACTGTGTATACGCATTACAACTGTTCTCATGCATCAGTTTTAGACGTTTTTGGAAAAAATTTCTAAGGCGTTCCCTTAGACGTTTATCAACTTAGACGCATCAACTGTTGACACGTTTGAATAGTGTTCAGACGTTTTAACCTTGATACTTAGAATTTTTTTTTAAAATAAATTCAAAATATAAGAAAACAACAATAATATAAGAATGGTAAAATTAGAAGATTCTGAAAACAGAGTTCCAAAACTTAAAAATAGAGCCGATTTCAAAAATTAGTCTCTTAGACTAAAACAACATTTTAATTCCATTGACACTAATCTCTGGAAATCTATAGAAAAAGGACCATACATTCCTATAATAACTGATGGACCAAACAGAGGATTTGTGTATACTAAAGATTCTCCAGAACCTTATCCAGAACATGATCTTTAAGGAGATGATCTGAAAAGAGTTAAGAACGATATTAAAGCCTATTCATTGATGTGTAAAGGACTACCTTTGGAAGTTCTTACAAGGCTTGATGCATATCAAACTAAATATACACTATATAAAGCATTGAAGATCATTTGTGAAGGAGGTAAAGAGATTCAAAATTTAAAGAAACAAAAGCTTAAAAGACAATTAGAATTATTTCAACATCTGTCTGGAGAGACAATAAATCAAATGATGAATAGATTTGTTCAACTCATAACTGAGATGTCAACAGCTGGTATCAAACCTGATCTTGAAGATTTAAATCTCAGACTACTCAATGCTTTACCATCTTCATGGAAACAAACTGTAACACTACTAAAGCATACTAAGAAGTTTCCAATGGATCTAGATCTTCTTATTGCAAGAATAGAATCAGTGGAGATTGATGAAAACTCAAGGAACAATGATAGAGCAGCATCAATGCCTCAATATCAGTTTGTTGCTTCACCTGCAACCACCATAGAAAATGCATTCATGGCAAAGAGTGAGAAAAGTCCTGAAGAAGAAGGAGACTTATTTGTAGGAGTAGGATTTTTCACTGACTCATCATTTACCGGTGCACCTGCATATAGAACTCAGTCTCATTCTCAATCTCCTCCTAAACCACAATCACAATCATCAAATATTGAGATAGAGACTTCTTCATCATCTAACTTTGCTAAATCTAGCAAAGTTAAAGATGTGATTAACATCCTATTAGAGGATGAAGAGTCCAAAACTGCATTTACTGCTTTTATGGCCAACTTTCAAGCATATCAAGGTAGCCATTTAACTCAACTAGATTTTGTTTTACAGGATTTATTTGAGATGGATCCAGAAGATGTTGAAGAGATGGACCTGAACTGGCAGATGGTGATGATTGCCTACAGGACTCAAAAACATTCTTATGTCAACAAGAAATACAAGCCTAGTGCAAACAAGAATGTTGGATTTGACAAGTCAAAAGCTAGATGTTTCAACTGCAACAGTTATGGACACTTTTCAAGAGAATGCAAAGCTCCAAGGAATAATGGAGGAAGTGCTCATTCAAGCACAAATAATCAAAGGTTTCAACAAGCTCAAAAGACTTTTCAAAAGCCTTATCAAAGTCTTCCTATGCCAGAGCTTAAAGATGAAACCAAATCATCTGATGAAACAAAGAAAGCACTAGTAGTCAACATAAAAGATGGATATGACTGGAGTGCATATGCAGATCAATTTACAAATGACTTAACATCAAGTCTGTCTCTTATTGCAGAAATTCAAGAGGAAGATTGGTCAGAAAACAATGACCCAAAAGTGGAAAGTGATGAAGAGGAAAATAACTATGATTGGAGTGACAAGTCTAACCCTAAAGAGGATACAGAGGAAGTAGCTCTAATGGTTTAGTCTGATCAACCAAAGGTTAAATCTTCTACTTCATCATCTGAAACCACAGTTGCAAAATTTCTTGACAAGTCAAAAGCTAGATGTTTCAACTGCAACAGTTATGGACACTTTTCAAGAGAATGCAAAGCTCCAAGAAATAATGGAGGAAATGCTCATTCAAGCACAAATAATCAAAGGTTTCAACAAGCTCAAAAGACTTTTCAAAAGCCTTATCAAAGTCTTCCTATGCCAGAGCTTAAAGATGAAACCAAATCATCTCATGAAACAAAGAAAGCACTAGTAGTCAACATAAAAGATGGATATGATTGGAGTGCATATGCAGATCAATTTACAAATGACTTAACATCAAGTCTGTCTCTTATTGCAGAAATTCAAGAGGAAGATTGGTCAGAAAACAATGACCCAAAAGTGGAAAGTGATGAAGAGGAAAATAACTATGATTGGAGTGACAAGTCAGACCCTAAAGAGGATACAGAGGAAGTAGCTCTAATGGTTCAGTCTGATCAATCAAAGGTTAAATCTTCTACTTCATCATCTGAAACCACAGTTCCAAAATTTCTTGAAATACCATCAGAAGTAATAGAAAAGCTTTGCACCAAATCATGCTTTGAACATGTTCAGAAACTATTCATTCAAAATCTATGAAAAGCTAAAACAAAAGGAATCTATGCATAATCAACTTAAATCTGATCATAAAACTGCACATCAAAAGATTATCTCTCTTCAAAATTCATGGAACAAAACAATCAAAGATTTAGAAATTGTTACAAAACAACTAGAAGAGATGACCAAGAATCTTGAACAAGAGAAAATAGCACATGCTGCTACTTAAGTTGATCTAGCAAAAGTAAAGAGTTCAAAAATGATAGTAGAAAAACTAATCAGTAAAAGGAAAGATAAACAAAAAGCAGGATTAGGTTCACTCATGAACCTATGCCTAAATCTATCACAAACACACTATGAGAGAATTTCAATACTCATGATCATTCACCTGAAAATAAAGCAAAGCTTAAAGCCTTTCAGATCAAAACCAACAATGCAGAAGAAGAAAAAGAAAATGTCCAAGTGTTTGTTGAAAAAGATCAAGAAAAAATCAAAAATGGACATCCAATCAAGATAAAATCATATGAACCAAAACAACCAAAACAAAATATCTCTTCTGATCAAATTCATAATGTAATAGAAGAAGTCAGAATTCAAAACAAGGATAAACAACAGATAGGAACATCAGAAGATTCAAACACAATCAATATGAAACAATTTCAATCAGAAAAGGAATCTTCTTCTCATGATGTTCAATCTGAAAATAAACCAAGCTCTTCTAAATCAAAGAATCAAAGAAGAAGAAAGAAATCTACAAAAGCAACATCTGAACAAAACAAAAGTTCAGAAAATTTGATTAAAGCAACAATTCAAACAACAAAAATAAAACCAATTAAATTTGTGTCAGCAGGTATGTTAAATATGAATTCTCTTTCAAATAATAAAGCAAATGTTATGAACAAATCAAACTTTGATCTGAAATCTAGTTCAGATTCAAAGACTTCCGCTGTAGCAAAAGATTTGTTTCTAATACATTCAAGAAGGAAGTTCATGTTAAACAAATGAACAATAATCTGACACAAAATCAAACTGTGAAAAATGAAAGACAACAGCTTAACTATATGACACCAAAATCAAACATTATGTCATTGTCAAAAGTTAACAAAAAGTTGTTTCTAACACCATAAAAGTACTGTGAAATTGTAATATGAAAAAGCACAATACTGCTGAGTGCTACTTCAACAAGTACTATCACATATGTGATATGAGAATCATTCGACAGCAGATTGTTACTATAACAAATATTATACTTATTGTGATGAAAAGACTCACAACACTGTAGA
The DNA here is from genome assembly GCA_025506515.1 of Flaveria trinervia. NCBI lineage: Eukaryota > Viridiplantae > Streptophyta > Magnoliopsida > Asterales > Asteraceae > Flaveria > Flaveria trinervia. Next base: position 23,496,376 of record CM046458.1, read on the forward strand.
TTTTTACTTTAGAAATAGATCTCTCACTAAAAACTTTGCAAAATCAAACATAAGCAAAGGATTTGCTAATCCATAGTATTTGAGAAATCAAACTAATGGATTTCAAAGAGACATTAATCAACCTAATGTAGGTTTGAGATCTTTTCTTAAGAACAACTATATGAGCTCAAAACATAATATGCAAGAACACTTTATACCAAGATCTGTAAGGATGACTAATAAAAATGTTAGACATCAATACATTTCCAAAGATGATCAATCGAATGGTATGATTGTTAACAAAAATGAATCAAACAATTTTCAGAATAAAATTGGTAAATTCATCAAAAATAAACCTGATTTGATAATCTCCATTATAAACAATTTACAATTGTTGATAAATTTGGAAAGCCCAAGACCATTTCGGCTTGGGTAGATATTTCAACTTAACTTTCTTGTAGTGCAGGTACGCCCAAAAAGACCAATTAATACATGGTATGTGGATAGTGGGTGTAGTCGGCACATGACAGGCAATACTGCCTTGTTACAAGACTTTAAGTCAAAAGATGGAACTCACGTCGCCTTTGGTGGTGATGCTGGAGGAAAAATAACTGGAGAAGGAACAGTATCCAATGGGATAATAAGCTTTGATAAAGTCAACTTTTGTTCAAAGTTGAACTTTAATCTTTTAAGCGTATCTCAAACATGTGACAAAATCTTATTATGTTCTGTTTGATAATTCATTCTGTTATGTTTTGAAACCAGGTTTCCAGATAAGCAAAGATTGGGTGATTGTTACAGCTGAGAGAGACAGAGATGTATACAAATTGGATATGTGTCAAGTTGATCCTTCAACTGAAACAATATGCCTAATTGCAAAGGCATCAAATGATGAAAGCCTGCTTTGGCATAGACGTCTCGGTCATACAAATTTCAAGAACATGAACAAGCTTGTAGCAGGAAATCATGTCATTGGACTTCCATCCAAGAAGTTTGCAACAAATGATCACTGCTCAACATGTTTGAAGGGAAAGAATCACAGAGCGTCTTATAAGTCCAAGCCTATAAACTCAACATCCAAACCTCTCCAGATGTTACATATGGACCTTTTTGGACCAACAAACGTCAAGAGTATTGGACGGAAATCATATTGTTTAGTTATCATTGATGACTTTACAAGATTTTCATGGGTTTTCTTTCTTTATGCCAAATCTGAAACAGCTGAATTATTAAAAGGATTTATCATTAAAGTTGAAAATCAATTAGACAACAAAGTGAAAATTATAAGAAGTGATAATGGAACAGAATTCAAAAATGCTAACATTGAAATGTTTTGTGCAGATAAAGGGATAGCTCATCAGTTCAGTGCTCCCAGAACTCCTTAATAAAATGGGGTTGCTAAAAGAAAGAATAGAACACTGATTGAAGCTGCTCGTTCTATGTTAGCTGATGCAAAAATATCTATCACTTTTTGGGATGAAGCAATATCAACTGCATGTTTCGTTAAGAATCAAATCTTAATTGTCAAAGATAAACTGAAAACTCCATATGAGTTAATGTTTTGCAGAAAACCGAACATAATTTTTTTAAAATCATTTGGTTGTCCTGTTATGATTATTAATTCAAGTGATCAATTAGGAAAATTTGATGGAAAATCTGATAATGGATTTTTCGTTGGATATTCATGAGTTTCAAAAGCCTATCGAGTCTACAACTCTAGGACGAATGTAATCCTTGAATCATTCAACGTTAAATTTAAGGAAAATTCTTTTCCATCAGTTTCAAATGGTCCTACATGGTTATTTGATCTAGATTCATTATCAAACTCTTTTCAATCCAATTTGTTTGATCAATCAAATTGTCTTAATTCTACAGATAAGAAAAACTCAAAGGGAGATCTTGGATCTTTCAGTGAAGATTCAGATTCTGATGACCCAGATGATTCAAATTCAGAATACCCATTTTTATCATTTTTCAAGGATTCAACAATTCAGTTCCATGAAAATACAGTTTCAGATCATTCAGAGTAAATTAATCAGGAAGAGTCACAAAATATTCCTAATAATGGTAATGAGTTTGTGATACCTGAGTCTAGAACATCATCCATTTCAGGTGATGTAGTTGATACAGGTAAATTTGATTACTTTGTCAATTCACCTACTCAAGTTCCAAACTTCAATCCACATTCTTCTACTTTGATACATGAGTTTTCCAACTTGAATCAAACAAATCTGGATGTTAATGTTCAATGTGATGAGATTACTACATCTCCCATTCACAAGAATCATCCAATTTCTCAAATTATTGGTTCATTGAATGATAGAACAACACGGAGTAAATTAGAACAAGCACACGTATGCTTATACTCTTGTTTTCTTTCTCAAATTGTTCCTAAAAATGTTACCGAAGCATTAAAGGACAATGGTTGGATAGAAGCCATGCAAGAAGAATTACTTCAATTCCGCAAACAAGAAGTGTGGAATTTGGTGGATCTACCTGAATGAGAAAATGTAATTGGCACGAAATGGTTATTTAGAAATAAGACTGATGATCGTGGGTTGTAATAAGGAATAAAGCGAGACTTGTCGCACAAGGATACACACAGGAAGAAGGTATAGATTATGATGAAGTGTTTGCACCAGTTGTAAGACTTGAATCAATTCGAGTTTTCCTGGCTTATGCTTCATTCATGAAATTCAAGGTGTATCAAATGGATGTAAAGGGTGCATTTCTATATGGTCCAATCACTGATGATGTGTTTGTGAAGCAACCTTCAGGCTTTGAGGATGCACAATTTCCACATCGAGTATATAAACTGAGTAAAGCTTTATATGGACTTCATCAAGCCCCTAGAATTTGATATGAGATGTTATCACCACACTTAATCCAACATGGATACACACGAGGGAAAATTGATCCAACTTTATTCATAAAGAGGATAATAATGATCTTTTATGTGTACAAGTGTATGTTGATGATATCATATTTGGTTCTACAGGTCCAAAGTTGTGTAATAAATTTGAAGAAATAATGAAATCTCGATTTCAAATGAGTTCTATGGGAGAGATTAATTTCTTTCTTGGACTTCAAGTCAAGCAAACTACAGATGGAATCTTCATCAATCAAGAAAAGTTTGTTGACAAGCTCTTAAAGAAATTTAAGTTGCAAGACTGTCAGTCCATACGAACTCCAGCTGATGTTAACACCAAGATTGAACCTGATCCAAAAGGAAAATCTATTGACCAAACGTTATACAGATCAATGATTGGATCTTTGATGTATCTTACTGCATCTAGACCAGACATTAAGTATGCTGTTTGTGTATGTTCCAGGTATCAATCAGACTCGAAAGAATCCCACTTAATTGCTGTCAAAAGAATATTCAGGTATCTCAAAGGTAAACCAGCCTTAAGGCTTTGGTATCCTTACAAGGGAAATTTTGAATTATATGGATATACCATAGTGATTATGGTGGATGTTGTCAAGATAGAAAATCTACTTTGGGTGGTTGTCAATTTCTTGGTCCCAGATTAGTCTCATGGTGTAACACCCGAATATTTATTATTTTGAAGCCGGTGAGAAAAGAAAAGAAAATAAAGTCCAAAAGTCGAGGGACCAAACTCGCCAACGAAAGAAAGTCGGGTGAGGGGAAGTATATAAGGGAGAGGGCAGCCATTACCCTCTCCCCCACACACACAATTAGCCAAGGAAAGGGGAGAAGAGAGAAAGAAGAGAAAAAGAGGAAAAGTGCCGGTTCGGGTCGCCAAAATCATCGTGAAGCAAGCCAAATCAAAGCCCTTAACATTGTGCTCGTTTGTGTGAGTTCTAGAACCCCTGTTTTACTTGTTTTCAAACGATTTTGGGGCTGGAAAACATCTGAAATCGGGTTTTTGAGTGTGTGTATGTTGACCGTTTGTGTATGTGTATGTGTATGTATGATGCGTTTGTGGCTCGATTGTGAACTTGTGTGTGCTTGAATGGTGTCGTGGTATACATCCGTAAGGTTTAGGATGGTCGATTTGGGCTTAAAATGGGTTTAGATGAGTTTGGAGGCCGAAAACCCTCGGCTGCAGTCGAGATGAACTGCATTCTACATCAGTTAGGGATAGGCGACCGACTGGAGGCCGAATGGAGGCCATACGGCCGACTAGGGTGCGATTGGGGTCCATTCGCACGATTGAAGGTCCATTCGCACGATTGAAAGGCCAGTCACATGGAGGTCAGGCGACTGAAGGTCCAGTCGCATAAGTGCTCATCCGCCTTAATCCTATTCGCATGAGGTCCATCCGCATTGTCCATTCGCATGACTGGATGTTCATTCCCATAGGTGTTCATCCGTATTAGTTCAATCGCATGATGTTCAGTCGCATGGAGGCCATGTGACTGAAGGGTGTCCATACGCCGAATAGGGCTGTTGTACCGAGGAAGGTATGGATTGACTTCTGACTTTCGGGGGAAAGTGCACATGTAAGTTTTGACGTAAAGGTCCCCATAAGAGCATGTAAGATGACGCTTGAGGCCTTAGAAAGCATGTTGGGCATGATGATGATGATGATGTTGCAAGTTTATGCACGTTATGTATGTATGGTGTTGCCCTGTATGATAATGATGACTGTGTGTGTTATGTTCCTTATTATGATGTATGTTTATCTTTCCATGACTTTACGTGTTATGATAAGGAATGAACGAAGTATTATGTAACGTAAAGTGAAAGATGATGAAAGAGGAACACGATGTTGAATGCATGCATTCATGAACGAATGAAACGTCTTGCACGCATCGGATAACGGGTCCTTCTTTGTGATTGACCCTTAATGTAGAACCTCTACCGCTCACCCCTAGTACTGTGGCATACGTTTAGCTGTTCATTTATTGACTTCGGCCTAGCAGCTAAGACTGATGGTTACTCCTAGTACCGTGGCATACGTTTAGCTGTTCATTTATTGACTTCGGCCCGGTAGCTACGACTAACCGGGGTGTAGCACATGGTATTGGTACGGATGATGTCTGATGCGCAAGTAAAGTCATAAAGAACGAATGAACGAATGAATGAATGAAGAAGATAATAATGATATTATCTATGTGTACGTACGAGGTGTGATCATGTAAAAGTAACGAATGGTTTTATATGAAAGTAAAGTATGTTTTGTAATAAAACTAGAACTCACTCAGCAACGCTGACTTTTTATATGTTTTCCAGTTGGCAGGTAATGTTTGTTGAGGATGGCACACCGTGAAGCTACTCACCTCTTTTGGGATGGCATTCTTTTGATTAATGTTTTTGCATTGTAATGCGAACAAGTTATTTTGTAATGAATGTTGTATTAACTTGCAAAAGCATTTACATGGAAATGAAAGATTGTTTTAGTTTTCCGCTGCGATTCATGAAACACAAATGTAATTATATGTTTTATGTGCGATGAGAACCCAGCTGTAAGAGTCCCGGGAACGGGGCCTTACAAGGTGGTATCAGAGCCAAAGTTTAAGTGAAATGGGTAAATTTTCAAAATAAACCTAATCTTAAACTGAGAATGGGACGGAAACGGAATGGGATGCCAATCTGAGTAGTTGCGTGCCATCAGGTATTTTCGTAAAGTTACCCGGTTTTATGTGCGCATGGTATGTGTTATGTGTTGTATGTAGATTTAAATACTGATGTAGTCAGGACAGGTAATACTTGGGGTATGAAGAGTAAAGTAAGTGGCTAATCACAACTGGCCACTGTAATTAGGGACTTACTATACTTGACATAAACTGAGCTGTTCCCTTGAATGACCGTGTTGGTGTTTAAATCTTTCAGTGTGCGTGTGATGGCTGGAGGTAGATCTTCGAAAGCTTCTAGGGGTGGAGGTCACGGTGCTGAACCGCGAACCAAGATAGGGAGACCCAGAGTTGAGAGGGTGGTTCATGAAGAACCAGAGACCCCCCATCCGGAGGGTGGCGACGAAAGCGCCAATCTGAGAGCCTTAGTAAAGGAGGCTGTTGTAGAAGAAGTCCATCAGGTCATGCAGACAATCTTACCGTCTGTGGTGACTGAAGTTATTAAGGCTGTACGAGAAGGGGAATGAAAAGAAAGAAACAGATCCTCTGGAGAACGGGAACACCCAGAGCCTGAAACGGTCCTGTTTGATGATTAAGAGGAAGAAGAAGAGCCTGTGCCAGAGGTAGTGCGAGGATGTAACTACGGGGCATTTATGAGATGCAATCGCCCTACTTTTGATAGTTTTGGCAATGTTACCACTGCTCACCGATGGGTGAGAGAGATGGAGGCCGTTCTCGACATCAGCGAGTGTTGGGAAGATCAGAAGGTGAAGTTTGCCACTCATTCATTTGTGGACTCGGCACTATGTTGGTGGGACAACATTGTCCAAGCAGAGGTTAATCGGGCAATCGGGAGAATGAAATGGGCTGAGTTGAAGAAGATGGTGATTGAGGAGTTCTGTCCTCACAGGGAAATGGATAAGTTGGAAAGGGAGTTTCTGTAATTGGAGGCTGGAACCATGACACACCAGCAGTATACCACCAAGTGTAATGAAATGGCACGACTCGTGCCTGATCAGGTGACGCCTCTGTCTCGGAAAATCAAGAGGTACATTCAGGGTTTACCGGTGGATGTTCGCCGACATATGATCGCCGCCCGACCAAGCACGTTTAGGTCGGCGGTTGATTTGGCAGGGAGGCTGTATGAAGAGCGGGAGGTGGTGGTGACTGAAGCGAGTAAAAAGGGTGGTGGTGATCGGAACTGGAATGGGAGGAGGTTTGGTCGGGGTGATGCCTCGACGGGTAACAAAAAGGCACGGGTGGATGACCGCCGCGTGGCCACATCGGGAGTGGGATCAAGAAGGTGTGGTAAGTGGGGAAAGGAGCATGCGGGAGAATGTAGGCTGGGTTTGAACGTGTGCTTCAAGTGTGGGAAGACAGGGCATATGGCGAAGGATTGCCTGTCGGGCAAATGTTTTAACTATGGTGAAACTCGTCATATGAGCAGAGATTGTAAGAAGCCGAGGACTGAGGGTTCAGGGGTGAGGAAGACGGGAAGTGAAGGACCGATGGTGAGCGCCAGAGCATTTACCATGACACAAGAGGAAGCTAGGACAGACCCTGATGTCGTGTCCGGTACGTTTCTGGTGAACCAAACTTTAGCTTCTGTGCTATTTGATTCTGGTGCTAGTAGGAGTTTTATTTCTGCTACTTTCTGTGCTAAGCTGCTACTAGTAGTAGACATGTTGATGCGCCCTTTGAGGTACAAACTGCCATAGGTAAGTCTTCCAGGATTTCTGAGATGATAGAGAATTGTGATGTGGAACTTGAGGGTCATAAGTTTCCTGTTAGACCGTTGTGATGACCTTGGGTGGTTTCGATTTGGTTCTTGGGATGGATTGGTTGGTGTACTTCGAGGCGAACATTGCGTGTCGCAAGAAGATGATTCGGTTGACAGCGCCTGATGGAATTTTGGTAACGGTTTATGGTGATCGAGTCACGACGATCCCGAAGGTGATCTCAATGGCGGTGGCGGGAAAGTGTATGAGGCGTGGATGTAGCGCCTACTTGGCTTATGTAAAGGATGTAGATGCACCAACACCACAACTGCCTGATGTACCGGTTGTGTGTGACTTTCCAGACGTGTTCCCCGAAGACTTACCAGGGGTACCACCTCACAGAGAAATTTAATTTCAGATTGATCTGATACCGGGTGCCCAACCTGTTGCCAAGGCACCATATCGGTTAGCTCCGACGGAGATGAAGGAGTTGATGGAACAGTTGCAAGAGTTGCTTGATAAGGGGTTCATTAGACCGAGTATATCTCCTTGGGGTGCTCCGGTCCTGTTCGTAAAGAAGAAGGATGGTAGTATGAGGATGTGCATTGACTACCGCGAGCTGAATAAATTGACGGTGAAGAACCACTACCCCTTACCGAGAATAGATGATTTGTTCGATCAGCTCCAGGGTGCCAGTTGGTTTTCAAGAATAGATCTTCGGTCTGGCTATCATCAGTTGAAGGTGAAGGAACAAGATATCCCTAAAACAGCTTTCCGAACGCGCTATGGTCATTATGAGTTTCTTGTCATGTCCTTTGGTTTGACCAACGCGCCAGCTGCTTTTATGGATTTGATGACCTGTGTGTGTCGACCGATGCTGGATAAATCAGTGATTGTGTTTATTGATGATATCCTGATTTACTCAAGGAGCGAAGTAGAGCATGCCGGTCACATTCGAGAGGTTCTAGAGACGTTGAGAAGGGAGAAATTGTATGCTAAATTCTCCAAGTGTGCGTTTTGGTTGCGTGAAGTTCAGTTTTTGGGTCATGTGGTGAATCCTGACGGGATTGTGGTGGACCCGGCAAAGGTGGAGGCGGTAATGCAATAGAGGTCACCAAAGACGCCATCCGAGATCCGTAGTTTCTTGGGCTTGGCGGGCTACTATAGAAGATTCATCCAAGACTTCTCTAAGATTGCTTCTCCACTAACTAAGTTGACTCGAAAGGATGTGAAATTTGTATGGGTCAAGCTCAAGAGAAGGCGTTCGAAGAGCTGAAGACAAGACTGACTCAAGCTCCTGTTCTGTCATTACCCGATGGAAGCAAAGATCTGGTGGTTTATTCTGATGCTTCCTTCTCAGGGTTGGGTGTGTGTTAATGCAGAGAGGGAAGGTTATAGCCTACGCATCCCGATAGTTGAAAGTTCATGAGGTTAATTTTCCCACTCATGACTTGGAGCTAGCAGCCGTGGTCTTTGCGTTAAAGATTTGGAGGCACTATCTCTACGGGACGAAGTGCACCATATTCACTAACCACAAGAGTTTGAAGTACTTCTTCGAGCAAAAGGATCTGAACATGAGGCAGAGGCGATGGTTGGAGCTTATAAAGGATTATGATTGCGAGATCCATTACCATCCAGGCAAGGCTAATGTGGTGGCGGATGCCCTTAGCCGAAAGGAAAGGCCCGAACCGATTCGGGAGAAAGCTTATCAATTAATCATGACATCTGATGTGATGAAGCAAGTCAAGGAGTTTCAAGATGAGGCATTGAAAGAAGATCATCTTACTCGAAGAATGAGAGGTCTGGTTGGGGAATGGGTGAAAACACACTCGGTGTTAGAACTCGATTCGATCGTGTGTGGATTCCTCGTTTTGGGGATCTACGGGTGAAGATCATGGATGAAGCTCACAAGACTCAATACTCCATTCATCCTGGTGCCACGAAAATGTACCACGACATGAAGAGAGATTATTGGTGGCCGGGTATGAAGCGTGACATGGTGGAGTATGTGAGTAAGTGCCTTACTTGCTTATAGGTGAAGGCAGAGCATCAAAAGCCGTATGGGAAGATCCAACCTTTGGATATACCGGAATGGAAGTGGGAGCACATTACCATGGACTTCATTACAAAGCTGTCACGTACTCCGAAAGGTACGATGCGATATGGGTGATAGTTGATCGTTTGACGAAGAGTGCTCACTTTCTACCGATCCGCGAGACGTATTAATCTGAGAGGTTGGCCGAACTGTTCATCAAGGAAATTGTAACTCGTCATGGTGTGCCGGTGTCTATTTTGTCTGATCGTGACACTCGGTTGTTAGGATCAGTGATCTACATTTGATTGATTAGAGAGTATAGCAGCGGAATTCTAACAATGAATTAGCCAATTCACAAGAACGAAAGGATATTCAATGAAGAACAAAAACGGTTATAGATAGAGAGAATTCTGCAAGTATATTTCATTCAATATTCGCTTTCGTGGTAACAGAATGTCACACTTACAATTAGGTCGACACCTCTTATATAAGAGATGTGACGTCTGCTAATGTCACTTGATAGTGACATCTAACAGAATTATTCCAACTGAAACACAACTACTGAAGATGTCAAAACAGCTGACATCTTCTTACAAAAATACTAGTGTTATCAGTTACTACAACTACTGAAAAACATAAAACTACTGACACTACAACGACTGAAGAACAAGCTCTTCAGTCGTTTTACAAAACTACTAAAAGTAAAAACATAAAACTACTGATATCACAACTACTGAAGAAGTACTCTTCAACTGTTGTGACAAACTACTGAAACTTCAGTACTTGGTCTTCAGACTTGAACTTCAGACGTTTCATCAGCTGATGACTTCAGTAGATATCATCAGCTGATGTCTTCAGTCTTTGTCTTCAGAGTTTGTACACCAGTTGTTGATCTTCAGCACTTGTAGACTCTTCAGCTGTTGTACTTCAGTACTTGGTCTTCAGCTTCAGCACTTGTGTTCTTCAGCTGTTCAGCTTCAGCACTTGTGTTCTTCAGCTGTTCAGCTTCAGCACTTGTGTTCTTCAGCTGTTGAGCTTCAGCACTTTAGTCTTCAGCTGTTAAAGTCTTCAGTACTTGATCTTCAGCTGTTGAAGTCTTCAGCACTTGTCGAACTGCTGATGAAGCCTTCAGCAGTTGTTGTGATATCATGTGGGACTTAGAGGTTTTCTGATCTTGGCTCATTGGTTCTTTTGGTCCAACAAACTCCCCCTGAACCAATGCAGCCAAAACCTCTAATTGATTTATTTTCCCACTTATTGTTGGCAAAATGGTTGGTCTTTTTCCTTCTTGATCAGTAGAGAAGATGACCCATATAAGCCCTGGCCTGGGAAGAAATCTCAAAGATCTGTTTGGCAAGGTATGAATGGGAACTCTGTTTTGGGGAACTGGACACAGAGTTGTTATCCCATTCATGAGATCTACTTCCCCATTATGAGTCTGTACGACTCTCGAAGATAGGCCTTAAGGAGAACAACCTGTTCCTCCTTGGAGAGTTCTTCTACTCCTCCTTCAAAGAAGAACTCTGGACCATAGTACTCAGATAAGTACTTTACAGTCCTGCCATTCTTCAACTCCATAGTAGTTACCTCCCTGTAGACAAATTCATCAGGATGAGTGCCCTCAAGGAGTAACTGGAGCTCATTCTTCTTAATGTCTTCAAGCTTCTTATATAATAACCCCTTTTTGATCATCTTGTTTTCCAGTAAGGCTTGAGGGGTCATTTTTGATTGATGAGCCTTCTTGAATTCATCGATTATTTCCTATGGTGAGACTACAATGGCCAACATGATTGTAGAGTCTATTTTTTTTCTAACCTGGCCATTGTATCTGTGTGGAATGGATCTTTTGTGGATTCTAGAACTCACCTTCGGATCTGGCCATACTCTCACTCTCTCCTTCTGATACTGAAATGTGTGTCGGAGAGTGTACAGCCTCTGAGCATGCCCTTTCATGGCTTGTATAGATGATGACTGAGGAAATTCCTTGTCAACCACCTTTACTAGTTGCTCATCGTGCTGCTTCTGCTGTTCTTCATCTTCTATTTTGGCTCTAACCGTTTCCCTTTGAGAGTCAGGTGTGATCATGGGTTGACTCTGGGTTCTGGTAGCCTTAGAACAGCAGAGGTGGCAGCATCATCTTCTCCCTCTCTTCTTCATCTTCTTCTATCCTAGCACCCTTCTCCTCCTTCTAGGTGCATCACTGGATGTGGTTGGGTGGTTTTTGTGGTAAAGGAATTGGTTTTGAAGGTTGAGGATGTTTGGATTTGGGTTTTGAGATTGGTTTGGAGATTTGAGGGGTAGGCTGTTTTTGATTTGGTGATTGGGAAGGTTATTCAAGCATTTTGTTGTGAGTTGGCTTTTTGTGAGTCCTGCCATTTCAAACCTTTTTCCGCCCAGCCTCATCAAGTGCTTCAATGTTATCCCCTTATGAAATTAACTCAGACAAACAATTCGGTGCTTATAGCAAGAATGCTGTATCTGGTCCATGAAGAATCTCCATGGTGATCTTCCTAAGTATTTGGCGATGAATCGAATCATGACTCCAATCTCCTTCTCACAGCACATCTAACTGATGGGTTTGTTAAAAACACAAACATAGTTTAACCTTTTAAACTTTCAGAAAACGCAGCGGATATTGAGGATTATAACATGTTTATAATCTGAAAATTTCATGTTCTCAATGATGTTTTAAGATGGAGAAACAAACCCAAATCAAAAGGGATCTTTTGTATGTGAATAAACATGCTATGTATACATAAAACAACATAATATGACAACCACAAAGGGGCTGCCATATCTACCTTTCTGCAGCCCTAAAATCGACCAAAGAAGAGTAAAAAGATGCTGAAAATTCGGCAAAACTCCAAGGAAGGAGCCCTCAAGCTTGTATACCCCAAGCCTCCTTGCAAAGCACCTTCTTGTTAGGAAGATTCAACACCAAAATCAACACAAAATGGCTCTCAAAACTCCTAATGCTGCTGCTCCTGGCTGTAGCTATTGTGAGAGAGAGAGAGGGATTTTTGTTGTTCTTGCATGTATGGAGATGGTCAAATGAAGAGTGTAAGACTAATTTAAGTTATGTGTGTTTTCAAGACACCAAAATGGTCCAATCACAATTAAAGGGGCGGCCAAAATGAATTTAAAACCCAAGTTTTCCACTAAAACTTGAACACACACACAATTAAAACTAGTCTTTTGTCACACATCAATAAGTCATCTACTAGACTTATTTAAAATGTGACATATGTCTTCTTTAATTAAACAATTTAATTAAAGTACACTCATATGTTATTAATGTTATTTAAACCCTTTTAAATGACAAAAATAACATAAACTCACTAACAAATTATCCTTATAATTTGTTCCATCTCATATGCAACTTATTTAGAAAACCCATTTTCTAAATTTGTGTAGATATTTAATTGCATGATCATATCATCAATTAAATATTAATTGGTGTTTGCTAAGCTTGTCATTGGGTATAACCCGACTTGGATCATAACGTACTAACCACATCAATATTCTAAGTGTCTTGGGCACATAGAATCCTACAATCTCCCACTTGCCCAAGATTCATAGAAGATTGATGCAAGCAGTAAATACCGCCTAACAACGGTTTACTACCCTTAATACGCATGACTTATAGCCATTCAATATATCATCCCTTTCAAGTACCCTACTTGAAATGATTTAGGTGAATCAATCATTTATCCTTTTGTTACAGATGTCATGTTAAATCCAAGAACACAGAATGATCATTCCTTGTTGATTTAACTTATCAGGCCTTAGACATCTAACTCTCAACGAATAAGAGGAACAAATTCCATCTTGACTACATACGTTTCTCACAAACACCTCGTGTCATATCTGAACATACCCTTATGTGCTGTCCACTATTTCAGGACAGTGAAGAATAAGCTCAAGGTATAATACTTGGTGAATATCAAAACCCAATATGTATCTCAGGTCGGAGGATACCAAATGATATTCGCCTTTACACAAATTTACTTATGATCAATCAATAAGATTCCATGTAGTAAATTTGAGATGCGGGTTAGTCCAATATTTGTATCCCACAAATATCTATGAACCTTGGTAGCAACCCATTGCTCCATATTCATCCTTATGAATATCAACCAATCCAAGTTCAAAATAGCCTTATCCTCAACTTGTTCCCACAAGTCTGATTGACTACGGACATTTAGAGTAAACAATTTACTCATGGATTAAACATGCTAATTGGAACATTAATTGAAACATTATAACCAAATAATTTTATTCAAATAATAAAGAGTTCCACATATCCAAATACAAAATTTACAGATCAAATCCAATCACTAGAATATCGAAGTCCCATGGCACAAGTATGACCTTCATGCTTTGCCTTTTCAAGGAGCTTCGTGAGAGGATCCGCAATGTTTTGATCCGTGTGAACTTTGCGAATACATATCTTTCCTTTTTCAACTTCATCTCGTATGTAGTTGAATCTCCGCTCAATGTGCCTAGTCTTTTGATGAGCACGAGGTTCCTTGATTTGAGCAATCGCACCCTCGTTTCACAAAAGATCTCTAGGGGTTCCTGAATGGAAGGAACAACCCCTAGATCGGCAATGAATTTCTTCAACCATGCAGCTTCTTGAGCTGCCAATGAGGCGGCGACGTATTCTGATTCTGTAGTTGATAGAGCCACCACATCCTGCTTGGAGCTCTTCCAAGAGACAGCTCCTCCATTCAGAATGAAAATGTATCCCGATTGTGACCGTGAATCGTCACGATCGGTTTGGAAACTCGCATCCGTGTAACCTTTTACAACGAGCTCCTCGTCACCAGATCCATAGATCAGGAACATATCTCTTGTCCTCCTTAGGTATTTAAGTATGTTCTTGACAGCCATCCAATGACTGTTTCCAGGATTTTGCTGGTAACGGCTTGTCATGCTTAAGGCGCATGACACGTCCGGTCGAGTGCATATCATTGCATACATGATGGATCCAATAGCAGATGCATATGGGATTGCCTTCATTTTATCTTGCTCATCCTTTGAGCTTGGACATTGAGTCGTACTCAATATCGTTCCTCTTTGAATAGGTACGGTACCTTTCTTAGAGTTTTCCATCTTGAACCTTTTCAAGATTTTATCAATGTATGCACTTTGATTCAAACCAATCAACCGCCTTGATCTATCCCTATAGATCTTTATTCCCAGAATATAGGCGGCTTCACCAAGATCCTTAATGGAAAACAACTTCCAAGCCAGGTTTTTACACCTTCCAAGGTTGGAATGTCATTTCCAAATAGTATGTCATCAACATACAATACTAGGAAAGTTATTGTGCTCCCACTAGCCTTCTTATACACACAAGCCTCATCAGCGTTTTTGATGAAGCCAAATTTCTTTACCTCCTCATCAAAACGATGATTCCAGCTTCTATGCTTGTTTCAATCCATAGATTGATTTCTTTAACTTGCATACTTTATTAGGATGTTTTGGATCGACAAAACCTTCAGGCTGAACCATATAACATCTTCCTCAAGATATCCATTTAGGAAAGCCGTTTTGACATCCATTTGCCAAATCTCATAATCATAATGAGCAGCTATGGCAAACAATATCCTTATAGACTTTAGCATCGCAACAGGTGAGAAGGTTTCATCATAATCAACCCCTTGAGTTTGAGTGAAACCCTTTGCTACAAGTCTAGCTTTATAAGTATCCAAGTTTCCATTCATATCGGTTTTCTTCTTGAAAACCCACTTACTTCCAACTACCTTGGAATTAAGAGGTGGCACAACAAGTTCCCAAACTTGATTGTCATACATGGATTGCATCTCAACGTTCATGGCCTCAAGCCATTTGTCACAATCCAATTGGACACTGCATCATGGTATGTGGTTGGTTCATCTGAATCTACCACATAGCATCCATCCATGAAAAATCCGTATCTTTCAGGTGGATTACTAGTTCTACCACTTCTGCGAACGTCTTGTGTGTATGATCAACCCCTTGATCATACTCAACATCCTCATGTTGAGTGCTAGTTTCAACCAACCGTGCATTGGGTTGTGGTTCTTGATCCTCTTCAAGATCCACTGTTCTAGTGCCAGCTCCTTCCATAAGGAACTTTGCTTCTAAGAACTCACCCTTTCTAGCAACAAACACCTTTTGTTCCAATGGATCATAGAAATAATATCCCATAGAATCTCTAGGATATCCAATAAAGATACACTTGGTGGATCGGACATCTAATTTGTTTGGGGTGGGAGTCTTAACATAAGCCTCACAACCCCAGACCCTTAAGTATGATAGGGATGGAACTCTTCCATGCCATATCTCAAAAGGTGTCCTTTCCACCTTTTTGGTTGGGGCCATATTTAGATACGGGCCGCGGAGAGCAAAGCGAAACCCCAAAATGATAGAGGTAATGTGCTTCTAGCCATCATAGATCGAACCATATCCAATAAGGTTCGATTCCTCCTCTCAGACACACCATTGTGTTGTGGTGTTCCAGGTGGAGTGAGTTGTGAGACAATCCCACAACTCCTAAGATGATCTTGAAAAGCATCACTTAGGTATTCACCTCCTCTATCGGTACGGAGAACTTTAATTGACTTGTTGAGTTGATTTTCCACTTCATTCTTGAAGATTTTGAACATTTCAAAAGCTTCATCTTTGTGTCTTAATAAGTACACATACCCATAGCGACTATAATCGTCGGTAAAGGTAATGAAGTATCTTTCACCATTCCTAGTCATTGGCTTAAAAGGACCACATACATCCGAATGTATGATTCCTAATAAATCTTTTGCCCTTTCATTAGTACCACTAAAGGGTGCCTTAGTCATCTTTCCTTGTAAACAAGATTCACAAACATCAAATGAATCACATTCATTTGTTTTTAAAAGACCATTCTTTTGAAGTGTTTGTAAACGTTTCTTGTTTATATGACCAAGACGACAATGCCAAAGATAGGTATCACTCAAGTCCAACTTGAGTTCTTGGTGTTAGTTTGGTACAATGAACTATTTAAAGTATTTTCATGAACCAATTCATAAATACCATTAATGGGAATTGCTTTAAAATAGAACATATCATTTAAAGAAACATGAATATCATTTTCAACAAAAGATAATATATAATCATAATGTCTTAATTGGGATACAGAAATAATGTTCCTAGTCAAACTAGGAGCATACAAAATATTCTTCAAAATAACATCCAAGCCACTTGGAAGTTTTAGGATGTAGTCCCCACGAGCTTCAACTTGGACTTTGGTTCCATTGCCCATGAAGAGGCTAACATCCCCTTGATTGAAGTCCCTACTTCTTTTGAACCCCTGCAACAAATTGCAAATATGAGTTCCACATCCGGTATCTAATACCCATGTGTTTGAAGATGTAACATTAAGATCAATATGAATCATGTATGTTGTACCTGAGGTCTGCCCGGCATCCCTCTTTGCTTTCAACTCTTGGAGATGGACGGACAATTCCTTGCCCAATGTCCTATCTCCCCACACTTGAAGCATGGGTCATTAGTAGCAACCTTTTGCTTCTTCTCTTGTGGTTTGGGTGGCACCCTTGCCACCCCTTTCCTTTTCCCCATACGGGTCCTTTACCCTTGGCAACCTTTGCCTTGGGTGCGGGATAAGGCCTTTTCTTGTTCCCACCTTCATTGATGGTGAGAACGGGTAAAACCCTTTTACCCATGGCCGCCTCGGCCGTTTTAAGCATTGAGTGAAGCTCACCAATGCTCTTGTCCCAAGCATTCATGTTGTAGTTCAACACAATGTCTCGAACTTCTTGGTAAGGCCATTAAGGAT
Source organism: Flaveria trinervia (assembly GCA_025506515.1). NCBI lineage: Eukaryota > Viridiplantae > Streptophyta > Magnoliopsida > Asterales > Asteraceae > Flaveria > Flaveria trinervia. The sequence continues at coordinate 23,513,468 of CM046458.1, forward strand.
CAAATCCGTGGCCAATTCCTTCGAGACGGGACAATTAAGCCTCTCGAGGCGGTCAATATGACTTTTCATCTTAAGTACATAAGATGAAACAGATTGGTTGTCGTCCATACGACATGCATGGAGTGCTCGAACCGTTTCGAAGCGCTCAACCCTTGCTTGCTGTTGAAACGTTTCCTTCAGCTGGGTTATCATGTCATAAGCTCCGTGATGTTCATACTCCTTTTGGAGATCCGGAGTCATGCTCGCTAGCATGAGACAAGACACTTGGACGGAGTCCTCAGTGTATTTTAGCCAATCGTTATAGGCCTCCTCATCATCCTCGCTAGGTTGATCGGGGATAGGGTCGTCTAAAATATGATCGTCTCTCTTGCTTGAGAACGATTCTCAAGTTTCGATACCAATCAATAAAGTTGTTATGATTTAGACGTTCCTTTTGGAGGATCGCTCGTAATGATTGGTTGGACGCGGATGAGTTATCGTGATTTTCATTGTTGGTGGCCATCTACAAAATTTAACAAAGTCTATTTAGTATTTTCGATATGCTATTTTTAATAATTAATGCCTTTTAAGGTCATTTTTATATTAAAATATAGAACCCAACATTACATTTAAATTGTGGTTAGGTGACCTTTATCCCACGATTTAAATTAATAAGGTGGTCAACGATTGACGGTTGCAACCATTTGCAACTTCTAGAGGTATGGGATCGACTTTAAACATCATATGTAAAGTCGGCATGTTAATCCCATCAACACCATTTGGAAACCATATTTAGGTGATCCATTTAACATGGTTTGCAAATCAAGTTATCCTACTTGCACACACGTGTGTAGTTTACCCACATAAGTGGTTAGGTGACCTTTATCCCACCAATGTGGTATCCCCACCTTAAATCACAAGTTCCCTCTAAATGGTTAGGTGACCTTTATCCCATTAGAGTTTCCAAATGACTCAAGTGTTGTGCAAAAGGACGGTGTTGAACTTGTTTGTTAAAAGTTTAGAGATTTCATAATTCTAGTTTTAGAAAACTCTATGTACTTGTATTTGCATGCTTTCAAATACAAGGTACCCTATGGTCCTTTGATTAAAACCAATTTTAATCTTTAAAATCATTAAATCATTTTAATAACCTTTTATTACTTTTAATGATTAAGAACTACCAATTTTCAGCTTGTAAGTTTTGTTAATGAGTTTGTAATGTATGAAAAAATATCAACCAAACAATCAAACAAGCATAAACATAAACAACCATAATGTGCATAACCATAGCTACTATTGTGACCACACTTGTTTGCCATCACAAGTGTGGTCATTTGGTCTTTCCTAAGGGTTGAAATCACACAAAATTGAGGTCATCATAGACCCCCACTTGAACTTGCATCCATATGCTTCAAGTTCCATGTCTTTGATGTCCATCTTTGGGTCTTGATCTTGTGCATCTTCCTTTTACAAAATTGTATCCTAATACATTTTTCTAATAAAGAAATGCACCTAATCTATTAATTACATAACCAAATGAATAAATAATTACAACCCAAATAATAAACATAAAAATTACAACCCAATTGAATGAATAAAACCAACCATTCCAATCATCCAAATCAAAAGGCCAAGGCTAGGTTATGCACACTAACATCCAATGATCATATCATCCAAACATATAATGAAACCCCACTTAAAACCACCAAATTTCAGCCAACATAAACTGAAATTTTGGGTTTTAAACATTGTCCAAACAATCAACATTTCATATATATATCTTTCAAGATCTAATCACTAGCATGTGTGATATGACCTTGAAAGTTTGGGGAATCATTCATACAAACATAATATAGCAGCCCAAAACAGCCTATAACAAGTCTAAAACCATCCTTTAAAACCAATTTCAAAGGATAAAACAAGCAAGTCATCCACATAACCGGCTCTTGATGCCATTGATGGGTTTGTTAAAACACAAAACATAGTTTAACCTTTTAAACTTTCAGAAAACGCAGCGGATGTTGAGGATTATAACATGTTTATAATCTGAAAATTTCATGTTCTCAATGATGTTTTAAGATGGAAAACAAACCCAAATCAAAAGGGATCTTTTGTATGTGAATAAACATGCTATGTATACATAAACACATAATATGACAACCACAAGGGGCTGCCATATCTACCTTTCTGCAGCCCTAAAATCGACCAAAGAAGAGTAGAAAAGATGCTGAAAATTCGGCCAAAACTCCAAGGAAGGAGCCCTCAAGCTTGTATACCCCAAGCCTCCTTGCAAAGCACCTTCTTGTTAGGAAGATTCAACACCAAAATCAACACAAAATGGCTCTCAAAACTCCTAATGCTGCTGCTCCTGGCTGTAGCTATTGTGAGAGAGAGAGAGAGAGGGTTATTTGGTTGTTCTTGCATGTATGGAGAGTGGTCAATGAAGAGTGTAAGACTAATTTAAGTTATGTGTGTTTTCAAGACACCAAAATGGTCCAATCACAATTAAAGGGGCGGCCAAAATGAATTTAAAACCCAAGTTTTCCACTAAAACTTGAACACACACACATTAAAACTAGTCTTTTGTCACACATCAATAAGTCATCTACTAGACTTATTTAAAATGTGACATATGTCTTCTTTAATTAAACAATTTAATTAAAGTACACTCATATGTTATTAATGTTATTTAAACCCTTTTAAATGACAAAAATAACAATAAACTCACTAACAAATTATCCTTATAATTGTTCCATCTCATATGCAACTTATTTAGAAAACCCATTTTCTAAATTTGGTGTAATATTTAATTGCATGATCATATCATCAATTAAATATTAATTGGTGTTTGCTAAGCTTGTCATTGGGTATAACCCGACTTGGATCATAACGTACTAACCACATCAATATTCTAAGTGTCTTGGGCACATAGAATCCTACACATACCCGCCCATCTGTTTTGAATTTCCTCTACTTCCAACCTCCTGATCTCACTTCTAGTATGACTGTGTCAAAGCCTTGCTTGAAGAGTTGCTCAATGATTTGTCCATGATTGGCCTGTGTGTATCAATCTGCATCTTTTACCATCTCTTCCAAGGTTTTTCTTCAGCATTGGTTTGATCACCATCAACTTTCTTCTTGTAAGTGATCATTGTTGTTCCTTTTTTCTTTTTCCAACTCCTGGATTTTCTCTTGTGCCTTCTCATCCTCAGTTCTTTTTCTCTTCTTTTCTTTCCTGATACTCTCCCCCTTTTTTGGATGCTTGGTGGCGGGTTTGTACGCCAGAAAGTTTCTCTTTTGCACCACCCATATGAATGAGTGTTTGTAGACTTGAGAGATCCTGTCTCAATGGCTTTATAACAATGTCATTGATGATGGAGTGATGAGAGGTAGGATTGTTGGAATACAGCAACCATCTGCTCTGGGGGTTCTGTCCCGAGAGATAGTGCCAAAAGTAGAAGCTGGAGGCTCAGTGAGTGAGAGGGTAAAGTGTTTGGGGCCTTCAATTGAAGGTGCATCTGTGGGTTGGTGGGGGTAGATGGACTTACATCCTGAGACTTCTTGGCAAGCAGTCTTGTAGTCTGCTTACCTCAGCCTCCAGGATGGTGTTGTGGGCTAGAACGTCATAGAAAAAGCCTAGGTCATCATCAGCAGATGCTGAATCACCTGACCTCATGCTTGTAGCAGGATGTACATGCACTAGGTGTAGACCAGTTTTAGCATGTGCCCCTTTTTCTTGGAACTGGGGACTTCCAGCCTCAGGACTATGTCCTTCATCAGCTGTTGCCTCTAGTGAGGTCTTAGCAATGTTACCAGCCTCATTCTGATCATGTGCTGATGCAGAAGAGGTGGCAGCCTCACTAGATGTTCTAATCTCCCTATCCACACTAGGAGATAGAACTTGTAAACCCCGGTGTTGTGGGTTGTCAGAAGCATGATGATCCTCTTCCTCAATATCTGTGGTTCTCCCCTTTGTTGGTGGTTGTTGGGGAGGAGGAGAGGCATGCAACTGAGTCAGCACGTTTTCAATAATTATGGTTGGACTTTGGGGGGCGGTTGCATGGGGAGATGGGGTAGAAGCAGTGTGCACCTGGGGAGGATGGTGCTCTTCAATGGCAATCTCCTCAAGTGAGGAAGATCCCAGATGTGTGGGTACCCCTTGTGTGGTGGTTGCAGGCTCCTTTTGAGAGGAATCCTGAGCGGCTATGGCTGGTAGAGTCTCTGATACTGCTGGGGGTTTAAGCCAGCAAGTATATCCTGCGTTGGTGGTGCAGGAGCATCTTCAGGGGACTCATCTCCCTGAATAGCTGTTTTGGGTTGTTTTGGTTTTGGTTTAGTGGGGACTTTGGTTCTGGTGGAGGAAGCTGTGGGTTCCCTGTGCTTGGGCTTTAGCATTCGGGCAGCTTCTTTGAGTGTAAGGTCTGAGTTGTGCCTGGAGTATACCTCAGCCAAACAGCTGGTGCAGGGACTCCAAGGCCAACAAGGCCATCAGATTTTAATTCATCTAAAATAATGGCCATCAGAAACCTGGATATAATGGCCATCGGTTTGCCACAGGTTTCTGAGCCAAGTTCTTTATTTCTAGAAACACAATTTCAGAAAAATTTAGCGGTTGGTGTTCTAGAATAGAATACAATACCTGTTGCCATTGGGATGACATTTGATCCCAAGAAGATGTCTTGGAGGCTAAGCAGACATTTACCATGTGAAAAATAACTTTCTCAGCGTCATGGAAATGTTTCTTTAGAACGGTTGTAGCCCGAAGATCACCTTCATACCCATGATTGATAAATGACATATCTGTTATGCCCTTTGGGTATACAGTCACAGCGGTGGAGTCGTGTAAGTGTAATGCCTGACGAATGATGTCGGCTGTAACGACCACTGGTTTCTGGTTGACAAGGGACCGAACAGAGATCTGGCCGGTAGACTCATCTGTATGAACAAAAGCATTTGACCAGAATTGACTGAGGGATTCAGGGTAATGGTCGGATTCAAGAGAAAGGCTGTGCGATATGGGGAATCCACCATTAAGTCAATGGCATTATCATATTTGTTCCAGAAAGCCGACTTTGTAAGGTAAGCAACGCAGTTATGTCGTGGTTTCAGAACTCATGGTCGCCATGTTTGAGAGAGAGAAGTTCAGAAAATAACGGCTAATGAAACATTAGAGAAGAGGACATGTATTTATAGGGTAGGGGTGAGAAAATGACTGAAGGGTTTGGTGTTAGTCATCAGTAGTTTTAAACCGACTGTTGACATGGTATTACCCTTTCAGACGTTGAAACAGCTGAAGTCGTGGTTTTAGGCATCAGCAGTTAGAAAACTACTGAAGACCATGGTTTTGACTTCAGATGATGAAACAACTGAGGACTTGGTTTTTGTCATCAGTAGTTGTGAAACTACTGAAGACAGTGGTTTTGTCATCAGTTGTTGTAAGCTGAAGACTTGGTGTTAGTCATCAGTAGTTATAAAACTACTGAAGACATGGTTTTGCTTCAGTTGTTTAGAATGAAACACAGTTGTAGAAACAACTGAAGAGAAAGTTCTCTTCAGTAGTTTTCGTCAATTCATAGCCTTTCAGCTGTTTCATACTGTCCTCAACACTTATCAGACTTTGCATCTGCTTTTTAGGTGTTTCATAGGACGTCAGTACTTATCTGTTTGTACTGATTTCAGTAGTTGTAACTACATCAGTAGTTGTAACTACATCAGTAGTTTAGAACAGATAAAGTACTTCAGTACTTGTGAGGCATTTAGCCGTCAGTAGTTATAAAAACTACTGAAGGTGAAAGGACTCATCAGTACTTATATATGACATGGTTACCAATGATCACCAGTACTTTTACTAAAATCATCAGTAGTTGTCACTTATTCTAGCTGCAGCATACCAAGCCTTAACACAAGGTTTTGGAAAGTAGAACTATCCAAAGGCTTAGTAAAAATATCTGCAAGCTCATCAGCACTAGGCACAAACTTAGGATCAATCAGACCTTTTTCAAAACAATCCCGAATAAAGTGATGTCTGATCTCTATATGTTTGGTCCTAGAGTGCTCGACTGGATTTTTGACAATACACAGAGCTGAAGCACTATCCATTAATAATGGAGTCTTAGTCTCTGTAATGCCATAATCCAGAAGTTGGTTCTGAAGCCAGAGTACCTGAGAAGTGCAACTTGCAGCAGCAATGTACTCGGCTCAGCAGTTGATGTAGCAACAGATGTTTGTTTCTTACTCTGCCAAGAATCAAACAGTTGCCTAGGAATTGACAACCACCAGAAGTTGACTTTCTAGTTAACTTGCACCCTGCATAGTCACTATCTGAAAAAGCAACTAATTTGCAAGAGTGTCCAGTGGAATACCATAAACCCAGAGATTGTGTACCTTGCAAATATCTAAAGATTCTCTTGACTGCAATCAAATGAGACTCTTTAGGAGCAGCCTGAAATCTAGCACAAACACATGTAGCAAACATAATATCTGGTCTAGAAGCTGTTAAATACATCAAGGACCCAATCATACATCTGTAAAGTGTTTCATCAACAGCTTTACCTTTCTGATCTGCATCCAGTTGTGTGGTGTTGCACATGGGAGTAGAACAGGGCTTACAGTTTTGTAAATCAAACTTATTCAAAAGATCTTTTGTATATTTTGACTGATGAATAAAGGTTCCATCAGCCTTTTGTTTAATTTGCAAGCCTAGAAAGAACTGTAATTCTCCCATTGCACTCATTTCAAACCTCTTTTTCATTAATGTTGTAAAATCATCACACAACTGGGGATCAGAGGATGCAAAAAGATATCATCAACATAAATCTGAACAAGTAGCTTATGCTGATCCACCTTCTTAATAAACAAAGTTTTATCAATGGAGCCTCTAGTGAAATTATTCTTAAGAAGAAAAGTGGAAAGTGTCTCATACCAGGCTCTAGGAGCTTGTTTCAACCCATAAAGAGCCTTATCAAGTTTATACACCCATTCAGGATGTTTATTATCCTCAAAACTGGTGGTTGACACACATAAACTTCTTCTTTTATTTTACCATATAGAAATGCACTTTTGACATCCATTTGAAAACTTTAAGATTGTGGAATGCAGCATAGGCTAAAAACAATCTGATTGCCTCTAGTCTGGCTACAGGGGCAAAGGTTTCATCATAGTCAATACCTTCTTCTTGTGAAAACCCCTGTACAACCAGTCTAGCCTTGTTCTTAACAATAAGCCCATTTTCATCAGTTTTATTCCTAAACACCCATTTAGTGCCTATTGCACACTTACCTGGGGGAAGAGGAACCAGTTCCCACACTTGCTGTTTCTTGAACTGAAGTAGCTCAAGCTGCATGGCTTCAACCCATCCATTGTCTCTCAAAGCAACATGGTAGTTCTTTGGCTCTAGCTGACTGATGAAGAGAGCATAGAAGCAGAAGTTAGACAATTGACTTCTTGTTGAAACACCAGCATTGATATCACCAATAATCTGAGACATTGGGTGATTCTTCAGTTCTTGATAAACAATGAGATCTGTGCAAGTGTTTGTAGGACCTTCAGCAGCAGCAGATGTTGATGCAGACTCTTGAAACCAAGAATTAGATGGTAACTCAAAAGATGTAGAGGAATCAGAGATCTCATCAGCATTTGTTGTGGATGGAACTGCTGAAGCTACAGGAACATCAAATTTAGCAGACACAGGCAGTTGGTCACTAAACTTGAATAGGTGAGTATTGATATTATCATCATCATCATCAATACCACCAGGTGGAAGACATGCTGCAGAAGATGATTTATCCACAGGATCTGCAACAGCTGGAGGTTGATAAGGAACATATTGCAGTATGTCCAAATCAAACAACTCCACAGGGTTTTGTGGAATCTTGTCCATAGGAGATTCATTAAACTTCACATGCAAAGTCTCTTCAACTATCTTTTTCTGCAGTTGAAGACTCTGTATGCCTTGCAAGTAGATGAATAACCAACAAAATACCCTGCATCCACCTTAGGATCAAATTTTGGAGTTGATCCTTTGTGTTGAGAATAAAACAGGGACACCCAAATGCTTTGAAAAATGAAATTAGAGGAGCCAAGTGATGGAGAACTTCATATGGAGTCTTCATCAACCTCTGATTTACTAAGACTCTATTCTGCACATAGCAAGCTGTGTTAACAGCTTCAGCCCAAAAGGTCAGTGGCAAACCAGAGTCAGCCAGCATGGACCTTGCAGCTTCAATTAGGGTCCTGTTCTTTCTCTCCACTACTCCATTTTGTTCTGGAGTCCTTGGTATGCTAAACTGCCTTTTGATTCCCTTTGAAAGATAGAAGTCATCAAGTGTATGGTTTCTGAATTCAGTTCCATTGTCACTCCTAATACACTTGACTGGAAGGGAATACTGCTTCTCAACATACAACACAAAGTGAATAATCTTCTGAGCAACCTCATCCTTTGAATGTAGAAAGAAAGTCCATACAAATCTGGAGTAATCATCCACAATTACCAGACAGTATTTCTTCTTTGCCATGCTCATTACTCTCACAGGACCAAATAGATCCATATGCAGTAATTGCAAGCAGGCAGTGGACTTAGGCTCTTCAATAGGAGGGAATGAGACTTTGTGTTGTTTTCCTTTTAAACAAGCAGTGCAGGTTTCATCACAGTGGAACTCCTTTATTGGTAAGCCTCTAACTAAACTATTGTGGATTAGCTGATTCATGTTTTTGAAATTAACATGACCCAGCCTTCTGTGCCACAGTTTAGATTCTTGAGAAGAGGCTTTGGAAAATAGGCAAGGATTGCCTCTGAGATCTATTTTCTTGGAAAGATCTAAGGCATACACTCTTCCTGTCCTGTTGGCTCTCAGGAGAGTGTGATCATCCAACACCTTATCAATCAAATGCAGAACTTTGGATGACAGAATCCTACAGTTCTGACTGGTGAAAAGAGCAACATGGCCTTTATCACACATTTGACTGACACTCAAGAGATTGTACTTGAGATTTTCCACATGATTAACATCATCAAACTTTATTTCTCCATTGGAGACAAAGCCGTTGCCAATGATGTAACCCCTAGCATCATTGCCAAAAGAAACAAACCCCTTCTTTCCTTGAGAGTAGTCATGAAGAAGAGAGCTGTTCCCAGTCATGTGCATAGATCCCCCACTGTCTACATACCAGATGCTACTTTGGCATGTTGAAGAACCCTGCAATAATAAACAATCAGTTAGTTTTGGAGACCCAAACCTTTTTGGTTTGGGGCTGGTCTCATCAACAGATGGTAAACTAACAGTTTATTGGAACAACAGCCTGAGAGGAAGAAGATGGTGAAGAAGAGGAATCCTTTGGCTTGGACCTCTTTTTCTGTGGTTTCAACATAGGAGCATCTAATTGGTTAACTCTTCCAATAGATGTTGAACCATCATAACCAGCTGTGTCTGATTTTGTGATAAAGCTTTCAGCTCATCAGACACATTGCCAGTGGAGTTTGATAAGTTCCTATGTTGCACCTTCTTCTTCTGAGCAATCTCAGCTGTTACCTGTTTAACCCCTTCCTTTGTGGATTTCTTTGTGGACTTAAGGGTTACAGGATTTGATGTTGCTGATACAAATGTGGTCTCAAACTCAGTTTTCATTTTAACCATTTTCTCTTTAATTTCCTCTTTATGTTTGAGTTTGGATCCTCTTTTGTACCAGCAATCATGTGTAAGATGATTGAACAAACCACATACTTCACATGGTTTCTTCTTCATCTTAGGTTGATCATCAACTAAAGAGGAGTAACAACTGAAGACTTGCTCTTCAGTGCTTTGGAAGCATGTTTGTTTGCTTTCTTGACTTCCTCTTTAGTAGTCTTCAAACTCTTTCTACTGACAGTTTTCTTCTTTCAGTACTGGCAGTAGTTGGAGTTTGAACTTCAGGTGTTAAATCCTGCTCTCTAGTCCTTTCAGGACTTTCAGAATTAACTCCTGAGTTGATCAACTCATTGATCATGTGAGTGTCAGCAGTGGAACCATCAACATCAGCTGATAGGTTCTGAGAGGGCTTGGTGCTGACTTCTACTTCTGATAGTGCTGAATCAGAAAGTAGATCACATGATGAATGGATTGGTTATTACTCTCACCATCATTTCTACCTCTGCTCTGGGAGTAAAATCTGTAGGTGGAGCAGTGTGATTGTAACCAATGCCAAACTTCACATTGGAAGCAGATTGCTACTAAGAAGCATTTCAAAACCTTTGCATGATTGTACCCATCGATCACACTCTACCTGGGTGACTGCAAGGGTTTCCTTGAGATCTTTATACTTCTCTAGAAGTATCTCTCCCTAGCCTTATCATCAGTTATTTGACATTTAAGTTTGTAAATCTCATCATTCTTATCATTAAGCACAGACTCAAATTCAGCTTTGCTTTTGGAAATTATTTGTTCTAGCTCAATGTTCTTGTTAATCAAAGCTACATTTGCTTCTCTAATAGATGCAAATGCTGCTATGCATGTTTCAGAACATAATTTGGCTTTTGCCTCAGAGGATACCTGTGATACCTTGGTGTAGAGGCATTAGTGGATGAAGTATCAGCAGAATCCAAAGCCATAAGAGCTAGATTTCCAAAGGGACTTTCACCACCATGTTGACCAGCACCTGAGAACAGTTGTTCATGACCAGACAAGTCATCTGGTAAACTGCTCCAGTCAACAACTCCTGGGGTGAAGAAGCTGTGTTGTTGAGGTTGAGTTTGTTGATGAGATTGGGAAGGTTGTGGTTCAGGCAATGCTTGTGGTTGTTGTGCAATGGAGCTTGAACAGGATTTGGTTGAGGCATATAATATAGGGATAAGGATATGACATTTGACCCTGGGGAACAAAGTATGCAGGAGACCTAGGATGTGAATGATGACCAGAACCAGCAGAATGTTGCCCTCTGTTTTGTGGACTAGTACTAGGAAAAGTCACAAAGGGTGCAGAAGAGTTAGATCCAGTTGATCTACACTCTCTTGCAAAGTGTCCCAGCCTTTGGCATTTGTGACACCTCAACTTACTCTTGTCAAAACCAACTTTGGTTTTGCCAGAGAGTCCAGGAAACTTCCTGCCAGTTCTCTTATAGAACTTCTGAGATCTGATATTAATCAGTGACATTTGTCTCAGAATATCCATCTCTTCTAGATCATCATCAGCTATTCCTTTCAAATCATCCATGATGAAGCATAGATTGTCACTATTACTGCCAGAATGACTCTCAATACCAACAAATGCATGATCAGAACTATTTGAAGAGAAATCAATATGCTCATCATAATTGCTTTTAGATGCAGCATATTCTGACTCATGACCAACCAAGGCAGTATTACCTGGTACAAAGTCATCAGTGAGCTTTCCTGATGAGGACAGTTTCCTCTTTTTCTCTATCTCTCTTTCGAATGTAAGCAGTTTCCCATGAAGTTGGGTGAGAGATAGGCTATCCAGATTTGCACTGGAGCGTAGGACAATAGTATATGTGTCCCATCTCTTGGGCAGTGATCTGAGGAACCTGTTTTCATCTGGCTATTGGTGTATTCCTGTTTCACCATTTTCAGCTCAGAGATCAAGCAGGAAAAACGCTCAAACTGTTGAGTCAGTGTCTCACCCTTCTATGAGAGAATGTCTCATATTGTTGGGCAAGGATTTCTCTGTTGTTTGCTAAGACCTCATCTGTGCCACCGAATTGTTCCTTCAGGGCATTCCAGAGATCATGAATAGTATCATGATGCATAAGCCCTGAATAGATTTCATTAGGCAGTGCCATGGCCAGAATTCCATGGGCTTTAGCATCAATCTCAAACAGTTTCCGATCTTCATCAGAGTATTGTTCCTTCTTCTTTGGAACCATTTGATTGGTTTCCGGATTGTTCACCATAGGCTTATGTGGTCCATGTACCACAGATGTCCAACAACCTGAACTGTTAACAGACAGGTGATGGTGATGAAGCATTCTTCGCTGCCATATGTTATACTCGGTCCTAACCAGCATCGGGGGCTTGGTTGAGGAACCAGTATTGTGAGGACCATTAGAAGGAGTAGTCATCTCAGATTCAATCAAATTCAATTAAGCTATAACAGATTTAGAACAAAACACAACAACCAATTGAACCAAGAAAGATCTCAGAATAAATGAACGAAAGCATCAGAAATTCAATAATCTAGAACCAGTTCTTGCGAATATGCTAATTCAATCAAACATAGATATCAATTAGCAGTTTCAATGATCAATTGTTAGATCGATCAATGATTAACCTGCTCTGATACCACTTGTTAGGATCAGTGATCTATGTTTGATTGATTAGAGAGTATAGCAGCGGAATTCTAACAATGAATTAGCCAATTCACAAGAACGAAAGGATATTCAATGAAGAACAAAAACGGTTATAGATAGAGAGAATCTGCAAATATATTTCATTCAATATTCGCTTTCGTGGTAACGGAATGTCACACTTACAATTAGGTCGACACCTCTTATATAAGAGATGTGACGTCTGCTGATGTCACTTGATAGTGACATCTAACAGAATTATTCCAACTGAAACACAACTACTGAAGATGTCAAAACAGTTGACATCTTCTTACAAAAATACTAAGTGTTATCAGTTACTACAACTACTGAAAAACATAAAACTACTGACACTACAACGACTGAAGAACAAGCTCTTCAGTCGTTTTACAAAACTACTGAAAGTAAAAAACATAAAGCTACTGATATCACAACTACTGAAGAAGTACTCTTCAGCTGTTGTGACAAACTACTGAAACTTTAGTACTTGTCTTCAGACTTGAACTTCAGACGTTTCATCAGCTGATGACTTCAGTAGATAATCAGCTGATGTCTTCAGTCTTTGTCTTCAGACTTTGTACACCAGTTGTTGATCTTCAGCACTTGTAGACTCTTCAGCTGTTGTACTTCAGTACTTTGGTCTTCAGCTTCAGCACTTGTGTTCTTCAGCTGTTCAGCTTCAGCACTTGTGTTCTTCAGCTGTTCAGTTTCAGCACTTGTGTTCTTCAGCTGTTGAGCTTCAGCACTTTAGTCTTCAGCTGTTGAAGTCTTTGGTACTTGATCTTCAGCTGTTGAAGTCTTCAGCACTTGTTGACTGGTGATGAAGCCTTCCAGTTGTTGTGATATCATGTGGGACTTAGAGGTTTTCTGATCTTGGCTCATTGGTTCTTTTGGTCCAACTCGGTTTACATCTAAATTTTGGAAGAAATTCCATGACGCTAGGGGCAAGGTTACATATTAGCACGGCTTATCATCCCTCAAACCGATGGTCAGTTAAAAGAACCATTCAGACACTGGAAGACATGCTCCGGGCAGTGTGATCGATTTTGGTGGAAGTTGGGATGACCACTTACCGTTAGCCGAATTCTCATACAACAACAGCTATCATGCCAGCATTGGTATGCCACCATATAGATGCTATACGGTAGGAGATGCAGACACCCCGTTTGTTGGGGTGATATTGGTCAGAAGCTTGAAAAGATTAAAGCCTTCATGAAGGCAGCCAAAGATAGACAGAAGCCGTATACCGATAAGCGACGTAGGCAATTGAGTTCCAGGTGGGTGACCGGTTATGTTGAAGGTCTCACCTTAGAAGGGTATATCAGATTCAGAAAGCGAGGCAAGTTGAGCCCAGATATATAGCCCTTTCCGAATCATTGCTCGAGTAGGGGAGGTGGCCTATAGATTGGAGTTGCCAGATGAGTTAAGTGGGATTCACCCGACTGTCCATGTATCTCATCTGAGAAAGTGTATAGCTGATGAAGACATGATTGTTCCATTGGAGGACATTGAAATATATGAAAGGCTCAATTATGTGGAGCAACCAGTGGCATCATCGATCGTAAAGAAAGAGGCTGCGAAATAAAGTGGTTCCTCTTGTGCGTGTACAGTGGAAGCACAGGAAGGGATCCGAGTCAACGTGGGAGACTGAGGAAGAAATGAGACAGCATTATCCACGTTTGTTCGACGAATAACAGGTTTCGGGGACGAAACCTATTTAAGGGGGGTGGACTTGTAACACCCGAATATTTATTATTTTGAAGCCGGTGAGGAAAGAGAAGAAAATAAAGTCCAAAAGTCGAGGGACCAAACTCGCCAACGAAAGAAAGTCGGGTGAGGGAAAGTATATAAGGAGAGGGCAGCCCTTACCCTCTCCCCCACACTCACAAATCAGCCAAAGAAAGGGGAGAAGAGAGAAAGAAGAGAAAAAGAGAAAAGTGTCAGTTCGGGTCGCCAAATCGTCGTGAAGCAAGCCAAATCGAAGCCCTTAACGTTGTGCTCGTTTGTGTGAGTTCTAGACCCCTCTTTACTTGTTTTCAAACGATTTTGGGGCTGGAAATCATCTAAAATCGGTTTTTGAGTGTGTGTATGTTGACCCGTTTGTGTATGTGTATGTGTATGTATGATGCGTTTGTGGCTCGATTGTGAACTTGTGTGTGCTTGAATGGTGTCGTGGTATGCATCCCTAAGGTTTAGGATGGTCGATTTGGGCTTAAAATGGGTTTAGATGAGTTTGGAGGCGAAAACCCTCGGCTGCAGTCGGGATGAACTGCATTCTGCATCAGTTAGGGCTAGGCGACCGACTGGAGGCCGAATGGAGGCCATACGGCCGATTAGGGTGCGATTGGGGTCCATTCGCACGATTGAAGGTCCATTTGACCGATTGAAAGGCCAGTCGCATGGAGGTCAGGCGACTGAAGGTCCAGTCGCATAAGTGCTCATCCGCGTTAATCCTATTCGCATGAGGTCCATCCGCATTGTCCATTCGCACGACTGGATGTTCATTCCCATAGGTGTTCATCCGTATTAGTTCAATCGCATGATGTTTAGTCGCATGGAGGCCATGCGACTGAAGGGTGTCCATACGCCCGAATAGGGCTGTTGTACCCGAGGAAGGTATGGATTGACTTCTGACTTTCGGGGGAAAGTACAGATGTAATTTTTGACATAAAGGTCCCCATAAGAGCATGTAAGATGACGCATGAGGCCTTAAAAAAGCATGTTGGGCATGATGATGATGATGGTGTTGCAAGTTTATGCACGTTATGTATGTATGGTGTTGCCCTGTATGATAATGATGACTGTGTGTGTTATGTTCCTTATTATGATGTATGTTTATCTTTCCATGACTTTATATGTTATGATAAGGAATGAATGAAGTATTATGTAACGTAAAGTGAAAGATAATGAAGAGGAACACGATGTTGAATGCATGCATTAATGAGCGAATGAAACGTCTTGCACGCATGGGATAAGAGGTCCTTCTTTATGATTGACCCTTCATGTAGAACCTCTACCGCTCACCCCTAGTACTGTGGCATACATTTAGCTGTTCATTTATTGACTTCGGCCCAGTAGCTAAGACTGATGGTTACTCCTAGTACCGTGGCATACGTTTAGCTGTTCATTTATTGACTTCGGCCTGGTAGCTACGACTAACCGGGGTGTAGCACATGGTATTGGTACGGATGATGTCCGATGCGCAAGTAAAGTCATAAAGAACGAATGAACGATGAATGAATGAAGAAGATAATAATGATATTATCTATGTGTACGTACGATGTGTGATCATGTAAAAGTAACGAATGGTTTTATATGAAAGTAAAGTATGTTTTGTAATAAAACTAGAACTCACTTAGCAACGCTGACTTTTTATATGTTTTCCAGTTGGCAGGTAATGTTTGCTGAGGATGGCACACCGTGAAGCTACTCAGCTCTTTTGGGATGGCATTCTTTTGATTAATGTTTTTGCATTGTAATGCGAACAAGTTATTTTGTAATGAATGTTGTATTAACTTGCAAAAGCATTTACATGGAAATGAAAGATTGTTTTAGTTTTCCGCTGCGATTCATGAAACACAAATGTAATTATATGTTTTATGTGCGATGAGAAACCAGCTGTAAGCGTCCCGGGAACGGGGCCTTACACATGGCAATGCAAGAAACAACAAATGTCTTGTTTCAAGTGCAGAAGCTGAGTACATTGCTGCCTCAGTAGGATGTTCTCAAATCCTTTGGTTGCAAAATCAATTACTAGATTATGGATCAACTTTCTTAAAACACCAATCTATATTAATAACACAGCTGCTATGTTCATAACAGCTAATCCTGTTCAACACTCAAAAACAAAACATATCGAAATTTGATATCATTTTCTTAGAGATAACTCTGAAAAAGGATTAATCATATTGATTCAAATTGCAAAAGAAAAACAATTGGCAGATCTATTTACTAAAGCCTTCCTACCAGGACGGTTTGAGTACTTAGTAGAATCAATTGGTCTTATAAATCATATATGATCTCCCTAAATCAAAAGATCATAATAAGTGATACTCTCATTGTGAATTGCCTGTTTATATTTGTGTGTGTGTGATTTTATGTTTTTCATAGAAAAATCAAATACAAAAATATATATCAAAAATACAAAAATATTTTTTTGGAAAGGATTATGTTTTGTAATATGTGAGAAATAATAGTACATTAGTGAGATCAGTTGCATACTTCACTCATTCATAAAGTCTAGACATGATCAAATATGATGTGTAGCTAATATCTGACTATTATGCTGAAAAGTAAATTCTTGTGATCAAACTAAACATACATGCTTGTGTGTATTCATCTGAGTACTTTTGAGTTGCTTTAGCGTATCAGAATGAATGTTTGTTAAGATACATCTCTCACACCTGTTGAGACTATGTGAAATCATGAGATCTGTTACAAAGCATCATTTCACTTCTCTGTTATGAGTCATCATAGACCTGAAGTACTGAGATATCCTTTGTTGTAAGTCATTACAGACCTGGATTCTCTATTTAATGCAAAGGGATGCCAATGTGCACAACCTATTCAAATGAATAGTATCAAATAGTTATCCATGATCATACTTTATTAACTAAGTAACATGAACTCTGATGATATCTATGTTTGAGGTAATAAGTTGAGCTTGTGTTCTTTCTTACATTTCATGATGATAGTTGAATTCTCTTAGTCTTTGTATGCTTTACATCATGTAATATCTAAATCAACACTAATCAATCCAAGAATTGAAAAGTAAGTGAGTTGATAGTTGTGTCAAAAACATTCATTGTCTGTCCTTAGATCTTGTGTCTCCTTTGTTGTGACATCACTGACCTGGAACACACTTGATAAGGATTTATTCATTGTTTATGACTCTCCACATTTATTTTATTTTAATGTGCTGATCTTCACTAATATGATCTCTCTGCAGACATTTATTCTATGTTTAATTTTTAGATTTTAATTCTATATTCATTTTCCTTTTATGCATGTCTTTGTGTGTGAAGGCAATGTCACAATGTGTTGTGTGATCTTATTCTCTTTCATAAGAAACTTATAAGTTTTTTCAAACTTAAAAGTTTAGGGGAGTAATATCTGAAAGAGTTGTTCTCAGAAAATATTCAATAATCATAATCAAAATTTGAAATGTTGAATTGAAAGGATGATGCTATATGTTCAAAGTATTTGTGTAATCTGAAAATAGAATGTGTTTGAAAATTACAATATGAATATACATAATCTTGCAAATAAATGATTTTTAAGTTGAAAATCAGATGATATTTGATTTTATGTTGAGACTAAAATGAAGGGACAAAAGAAATTTAAGAAGAAATAAAAAAAAAATTATAAATTGAAAGTGCAATATGCAAAAAGTTCAAAATTTGGGGATCTAAATGGTAAAAAGTGTGCAAGTGAAAAAATTGGGAATCACAAGTGTATGTACATAAACAGTGCACATGTGTCTGAATAGGAGCATGATGAAATTTTCAGGATTATACAAGTGTTGGACGTTTTCCATGCGTCTAAACAGTTGTAATAAATCTATGAAAATTACAAGTGTTGGATGTTTGATTCATTCCCATGCGTCTAAACAATTGTAATACATCTGAAAATTTCAAGTATTGGGCGTTTGTGATAATCCCATGCGTCTAAATAGTGTGTTAGACGTTTGTCATGTCTCATACGTCTAAATAGTTTTAAAATTTCAAGTGTTAGATGTTTTACAATGTCCATGCGACTGAACAGTGCAAAAGCGCCTAAACAGTGCTTATGCATCTAAACAGTTCTCATGTATCTGACTTAAAAGGCACAACAGTGCTCATGCGTCTAACAAAATAAGTGAATTCTAGGTTTTTCATACGCTCAAAGAGGGACCATACGTCTGAACATTGTATTTCAATATATAAACGTAAGTTTGTGATTGAAATATAAAATTTTGGGTTAAATCAGTGTTTTGTCAATAGACGATTGAATGCTATTTGGGCGTTCGAACCAATATAATCCAAGTTTAATCTGATCAAATGAGTATCATATCAAAAATTGATACTGGATTATTGATAAGAACACATTTTCGAGTCTATTGATGTATTGTTTCGATCTTAAAGTGAAAATTTTTGTGGATGATGAAATTTGTCGACTTTGCATAGTCGAAGAAGAAGAAGATGAACAGACAATCAATTTTTGAACAAAAATATAAAAAATTAATAAATAAATAAATAATTAAAATTAAATCAAAATTGAAATGTTAAATATTAATTCAAAATGAATTGAGATAAATTTCAAAAGTCAAATAGTACAAATTCAAAAGTAATACAAATTGAAATCTTAATTCAATAGTAAAAAATAAAAGTAAAAATAAAAAGGTCAAATTCAAAGGTTTAAAAAAAATAAAAGTCATATATAGAAATAAATTTCATTAAATCAATATTCAATGTTCTCATAATTCTTTTGTTGTGTTTTGCACATGGCAGAATTAAATGTGAGCCAAAACACAATGTAGCTGCTTTCTTAGATGATGAAAACAGAGAAGCTGCAGGATATGAAGATGTTATCAGATTCTTACTAAGAACAAAATATGTGTATGCCATGTGTGCAAGGCCCATGATAAATAGAAGAATGATTAAAAAATTCTGGAGAACTGCTCAAGTTGAAAGAGATGATCAAGGAAATAAAGTCTTAAGAGCCTTTATCACTTCAGAAAGAATGCTTGAAGTTTCTGAAGAAGCAATTAGACAAGCTTTAAGACCGGGAGATAATGATCCTGAAGATTTATCTGAATATACATTTAATGAGTGTAGAGAAGTTTTTCTACAGATGGGTCATCCTGATCATTTCCCTAAGAAACAATTTTTCAGAGCTCGTGTATTTAAGCATTGGAAGCTTTTATGCTATATCTTTCAACATTGCATGTAAAAAAGAAGTGCGGGTTGGGATTCATTCCTTGTTGACATTGCATCTCCAATTGTAGCCTTATCCACAAACAGAAGATTTAATATGGCTAAGTGGATAATGAATGGATTCATTTTTAATCTGGAAAGAGGAGTAAGGCATAAGTATCTGATGTACCCAAGATTTCTTCAACTTCTCATTAATGATGCAAATCCAGATTTGTATGCTGAAGAAGCTATTGGTGATAAGATTCAGCTAGAGCACATGTCAGAGAGTGTGTACAAAAGACTGGCAATGATCACTGGTGCTCAAAACATTCTAGTTTTTGATTATATCAGGAATGTATCAATGGATGAAGTTGATATTACTCAGCCACACTTCCATCTAACTGAAGAAGAACCAATAGATCCAAATGATCTGATTGAAGATGTAGAAGTTGATGAAGAAAGTGATGATGATATGTCTGAAGTTTCATCAAGTGAAGAAAGTGATGATGATGATGATGAAAATAATGATATCACTAAAGTAAATCAAGAAGGAAATGAAGAAGGAATGTTGAAGATACTGAAAATGAGCCACAGGCTATGATTGAAGAAAATGTTGAGAAAGCTGTAACAGAAAGGAATTCTCAAAATCAAACATCTGATTCTGATTTTATCAATGATATTTCATTCAATCAAGTATTTGAAATTGATACAAATGAAGGAGCAGAAGAAATACATGTTAGTATGTCACACAATGTGTCTATACAAACAGAGGAAATAGTTGAAGTTGATGAGATTGAAAGTCTGAAAGAAGAAAATGTAAACAAAGAAAAAGAGATTGAAGAGTTGAAAGTTGAAAATGAAGAATGAAAGAGATAATCAGTTCTTGTGAAAAAGAAATTCAAAAGCTCAAATATGAAAATTTAAATTTGTTTGAAGAAAATGTGTTAAAAGATGAAACGATTGTTAGTTTTGCCCAAGATAAAGAAGATGTGATAAATAACTTTGAAGTTATGATTAAAGATTATGATAGTCTTGAGGAGAAATTCAAGAAGTTATGTGAAGAAAATGAAAATCTCAAAGCTGAATTGATAAAGGAAAGAGAAGCTCATAAATCTATATCACCAGTACATGTGATTAGTACTGAGATACAGGTTGAAGAAAATCTTGAGCAAAGAAAAGGCAAAAGGAAAGTGAATGAGTTAGAAGATATTGATCAAACTGAATCCTCTTCTAAGCTTCAAAGAACTGAAGAATTGGTTGAAGAGCAAAATGTTCAAGAACAGATTGATGCTTTAGATGATATTGAAGAAAATATAATGATGATTGGTATGATGAAGTTCTTGAGAATGAAGATATTGATGAAGCTGAATTTGTGTAACATTTCTCTTCACAAGAACATATATAAAAACAAGATGAAGTACCACAGGATTTTGAAGAAAAATATAACTATCTTGTGAACATGAAATACAATAGAGTGTATTGGATGGACTGACTGTTTCTCAACTTAATGATGAATATGAGAAATGCATCTATGCTGAGTCAGTTGCTTCAATAGATCCAAATGAGATAGTGGTTGAGCATGGTGAATGGATAAGAACAAAGGAGGTTATAAATGTAGAAGAACTGTCTAGTTCTGAGCTGCACCATCCTGATCCTGATGATATGAGTATTCCCGCTCTTAGATCATGGTTGCAAGCTAGAAATTACCCTTGGAGGAAGCTGAAGAGATTACAATCTGTATCTCTGAGAAATCTTGTAAAAAGCTTTCAAGAAACTAAGAAAAATATGAAGAAAATGATAGTGATTGATGCTGATAACCCTGAGTATCTTGAGATAACAAAAAGAACAAGAATGTTAAAACCTCAGGAAATAAAACAAATGTCAGGATTTGATGATGTTCATGCTCATAGAAAAGAATTAATGGAAATGTTTGCTGATCCAGAAAGACAGACTTATAAAGCTTCAACTGATCAAAGGCATATTCTCGATAGTTCAAGAGAAACTTGAGATTTGGTTAGAAATATATTGCAAAAAGGACAATCAGTTGCTGAACTGTTGAATGCAATGATTGCTCCAGATTTTACAAACCATGTAAAGATCATTGCATGGAAGTATGATGAAGTGTTTGATGCCTTCTTGATAAAGAGAGTAAATGTTGTATGTGATGTTTATCATTTTTACTCCGGTATCATAAAACTTCCTGTGCAAGACTTAAAAGAGCTTAATAGATTACCTCTGATCAATCATACTGATTCAAAGCGTGGGAATATGTTTGTGGAATTATTAAGACGTGGATTGGATAGATCAAGTAATTTTCTTAACACAAGATGTGATGAAGAAGACAAGGAGTATTTTGTTACTTTGAAGAAAAACAAGAAACTTAAGGGAGTTCAATGAGAAGAAGAACATTTGTTGATAGAATTCTCAGATAGTTTTATAACACTGTGTCATTTGAGCTGAAGTTAGTCCGAAATCTAGAAAGATGGGATGAGGACATGATTACTTTATTTGGAGTTTTTGAGCTAAAACTGTTACATCCAAGCTATATCTCATTTTTGTCAGTACAAAAATTTGAGAAAGTTTCTCCTGAAATGGCTGAGCAAGACAAGAAATATTTCATTTCTGTTATCAATGTGATGAATGCTGCTATGGAAAGGATTTCTTTGAGAAAAGCGCTTGCGTATGCCAACATTGTTAAAAAAGATATTAAAGATATTGAATTCAAGAGAATATCTAGGAAAGGGGTCTTAGAAGTGTACTCAAAGGAAAGTAACAAACCTGTTGAGTTATATGCTAACATTGATATTTCATGTCTTTCAAAAGATACATTGGAAAGAATGGACAAGATGGAGATTAAAACAAATGAAGCTAAACCAGAACAAGGCATTCTTGCAAGTAAATTCAAGTCTGCTATATCAAAAGCTTTGAAAGAGTTAGATATGTACAAACAGAAGCCAATTTTTCAAAGTCAAAGAAGAACCAGCAGATTTCTTTGAATGATGAAGTCAAGGCTGAAGATAGAATTGAAGATAGAGTTAGCAATCAAGCTTGAAGATTTTGAAGACTGAACACCATGTCAATCTTAGGGGGAGTATTGTTAAGTGCTCTAAGAAAGATTAACATGTGGTCTTTATTTGTCTTTTGATATTTTGTAATAGTATAGGGACTATTTCTGTAATTTGTTAGTTCCTTTACTTTGTGTTTTCAGTATAAATAGCTTAGATTTGCAGGTAGATAGAAACGAATACACAAGATATTCGAATCTGCTTTTCATACTTGTAATTGTCTTAACTTGATATGAATGAAAACTTGAATTTTATTGATATCTTGTTTTGATTTGATTACTTTGTGTGAATTTCATTGAATTGTGTTACAAATCATCATAGATATATTCATTTGATCCTATCACAATTTGCAGAGACAATTCTTTTTCCAATGGCACTGGTGATTTAGGAATGAATACAAAAGGCTCTGCCTTAGTTCTTTGATTGTTAATGAACTCCCAAAAATCATCATCAATGCTGAATTATTCAGAAGCAAAACTATCCAAAGCATTGAAGACTTCTTCAAATTCACCTTTTTCTGAGTTTGAGTGGTAAGTGTTTCCAAAATACACTACCATGTCTAAACTCTGGTCTTTAATCTCAGTTTCACTTTCATCATCCACTTGTTCTTCATTATCATCATCATTCTTTTGTTCTTCTTTTTCATCATCATCCTTCTCATTAGTTCTTTTAATCATCATTTCAAGCTCAGATATTCTTTTGTTCTTGCTCTCGATTTCCTTTTCCAGTTTCGAGATGATATCAGCTTGTTCCTCTATTATGTTTTCTTGTTCCTCCATGGCAATAGTTTGTATTTCAAGAGTGTCTATATGACCACTTACTTCTTCTCTTGAGTGTTTCAGTGCAGCTTTTAGATTTTCAATCTCTTTGGCTTGTTCCATTCTTTCAACTGCATGTTTTTATTTGAGATCTTTCAATTCTCCTTCTTTCTCATCGAGTTCTAGAATTCTGTCATTTATAATTCTTGCACTCCTTTTTAGTGTTCTTTCCATACTTTCTACTTTGAGTAACAACTCAGTTATCAATTCATCTTTTTCATTAGGCCTATTGATGTTTGATTCAGCATAGCTCTCGGAAGGAGCATCCTCAGAAGGTTCATTCACAGCTTTGATTTGATCATGATGATCCTCCTCATCAGAAGATGATTGGATGATTTGGATGCACTTGTTGATCCTTCTGGTTTAGCAGGGTGATCAATTGATGATGGTAATGGTTGGTAAGGAGGAATAGGAGATTGGTGTGGTGATATAGGAGATTGATGATGTGGTTATATAGGTGTAGGTTGAGTGATCATAGGTGGTGTTTGTTGTGGTGAAGGAAGTGATGGTATTGGTGAAGGTAAAGGTGATGGTTGAGCTATTGGTTGTGGTATAGGGGATGGTATTGGTTGTGGAGTTGGTTGTGGTATTGGTTGTGGAGGAGGTTCTGGTATTGGTTGTGGAGGAGGTTGTGGTATTGGTTGTGGTATTGGTTGTGGAGGAGGTTGTGGTTGATCTGCTTGGTGTATTTGTTCAAACATCCAAGGAAGAAGGTGTGAAGGGGCACCACTATAGAAGTTCCTTGGGTCCTTCTTTTTGATGTACTTATAGGATCTTGCATCATAATGAGGAATGTTAAGTACTGGTCCTTAATTAGCAATGTCATGAAATGTTTCATTGATTAGACATTGAATAAATCGGGGGTACATTAGAAATTTGTATCTTAACCCTTCTTGAATGTTTGAGATTAGGCCATTGAATACATATGATGACATGTTATATCTTCTATTGGTGTAGAGAGCACAGATGGCAGAAGATGTGAGGACGGTAATGTCATTCCATCCTGTTTTCCTTTTTGATAGACAGTGTTGGAAGATATGAATTAGGAATCTCCGGGGCAGATCCACTAATCCTTTGACTATCTGTTTAGCTTCATAGCTCCCTTCATAACCAATTTCAAAGAAAAATGTGGTTATCTCCTCATCATCCAATTCAAGAGGATCATCGGCATTGTCATTGAATTGAAGACATCTTCTAACTGATTCTTCTGTGATCCTCAGCGTGTGTTCAGTGTTGATCTTGCCAATAAGAGTTTTCACTCCATTTTCTTCTACTACTTCAGCTGATTCCCGGAAAGACCTGATGGGATTCTCATAGATTGTTGCTCTTACTATTATAGCATAAGCTTCTGCTTCAGGCACATGAGGGTTTAGATAACCACTGACGTTATGGAGCTTGCTCCATGTAAGGTTGGCCATGTAATCTGCACAAGAGACATGTGTGTTAGTTCACAATTTTGACTTTAATTTTGACTTTGATTTGTTTCACACTTTTTTTCTTTTTCACATTGCTCTGTTTTTCTCAGTAAACATGGTTGTCATGGTTTTCAATATTAGTTGAATTCCTATCAGTTTACATGTTTATTGACATCGAAAATGTGTATTACATCACTTAATGATTTAGATTTTGGTGTTCTTCAATAGTTTTCTGGTTCATCGTTCGATTTAGGGTAGTCGTTCGAGACTTAGGTTTTGGTTTCAAAATCTATTGAAGTTATACCTTATCTTTGAAATGACTGTTGTTCTGAATCAATGAAAAGAATGTTAAAAGGTGAAACATAACAAAATCTTTGAATGTTTGGGATGATGATGATGAATGATGGTGGTGTACTGTAGTTTTACGCTCGTCTCACTATAAGTTCTCTCAAATTTGAAAAGAATTAAATGACCTGTTCAAATTCCTTTAAATAGTCAAATAATACAATTTGAAAAATTTTATAAGTTTACAAGCATATACAGTCAACACTGTAGCAAATGCTGAATGTTAATTGTTTGTTTTTGGTGATCCGCATTTGTGGTTGTAGCTAATGCGGAAGAGGAACTTTTGACTTGACAGTCCGCATTTGACTACTTTTGGTCATCTGCATTTGTGCCTGTAGCTAATGCGGAAGACTTAATTCTTGATTGACTGTCCGCATTACTCTACTGTTACAAATGCGTTTGATTTTATTCTACCCGCATTTGTGCACTGTTGCAAATGCGAAAGTCAAACTTGAAATTTTGGCTGTCCGCATTTGTGTACTGTTGCAAATGCGGAAGTTAAACTTAAAATTTTGGTTGTCGCATTAGTTTACTGTTGCAAATATGGAAGTTTAAACTTGACATTTTGGTTGTCCGCATTGGTTTACTGTTGCAAATGCGGAAGTTTAAACTTGACATTTTGGTTGTCTGCATTTGAGTTGTAGTAAATGCGGTAGAGGAAACTTCACATTTACTTCACACACTAATGCGGTAGAGTA
The DNA here is from genome assembly GCA_025506515.1 of Flaveria trinervia. Lineage (NCBI taxonomy): Eukaryota > Viridiplantae > Streptophyta > Magnoliopsida > Asterales > Asteraceae > Flaveria > Flaveria trinervia. Next base: position 23,538,972 of record CM046458.1, read on the forward strand.
AAATCATTGTCCGCATTAGTTGCACTTCACAATTATTGTTACCCGCATTAGTTATATGCATGGGTTACCTTCGCCCGCATTAACTAATGCACTTACCTGCATTATGTTTTGAACTAAATCAAAGGTTAATGTGATTGAATTGATTATTCATCTTATGAAGAGGTGTCCTTGATTGATTTTTCTTATGAAGTTGGCTGTTGGAGTTGTCAATTTTTGCTTGGATTGACTTGTATGTTACAACAAATACAAGTTTCCCAATTTTGACAGATCATGGGCTTATCATGCTTCTAAGAATCTGCATAAGCTGAGATATAATGGTTGACTTATTGCAACAACACCAACTAAAATTCCTTTTGTTTTGTTTTTCAAAATTGAGTTAATAAACAAAAATTTGAACTTACTTAAAAATTTTAAATTACTCCCCCTAAAGTTTATGTCCACATTTGGAGAGAAACTTTAAAGATTGTAAAAGTTTTGAATAATTTTTTTTTGATTAGTATTAATAATGAAGAGAAAAATCTCTTTGTTGGGATCATATCAATCTTACATTACACATGTGCATCCTTTATAATTAAATGGACATGATTATGAACTTGAAGATTGAAGGTATGTTTGTCGTCTTAAGTTCATACCTGGTTGATATTTTGATTCAAATGACTTTTATCATGTTTTGGTTGATTTATTATTGAGTGTGTACCTCACACACATAAGCATGGAATGATCAACCCTCCTTATACAATGCATGGTAGAACTTTGTCACAACTTTTCTTACCAGGTTATTTAAGTCATGAAATCTCATATTCACCGATCCTCATTGGGATTATTTTAATTTGATCCTTTTTCATGTTGATCCATATTGGGATTCTTTTCACTTCACTTTGGAAGGTGATCCATGATAGGATTCTTTTGATCATTCACTTGGAATGTATTATTTTGTTGATTCATCCAATTTTGGATGTGTTCCACATTGGGAATCTTTTGGATCATGACATCTGCACTATGTGCAAGTTTCATCAGGTTTTTGCTCAGCAAAACAAAGATCAACATGATGTGGTGAAAGAGATTCATAATTATCATTACCTGGTGTGTTTAGGTTACTAGACACATATGCATTCAGATAAGCCAATACATACCTGTACTTAGTGATGAGTGTTTCACAATTGAATATGTCTTTAATACATCACTGCATGTATCTTTTCTTCCAAGTTGAACCTACCAACATATCTGGTAAGTCGTTTCAGTCTTTTACATTTTGAAATTAAGCACAATGAATGACATAACGACTGTAATTATATCATTTCCCATGATTCTTTTCATCATATGACTTGATTTCTTTTTGTGGTTTTTTTGATGTTTTTAAAATATTTTTTTTATATTTTTCAAAGTTTTACTCAAGGTTAATCATGCCAATTGACTGAACCAAAAATTCAAACGTACTAGGTTCAAATGCCTTGGTAAACAAATCAGCTATTGATTTTCTGTTAGTACTAGAATCAATTTGATTAAACCCTTTCCAGCACAGTCTCTCAAAAAATGATATCTAATTTCAATATGTTTTGATTTTGAGTGTTGAACTGGAATATTAGTTATAAAGACAGCAGCTGTGTTGTCAATAGAAAATGGTGTATGCAAAAAGTTAAAACCATAATCAAGCATCTGGTTTTGAATCGAGAGAAATTAAGAGCAACATGCTGAAGCAGCAATATACTCAGCTTCGGCTGTGGACATAGACACATTTATCTGCTTCATGCATTGCCAGGATACTAGTCTCGGACCAAGAATTGACAACCGGCATAAGCGGATTTTCTGTTAAAGTTGCATCCTCCATAATCACTGTCTATGTAGGAATAGAGATTAAATTCTCCTTCCTTTGGATACCATAATCCGAGAGTTGGTTTTCCCTTCAGATATCTGAATATCCTCTTGACTACGTTCACATGTGATTCTTTTGGATCAGCTTGATATCTAGCACACACACAAACACCAATATAATGTCAGACCTACTGGCTGTTAGATACATAAGTGAACCTATCATTGATCGATAGTGAGTTTGATCCACTGATTTGCCTTCAGGGTCAGGTCCAATCTTCACTTTAGTATCTACAGGAGTTCTGATAGACTGACAATCAGCAAAGTGAAATTTCTTCAGCATGGTTTCTACATATTTTGATTGATTGATGAGGATTCCATCTACAGTTTGCTAGACTTGCACTCCCAGAAAGAATGTGAGTTCCCCCATAGCACTCATTTGAATCTTTGAATGCATAAGATCTTCAAATTCTTTGTAGAGTTGTTTGTTTGTTGAGCCAAATATAATGTCATCCACATAGATCTGGACTAACAGTATGTCTTTTCCTCATATTCTTCTGAAAAGTGTCTGATCAATCTTTCCTCTTTCATACCCATGTTCAAGAAGAAAGGATGATAGAGTCTCATACCACTTTCTTGGAGCTTGATGAAGACTATACAGAGCTTTGTCGAGCTTGTACACTCTGTGAGGGAAATCTGGATCTTCAAAGCCAGGTGGTTGACTTACATAGACTTCTTGAGCAATCTTTCCATACAAGAAGGCACACTTTACATCCATTTGATAAACAGTAAATTTCATGGATGCAGAATATGTGAGAAAGATTCTGATTGCTTCTAGTCTGGCAACAGGAGCAAACACCTCGTCCTAGTCAATTCCTTCTTCCTCGGTGTATCCATGTGCCACTAGTCTTACTTTATTTCCGATGACTATCCCTCTATCATCGGTCTTGTTCCTATACAGCCATCTGGTACCGATAGGGTATTGTCCTTCGGGAAGATCTACCAGCTGCCATACTTCTTGTATCTTGAATTGGAGCAATTCTTCCTGCATTGCTTCAATAGAACTATTGTCTTGAAGCACCTCTTTGATGTTTTTGGGTACCGTTTGACATAGAAAGCATGAGAACAAACAGATGTTTGCAATACTTGACTTGCTTCTTGTCACCCTCTCATTAAGATCACCATAATGGTTTCAACTGGATGATTCTTGTGTATTCTTGAGGTGGGAATGATGTCACCCGCTATAGTTACATCAGGATTAGAGATCTTCAGTTCATTATGGTCAGAGGCACAATCATCTTGTATTGTTGTTGAATTATGAAGATTGTCAATTTTTATTTTAGTAGCTGATTCATCTTCAGCAGCACTGAGGTTGCTTGCATCACTTGACGTACCTTGAGTTTCTTCTAGATGAGAAGCCTGTTTTTGATTTTTGATCTCATGTGACAAGTCATCTGAGTGAGATGGTACCAGGCTAGGACCTTCTTCAGAAGAAACACTTAGGTTTTGTGACAAGTGTCTGATAGGATCAGCTTGAACAGGAACATCTTCATTCATATGTTCATCAGATGTAGGTGGGATCAATGGATAATTTTCTCTTCTTTCTACAATTGATGAAGTATCACCTGAATGTATAGTTCCTGCATCAGACAAGTGAAATTGGTCAAATGATTTAGTAAAAGTGTAATATCAAACAACCAATCAGGACCATTTGTAGATTTGGGAAATGAATGTTCCTTGAATTGAACATTTGTGGATTCATCAATAATGTTCAGTCTAGGATTGAACACTCTATAAGCCTTTGAGACGGAAGAATAACCTACAAAAAATCCTTCATCAAACTTAGATGAAAATTTTCCCAAATGATCACGGGTGTTTAATATTGAGACAGGACAACCAAATAATTTGAAGAATCCAATGAATGGTTTCCTTTGAAATATCAGTTCATAAGATGTCATGTTACTTTCTTTAAAAATCAGAGTTCGATTTTGCACAAAGCACGATGTGTTAACTGCTTCGGCCCGGAAGGTGATTGGCAGTTTAGCATAGGCTAGCATGGTTCTTGCTGCTTCAATTAGTGTTCTATTTCGCCTTTTAGCTACCCCATTTTGTTGAGGAGTTCTAGCTGGACTGAATTGATGAGAAATTCCTTTAGTTGCACAAAAGGAACTCATATTTTCATTTTTGAACTCTGTACCATTATCACTTCTTATTATTTTGACTTTGAGATCAAGTTGATTTTCAATTTTAGTGATAAATTCTTGAATGATTTGGGATGCTTCATTTTTATGAAGTTGGAAGAACACCCATGTGAATGGAGAAAAGTCATCAATAATCACTAAACAATATTGTTTCTTTCCCATACTCATTACATGAGTTGGTCCAAAGAGATCCATGTGAAGTAACTTCAATGGGGTATTGTTAGTGTTCACCAGCTTGGTTTTGTGAGACGATTTGTGTTGTTTTCCTTTGAGGCACGCTGAGCATTGTCAATAAAATTGAATTCTTTTTAGGAAGACCAATTACATGTTTTCTTTTGACTAGTTTGTTCATATTTTTAAAGTTAGTGTGCCCCAAACATCTATGCCAAAGCTGTGACTCATTAAATGATGCTTTAGACAAAAGACATGTTTCTTCCTTAGGTGATGCAGAACACAGGTTTAAGACATATGTATTATTCTTCCTCGGAGTCTTTAGGACAACCCATTCTTCAGGAATCTGAAAACCAGGTTTTAGTATGTAGCAGTGAGTGTCTGTAAAGTGAGTGGAATATTTTTTGTCGCAGATCTAAGACACGCTTAGCAGATTGAAATTCAGTTGTTCATAGTAACTCACTCTGTCAAAGCTCAACATCCTATTTGTCACAGATCCTTCTCTTGTAATCCTGCCACCTTCTGAATCTCCACCGAATGCCACAGTAGTCTGTTGTATGTACTTGAAATCATGAAGGAGGGAACGATCTCCAGTCATGTGTAGGGAGCATCCACTGTCTACATAACATAGGCTATTAGACCTGTGTGGATGAACCTACAAACAAAAAGAACTAATTAGAATAAGGAACCCAAGCCATGATGGTCTTGGGTTTCCCGTTCCTATTCATGATAGTCACCTCCTGGTATTTTCCTCTGAATGGTGATTTAGATGGAGGTGATTTGGGAGATTTTTGGTTATGAATTGGTTGAGTCATCTCATCTACATCTACTGAGGATTCAGATGAATAATGAAATCGTTGGTTTCTATTTCTTTGTAAAAATTTAGCTCGAGTTTCATTATCAAAAGTTGGTTTTTGCTTCGGAAGGTCAAGTTTATGTTTCATTGTGAGATGATTTCTTTAACCTTTCCTTAAATCCTATGAGTTATTTCTGTCATTTGTTGGTCTAGAAGTCCTAGTTTGATTATTATGAATATGATGTTTTACAGAATGCATCACGGTAGATGTTTTTGAGATGGGCTTGTTTTGTGGAATTCTCAATCCCTTCTGACTCAAGTAACAATCAGATGTATTATGATTGTTCATGTCACAGATTGAACAATACTTGTTGAAATAGCAATTTTTGGTGGAGTGATTGTTCATATCATAGGTAGAACAATATTGATTGAAGAAGCATTTATTTGTCTTGTGATTGAACATGTCATAAATATCACAATACATTTGTTTGTTTCTTGAATCAGATTTTTCTTTAGTGACTCGACTAATACTTTCTTTTGATGTGTCACTTTCTTTTCTTTAGGTGATGAGTCAGAATCAGCCCTTTTTGTAGATTGTTTCACAATACTACTCTTGTTCATTTGTCTGGGCTGTTTCTGTTTCTTCAACCTACTTCTCACCTCTTTCTCAAACTGGTCTAACATTTTCTTTATTACAGATATCAAACCCAACTCCCTGCCTTAATTTGAATGACAGTGGGTCTGATGAAGTTTTGTGTGTTGAACTCAGTTTTACAGTTGGTTTCTTTTTCAGTGAAACCTTTTCTGATTTGCTTGAATTTTGTGGAGATACAATCTCATTATCAAAACTACTCTCAGTATTGGTTTCACTATTTTGACATATTTCTTTTTCCCGTGTAAAACAAATGGTATGAATTTTATAAAAGGTATAATTGCTTTTACAGGGCTTGATGGTTTTTTGACAATCACTTTCTTGTCTGAACACTTTTTGATTTTGATTGGGTGTCCTAACTTGATTTTATCCTCATTGGTTTCAAAATAAACATCAGGTTTGTTTTGAGGATTTGTCACTTGTTTAACTTCTAATTTAGGTTCCATAATTTTAGGTTCAATTGACTCAGAGAGTGATATAGAGTCAAGCATGATAGTGTAAGTGTCATTGTATGGTGGAGGACATGAATTGTACCCAATCCCTGACATGTCTGTTGGATCCTTTTTGTGAATCTAGCATTTCTTGCAGCTTGACTGAAGACATTTGAAACTTTTCAAGTTTCACTTCAGTCATAGATTGTTGAGCTTTAGCTTGAGCTAACTTTTCAGTAAGTAGCTCATTTTCAGCTGCAAGATTGTATTTCTCACCAAGCAATTTTTCTATGTTAGAAATGCGAGATTTGATTTTGATTTCAACACTTTTTAGTTCTCCATCATTTCTAACTTCACATTTTCTTCTTTTATTTTATCTGCCAGTTTATGATTATGTTCTCTATACTCTTGTAATTCATTTATGCATTTCTCGCTACAAAGGTTAGTTTTTACCTCAGTAGGCATTGCAGATGGCCCATCATTGATATGAGCCATGAGAGCATGATTCTTGAATTGAGGCTTGACTTCCTCAGCATACACACTCCAATCACATATCCCATCTTGTTTGATCACAAGGGCACTGGCAGAAGGCTGACTGCTTGCATGAGCTTGATTTGTCAGTTGTGGTTGATTCTGGTATGTTTGTTGATGATGAGAATGATGGTACTGTTGTTGATGATTGGTTGAGTGATTGCTTGAATTGGGCTGTGAGGATGATTGACCAGGAGAGTTCCTTGAATGGTTGGTTCTTTTAGGAGCATTACACTCTCTTGAGAAATGGCCAGTCATGCCACAGTTGAAGCATTTTACCTTGGATTTGTCATATCCAAGCTTTGTGTTCTCATTCAGGCTCAATTTTCTTCCTTTTCTGAAGAATTTCTTTGCTCTCTTGGCAATCATTGCCATTTGCCACTAAAGATCCATCTCCTCAACATCATCAGGATCTAATTCGTCTAAATCTTCCTGTATTAAATGGGCAGAAGTGAGTCTTCCCCAAGATATGCTTCAAAACTTGCAACAAAGGCATTGTAGGTTGCCTTTTGCTCTTCTGATTTTAATTCTTCTGGAGAGATTGTAGGTGCAGTGGAGACTTTTGGAGCTTGTGTTAAAGTTGAATGGTGATTGAATGATGGAGATGCAATGAACCCACTATTGTTCATTTGATCTCTTGATGAGATGAAGTCATCTTCCTCTGTGATGAAAGCATTTTCAACAGAATGTGATTCTGAAGGGAATTTGTAGGCTTCAATCACTCTTGGCCCACTCAGATTTCTGGTTCGTTCATCAAGTTCCAGAGCTTCAAACTTGGCTATCATAATGTCTATAGTGGTACTCTCAAGATCAAGAGTATTTTTCAGCATTATGACATTTTGCTTCCAGCTTTCAGGCAGACTGTGAAGCATTTTCTTGTTGAGTTCTTTAATGTTGCATGACACACCCATAATTTCCAAGTCATTAACCAACTATACAAATCTGTGCAGTTGTTTTGATATGGATTCTCCTTTGGTGTGATGGAAGGTTTCATACTGATTAACCAGCTTGTCTTTGTTAATTTCAGCAACTTCACTGCTACCTTCACACATAATTTTGAGAGCATCCCAAACAGCTTTAGCGGTTCCATATTTTTCCAATCTTTGCAGCACATCCATTTTGAGTGCTTGAGTCAAAATAGAGTATGCTTTAAGATCAATTTTGATTTTCTTATAGTCATCTTCATCCAGAGTTAAGTCTTCAATTGGTATTCTAGAAGTCTTGTACAGTGCAGCTTGAGCTGTTGATAAAGTGACAGGAATATGTGGACCCTTACGTATTGAGGTCCAAAAGTCAGGATCTACACCTGTGATATAATTTCTAAACCGTATTCTCCATTGTTTAAACTCATATTTGTGTTATAGCATGGGAGGTTTAGGTGTATGACCTAATTCAGAGTAACTGTTAGAATCAATTTGATTTGTGTTAGTATAGATTTAGTGGATTTTATGATTGATTATGTTGGATGAGTCCAAATTGTTCAAGCAGATCTGTTGAGGTTGAGAATGAGTGTTCTTGCTGTGTGACAGGAGTATTCTTGCTGTTTGCTAAGTAGAGATGATGATATCTACTATTAGCAACTTGATTATCAGATCAATCGAGTTCTATTCAGTCTGTGCGTAGATCTGAAAGAGAATCGAGAGCCAAAGCTCTGATACCAATTGACTGGGTTTTAGTAAGAGTGATATTCCCACCTCTGATTCTTGAACTCGGTTCCGTTGTCTAAGGGGTATAAGCCGAGGTAAATTGATGCACAATCCCCTTTTCCTTGCAATAGTCCTCCATCCTCTGATTCTTGAACTCGGTTCCGTTGTCTGAGCGCACCTGTCTTACCTTCAACTTGTATAGGGATTCGAGTGTAGTTACCAATCCTTGAAGGATTCAAATGTTTCTCATATGAATTTCAAAAACATTACCCAAGCGAACCTTGAGTAGTCATCAGTAACTACATAGCAATACAAGTCGCCTGCGATGCTTCTTGTACTGACTGGACCAAACAGATCCATGTGAACAAGCTCAAGTGGAAGTTGTATAGAATGAACTTTCTTTTCCTTATGAGATTTCTTCTTCTGTTTGCCCTTTTTGCAAGCAACACAAAAATCCGGGAGTTGAAAGTTTTTGACATTTACTCCTCTCACAAGATCATTCTGGATCAAGTGATTCATTTTCCTCAGATTTATGTGTCCCATTCTCCTATGCCAAGAGATGGATTACTTCTCAGTAGCTTTGGACAAGAAACATTGGACTTCACTATCTGTTGTGGATGCCTTTGAGAGATCCAAAACATAAAGATCATTATATCTAGAAGCTGGCATTACGATCTGAGCCTCCGGAATCACGTAGCCCTTCTTTAGAACGTAACACTTCTTGTTGTCAAATACTACCTTGAATCCTTTATCACAGATTTGAGAAATAGAAAGTAAAATTGTTGGACATAGTTTACCTTATCAAACTTAACTTTCTTATTTCCCACTTCTCCTTAGGCTGTAATGTACCCTCCTTTGTTTCCAGCAAATGAAACATGCCCTCCTTTAATTTGTCTTACATTTGATAAGAGAGCTCTGTTCCCTGTCATGTGCCTGGATGCTCCACTATCAACAATCCACTTGTTAGTCTCATAACTGTAGCGAACACCCTGCACAGTCAATGACAACATTAGTTCATGTTAGGAACCCAAGCCTTAACCGGCTTGGGTTTCCCTGAGGCATCACATATCACAAACTCAACCCACTGACCCTTTGAGGTTAAGGATTGATCAGAATTTTGTGTGTTCCTATTTTCAGGCACTAAAGAGGTTTTTTCTTTCCATAATCCAGATTTGTGTAAGGCCTGTTCGTGATAAACAGACGACTGGCTGATGGATTTAACTCTGGGTTCACATCTCTTTTAGGAGGCTTCAATGAGTTTCTCTTAAAAGATCTTGATGTAGATGTAGAAATTTCAACTTTCTTCCTCGGTGTCTGGTAATAAGGACAGTGAGACGCTATGTGACCGTACTCTCCACAATTATAGCAGGATCTGCTTTCAACTTTACGGTTTATTTGTTTTGGTGGAGATATACTTGTCACACGGTCAACCTTAGTGTGTTTGGGCTGAGGCACTACTTTGTTAGATGTATGAGTTGGTTTTACAAAATTAATTGTTTTACCTGGTTTTACATCTTTAATATCTTGTTTTAGTGGACTGTGATGTGATGCACATGATTGAGTAGATTTTATAGTCTTTTTAGGTTCTTGTTTGACTTTGTTTGACCTTGACTTTAAACTCACCCTTTCAAATTCTTTTTCCAGGTTAACACAAGGCATCTTTCCTATTGCCTTTAAGGTGGCCTCCTTTTGTTTATGGTCGGATTCACTGATTTACTTACGGAATCTGGATCGCTAACAAGAGGAGTAGACACCACGTGATCCTTGATGGGGTTATTGTTAATTGGTTTACTTTTGGTGTTCATCAAGGTCTCAGGTGGTGGTGGAACCACTTTGTATCCCAGTCCCTCCCCATTATTTCTCTCTCTTACTAAGTGTTGGACAATGTGTGATGAGCTTGTCCAACTATGCAGTTTCTGTTTTTTATGAATTGACTTTTACTTTTGTAACTGCTTTTTGCTTCTTAGTATCCTCAAGAGAGTTTAGATAGTACCTAATGTCATTTCCTTGGTTAAAGGCAGCTACCTCAGTTTCCCTAAGCTGTTTATTTAATAGGTCTATCTTTTCCTTGTAACTGTGCTGGTTTTGTTTCAATACTCTATTTGCTTCTGTGCACAGTTCCAGATCCTTTACTAAGCTATCATTATGATCTAATATCCTCGCAAATTTTGAATCAATAACTTCTCTAAATTTATTACATTTAAGCAATCATAATTATTAAACAGTTGGTCACAAGTACTTACCTGGGATGTAGAAGAAGAATCAGACATGAGTGCTGGCTTGGCTGTTTCTGGTTCTGGTGGTTCAGATGATGATGCATTTGCAGATTTTTCTTCTTCAGGCAAGTAGTTAACCACATTTGCAGTATCTTCAGAATTTGACATTGCGATCTCTACTGCTATATCACCTTCACTTGTAGAATTGTCATCAATATCCTCCACACTAGCTCTATTTGACTCTCCTGGTGAGATGAACCGAAAGCTCCAGTCCTGTCCTTCATCTTCGTTTGCAGTTAAGGCTTTTGGATCCTTACTTGACGAGTCAACAATACTAGCAGTGGACTTGTCTTGACGGTTAAATGATGAGAAGGGATTTCCATTTCCTGTCTTCTTTGGTTTTAAACACTCCCTCTTGAAGTGTCCCTTCTCACCGCAGTTGAAGCATGTAACCTTTGACTTTTCAAACCCAAAGGTTGTGTCTTTTGTTGCAACCAGGTTCTGTCCGGTCTTTTTGACAAACTTTTTAGCACGTCGAACAGCACTTTGCAGAGCCCACATTATGTCCATACGTTCCAACTCCATTTCATCCACCTGCTCATAATCTTCATCTGCCAGGTGGCAGTTACCTATTTTTCTAGCAATTAATCCATCGTAGGATTGAACCACCACAGCTAAAAGGTCCATATGTTTTCAGCTTTGCTGCATTAGCTTCACGTAGTATATATTGGGTGCTAGACGACCCTGACATTTCTGATCCTGAAGTTGAGGTTGTGCTGGAACTCCTGCGCTTGATATGAAGGTGGTATGCAATGGTGCTCCAGATGTCTTTACTGAAGGAGTAGCATTGTAGAGTGCAGGATTCTGATCGTAGTTTGCCTTTCGAGCTCGATACTTCATTCTCAGCTCCTCTTCTCTCAGTTTCAGAATGAAGTCATTTATATCTAACTTTGAGAGCATTCCATTCTATCTGAGATTTGAAACAAACAAACCCCATTTTTCTGGTAATCCATCAGCAAAGTTGGATACCTTATCTTCCATCAAAGTAACCACTCCATGAGTGTGCATCTCACTCATCAAGTGGTAGAATCTATCGATCACATCATCAAGGCGTTCTTTTCCCATTGAAGAGAAGTTGTCAAACTCCTTCTTCAGTGCTTTTGCCTTGATAGCCTTTAGAGAGGCATTCCCGTCATACCTCTTCTCCAACGCATCCCAAAGTTTCTTGGCTTGAGTATACTCCGAATACTGATGGAAAATATCCTTCGGAATAGACTGAGTAAGCAAGGCGTAGACTTTCTTCTCAGCATTGTGTTTTACCTTCTGTGCATCCGACATGCCACTTAGAGTATGTTTTACTCCGTCAGCTCCAACTAGCATGTTGTACCCCGACTCTATTGCCTCCCACAAATTTGTATCCACTCCATTTAAGTAGATTTTGAAAAGTTGCTTCCATTGTGGTAGTCGTCTAACGTAATAAGTTTTGGGGGTTTATTGTGAATCCCTACTTCATTCTCCAATAGCAGTAGATTCTGAATACGTGTATCTCTACTTGCTGTGTATGCTGAAAACTGATCCTCCATTACACTTCACTTTACTATTTAACAAACTGCTGATGGATGCGAATGAAGGTATGCAATTGGGCTTATTCGGCCGATTGAACAAGTGCTAATGGGTTAATCGTGCGACTAAGAAAATGTGGATGAGTCAGTCGTCCGAATAAACTAATGCGGTTGAGCAGTCCGAATGAAGATCTCAGTCATACGAATGAGAGTACGGATGAGTTCAATCGTGCGGTTGAAGGATGCGTATGAACTCAGTCATGCGATTGAGCCAATCGTGCGACTGAACCTGCTGAAGTTTGATAATTTGTTGGTTAAACTTGTTTTGGACGTAAAAACTCGAATTTTATCAAACCCTAATAGCCGTATGCCGGACAAACTACAGTTTTCGATCAGGAAACGTCCAAGACTCCGTTAGACACAAAAAGATTGCGTTTTTGATGCAAAAACACAATTTTGTATCAAAACGATTGAATCAGTGAGAACGCACGTAGAAACAATAACGTATTGAATCTAACGTCAAGAATCGATTAGGAATCGATCTACAACATTCTATGAACTTGGAGTACGAACTTAGAGGCTTCTGGACGGCTAGGGTACGTCTGGAGTCGAAGTGGATTCAATGCTTTTGTTTTTCCACGAATTACGTGGTATTTATAGGTTAGGGTTGCTCATTCGTGCGACTAAACCATTAGCATGGTTCATTCGTGCGATTGAGCCATGCGGTTGATCCATTCGCACGACTGAGTGTTCAGTCATGCGACTGAGTCACACGCATGAAGTTGTTCAGGTGTATGGACTATTTAGGCGCATGGACACTCAATCGCATGGCCATTCGGACACATGACCACAGTTGGGGTGCATGGTCTAGTCGGACGCATGAGAACTTCACTTCACCAAGTTTGAGTGTATTCAATATTATAACATTATGCATAACACTTCAAACAATCACAACCTATATAATTAAGTCAATATGCGTTAAGCAACTCATTAATGAAATATTAAACATTATAAACACAACCAAACATTTTGTATTTCATTAAGTACCCAATAGTTACATAAGTGTAAGACATATTACATTCAGATCAGGATCTAGGTACATATATGTATCAACAGTCAACATTTGACAATTGCAACCTATTGCAACTTTTACCTTTATGGGATCGGTTAAACATCTTACGTTTAGTCGGCATGTAAAATCCCATCAACACCATTGTACGCCATCCTTCGGTGACCCTATGCACATGGTTTCCAATTCAAGTCATCCAACTTACACACACGTGTGAGTTTACACATATAAGTGGTTAGGTGACCTTTATCCTACAAATATGTTAAGCTCACCTCAAACACACAAGTTCTCTAAAGGTGGTTAGGTGACCTTTATCCCACAAGTAGTTCTCAAGTGATTCGAGTGTCGTGTAAAAGGATGGTGTTTAACTTGTTTCCAAAGGGATTTTAGTTTCCATTAATTCTAGTTATGAAAATTCTATGTACCTTGTATTTGCATCCTTTCAAATACATGGTACCCTATGGTTCTCTTTTAATAAAACCTCTTTTATTTTGAAATCATTAATCCTTTTAATAACCTTTTATTAGTCACTTAATGATTAGGAACCAAAAAAATTCAGCTTGTTATGATAATTTAGTTAGATTGTTAAGCATATCCATATATCAAACAATCAACATAAAATGAATAATCAAACAAGCATATATCAAACAACCACATGTGCATAACCATAGACACTATGTTGACAACACTTGTTTGCCATCACAAGTGTTGTCATTTGGTCTTTCCTAAGGGTTGAACACAACACAAAAGATGAGATCTCCAAAGACCCCCACTTGAACTTGCATCCAAATGCTTCAAGTCCTTCTCTTTGTGTCCTCCTTTTGTGCTTCCATTTTGTGCATCTTGTTTTACAAAATTTATATCCTAATACAAATTTTCTAATAAAAGAAAGCACACTAAATCTATCTATTACATTGCCATTGAATGAATAAATAAATTACATCCTAATACAAAACACAAAAGAATAATATTACAACCCATTATGAATGAAATCAACCAAAACAAACATCCATTTAAAACCAAATCAACACAAGGTCAAGGCTAGGTTATGCACCAATATGAATCCTCATATACAACATTCAAGAACCAAATAAATCCCCATATGACCCTAAATTTTCAGCCAACATAAACCAAGAATTTAGGGTGTTTTGTCCAAACAAACACAATCAACCATTTGATGTCTTTCTTTCAAGGTTTAATTACAAGCATGTTAGATATAACCTTGAAAGGTTAGGGATTTATAACATCACCACAAAACAGCCCCTTTAGGTTGTTAGATCCCCATAAAACCAATTTTACAAGGACAAAAGAAACTAGTCATCCACATATCCGGCTGTAGATGCCAATGTTGGGTTTGTTGGACCTTAATCAAAGTAGTTTAACCATTTAAACTTGAAAAACGCAGCGGATTAAAACCTTAATATTATCATTTGTAATCCGAAAATCAAGGCTAATAACATATCATCAACAAACCCAAAATCATAGGATCATTTTATGTGTTTGAACTAGTTACCAACAACAAATAACAACCAACACAAGTCATACAAACTACCTTTTGTAAAGCTGCAGAAAACGAATTTGGGTGAAGAAGATGAAGTTCTTGAATGACCAAAACACGAAGGACAGATGTCCTCAAGCATCTATACCCACAAGCATCAAGCGAACACCTTGTTGCTAGGATTTTAACACCAATCTCGAACCAAGATGTGCTGAAAATCGAATTTTCAGCTTTGAACACCTTCAAGAAAATAGAGAGAAAGTGGGTTCTTGGTCCTTTGCATGTGAGAGAGAGAAGAGAGGATGTGTGTGTGTTTTCTAGAAGTAAAAAAGTGTCAAAACAAAAGGCTAAAGACCCCTTAAAGGGGGCGGCCGAATTCCAAAAGGATTTGGTGTTTTCCCCCCAAAAACTCCCTTTTATTTTGTTTAACTAATTACAATTATAAGTTATCTAATTAACCTTTTAATTATGTAACTTATACACACAATATTATTATTATTTTATGTTATTTAACAAACTTAAATAACATGACAAATAATGTCCATAAACAAAATATCCTTATAAGTTGTTTCATCTCATATGCAATTTATTTAGAAAACCTATTTTCTAAATTGGTGTATTTATTTAGTTGCATGATCATATCATCAATTAAATATTTATATTGGTGGTTGCTAAGATTGTTACTGGGTATGGCTGGACTTGGATCATAACATACTAACCATATCAATGTTCTATGTGTCTTGGGCATAAAGAATCCAACAATCTCATGTATGAAAGCTCGCCATTGTCTGCAGAAGCAATGTTATGCATTCATTGCACATGTGGTGGAGAAGAAACCCGAGTAAGCGGAACTGGAAGACATTCCGGTAGTGCGAGACTTACCGGAAATATTCCGTGACTATTTGTCCAGTTTACCCCCTCCTCGACAAGTAGAATTCCGCATAGATTTGGTACCTGGAGCGATGCTAGTAGCAAAGACGCCATATTGGTTAGCACCATTGGAAATGCAAAAATTATCAAGCCAACTACAAGATTTGCTAGATAAGGGTTTCATACGACCAAGTCACTCGCCATGGGAAGCACCGATACTGTTTGTCAAGAAGAAGGATGGAACGCTTCGAATATGCATAGACTATCGAGAGTTGAATAAGCTGACCATGAAAAATCGATGTCCACTCCCCAGGATCGATGATCTATTTGATCAATTACAGGGAGCGTCGTATTTCTCTAAGATCGATCTCCGATCAGGTTATCACCAGTTACGGGTTCATTAGGAGGATATACCAAAGAAAACATTTAGAACTCGATATGTGCATTATGAGTTCTTAGTCATGCCGTTTGGGCTGACCAACACTCCAACAGTGTTCATGGATCTTAAGAACCGGGTGTGTAAACACTATCTAGAGAAGTTTGTGATCGTGTTTATAGATGATATACTCATCTATTCTAGATCAAAGGAAGACCACGAACAGCACCTTCGAGAGATACTCAAATTGTTGATGGAAGAGAAACTTTACGCCAAGTTCTCGAAGTGTGAATTTTGGTTGCGGGAAGTGAAGTTTTGGGGACATGTGGTTAATGAAAAGGGAATCCAAGTTGATCCTGGAAAGATCAAAGCAATTAAAAAGTGGGACGCTCCTAAGATGCCCTCAAAGATACGACAGTTTTTGGGATTGGCCGGTTATTATCGACGATTATTGCAAACTTCTGAAGATCACTCTATCGTTAACAATGTTAACACGAAAGGATAAGAAGTTTGATTGTCGACACAAACAGAGGAGGCATTTCAGATGTTGAAGGAAAGGCTATGCAATGCACTGATATTAACCCTTCGTGATAGGTCAAATGATTTTGTGGTGTTTTCCAATGCATCACATTAAGGCCTAGGTTGTGTGCTTATGCAAAAGGATAAGGTGATTGCTTATGCCTCACGTCAACTTAAGGTGCATGAAAAGAACTATACGACACATGATCTGGAATTAGGCGCAGTGGTGTTTGCCCTAAAGATATGGAGGCATTATCTATATGGGACTAAGTGTGTTGTCTACACTAATTATAAAAGCCTTCAACACATCTTTGATAAAAAGGAACTGAATATATGCCAAAGAAGAAGGGTGGAACTCCAAAGTGACTATGACTGTGAGATGCAATATCATCCTGGAAAGGCAATCATAATAGTTAATGTCTTGAGTAGGAAGGAGTGTGTTAAACCGCTATGTGTGCGAGCATTAGGGATAACTATTCAATCGAATTTTAAAGAGCAAATACTGTTGGTGCAAGGTGAAGCACTGAAGGAAGAGAATCTTGTAAGTGAAGAGTTTCGATGGTTAGACAAACAAATGAACAGTATTGTACGGTATTTTGTGGATCGTATATAAGTGGGGTGTTATTCGATCCATAGTTATGAATGAAGCACACAAGTCCAAGTATTCTGTTCATCCTGGTGCAGACAATATGTATCAAGATCTTAAGGAGTTGTAATGGTGGCCAGGTATGAAAAAGGATATTGCAAAGTATGTGAGTGAATGCCTGACTTGTTCCAAAGTCGAAGCCGAACATCAGAAACCGTCAGGTATGTTGCAACAACCGGAAATTCCTGAATGGAAGTGGGAGAATATAACAATGAAATTCATCACTAAGTTGCCTAGAACACGTAATGGCCATGATTCAATTTGGGTTATCGTGGATCGAATGATGAAATCTGCTCAATATTTGCTTATTCGCAAGGACTATAAAATAGAGAAGTTAGTAAGGTTATATGTGAATGAGATCGTAGCTAGGTGTCGAGTGCCTGTGTCTATTATATCTGATCGAGACAGTAGATTTACATGTCGGTTTTGGCAGACTCTATAGAAGGCGATCGGTACTCATTTGGTCTTAAGTACCGCCTATCACCCACAAACTGATGGTCAAAGTGAACAAATGATACAAACTCTAGAGGGCATGTGTGATTGATTTTTGTAGGAGTTGGGATACCCACTTACCATTGGTCGAATTCTCTTACAACAATAGTTACCACACGAGCATGGGATATGCTCCATTTGAGGCGTTGTATGGAAGGAAATGTAGATCTCTGGTGTGTTGGGCGGAAGTAGGTGAAAGCCAATTGACAGGCCTAGAGATTATCCAAGAAATGAGTGACAAAATATTTCAAATTAAGGATAGGCTTAAGGCAGCTCGAGATCGTCAGAAAAGCTACGCTGAAAACCGTCGTAAACCCTTAGAGTTCAACGTTGGTGATCATGTGTTATTGAAAGTCTCTCCATGGAAGGGAATCGTAAGATTTGGAAAGAAGGGGAAATTGGCTCCGAGATATGTTGGACCATTCGAGATCACAGAAAGAATTGGTCCTGTAGCGTATCGATTAAAGTTACCTCAAGAACTTAGTGGTGTACACAATACATTTCATGTATCGAACCTTAAGAAGTGTTTAGCTGATGGATCCCTTCATGTACTAATGGAGGAAATTAAGATTGACGAGAAACTACATTTTATGGAAGAACCAATAGAAAATATGGACCGAGAGGTGAAACAACTGAAGCGGAGCAAGATTCCAATTGTTAGAGTGAGATGGAACTCCAAGCGAGGGCCTGAGTTTACATGGGAACGGGAAGACCAGATGAGATCCAAATATCTGCAATTGTTCATGAATTCAACTTCAGGACCTAACTCCAACTGGGAGATATTGTGACATCCGTCAATATCAGGTCCATCAATTGACTCGAAATCCGTTAATTCCCTTTTGCGCATTTATTATTTTTGCGTAATTAATTTGTTTTCGAACCGAATCTTTTCGTACCTACCTTTTGCGCCAACCTTAATACAAAATAACGTTAATAATACAAAATTTATTTTATTATTATTACCATTAATATTAATATTATTATTATTATTATTATTATTATTATTGTTATTATTATTATTATAATTATAGTCGAGGGTTTAAATTGTAATTTAACTAAAGTTGAGGGATTAATTAATTTAAAGTTTAGGGTCCTACATGTAAATATGAATATTATATATTTTTTTAAAAATTTGTCAACCCTAAACCGAAACCCTCCCCTGCCGTGAACCTCTTCTCGCCGCACCACGATTGCCACCGGCGCACCCCAAATCCACCGTCGTTAGCCGCCATCGGTTGCCATTGTCTTGCCGTTTAATCTCTTCGCACGTAACCGATCATCGTGAACCTCTTTTCGTTTCGTTTCGTTTCGGGTGGGTCGTAATATCGGTTCAGTTGTTTCGGTTTGATTCGTGTGATCATATATGGGTGAGTATATGTGTATGTATCATCTGTCGAGTGCCAGTTATCGGATGGAACCAAACACAGTAGCCTTCGGCTGCTGTGTGTGCACGGGTTGCGTATGTGCATCATGTATATATATGTTTGTATGTGTGTGTATGGCCGCATATGCATATATATTAGCACATGTGCATGTATTTATATGTATATATGACAGTGTGTATGTATGTATATATGCGCAGCAGCCTGCGTATGTGTACATATATATACGACTGTGTGTATGTATATATGCGCAGCAGTGTGTGTAATGTATGTAAATGTGCGACTGTGTTTATATCTATATATGCGCATTAGTGTGTGTATGTATACATATATACGACTGTGTGTGTGTATGTGTAACACCTGATTATTTTAATGTCAAGGAACGAATGAATAAGTGAAGAAAAAGAAGGAAAAAAAATAAAACCCAAGTCTAGGGGTAAAAAGTGTCCAAAAGGACAAAATGTTTGAAAAGGGGGTGTAAAAGGTGGTATGGCTGCCCATATGTCACATACACCACTGATTTTCAGGTTTTAGAGAGAGAGAGAGAGTAGCCGGGAGCATCAAATTCTCTGTTTTGAAGGAAGAACTTGAAGGAATTTGAATTCAACGTAAGAATTCATGCTTTTATGGTGTTCTTGACTGGTCTTATCCTCGGGTTTATGCTTATGTGTGTTTGTATGTGTTCGCGTATCTTTTTAGTGGGTTTTTAGGAGGTTGAATTCAATTTGCAAACGAGTTTGGAAGAAGCCACACTCAAAAGCTACAAAGGTGAGTTCTAGGACCCTTCTTTTACTGGTTTTTAACTGATTTTGGGGTTGGAAATGCATGAATGTATATTTTTATTAAACTGGTTTCGGACCCGTATGCTTGAATATGTGTATGATGATGTTATGATGTGATGCGTGACTATGTTCATGCTTGATGATGTATGATTGTGTTTCTAAGGCTTAGAGGGTAAGATTTAAGCGTAGAACATGATGAATGGTGCATGGAAATCGAATATGATGTTTTAGACCAACTTGTTAAGTTTTTAAATTTACCTACATGTTTGGAAGTAAATGCGGATGAAGTCAATGCGGATGAACATTGACTAAGTGCATGAAATGCGGATGAGCATTTGACTAAGTTTGGGAAATGCAGATGAAGTCAATGCGGATGAGTGTTTGACTAAGTCTGGGAATGCGGATGAAGTCAATGCGGATGAGCATTTGACTAAGTCTGGGAAATGCGGATGAAGTCAATGCGGATGAGCATTTGACTAAGTCTGGGAAATGCGCATGAAGTCAATGCAGATGAGCATTTGACTAAGTCTAGGAATTGCGGATGAGTAAGTCCAATGCGGATGACAAATGCGGATGACTATAGCAAATGCGGATGAACAATAAGGCCAATGCGGATGAACTATAGCAATTGCGGATGAACTATAGCAAATGCAGATGAACTATAGGAAATGCGGATGAACACTTAGAAAAATTCTGACCTTTAGGAAAAAGAGGTAATGTAGGCTTTGACCTAGGAGATTCCCAGGGGTTATGTAAGTTGACTTTTGGGGTCATAGATGGTATGATAGGGGTGTAATGATATGCGCTTGATGCTTATGCATGATGATGATGTTGTTGTTGCATGGTTATACATGATGTATGTTATGTATGTATGATGCCCTACATGATGATGTATGAATGATATGTTTATGTTCCTTATGATGATGTATGATTATATTTCCTATGACTTTACGTGTTATGATAATGAATGAATGAAGTATTATGTAACGTAAAGTGAAAGATAATGAAAGTGGAACATGAAGCAAGAATGCATGCATTAACAAGTAATGAAAGTAATGATAGTCTTGTAAGCATGGCATGCACATCGGGGTCTTTCCTTGTGATTGACCATTTTGCATAGAACTATTCTTGCATACCTTAGGTACTGTGACCACGAGGTGTGATGCACCGTTATAGAAGGTCTATGAGAGGCCTAGGTCCAGAACCATGAACAGAAAGGTATTACTTATGGAAATGGTATATTTACATTCATACCTGAGGTACTATGACCACGAGGTGCGATGCACCGTTATAGAAGGTCTATGAGGGGCCTAGGTCTAGAACCACGAACAGAAAGGTATTGCATAATGAACCTAAACTTTACCCTAGGTACTATGACCATGAGGTGTGATGCACCATTATAGAAGGTCTATGATGGGCCTAGGTTCAGTACCACGAACAAAAGGGAAGGGTTTATGGATGACCGGAAGGAAAAGTAAAGAATGAGGCATGAAAGATTAAGAAGATAATAATTATATTATCTATATGTACGTACGATGTATGATCATGAACGAATGTAAAACATAATATGATTTTGAAAGAAAGAATGGTTTTACGAATGAAAAGTATGTTTTGTTGTAAAACTAGAACTCACTCAGCAACGCTAACTTTTATGAGTTTCTAGTTGGCAGGTAATGTTGCTGACGATGGCACGAGGCAACTGCTCAACTCTTTTGGATGGCATCCATTTATATAAAGCTTTTGTGATGTAATACAATAATGAAATTTTGTAACCGACAAACGATGCATTATTTTCCAAAAGTTTTTATGATGAAATGAAATGCCATTTTTGAATGTTTCCATTGCGAATGTATATTTAAAATAACTGTAAATGTATGTTTTAGGTGCAATGGTTGACCAGCTGTAAGCGTCCTGGGAACGGGGCCTTACAAGTTGGTATCAGAGCCAAAGTTTAAATGTAGTGGGTAAATTTTCAAAATAAACCTTAACTTATATTGAGAATGGGACGAAAGGGAAAGGGATGCCAATCTGAGTAGCTGCGTGCCCCTCATCCGGAGGGCGGAGATGAGAGTGCTAACCTGAGAGCCTCAGTGAAGGAGGCAGTTGTGAAAGAAGTGCATCAAGTCATGCAGACGATCCTACCTTCTGTGGTGACCGAAGTGATAAAGCCAGTTAGAGAAAGGGAGAGAAGGGAAAGGAGTAGGCCTACGGTGAAAGAAGACAGCCCGAGACTGAGACGATTATGTCTGATGACGAAGAAGAAGTGGAAGAAGCAGAGCCCATGCAGGAAACGGTACGAGGCTATAACTACGGGGTGTTTATGAGATGCAAGCCCCCAACTTTTGATGGTAACGACACTGCTACTCACCAGTGGGTGAGGGAAATGGAGTTGTTCTTGATATCAGCGAGTGCCGTGAAGATCAAAAGGTGAAGTTCACTACCCACTCTTTTGTGGATTCAGCTTTGTGCTGGTGGGACAACATTGTCTAAGCCGAGGGTAGATGGCCATCGGGAGGATGAGATGTTCTGAGCTAAAAAAGTTGGTGATTGAGGAGTTTTGTCCTCATCGAGAAATAGACAAGGTCGAAAGGGAGTTCCTGCAACTGGAGGCGGGAACTATGATGCACCAGTAGTACACCATGAAATTCAACGAGATGGCACGTCTGGTGCCGGATCAAGTGACACCTCTGTCTCGAAAAATCAAGAGGTACATTTAGGGTTTGCCAGCGGATATTCGCAGGCACATGATCACTGCCCGCCGAGCATGTTTAGGTCAGCAGTGGAATTGGCAGGGAGACTGTATGACGAGAGGACGGTAGTGGTGAATGAAGGTGGAAAGAAGAGTGGTGGTGAGTGAAACTGGGAGGGGAAGAGGTTTGGTCGGGGGAATGCTTCGATGGGTAAAAAGAAGGCACGGGTGGATGACCATCGTATGGTCCCATCGGGTGCGGGTATAAAGAAGTGTGATAGGTGTAGGAGAGAACATAATGGGGAATGCAGGCTGGGGTTGAATGTATGCTTCAAATGTTGGAAGCCGGGGCATATAGCCAAGGACTGTCGTACGGTCCAATGTTTTAACTATGGCATGGAGGGCCACGTGAACAAGGATTTTAAGAAGCCCAGGGCTGAGAGTTCTGGGGTGAAGAGAACTGGAGGTGAAGGACCAAGGGCGAGTGCCAGGGCATTCACGATGACACAGAAGGAGGCTAGGACGGACCCTGACGTTGTGTCCAGTACGAATCTGGTGAACCAAACTTTAGCTTTTGTGTTATTTGATTTGGGCCCCAGTAAAAGTTTTATTTCTGCTGCTTGCTATGCTAAGCTGCCTGTTAGTAGTACACGTGTTGATGCGCCCTTTGATGTAGAAACTACCATAGGTAAGTCTGCCAAGATTTCCGAGATGATAGAGAACTGTGACGTGGAACTTGAGGGTCATAAGTAACCTGTTAAACCATTTGTGATGACCTTAGGTGGTTTTGATTTGGTTCTGGGATGGATTGGTTAGGAGACCTCGAGGCGAACATTGTATGTCGCAAGAAGATGATTCAGCTATCAGCGCATGACGGGAGTTCGATGACGGTTTATGGTGATCACGTCACGACAATTCCGAAAGTGATTTCGATGGTGGTGGAGGGAAAGTGTATGAGGCGTGGATGTAGCGCCTATTGGCTTATGTAAAGGATGTATACACGCAAACACCACAACTGTCTGATGTACCGGTTGTGTGTGACTTTCCAGACGTATTCGAAAAAGATTTAACAGGAGTGCCACCTAACAGAGAAATCGAGTTCCAGATTGATCTGATACCAGGTGCCCAAACTGTTGCCAAGGCACCGTATCGGTTGGCTCCGACGGAGATGAAAGAGTTGATGGAGTAGTTGCAAAAGCTGCTGGATAAGGGGTTTATCGGACCGAGTATCTCTCCTTGGGGTGCTCGGGTCTTGTTTGTGAAGAAGAAAGATGGTAGTATGATGATGTGTATTGACTACCGTGAGTTGAATAAGTTGACAGTGAAGAACCGCTACCCCTTACCAAGAATAGATGATTTGTTCGATCAGCTTCAAGGTGCTAGCTGGTTTTCAAGAATCGACCTTCGATGAGGCTATCATCAGCTTAAAGTGAAGGAGCAGGATATCCCTAAAACAGCTTTCCGTACGCGCTATGGTCACTACGAGTTCCTTGTCATGTCTTTTGGTTTGACCAAAGTGCCAGCTGCTTTTATGGATCTTATGAATCGGGTGTGTCGGCCGATGCTGGATAAATCAATGATTGTGTTCATTGATGATATCCTGATTTATTCGAAAAGTGAGGATGAGCATGTCGGCCACATTCGGGAGGTTTTGGAAACATTGAGAAAGGAGAAGCTGTATGCCAAATTCTCCAAGTGCGTGTTTTGGTTTCGTGAAGTTCAGTTCTTGGGTCATGTGGTGAATCCCGAGGGAATTACGGTGGACCCGGCTAAGGTGGAGGCGGTTATGCAATGGAAGTCCCCAAAGACGCCATCCGAGATTCGTAGTTTCTTGGGTTTGGTGGGTTACTACAGGAGATTGATTCAAGACTTCTCCAATATTGCATCTCCACTAACTAAGTTGACCCGAAAAGATGTGAAGTTCATATGGGGTCAAGCTTAAGAGAAGGCGTTTGAAGAATTGAAGGCGAGATTAACTCAAGCTCCTGTTCTGTCATTACCTGATGGGAGCGAAGATCTGGTGGTTTATTCACATGCTTCCTACTAAGGGTTGGGGTGTGTGTTAATGCAAAGAGGAAAGGTTATAGCCTATGCATCCCGACAGTTGAAGGTTCACGAGGTCAACTACCCTACCGATGACTTGGAGCTAGCAGCCGTGGTCTTTGCACTAAAGATTTGGAGGCACTATCTTTACGGTACGAAGTGCACCATTTTCACTGACCACAAGAGCTTGAAGTACTTCTTGGAGCAAAAGGATCTAAACATGAGGTAGAGGAGGTGGTTGGAGCTTATAAAGGATTATGATTGTGAGATCCATTACCATCCGGGCAAAGCCAACATGGTGGCAGATGCCCTTAGCCAAAAGGAGAGGCCCGAACCGATTAGGTGAAAGCATATCAGCTAATCATGACCTCTGATGTGATGAAGCAAGTCAAAGAGTTTCAAGATGAGGCACTGAAAGAAGATCATCTTAACTTTGAAAGGATGAGAGGTTGTGTTGGGGAATTGGGTGAAAACACACTTGGTGTTAAAACCCGATTTGAACGGGTGTGGATTCCTTGTTTTGGGGATCTACTGGTGAAGATAATGATTGAGGCTCACAAGACTCGATGCTCCATTCATCCTGGTGCCACAAAGATGTATCAAGATATGAGGAAAGATTATTGGTGGCCGGGTATGAAGTGTGATGTAATGGGGTATGTGAGTAAGTGTCTTACTTGCTTGCAAGTAAAGGTCGAGCATCAAAAGCCGTAGGGGAAGATCCAACCTTTGGATATACCAGAATGGAAGTGGGAGCACATCACCATGGATTTCATTACGAAGCTGCCACGTACTCCGAAAGGGTACGATGCCATATGGGTGATTGTGGACCGTCTGACGAAGAATGCTCACTTCCTACCGATTCGTGAGACATATTCATCCGAGAGGTTGGCTGACCTGTTCATCAAGGAGGCAGTAACTCGTCACGATGTGCCGGTGTCTATTGTGTTCGATCGTGACACCCGGTTTACATCTAAATTCTGGAAGAATTCCATGACGCAATGGGGACGAGGTTACACATTAGCATGGCTTATCATCCCCAAACTGATGGTCAGTCAGAGAGGACCATTCAGACCTTGGAGGACATGCTTCGGGCATGTGTGATTGATTTTGGTGGGAGTTGGGATGACCACCTACCATAAGCCAAATTCTCTTACAACAACAGTTATCATGCTAGCATTGGTATGCCACCTTACGAGATGCTATACGGTACGAGATGCAGGACACCCATCTGTTGGGGTGATATTGGTCCAAAAGAGTTAGGGAGCGTCGAGGTAATCGAGGCTACGACTGAGAAGCTTGAGAAGATCAAGGCCTTCATGAAGGCAGCCAAAGATAGACAGAAGTCATATGCTGATAAACCATGTAGACCGATTGAGTTCCAGGTGGGTGACCGGGTTATGTTGAAGGTCTCATCATAGAAGGGTATCATTCGTTTCTGAAAGCGAGGCAAGTTTAGCCAAAGATACATAGGCCCATTCCGAATCATTGCTCGAGTAGGAGAGGTAGCCTATATATTAGAGTTACCCGATGAGATGAGTGAAATTCACCCGACATTCCATGTATCTCATCTGAGAAAGTGCTTAGCTGATAAATGCATGATTGTTCCACTAGAGGATATCAAAGTAGACGAACGGCTCAATTATGTGGAGCAACCAGTGGCAATCATTGATCGAAAAGAGAAGAGGTTGAGAAATAAAGTTGTTCTCCTTGTGCATGTACAATAGAAGCATACGAAGGGATCCAAGTTTACGTGGGAGACTGAAGAAGAGATGAGACAGCATTACTCACAATTCATTGAGGAATAACGGTTTTGAGGACGAAACCTATTTAAGGGGGATGGACTTGTAACACCCGGTTATTTTAAAGTAAAGGAAGGAATGAATAAGTGAAGAAAAAGAAGGAAAAGAAATAAACCCAAGTCTAGGGGTAAAAGTGTCCAAAAGGACAAAATGTTTGAAAAGTGGATGTAAAAGGTGGTATGGCCGCCCATATGTCACATACACCACTGATTTTTGGGTTTTAGAGAGAGAGTAGTTGGGAGCAGCAAATTCTCGTCTTTGAAAGAAGAACTTGAAGGAATTTGAATTCAAGGTAAGAATTCATGCTTTTATGGTGTTCTTGACTGGTCTTATCCTCGGGTTTATGCTTTTGTGTGTTTGTATGTGTTCGGGTATGTTTTTAGTGGGTTTCTAGGAGGTTGAATTCAATTTGCAAAGGAGTTTGGAAGAAGCCACACTCAAAAGCTGCAAAGGTGAGTTCTAGGACCCCTCTTTTACTGGTTTTTAACTGATTTTGGGGCTGGAAACGCATGAAAGTATGTTTTTATTAAACTGGGTTTCGGACCCGTATGCTTGAATGTGTGTATGATGATGTTATGATGTGATGTGTGACCATGTTCATGCTTGATGATGTATGATTGTGTTTCTAAGGCTTAGTGGGTAAGATTTAAGCGTAGAACATGATGAATGGTGCATGGAAATCGAATAGGATGTTTTAGACCCACTTGTTAACTTTTTAAATCTGCCTAAGTGTTTGGAAGTAAATGCGGATGAAGTCAATGCGGAAGAACATTGACTAAGGTCATCAAATGCGGATGAGCATTTGACTAAGTTTTGGAAATGTGGATGAGCATTTGACTAAGTCTGGGAAATGCGGATGAAGTCAATGCAGATGAGCATTTGACTAAGTCTGGGAAATGCGGATGAAGTCAATGGAGATGAGCATTTGACGAAGTCTGGGAAATGCGAATGAAGTCAATGCGGATGAGCATTTGCGGATGAAGTCAATGCGGATGAGCATTTGACTAAGTCTTGGAAATGCGGATGAGTAAGTCCAATACGGATGACAAATGTGGATGAACTATAGCAAATGCAGATGAAGTAAATCCAATGTAGATGAACAATAAGGCCAATGCGGATTAACTGTAGGAGATGCGGATGACTATAGGAAATGCGGATGAACACTTAGAAAATTTTGACTTTTTGGGGAAAAAGAGGTAATGTAGGCTTTGATCCAGGAGATTCCCGGGGGTTATGTAAGTTGACTTTTGGGATCATAGATGGTATGATGGGCATGTAATGATATGTGCTTGATGCTTATGCATGATGATGATGATGATGCATGGTTATACAAGATGTATGTTATGTAAGTATGATGCCCTGCATGATGATGTATGAATGATATGTTTATGTTCGTTATGATGATGTATGATTATCTTTCCTATGACTTTATGTGTTATGATAATGAATGAACGAAGTATTATGTAATGTAAATTGAAAGATAATGAAAGAGGAACATGAAGCAAGAATGCATGCATTAACAAGTAATGAAAGTAATGATAGTCTCGTAAGCATGGCATGCACATCGGGGTCTTTCCTTGTGATTGACCATTTTGCATAGAACTATTGTTGCATACCTTAGGTACTGTGACCACGAGGTGTGATGCACCGTTATAGAAGGTCTATGAGAGGCCTAGGTCCAGAACGATGAACAGAAAGGTATTGCTTATGGGAATGGTATATTTACATTCATACCTTAGGTACTGTGACCATGAGGTGCGATGCACCGTTATAGAAGGTCTATGAGAGGCCTAGGTCTAGAACCACGAACAGAAAGGTATTGAATAATGAACCTAAACTTTACCTTAGGTACTATGACCATGAGGTCTGATGCACCGTTATAGAAGGTCTATGATGGGCCTAGGTTCAGTACCATGAACAGAAGGGAAGGGTTTATGGATGACCGGAAGGAAAAGTAAAGAATGAGGCATGAAAGATTAAAGAAGATAATAATTGTATTATCCGTATGTACGTATGATGTATGATCATGAACGAATGTAAAGCATAATATGATTTTGAAAGAAAGAATGGTTTTACGAATGAAAAGTATGTTTTGTTATAAAACTAGAACTCACTCTGCAATGCTAACTTTTATATGTTTCCAGTTGGCAGGTAATGTTGCTGAGGATGGCACGAGGCAGCTGCTCAGCTTTTTTGGATGGCATCCATTTATATAAAGCTTTTGTGATGTAATACAACAATGAAATTTTGTAACTGACAAACGATGCATTATTTTGCAAAAGTTTTGATGATGAAATGAGATGCCATTTTTGAATGTTTCCACTGTGAATGTTTGTTTAAAATGACTATAAACGTATGTTTTATGTGCAATGGTTGATCAACTGTAAGTGTCTTGAGAATGAGGCCTTGCAGTATGTATATATGTGTAGCAGTAATGCATAATGTATGTATGCCTGTGTGTGTTTGTTATGTGTGTTGTGTGCGCGATCCGTGTGTGTATGTCGTTTGTATGTGTATGTGTGTGTGTGTAAAATGTCTGTGTATGTGTGTAAAATGTCTGTGTATGTGTGTAAAATGTCTGTGTATGTGTGTGTGTAGTGAGTGTGTTTATGTGTTGGGTGTTTGTGTTGGTGTTGCGTGAGTTTGTATGGGTGTGTGTGATTGCTTGTATCTATAGATGTGTGTATGGATTTCGTATGCATGTATGTATATATTGCGTGTGTGCATTGGTTCGGCATGTTGTACATGTATCGTGTGTTCGTTTGTATGTATATATGTATTGTATGTAGGTATTATGTGTGTGTATGTGTGAGCAACCGTGTATAAATATATTTTTGTATGAATGAATATGTGTGCGTATGTTTTTGTACGTTGTATATATGTGTATATGTATGTATATAGATGTGTGTGAGAATGTGTGTTCAAAGAGTGAAATTATTTATATATGTATTTTGTGTACATGTGTGTGTAATTGTGTTTGTGTAGTGCGTGACCGTGTGTGGTGAATGTATGTGTTTCTTTTGATTTAATTTGAATTGTTATATTATTATTTTATTATTACTATTATCATTATTATCATCATCATCATCATTATTATTATTATTATTATATTATTATTATTATTATTATTATTATCCTTATTATTATTATTATTGTTATTATTATTATTATTATTATTATTATTATTTTGTTAATATAGTATGTTGTGTGGTATGAATTATATATATTATGTGTGTGAGTTGCACCTCGAACCCGAATCGAGCCGAACCGAACAGAATCAACCGGATTTATCTATTCTCGTTGAACATGTTTAAAAACTTAGTTACTACTATTATAGGTGTTTGATCATTCGTTGATCACGTCCTTTGAAGCCCTTTGTTCACTTTATTTTCATCATATTTCAAGGTGAGTTTCGCGGCCTCGTTTTCATTCTAAACATTTATAAACTTGGGGGAAAAGTATGTTCACCCTTTTTATGCTGTGAACTTATTTAATTCTTTTGGGACTGTTGTGTTTACTATTTTGTAAGTATTTATCTAATACATGCATGAGTTGTGTTTGTGGTTCTGTATTCACAACTATTTAACTCTGGTGTTGGAGTCGACGGACAGATATTGATAGTACTATTGGGTTGACACCCCCACCCTTGTTTGTTAGTATACTAGTTGGGACTGACAGTGGCCAGGAACAGGCCCTAGGGTGAATATGTTTCGACAAATTCTTTGTGTACGTCATAGGTTTAGTTGTGATACTCATGATTACATGTGATATTACTTGATTTTAACTTTATGCACTCATGTCCTGCCAAACTATTACACAACATCAAGTTTCGTTTATTATTTAAACTTGCAAATTCACCAACATTATGTTGACTACTTTGAGCATATCTTTTCACGTAACAATCATTGAGGATTGCTAGGAAGCTGCCTTAGCGTTGATCTTAGTCTTACATTATTTTAAACTTGGATGCATTTGACATTTACTTGTTATTGACATTTTCATTACTTGTTCCCGGGTTGTGAGATTCATACTCTTTTGTTTTGTATGACTATGTTTGTCATGGAACTGACTAACCATGACATAAGTCTCCCTTTGTGTCCGGTGACGTCATGACACACTGACTTGTCATCATTTAATGCATCTCTATTAATTAATAATGTCTTATGACGATCCCATCCGTTACATCCTCGTGTTTCCGCTATAGGCAGGGGTGTGACAAATTAGTTTTATTTTTCTCGTTACTCTTTACGGTACAATCATTTACACTATTAACACAATCCGAAACAGTAGCATCATCACAATCCACAGAATTAAAAGATAAAATAGAAACATCAAGAGAACATGATGAGATAATGTCTATTGCAGTTTCACTAGAAACAAAAAACAGAATTTAAACTAGATTTACGATCTAAGATAGAATGTTGAGATTTAGGTGTACTAACACTAGTGCATCCAATCCCGCTAGTCGGTCCATAATCGTAGTTCTCATGAACATGCTTAGGATTTACACCTTCTAAACCTGCAGACATACTGTTAGCATCTGTTTTGATCAAATCATTTGAAGGATTAGGAAAAAGCATAGGATAATAACAGTAAATACTAGGAGGAGGATAAACTTTAGCATTTTCATAGCCCAATCCCATTTTAATCCTAGCCACCCATTGAGATTTACATAGATCATCTTGTTTCATCCCGATATTGTCCATTTATCAAGCTTTGACCAAAGTTTGCTTGTTTCAAATTCAGCAAGTGCAACCCTTTCAGTCAAAGTATGAATCTCGACATTTCTTTCCAAAAGTATTCGTTTTAGGTGATCATTCTCTTTCAAAGCCTCGTTTAATTTAACAAAATACTTAGACTTATTTATTTTAAGTTCATTATTAATTCGTTTTAAATCTTTCTCATTATTAATTAATAAAAGATTAGCTTTATAAACCCCTAATAACCTGATTTTACATGCAGAGGATACATATCCTGACTTACCTCATACGAAAGTCCCATCACCACCTTTATGTTGCTAAGACCTTCTCATATTGGCACACCGGAGTACTCGACTTGCTTTTCTCAACAGTGATAGCATCATCATCTTCTTCTTTTCCTTGTTTAGTGGGTTGACTTCCTTTCTTTATCAATTCCTTAGATTTACCTTCTTTCATGTAACACCTGGTTATTTCTTAAAAAGAAAAAAAGAATAAGAATTGAAGAATAAAGAAAGGAATGTCAATAAACCCAAGTTGAGGGGTTAAATGTGTAAAAATGACAAAAGTACAAAAGTTGGTGTAAAGGTGGGCATGGCCACCCACCCTCACTTCCCATCACCCTTTTTCACTTCGGATTAGAGAGAGAGAGGAGAAACTTCGGGTGTTGAAGAAGAAGAAAAGAAGAGAATTGAATTCAAGGTATGAATTCATAGTTTTAAGTTTTCATGTTGGTTTTCGTCTCTGTTACATGCTTATGTTCTTATATGTTTGTGTGTGTGTCCTTGTGTGTGTGTGTTTTGGTGTGTTTTTAGGTGTTTCAACTCTTTTGCAAGCGGGTTAGAAGGAAGAAACCCCCAAGATGCACCAGGTGAGTTCTAGACCCCGGTTTTACTTGTTTTAAACTCTCTTGGGGCTGAAAATGTATTAAAATGATTTTCAAATGTTTATGTATGTATACCCGTATGTATTATGCATGTTGGATGATGATTTGCAGGATCGGTGTTTGTCACTTAAACACAATGTTTTTCTCTCAAACTCACCTAGAATCACACTCGGGTAAGAATCAATAAGAGTTGATCACAATATAAAAAGTAACTAAGAACACAGAAAGATAATTTTCAAGATACTTTTATATATTGATTCTCAACTCAGAATACAAAGACTCTTACAAGCAGAAGATGATCTCTCTCTTAATGAGTTACAAGGAGAACCTATATATAATACTATCTACAGCCGGATACACTTTGATACCAGTTGGATCCTTTAGCTAAAGCCTATTCTACAAGACTATAGTTTAAGGTATCTTGGATAAAGTTTTATCTGAGATTTAGTAGTCAGGACATGTCCCTGACTTACCTTTTGTCACCAACTAAAGTTGGTAACATGTACTATCATGAAAAGGTAAACAGTGGAATAAAGTATGGTCAACAACATGACTCTTTGAGAAGAAGCCATGTTGTATCAGAAGTCTGCAGCGGAGTGTCAGAGACCATACTTGTGTCCATCGTTTATAGCAGTGTCTTCTGAAGGTTAAATGGCTTCGGAAGAGTAAGTACTTCCGAAGCCACTTTATACTTCGGAAGAGGCTGCTTCTTCCAAGGCTTGGAGACTTCTTCTTTTCATCATACTTTGGAAGTGATCATCACTTTAGTCTTCAAAGTCTTGAACTTCAGATGTATGCATTTGCTTCGGAAGTAGAGTTCTGTCTTCGGAAGTTGGTCTTTCCCTTTATCTTCGGAAGAACTATACAACCTTCGGAAGTTCCATGATAAGCTTTGGAAGCCTTTGCATGCAGCACTAAAATAACTTAAGTGATCTATTTTTGCTTGCATTAGCCTTCTTCTTGATCCAACAAACTCCCCCTAGGTTGATGCTACCAAAACATCACTTATCTCGACTTCTCAAAACTTTCAGCACCAAAGAGAGCAAATATTTGTCTGTCTCTTTGTTCTTCCCTGATGTGGTGCTGAGAAGTTTGTACAGGTCCTTGGTAGACAGGAAATCCAGTCTGTCACCTTGGATAACATGTACCCTTTGTTGTTGCCCTCTGAAAAGAGTTAGTTGATGGAACTGTAATCATATTCCCATCAAACTATAGGTTCCAATTCAGGACCTCCCACCATCTGTAGAAAGGCAGCACCTTTGGTGGGAGATCTTTCCTTGTCTTCCTGTCTTCTTAACATCAACTCTTCTTCAATCTTTCCCTTTGCAGTTAACTCAGCTAAATGAAGACTACTGAGATGATTTCTGACGAGTGCAACAGTTTCAGAGTTGGAGGGGTTGGAGAATGGCTTCTCTGCTAACCGAACAATGCTGAATGTGCTAGAGTGTAACAGAGAGGTTGCATTGAGTCTATTGACTTCACCATTCTCTCTTTCCATAACAAAGTTGTGAGAAGGTTCATCGAACCTCCACTGGATTATCTTCCTTCTAGGCACAAGAGACTAACTAGGAATCTTGTCCTCTTTTCTCGTATCCAGCAGAGTCACCAGTTTCCTTCTGAGCTTCTTTTCTTCCTTATTTAAAGAGTCTGAATTGAGGCCCAAAAGTCTTGCAGCCTGGTCCAAAGTTCCTCTAGGCAAATCAAGGAATTTGTCTCTTGTGAGGGAAATTGAAGATCCGTCTACATAGGTAATGTTAACAGAGTCTTCTACACAAGAGACTTCGCTCAAAGTAGTGCAATTAGTGAGCTTCATCTTGATTGCCTTAAACTCCTCAAGGGAGAGATGTTGAGAAGGCTGAAGGGATGGTTTGGATGGTAATTAGGTAGGTTTAGGTTTAGAGGTTCGCCTAGTGTTTTGTGTTCGATAATGGGAAGTTTAGGTGGTTGAGGTGAGGGAGTAGTTGTAGGTAGTGATGTGGGTTCAGGGGTGACAGGTTCAGGTTTAATGGTGAATGGTGAGGGTGAAGGTTAAGGTTGTGATAGGGTAGAAGCAGTGAAGGTCATCCCTTTTTCCCTTCTATACATCTATTTCCTCTTCCCCATCCGGATGTCAGTCTTAATTTCACTGACAATCCTTTGGAGTGTCCTTTCAGACATAGAACCCACCTGCCTACCAGAGAATCCATGAGCCCGAAGATAGTCCTTCATCTAGGCTTTCTCAGTGAGCTTCTTTGAGGCAGTGACCCTAGCCTCTTCTTCTTTCTTCTTCTTCTCTCTGGCCTTTTCTTTTGCAGCCTTCTTCCTTTCTTTCTCCGATTGATCCTGCTATTTGTTGTAGAGCCAGAGGATCATATCATCGTTGTGTGGAGAGAGTTCTTGAAGATCAAAGCCTCTAGAGAGTAGGAAGTTTATCCTGTCTCTCCTCAGCTGCAATTCAGCCTCCTTCTGTTTCTCTTCCTCTGCCTCTAAGGCCATCCTGGCTTCTTCTTCAAGTCTCAGCCCACTTGCCTTCTCCAGATCCACCAACTCCTCTAATGGTAGCAGAAGTGTTTCTTCATTGGCAGCTCCTATTTCAATGAGTTGGTCAATGATCTGCTCTCTTCTTTTATTGATGACAACCTCCTGATTGGAAGAAGCTGCTTTTGTACTAGCAGCTAGCAACTTCTCAGTCTGAAGTCTTCCTTTCTTCTTAAGTTTCTCAATCTTCTCCTCTTCCTGAAGCTCTTCCTCAGTCATCTTCCTTTTTCCTTTGTCTTTTGAAGATCCTGACTGTGGTGGTTCTTGGAGAGAGGTTTTTGATTGTAAAAGAGTCAGAGATGGTGTTTGAGATGGAGGTGCAATTGGAAAGTCCTCACTGCTCATTTTAGATGCCATTTCCAGGATAGCATCTATGATGATCAGTTCCTCGGATATTTTTAACAGTCCTTCCATAGCTTCCATTTCAGCTTCGGAAAATTCAGCTTGTTCTTCCAAGGCTTTAACTTTAGCTTCGGAAGTTAAAGGAGATGCAGATTCTATCCCAACTGTTTCAGTTGCTGGGTCATCAGTTCCCATTTCCCCTTCGAATTGAATCTTAGGTTCCATGAGGACCTTAGGTTGACCAACTTCTTCCACAGTGGTAGAAGGTACAGTCAGTCTTTGAATCTCTTCTGCTCCAAAGTAGATCATTGCAGCATCATGGCTTGGCTGCTCAAAGGAAGATCTTAACAAAAACTTGGTGAAGAGTCTGTAGAGATCACTGAGCATCCATGGATCAATCTGAAGAGTGACTTGAGATGTTTCAGGCGCAGAGATGATGGGAGAAGAAGATGTTGAAGTAGAAGGCCGGCTCTGTGGTTCCTTATATGTTTGTCTTTGAACATTCTCCCCCTTTTTGATAGCATCATCTTGAGAGCTAGATGAGATGGAGGAGGAAGTCAGTGAGACCTGAATAGGTACATGCCTAACAGACCTCTTTGTCTGTTTCTCAGCTAGTTGAGCCATGAGATTGTCAATCTCAAGTTGCTGAGTGGCGGACCTTGCCTCTAAAGTCCTAACTAGAGATTCCAGGTTTGAAACTTTAGAAAGAAGATCTTGAATTAGGAGTTGCATGCTTCCCTCATCTTCTTTCGAAGAATCACGGGGAGATGAGGTAACATACCTAGTATGTTCAACCTCACCACCAGATGTGGTTTCTTGGTACCCTGGTTTCCCATGCTCAATGATGTCTCTTTCAGAGTCATCAAAGGGCTCGGTTACCCTAGATTCATTCTAAGAAATGTTACCACTATCCACAAGGTCCATTGAGGCACCTTCTATAGTGGCAGCTGAATCTACATGAGTCCCCTCCATATCAGTGGGACTCACCTCAGTTGTTGGTTGCTGATGGGGGCTAGGGATAAGGGATTTATCCGGGCTCTGTTGATCTTGGAAAGGTGTTGTAGATCAACTTCATTGCCATGAAGAGATGTTATCTCTTCATCAGTTTTAAACAGAAGGTTAGTGAAAGATAGGAAGGGTAAACCTACTGACCTGGGACTTTGGTTAATGTCTACAGGCATTGAGCCTCTGGTGGGGTTGTCCCTTGTTGGCATCTCAGAAGAGTGTAAATACTCATTTTGAGGGCTGCTGGTTTGGGTGTCGGGCTCATGGGTTTGAGACTGAGGAGACTCAAAACCCAAATTGAGGTCAAAAGAGAAGGATGGAGAGACCTCTGACTGAGTAGGAGCCCATGTTTCCACTCTAGTCTTTTTGGATTGAACAGGAGAGGCTTGTTCATTCAAAGTAGATTAAACAAGGGTTCATTTGGGGCGTCTTTGATAAGTGATGGTGATGGGTGGAGAAGGTAGTGTTGGCATTATGGTGAAGGTTGCTGGTGTGGGTTCATCACCTGTGGGTGAACAGGGATGTCACCAGAAGCTATGCGCTTAATCATACCTGGAAGCAGAGCAGTGTGACTTCCAGTGAAGTTGGTGGACATCTTCTTCAAGGTGTTGAAGATGGAAGGTTGCATTTGGGGAATAGTCAGAGCAGCTGCACAGACAAGCATGCTCTGGTCCAACTAACAGTTGATTATGTGTTAAAGGAATCTGGGATACATGAAGAATGTTTCCCTTTGCAGATTCCCAGTCAGATTTGAGAACACAAATCGTGAGTAGTTAAAGTGCAGGCCTCTCACCAATCCATGAACCAAGCATCCTAGTTCATAAGGGATTTGATCCCATCCTCCGGATTTGTTGGACAAGCAATGAAGAACAACGTGCAGGAGGAACTTCCAATTGTAGGAGAAGTTGAACTTGTAAACAGTCGACCTGCTGATGTCTCCACCATATCCCATTAGGATATAGGTGCTATCCAAATCTTCCTTTGGGAATTCAGTAGGAGCTCCTTCATCGTGAAGCTCAAGATGCTCCCAGATGAGTTGTTCAGTGATGATCAACTCCTGTCCATAGATGTTGGACCGCAGTACACGAATCCCATTTAGGGTTTCGACCTGACCATTTTCCCAAAATTTTGTCATTTGGTGTAGTAAACAGTGGGGTTAATGGTAAGGGCAGTGTAGTAGGTTGATTGGGTGAGAAAGGAGATGATTTCAGAGAAGTCAGCATCTCTTGAAGAATCAAGAAGAGCAACTTGGTTGTGCTGAGGGTTGAGTGGCATTTGGAAAGATGAATATGTATGATTTGAGCTAGGGTAAAGTTGGAGAGGAGAAATTTCTAGGGCAGTAAAATTTGCAAATAAGAAAATGAATTGAGTAGTCGAGATTATTTAAAAGATTGTGGAGTGGTGGTAATGGTGTAGGATTCTATGTGCCCAAGACACTTAGAATATTGATGTGGTTAGTACGTTATGATCCAAGTCGGGTTATACCCAAATAACAAGTTTTGCAAACACAAACAATTATTTAATTGACGATATGATCATGCAATTAATAAAACACACCATATTTAGAAAAATAGTTTTCTAATTAAATTGCATATGAGATGGAACAAGTTATTAAGATATTTTGTTCAAGAATTTTATTTGTAATGTTATCTAAGTAGGTTAGATAACATCAAATAACAAGGGTGTATAACTTATATAATTAAATGGTTAATTATATAAATTATTTAGTGACTTGTTGTATATTGTGTGTGTGCATGTTTAAGAGGGAAACCCTCTTTTTAAAAGAGGGTTTGGCCGCCCAAGCAAGGGTATTGCCCCCTTTTTCCTAGAAAACACACACACACTTAACTTTTCTTACACCCAAAAGATTACCTCTCATAAGATATGCAATAACCCCAAGATCAAGAACTCTTTCTCTCTCTCTACAACTTTCGAAAAGCAGCAGAAAGAAAGATTAATTTAGGGTTTTTAGGTGTGTTTTGGTGTTGAATCTCCCTAACAAGAGGTGCTTGCAAGGAGGATTGGGGTATACTAGCTTGAGGGCTCCTCTTCTTGGAGTCTTGGCTGATTTTGACATCTCCATCTTCATCAAATCCACGGTTTTGGCAGCCCCTTTTGAAGCATTGTCTTGAGCTGCTGAAAAGGTAGTTATGGCAGCTTGTTAATGGCTGTCCATTATGTATGTTTTGTGTTCATAGCTTGCTTATTCACATATTTAGATCCTTTGATTTTGGTTTGCTTTATTCTATTATATGGTCACCTAAACAACATAATTTTCAGCTTATAAGTAAGTTATTATAATGTTGTTATTCCGCTGCGTTTTTCAGAAAGTTTAATGGATTAAACTAAGTTTTATGTTCTTGCAAACCCATCAATGGCATCAAGAGCCGGTTATATGGATAGCTTGCTTGTTCTTCTCCTTTAAAATTGGTTTTATAGGATGATTATCAACTCATAATAGGCTGTTTTTGGTTGATTCAATAAACCCCATGTCTTCAAAGTTATATCTTCATGCTTATGATTAAACTTTGAAAGATAGAAATGTCAATTGGTTGATATGTTGTTGTTTGTTTGGACAAACAAACCCTAATTTTCAGTTTATGTTGGCTGAAAAATGGGGTTGATGGGGTTTATTTTTTTTGTTGAATGATGTTTATGGTAGTTCATATGATTGTGCATAACCTAGCTTGACCTTGTGTTGTTTGGTTTGGATTGAATGTTTTTATTTGATTATATTCTTTCAATGGGGTTGTACATTAATTTGTGCTTTGTTTAAAAATGTATTTTGTCTATATATTCATTGGGATGTAATAATAGATTAGGAGTATTTTTCTTTTACTAGAAAATATTATTAGGATATATATTTTGTAAAAGAAGATGCTCGGGAAGGAAGCACAAGAGGAAGACACAAAAGAAAAGGACTTGAAGCATATGGATGCAAGTTCAAGTGGGAGTCTATGTTGATCTTGATTTTGTGTTGTATTCAACCCTTAGGAAAGACCAAATGACCACACTTGTGATGGGAAACAAGTGTGGTCATAATAGTAGCTATGGTTATGCACTTTATGGTTGTTTATATTATGCTTGTTTGATTGTGGTTTTATCAATGATTGTATGATATTTGAATGTGATTAACAATCTCAATAAAATGATCTTAACAAGCTAATATAAAATGGTTCTTAATCATTAAGTGTTAATAAATGGTTATCAAAAGGATTAATGATTTTATAATAAAATGGGTTTTATTAAAAGACCATCGGGTATCTTGTATTTGAAAGCATGCAAATACAAGTACATAGAGTTTTCTAAACTAGAATGATGAAATCTCTAAACTTTTGACCAACAAGTTTAACACCGTCCTTTTGCACAACACTTGAGTCATTTGGAACTCTTAATGGGATAAAGGTCACCTAACCATTTAGAGGGAACTTGTGATTTAAGGTGGGGATACCATATTGGTGGGATAAAGGTCACCTAACCACTTATGTGGGTAAACTCACATGTGTGTGCAAGTAGGGTAACTTGATTTGTAAACCATGTTAAATGGATCACCTAAATATGGTTACCAAATGGTGTTGATGGGATTAACATGCCGACTTTACATATGATGTTTAAGGTCGATCCCATACCTCTAGAAG
Organism: Flaveria trinervia; assembly: GCA_025506515.1. Lineage (NCBI taxonomy): Eukaryota > Viridiplantae > Streptophyta > Magnoliopsida > Asterales > Asteraceae > Flaveria > Flaveria trinervia. Next base: position 23,578,237 of record CM046458.1, read on the forward strand.
TTGCAAATGGTTGCAACCGTCAATTGTTGACCACCTAATTAATTTAAATCGTGGGATAAAGGTCACCTAACCACAATTTAAATGTCAATGTTGGGTTCTAGATTTTAATATAAAAATGGCCTTAAAAGGCATTAACTATTAAAATTGGTAATATCGAAAATACTAAAATAGATCTTTGTTAAATTTTGTAGATGGCCACCAATAATGACAATCATGCTAACTCATCCGCGTCCACCCAATCATTACGAGAGATCCTCCAAAAGGAACGTCTAAATCATAACAATTTATTGATTGGTATCGAAACTTGAGAATCGTTCTCAAGCAAGAGAGAAGATCATATGTTTTAGACGACCCTATCCCCGATCAACCTACTGAGGATGATGAGGAGGCCTATAATGATTGGCTGAAATACACTGAGGACTCCGTCCAAGTGTCTTGTCTCATGCTAGCGAGCATGACTCCGGATCTCCAAAAGGAGTATGAACATCACGGAGCTTATGGCATGATAACCCAAACGTTCCAACAGCAAGCAAGGGATGAGCGCTTCGAAACGGTTCGAGCACTCCATGCATGTCGTATAGACGACAACCAATCGGTTTCATCTTATGTACTTAAGATAAAAGTCATATTGACCACCTCGAGAGGCTTAATTGTCCCGTCTCGAAGGAATTGGCCACAGATTTGATCCTTAATGGCCTTACCAAGAAGTTCGAGACATTTGTGTTGAATTACAACATGAATGCATGGGACAAGAGCATTGGTGAGCTTCACTCAATGCTTAAAACGGCCGAGCCGACAATGGGTAAAAGGGTTTTACCCGTTCTCACCATCCATGAAGGTGGGAACAAGAAAAGGCCTCATCCCCCACCCAAGGCAAAGGTTGCCGAGGGTAAGGGACCCGTTTGGGGAAAAGGGAAAAGGGTGGCAAGGGTGCCACCCAAACCACAAGAGAAGAAGCAAAAGGTTGCTACTAATGACCCATGCTTCAAGTGTGGAGAGATTGGACATTGGGCAAGGAATTGTCCTGTCCATCTCCAAGAGTTGAAGGCAAAGAGGGATGCTGGGCAGACCTTGGGTACAATATACATGATTCATATTGATCTTAATGTTACATCTTCAAAGACATGGGTATTAGACACCGGATGTGGAACTCATATTTGCAATTTGTTGCAGGGGTTCAAAAGAAGTAGGGACTTCAATCAAGGGGATGTTAGTCTCTTCATGGGCAATGGAACCAAAGTCAAAGTTGAAGCTCGTGGGGACTACATCCTAAAACTTCCAAGTGGGTTGGATGTAATTTTGAAGAATGTTTTATATGCTCCTAGTTTGACTAGGAACATTATTTCAGTATCCCATTAAGATATTATGATTATGTATTATCTTTTGTTGAAAATGATATTCATGTTTCTTTAAATGATATGTTCTATTTTAAAGCTATTCCCATTAATGGTATTTATGAATTGGTTCATGAAAATGCTTTAAATAGTTCATTGTACCATACCAACACCAAGAAACTCAAGTTGGATTTGAGTGATACCTATCTTTGGCATTGTCGTCTTGGTCATATAAACAAAAAACGTATACAAACACTTCAAAAGAATGGTCTTTTAAAACAAATGAATGTGATTCATTTGATGTATGTGAATCTTGTTTACAGGGAAAAATGACTAAGGCACCCTTTAGTGGAACTAATGAAAGGGCAAAAGATTTATTAGGAATCATACATTCGGATGTGTGTGTCCTTTTAGACCAATGACAAGGAATGGTGACAGATACTTCATTACCTTTACCAACGATTATAGTCGCGATGGGTATGTGTACTTATTAAGGCACAAAGATGAAGCTTTTGAAATGTTCAAAATCTTCAAGAATGAAGTAGAAACCAACTCAACAAGTCGATTAAAGTTCTTCGCACCGATAGAGGAGGTGAATACCTAAGTGATGCTTTTCAAGATCATCTTAGGAGTTGTGGATTGTCTCACAACTCACTCCACCTGGAACACCACAACATAATGGTGTGTCTGAGAGGAGGAATCGAACCTTATTGGATATGGTTCGATCTATGATGGCTAGAAGCACATTACCTCTATCATTTTGGGGTTTCGCTTTGCTCTCCGCGACCCGTATTCTAATATGGCCCCAACCAAAAAGGTGGAAAGGACACCTTTTGAGAAATGGCATGGAAGAGTTCCATCCCTATCATACTTAAGGGTCTGGGGTTGTGAGGCTTACGTTAAGACTCCCACCCCAAACAAATTGGAAGTCCGATCCACCAAGTGTATCTTTATTGGATATCCTAGAGATTCTATGGGATATTATTTCTATGATCCACTGGAACAAAATGTGTTTGTTGCCAGAAAGAGTGAGTTCTTAGAGGCAAAGTTCCTTATGGAAGGAACTAGCAGTAGAACAGTGGATCTTGAGGAGGATCAAGAACCACAACCCGATTCACGTTTGGTTGAAACTAGCACTCAACATGAGGATGCAGAGAATGATCAAGCGGTTGATCAATGCACACAAAACGTTCGTAGAAGTGGTAGAACTAGTAATCCACCTGAAAGATATTCATGGATGGATGCTATGTGGTAGATTCAGATGAACCAACCACATACTAGAATGCAGTGTCCAATTTGGATTGTGACAAATGGCTTGAGACGATGAACGTTGAGATGCAATCCATGTATGACAATCAAGTTTGGGAACTTATTGTACCACCTCTTAATTCCAAAGTAGTTGGAAGCAAGTGGTTTTTAAGAAGAAAACCGATATGCATGGAAACTTGGATACTTATAAAGCTAGACTTGTAGCAAAGGGTTTCACTCAAACTCAAGGGGTTGACTATGATGAAACTTTCTCACCTGTTGCGATGCTAAAGTCTATAAGGATATTGCTTGCCATAGCTGCTCATTATGATTATGAGATTTGGCAAATGGATGTCAAAACCGCTTTCTTAAATGGATATCTTGAGGAAGACGTCTATATGGTTCAGCCTGAAGGTTTTGTCGATCCAAGACATCCTAATAAAGTATGCAAGTTAAAGAAATCAATCTATGGATTGAAACAAGCATCAGAAGCTAGAATCATTGTTTTGATGAGGAAGTAAATAATTTGGCTTCATCAAAAACGCTGATGAGGCTTGTGGTATAAGAAGGCTAGTGGGAGCACAATAACTTTCCTAGTATTGTATGTTGATGACATACTACTATTTGGAAATGACATTCCAACCTTGGAAGGTGTAAAAACCTAGCTTGAAAGTTGTTTTTCCATCAAGGATCTTGGTGAAGCCGCCTATATTCTGGGAATAAAGATCTATAGGGATATCAAGGCGGTTGATTGGTTTAATCAAAGTGCATACATTGATAAGATCTTGAAAAGGTTCAAGATGGAGAACTCTAAGAAAGGTACCGTACCTATTCAAAGAGGAACGATATTGAGTACGACTCAATGTCCTAGCTCAAGGGATGAGCAAGATAAAATGAAGGCAATCCCACACGCATCTGCTATTGGATCCATCATGTATGCAATGATATGCACTCGACCGGACGTGTCATGTGCCTTAAGCATGACAAGCCGTTACCAGCAAAATCCTGGAAACAGTCATTGGATGGCTGTTAAGAACATACTTAAATACCTAAGGAGGACAAAAGATATGTTCCTAATGTATGGATCCGGTGATGAGGAACTCGTTGTAAAAGGTTACACGGATGCGAGTTTCCAAACCGATCGTGATGATTCTCGGTCACAATCGAGATATATTTTCATTCTGTTTGGAAGAGCTCCAAACAGGATGTGGTTGCTCTATCAACTATAGAATCAGAATATGTCACCGCCTCATTGACAGCTCAAGAAGCTGCATGGTTGAAGAAATTCATTGTCGATCTAGGGGTTGTCCCTTCCATTCAGGAACCCCTAGAGATATTTTGTGATAACGAGGGTGCGATTGCTCAAATCAAGGAACCTCGTGCTCATCAAAAGACTAGGCACATTGAGCAGAGATTCGACTACATACGAAATGAAGTTGAAAAGGGAAAGATATGTATTCGCAAAGTTCACACGGAGCAAAACATTGCGGATCCTCTCACGAAGCTCCTTGAAAAGGCAAAGCATGAAAGTCATACTTGTGCCATGGGACTTTGATATTCTAGTGATTGGATTTGATCTGTCAATTTTTGTATTTGGATATGTGGAACTCTTTATTATTTGAATAAAATATTTGGTTATAATGTTTCAATTATGTTCCAATTTAGCATGTTTAATCCATGAGTAAATTGTTTACTCTAAATGTCCGTAGTTGTTCATACTTGTGGGAACAAGTATGAGGGTAAGATTATTATGAACTTGGATTGGTTGATATTCATAGGATGAATATAGAGCAATGGGTTGCTACCAAGGTTCATAGATATTTGTGGGATACAAATATTGGACTAACCCGCATCTCAAACTTTACTACATGGAATCTTATTGATTGATCATAAGTAAATTTGAGTAAAGGCGAATATCATTTGGTATCCTCCGACCTGAGATACATATTGTGTTTTGATATTCACCAAGTATTATACCTTGAGCTAATTCTTCACTGTCCTGAAATAATGGACAGCACATAAGGGTATGTTCAGGTATGACACGAGGTGTTTGTGAGAAACGTATGTAGTCAAGATGGAATTTGTTCCTCTTATTCGTTAAGAGTTAGATGTCTAAGGCCTGATTTGTGTTCTTGGTTTTAACATGACATCTGTAACAAAAGGGTAGATGATTAATTCACCTAAATCATTTCAAGTAGGATACTTGAATAAGATGATGTTATTGAATGGCTATAAGTCATGCGTATTAAGGGTAGTAAACCGTTGTTAGGCGGTATTTACTGCTTGCATCAATCTTCTATGAATCTTGGGCAAGTGGGAGATTGTAGGATTCTATGTGCCCAAGACACTTAGAATATTGATGTGGTTAGTACGTTATGATCCAAGTCGGGTTATACCCAAATAACAAGCTTTGCAAACACAAACAATTATTTAATTGACGATATGATCATGCAATTAAATAAACACACCATATTTAGAAAAATGGGTTTTCTAATTAAATTGCATATGAGATGGAACAACTTATTAGGATATTTTGTTCAAGAATATTATTTTTAATGTTATTTAAGTAGGTTAGATAACATCAAATAACAAAAGGGTGTATAACTTATATAATTAAATGGTTAATTATATAAATTATTTAGTGACTTGTTGTATATTGTGTGTGTGGATGTTTAAGAGGGAAACCCTCTTTTTTAAAAGAGGGTTTGGCCGCCCAAGCAAGGGTATTGCCCCCTTTTTCCTTGAAAACACACACACTTAACTTGTCTTACACCCAAAAGATTAACCTCTCATAAGATATGCAATAAACCCCAAGATCAAGAACTCTTTCTCTCTCTCTCTCTACAACTTTCGAAAAGCAGCAGAAAGAAAGATTAATTTCGGGTTTTTAGGTGTGTTTTGGTGTTGAATCTCCCTAACCAGAAGTTCTTGCAAGGAGGCTTGGGGTATACTAGCTTGAGGGATCCTCTTCTTGGAGTCTTGGCCGATTTTGACATCTCCATCTTCATCAAATCCATGGTTTTGGCAGCCCCTTTTGAAGCATTGTCTTGAGCTGCTGAAAAGGTAGTTATGGCAGCTTGTTAATGGCTGTCCATTATGTATGTTTTGTGTTCATAGCTTGCTTATTCACATATTTAGATCCTTTGATTTTGGGTTTGCTTTATTCTATTATATGGTCACCTAAACAACATAATTTTCAGCTTATAAGTAAGTTATTATAATGTTTTTATTCTGCTGCGTTTTTCAGAAAGTTTAATGGATTAAACTAAGTTTTATGTTCTTGCAAACCCATCAATGGCATCAAGAGCCGGTTATGTGGATAGCTTGCTTGTTCTTCTCCTTTAAAATTGGTTTTATAGGATGATTATCAACTCATAATAGGCTGTTTTTGGTTGATTCAATAAACCCCATGTCTTTCAAAGTTATATCTTCATGCTTATGATTAAACTTTGAAAGATAGAAATGTCAATTGGTTGATATGTTGTTGTTTGTATGGACAAACAAACCCTAATTTTCAGTTTATGTTGGCTGAAAAATGGGGTTTGATGGGGTTTATTTTGTTTGTTGAATGATTTTTATGGTAGTTCATATGATTGTGCATAACCTAGCTTGACCTTGTGTTGTTTGGTTTGGATTGAATGTTTTTATTTGATTATATTCTTTCAATGGGGTCGTACATTAATTTGTGTTTGTTTAAAAATGTATTTTGTCTATTTATTCATTGGGATGTAATAATAGATTAGGAGTATTTTTCTTTTACTAGAAAATATATATTAGGATATATATTTTGTAAAAGAAGATGCTCGAGAAGGAAGCACAAGAGGAAGACACAAAAGAAAAGGACTTGAAGCATATGGATGCAAGTTCAAGTGGGAGTCTATGTTGATCTTGATTTTGTGTTGTATTCAACCCTTAGGAAAGACCAAATGACCACACTTATGATGGCAAACAAGTGTGGTCATAATAGTAGCTATGGTTATGCACATTATGGTTGTTTATATTATGCTTGTTTGATTGTGGTTTTATCAATGATTGTATGATATTTGAATGTGATTAACAATCTCAATAAAATGATCTTAACAAGCTAATATAAGATGGTTCTTAATCATTAAGTGTTAATAAATGGTTATCAAAAGGATTAATGATTTTATAATAAAATGGGTTTTATTAAAAGAACCATCGGGTATCTTGTATTTGAAAGCATGCAAATACAAGTACATAGAGTTTTCTAAACTAGAATGATGAAATATCTAAACTTTTGACCAACAAGTTTAACACCGTCCTTTTGCACAACACTTGAGTCATTTGGAAACTCTTATGGGATAAAGGTCACCTAACCATTTAGAGGGAACTTGTGATTTAAGGTGGGGATACCATATTGGTGGGATAAAGGTCACCTAACCACTTATGTGGGTAAACTCACATGTGTGTGCAAGTAGGGTAACTTGATTTGTAAACCATGTTAAATGGATCACCTAATATGGTTTCCAAATGGTGTTGATGGGATTAACATGCCGACTTTACATATGATGTTTAAGGTCGATCCCATACCTCTAGAAGTTGCAAATGGTTGCAACCGTCAATCGTTCACCACCTAATTAATTTAAATCGTGGGATAAAGGTCACCTAACCACAATTTAAATGTAATGTTGGGTTCTAGATTTTATATAAAAATGTCCTTAAAAGGCATTAATTATTAAATTTGGCAATATCGAAAATACTAAAATAGATCTTTGTTAAATTTTGTAGATGGCCACCAATAATGACAATCATGATAACTCATCCGCGTCCACCCAATCATTACGAGAGATCCTCCAAAAGAACGTCTAAATCATAACAACTATATTGATTGGTATCGAAACTTGAGAATCGTTCTCAAGCAAGAGAGAAGATCATTTGTTTTAGACGACCCTATCCCAATCAACCTACTGACGATGATGAGGAGGCCTATAATGATTGACCGAAATACACTGAGGACTCCGTCCAAGTGTCTTGTCTCATGCTAGCGAGCATGACTCCGGATCTCCAAAAGGAGTATGAACATCACGGAGATTATGACATGATAACCCAAACGTTCTAACAGCAAGCAAGGGTTGAGCGCTTCGAAACGGTTCGAGCACTCCATGCATGTCGTATGGACGACAACCAATCGGTTTAATCTTATGTACTTAAGATGAAAAGTCATATTGACCGCCTCGAGAGGCTTAATTGTCCCGTCTCGAAGGAATTGGCCACGGATTTGATCCTTGATGGCCTTACCAAGAAGTTCGAGACATTTGTGTTGAATTACAACATGAATGCATGGGACAAGAGCATTGGTGAGCTTCACTCAATGTTTAAAACGGCCGAGGCGGCCATGGGTAAAAGGGTTTTACCCGTTCTTACCATCCATGAAGGTCGGAACAAGAAAAGGCCTCATCCTGCACCCAAGGCAAAGGTTGCCAAGGGTAAGGGACCCGTTTGGGGAAAAGGGAAAAGGGTGGCAAGGGTGCCACCCATACCACAAGAGAAGAAGCAAAAGGTTGCAACTAATGACCCATGCTTCAAGTGTGGAGAGATTGGACATTGGGCAAGGAATTGTCCTATCCATCTCCAAGAGTTGAAGGCAAAGAGGGATGCCGGGTAGACCTCGGGTACAATATACATGATTCATATTGATCTTAATGTTACATCTTCAAACACATGGGTATTAGACACCGGATGTGGAACTCATATTTGCAATTTGTTGCAGGGGTTCAAAAGAAGTAGGGACTTCAATCAAGGGTATGTTAGTCTCTTCATGGGCAATGGAACCAAAGTCAAAGTTGAAGCTCGTAGGGACTACATCCTAAAACTTCCAAGTGGGTTGGATGTAATTTTGAAGAATGTTTTATATGCTCCTAGTTTGACTAGGAACATTATTTCAGTATCCCAATTAAGATATATGATTATGTATTATCTTTTGTTGAAAATGATATTCATGTTTCTTTAAATGATATGTTCTATTTTAAAGCTATTCCCATTAATGATATTTATTAATTGGTTCATGAAAATGCTTTAAATAGTTCATTGTACCATACCAACACCAAGAAACTCAAGTTGGATTTGAGTGATACCTATCTTTGGCATTGTCGTCTTGGTCTTATAAACAAGAAACGTATACAAACACTTCAAAAGAATGGTCTTTTAAAAACAAATGAATGTGATTCATTTGATGTATGTGAATCTTGTTTACAGGGAAAAATGACTAAGGCACCCTTTAGTGGAACTAATGAAAGGGCAAAAGATTATTAGGAATCATACATTCGGATGTGTGTGGTCCTTTTAGACCAATGACAAGGAATGGTGACAGATACTTCGTTACCTTTACCAATGATTATAGTCGCGATGGGTATGTGCACTTATTAAGGCACAAAGATGAAGCTTTTGAAATGTTCAAAATCTTCAAGAATGAAGTAGAAAATCAACTCAACAAGTCAGTTAAAGTTCTCCGCACCGATAGAGGAGGTGAATACCTAAGTGATGCTTTTCAAGATCATCTTAGGAGTTGTGGGATTGTCTCACAACTCACTCCACCTGGAACACCACAACATAACGGTGTGTCTTAGAGGAGGAATCGAACCTTATTGGATATGGTTCGATCTATGATGGCTAGAAGCACATTACCTCTATCATTTTGGGGTTTCGCTTTGCTCTCCGCGGCCCGTATTCTAAATATGGCCCCAACCAAAAAGGTGGAAAGGACACCTTTTGAGAAATGGCATGGAAGAGTTCCATACCTATCATACTTAAGGGTCTGGGGTTGTGAGGCTTACGTTAAGACTCCCACCCCAAACAATTAGAAGTCCGATCCACCAAGTGTATCTTTATTGGATATCCTAGAGATTCTATGGGATATTATTTCTATGATCCACTGGAACAAAAGTGTTTGTTGCCAGAAAGGGTGAGTTCTTAGAGGCAAAGTTCCTTATGGAAGGAAGTAGCAGTAGAACAGTGGATCTTGAGGAGGATCAAGAACCACAACCCGATGCATGTTTGCTTGAAACTAGCACTCAACATGAGGATGTTGAGGATGATCAAGCGGTTGATCAATGCACACAAAACGTTCGTAGAACTGGTAGAACTAGTAATCCACCTGAAAGATATTCATGGATGGATGCTATGTGGTAGATTCAGATGAACCAACCACATACCAGAATGCAGTGTCCAATTTGGATCGTGACAAATGGCTTGAGGCCATGAACGTTGAGATGCAATCCATGTATGACAATCAAGTTTGGGAACTTGTTGTACCACCTCTTAATTCCAAAGTAGTTGGAAGCAAGTTGGTTTTCAAGAAGAAAACCGATATGCATGGAAACTTGGATACTTATAAAGCTAGACTTGTAGCAAAGGGTTTCACTCAAACTCAAGGGGTTGACTATGATGAAACTTTCTCACCTGTTGCGATGCTAAAGTCTATAAGGATATTGTTTGCCATAGCTGCTCATTATGATTATGAGATTTGGCAAATGGATGTCAAAACCGCTTTCCTAAATGGATATCTTGAGGAAGATGTCTATATGGTTCAGCCTGAAGGTTTTGTCGATCCAAGACATCCTAATAAAGTATGCAAGTTAAAGAAATCAATCTATGGATTGAAACAAGCATCAAGAAGCTAGAATCATCATTTTGATGAGGAAGTAAAGAAATTTGGCTTCATCAAAAACGCTGATGAGGCTTGTGGGTATAAGAAGGCTAGTGGGAGCACAATAACTTTCCTAGTATTGTATGTTGATGACATACTACTATTTGGAAATGACATTCCAACCTTGGAAGGTGTAAAAACCTGGCTTGAAAGTTGTTTTTCCATCAAGGATCTTGGTGAAGCCGCCTATATTCTGGGAATAAAGATCTATAGGGATGTATCAAGGCGGTTGATTGGTTTAAATCAAAGTGCATACATTGATAAGATCTTGAAAAGGTTCAAGATGGAGAACTCTAAGAAAGGTACCGTACCTATTCAAAGAGGAATGATATTGAGTACGACTCAATGTCCTAGCTCAAGGGATGAGCAAGATAAAATGAAGGCAATCCCACACGCATCTGCTATTGGATCCATCATGTATGCAATGATATGCACTCGACCGGACGTGTCATGTGCCTTAAGCATGACAAGCCGTTACCAGCAAAATCCTGGAAACAGTCATTGGATGGCTGTTAAGAACATACTTAAATACCTAAGGAGGACAAAAGATATGTTCCTAATGTATGGATCCGGTGATGAGGAACTCGTTGTAAAAGGTTACACGTATGCGAGTTTCCAAACTGATCGTGATGATTCCGGTCACAATCGGGATATATTTTCATTCTGAATGGAGGAGCGGTGTCACACCCCAACCTTGACGGCGGAAATGTCGAGGAGTGAGAGTTAAGATCGTTCACAGCCACATAACGCTATTATTAACCCAAATATAATTTTATCATAAAATTCAATTGTATTATTACAAACATAGACCCAAAGAAATAAAACCATAAAATAAAAGATAACAAGTCTTTTTATTTCACTTATTTATCTAGGTCCATTCCTAAATGTGTAGCTTCAATGTGTAGGAATCAAACTTGGGCGTTTCCTGAAACATGTTAAAAAAATAAAGGGTAAAGGGTCAACAATAATGTTGGTGAGCATTCCATAGTTTTAAGTACATAGATTATATAAAAGATGGCAATTCAAGTCATAAATTAGTAAATAAAGTGATTAGGGATGTTATGAACAATGCAACAATCAAACGTCGACAAAGTTTTACAAGTCTCAAACGTTTACAAGATTATACGATTAGCTAAGTGTACTTGGATCAACCAAAGCAGGCTTGTCTTGCCCATAGATCTATGACTTCGCTGGGCTAGCAATAGTTAATGATTGTACATATAACGCCATAACATGATAACCCCAAAAATATTCAACTAACCACAACTTTGCATGATGAATTGCCATAAAGTTTACAAGTCTCAAAGATGTTTACAAGTGCAATGATAATAAGATAACATGTTTCACCCCAAAGTATGAAAATAATCAAAAAGGGGTATGGAAATACTTACATGATCAAATGTATATAAGTGACGATTAATATGAATAATAAGCAATAATTCCAACGAAGTTCTTCACAAGGTACCTAAGTGAATGTATTTACAAGATTCAGATTAATGGTTTAACATGATTTAGGGTTTTGATGGGAATTTGGGGTTTTAAGATTTAGTTAACGCTAGATAGTGAGATCTTTATATATAGTTCAGTCTAAGAAAAAAAATCATATAAGAAACTTAAAAGGAATTAAATCTTTTATAGCAATTTGTGAAATTGGATTATAAAATGTATAAATTCTATAACAACCATGATTATTTCATAATTATAAAATCTTTAGTGTCCAAGTAATAAATAGATAATTTAAAATGTTATAAAAAGTCTATTTCTATAATAATAATCTAAGCATAAAATTTGTTAATATTATTTTATAAGAAAATTGTTAAGGTGATTATGGAAATAAATTTATAGAAAATAATAAGATGGCTTTAAAAATAACCAAGGTTTACAAAACATTTTTTTATAATTTTCAGAAAATTTTTTATATTTTTTTAAGGCTGAAAAAGCTAAAAAAATCTATGTTGAGGGTGCCCAGGTTCGAACCCGGGACCTCTAAGTTAGCAGGCGAGTGGGGAACCAGTGAACCAAGGTCGTGGCCGCGGTTTATCTTGGTTTGAAATTCTTTTAAACACAATCTAGTAGGTTTCCCCCAAAACCCAAGAACCCTAGTTTGTTCAAAACCAAAATTGAAGATCGATTCGATGTTAACGCTCGAGTTAATCATGGGGCTTTGCTTCCCCACTGTATTTCGAGCATAACCATGTGTTCAATTACCCGATTAAAAGATGAACTGACGATGAACAGAGAAGAACCGGTTGCGGCTTGCGTCTTAAGCTTGATCAAATAGTAAATGGCGATGAAACTCGAATTCGTTGTACAGAAAGCTTCTAATAGTTCCAATGATGAAAAGCCCTCTATCAATAGCAGTCAAAAATGCTCAGAAGGTAGCCTTTGCTCGGGTTACAGGTTCGCGATAAAAGAGATAATCAAATGAGATGTTTATGTTTATTTCAGGTGAAATTGATGATTGTATTCGATTAAAGGTAGATAAACGTTCGTTAGTGTTAAATTAATTGAGTTATTATTAGTGTTTAAGGCTCGAACGGCTCGTTTGATGTACGCGACCGTTACTCGACATGTTCAGGGTCTATAATGGTTGTTTAATCCCAATTAAAGATCATAATTGAGTTTGGAATGCGTTGGTGAACCGTTTGAGATCATTCGGTATTAAAATTGAGGGGTTTAGGGTGAGTTTAGAGGTCGCCGGAGCCATAGCCGGCGGTGGCCGGATGGCCGACCGGAAAAGCGGGAAGGAAGAGAGGGGAGGTGTTGAAGTTTCAATTAATTACACAAATGGTCCCTCAACTTTAAAATTCTCTCATTTCATGTGTAAACTTCCATTTAAAGTTTATTAAATTGACAAGTCAACCCCCTTAACTTTCTTAATTTAAGTTTTAAATTTAATTTTAAGTTAATAACTCCTATAAATTGATATTATTAATAACAATATTATTATTATTTTATTATTTTTAGTTATTATTATCATTATTGTTATTATTATAAACTATTAGTAACGTCATTATATTCAATTTAATAGTTTAAGTTATTAACTTTTAAAAGAACTAACAAAGAATCGAACATAAATAAACCACAAGTTCCATGAATGACAACAATAGTCCTTACAAAAATAAACGACATTAACTAATAGTTAACAAGAAAATACGAGATGTTATAGTCTCCCCTACTTAAAAGAATTTCGTCCCGAAATTAAGAATGAATTAGGTGAACAAATGCGGGTATTTTTCCTTCATGTGGTCCTCACGCTCCCAAGTAAACTCAGCTCCACACTTATTCTCCCAACGAACCTTGACGATTGGAGTAGTTGTGGTTCTTGTTTTCTTCATAATGCGGTCCATAATCTCAACAGGTTTCTCAACAAAGTGCAATGACTCGTCGACCTGGATGTCTTCCAATGGAACATGCAGACTCTCGTCGGCCAAACACTTTCTCAAATTTGAGACATGGAATACAGGATGAACTCCACTAAGGTCGTAAGGTAGTTCCAGTTTATAAGCCACTTTCCCAATCCTTTTCAAGATTTTGAAAGGTCCTACAAATCTTGGAGCTAGTTTACCCTTCTTTCCAAAGCGAAAAACACCTTTCCACTGTGAAACTTTAAGAAAAACCATGTCGCCAACTTGGAACTCCAATGGCTTACAACGCTTATCGGCGTAACTCTTTTGTCGACTTCTTGCCACTTCAAGGTTCTTGCAGATTGTGGAGACTTTATCGTCGTTTCTTGTATAAGTTCAGGACCAGTGATGATATTTTCACCAACGTCGGTCCAGCAGATCGGTGATCGGCATTTACGACCATACAAAGCCTCGAATGGTGCCATTTTGATACTTGAGTGATAGCTATTGTTATACGAAAATTCCGGGCGGTAAATGCGTATCCCAATCGCCACCAAAATCAAGGACACAAAGATGCAGTAAATCCTCGAGGGTTTGGATTGTTCGTTCGGTTTGACCATCGGTTTGAGGATGGTAAGCCGTACTTAAATCCAATTGAGTACCCAAGAGTTCTTGCATTGAAAACCAAAAGTGCGAAGTGAAACGAGCATCTCGATCGGAAATAATGTGCAATGGCACGCCATGACGACTCACAATTTCGTCAACATAGATTCGAGCCAACCTTGAAACCTTGTACGTATCTCGTATGGGTATGAAATTTGCTTTCTTGGTCAAACGATCAACAATGACCCATATGCTATCATGACCATGAGGTGTACGAGGTAACTTGGTTACGAAATCCATGGATATATGTTCCCATTTCCACATAGGGATTTCAGGTGCTCAAGTAAACCACTTGGTTTTGATGTTCGGCTTTGACCCTTGCACACGTGAGACCTTGGAAACATAAGACGCGATATCTTTCTTCATTCCAGGCCACCAATATTGGCCACGCAGGTCCATGTACATCTTATCGGAGCCAGGATGAATGAATATCGGGTTGATGAGCTTCGTTCATAATGAAGTGCCGAAGGTTGTCACGATTCGGGATCCAAAGTCGATTCAAGAAGTACCACATGCCGTTCGGTTTTGTCTCCAGTTGTGACTGAATGTTAGACATCAAATCTTCATCTTTCCCTTTGTCGGTTAGTGCCGCTTGTTGAGCCTCGCGAATGCATAACTCGAGGTCACTATCGATCCTTATGTTTTGAAGCATGATAGTAGCCTCGTTGACATCCATATGAATCTCGGTATCAAATTCTCCTAGCGTATCAAACCATTGTCTTCGATCTCGAATTTCTTGGAGCGAGACAGTCTTGTTGTGGACTTTGCGACTTAGCGCGTCGGCTACAACATTCGCCTTTCCAGGGTGATAGCGGATGTCGCAGTCGTAGTCGCTAATCAACTCAATCCAATGTCTTTGTCTCATGTTGAGATCCTTTTGATTGAACACGTGTTGGAGACTCTTATGATCGGTGTAGACTATGCATTGCGTCCCATATAAATAGTGTCGCCAAATCTTCAATGCGAAAACCACAGCACCAAGTTCAAGATCATGAGTTATGTAGTTCACTTCATGAACCTTCAATTGCCTCGACGCGTAGGCTATAACTTTCCCTCTTTGCATGAGAACACAACCAAGACCTTGATTAGAAGCATCGCAATATACGGTAAGTCGTCGTTTCCATCGGGAAGTGTGAGAATAGGAGCGTCACACAACTTGCGTTTCAATGTCTCGAAAGCCTCTTCTTGCCCGGGTCCCCATTCAAAGAGTCGATTCTTTTGGGTTAGCGCCGTTAATGGTTTAGCAATCTTCGAGAAATTTGCTATGAACCTACGGTAATATCCCGCTAAACCCAGAAAAGAACGAACCTCGGTTGGGGTTTGGGAACACACCAATTCTTCACAGCTTCAATTTTAGCAGGATCCACGTTAATTCCTTGGCTATTCACCACATGCCCTAAGAATTGAACTTCCTCCAACCAAAATTCACACTTGGAAAGCTTGGCGTATAATTGCTCCTTCTTCAAAAGCCCAAGTACTTGTCGCAAGTGCGTCTCGTGATCGATTTTTGTCTTGGAGTAAATAAGAATGTCATCAATAAACACGATCACGAACTTATCCAAATACGGTTTACATACTCGATTCATGAGATCCATGAACACAGCAGGCGCATTGGTCAGGCCAAAAGGCATGACCATGAACTCGTAGTGTCCATATCGAGTACGGAAAGCGGTCTTTGGATGTCATCATCATGAACACGTAGTTGATGATACCCAGAACGTAGATCGATCTTTGAGAATTGAGTTGCTCCTTGAAGTTGGTCGAAGAGGTCATCGATTCGAGGAAGAGGGTATCGGTTTTTGATAGTAAGCTTGTTGAGTTCGCGGTAATCGATGCACATACGAAATGAACCATCTTTCTTCTTCACAAATAGTACAGGTGCACCCCACGGTGATGAACTAGGGCGAATAAAACCCTTATCGGTCAACTCTTGCAGTTGACTAGCGAGTTCTTGCATTTCAGAAAGTGCAAGGCGATAAGGCGATTTAGCCACAGGGTTTGCACCAGGGATTAAATCAATCTTGAACTCAACTTCTCGCACGGGAGGTAACCCTTTAAGATCCTCGAGAAAAACTTCGGGAAAGTCTGGCACAACAGGAATGTCTTTCAGCTCCTTACCCTTGGCTTTCGTATTAACTACATATGCCATGAAAGCCATGTAGTTTTTACTTACGTACTTGCAGGCCTTGATGCAAGACATGAGTTTGAGTCTTTGGGATGATTTCTCCCCAAAGACCTTCAAAGTATCACCAGTCGGTAACGGAATTCGCATACACTTCTCGAAACATAGAATTTCCGCACGGTGCTTGGCTAACCAATCCATGCCAATGATAACGTCAAAGCTTCCCAATTGCATAGGAATAAGGTCGACAAAGAACTCGTGTTCGTTAAGGCTTAAAGTGCAATCGCATATCACCACGTCAACGACAATAGATTTCCCATCGGCAACCTCGACCGTGAAGAATCTATCCAGTTTAGCACGCGGTTTAGAAAGTAAAGGCTCGAATTCCAGAGACACGAAA
Source organism: Flaveria trinervia (assembly GCA_025506515.1). Classification (NCBI taxonomy): domain Eukaryota; kingdom Viridiplantae; phylum Streptophyta; class Magnoliopsida; order Asterales; family Asteraceae; genus Flaveria; species Flaveria trinervia. The sequence continues at coordinate 23,595,017 of CM046458.1, forward strand.
CTCCTATCGGCACCCGAATCAAACAATACAGAAGCATAATGACTATTTACAAGATACATACCTGTTTGGTAAGAATCCATTATTGGTATGATGAACGCAGATAGGAAACTTTATAAGACAATAGACGATTTAAAAAGAGTTCGACGACGTACCATTCACCACGTCGTTGTTGGCTTGAGCTTGGTTAGCATTGATGTTGAAAGCCCTTCCACGAGCCGGTGGCACAGTTCCCGCATTGCGAGGACATTGCGGACGAATATGACCAGGCTCGCCACAGTTATAGCAGGTTCGATTAGTAAGCATGGCCGTGTTGTTTGGCGCACGAAGGCAAGTAGTTACCAAGTGGCCATACTTCCCACACAATGAGCAGACTCGGCATGGAATGTTGCTTGAATGATGGTACTTGCACGTGTTACACGTAGGGTGTGGACCAGCATAAGCTTAGCCATCGGAGCTTGATTTGCAACCACCATTTGTTTTTGAAGAGCATTTGGTGCGGTCACAGCGTAGTTGCGTGTCGGGGTGAACTTACGCTTCTTGTTTTGAGAAGATGACTCGACCTTTACCTCCTTTGTTGCCTCGGGTGTCACCTTCACCATAGCCTTGGAACCCTTTGCCGACATCGTGCTAGCTCTTATATGATTCTCGGTGAGCTGTGCAGTGATAGTAATCGCTTCCTCCAAAGTTGTGGGCCTACTACCCACCACAGCATCTTGAATTTGAGGTGGCACCCCCTTGATAAATTTCTCGATGTTACGGGGCACGGTGTCCACCATGTGAGGTAGAAGCATACTCAACTCATGATGCCGGGTGGAATAAGCCAAGTGATTCCCACTATCTTGTTTAAGGTTCCAGAATTCTTCCTCCAGCTTTTGCAACTCGCTTCTTGGGTAGAACTTTTGGATCATAATATCTTTGAATTCCTCCCAGGGCATCGCCATTGCAACCTCAGTTCCCGGTTTCTCTTTTCACTATTCCACCAAGTTAGCGCTCGTTGTTGAAGAACACTTGTGGCATAGCGAACCTTGAGCTCGTCGAGGCACTCGCTAATAATAAATGTGTTCTCCATACTCTCAAACCACTCGAGAAGTCCAGTGGCTCCTTCTTTTCCACTAAAACTAGTGGGTTGGCACGAGTTGAAGTGTTTGAAAGTGCAAGTACGATTGTTCCCTTGTTGATTATTCCGTTTTGTTTGTTGCTATTGTCTCCATTAGCACCACTATTGTTCCCATTGGTGTTGTTGTTGCTATTAGCCATTAGTGTGCTATTAAGTTCAACAACATAGTCGGAAGAACGGCCGCCATTTGTCGGGCAATCATGGCAGCTAGCTTACGGTCAGAACTTCCACGCTTTCCATGGTGACGAGACATGCTGGAATATGCAAAAGGAGTTAGACACGAGAAATAGAAATACAAGGATTATAATTTAACAAGGATAAGGCAAAAGTTGCAAGGTACTTGGAATGGTTCCATTTGGTATCGCATTACCATTTGGAAACGTTGACACATCAAGGTAAATTGACCCATTCGCCTTAGAAGTTTGTGCATGTTGACCATAGTTTATCACTCATCCCGGAAATCCCCAAGTAAGCATAACTAGTCCCGTAGGATTTATGCGATATGCTTGCCTTAGCCGAGGGCCTTTTGGCAGGAAATCCAGAATACAGGTGTCTATGTGTCACACAAATTTCTTAGGTTCATGATATCAAAACCTTGATGAGATTTATATAGATTAGACATAGCGTCTAAAGATCCAAGTCATAACATGATTATAAGATTCCACGTGTCGACGAGAATAAGGTTAAGAGATTTCATGTTCGGGGAGCGTCAAGAGTCAAAGCTAAGTTTAGGGAGACAAGTAACAATGTTTAGGCAATCCTATGCTAAGGCATCAAATTGCACATAAGTGGGCATAACATTATGTAGCTTGCAAGTAAGATCATATTTCTATAAGGTTCATGCATACTATAGTCTAGGTCACCATTTCTAATAACCTAATCCCTATAGTTATGGGCTCTGATACCAATCTGTCGTACCCCAACCTTGACGGCGAAACGTCAAGGAGTGAGATGTTGGACCAAAAGAACCAATGAGCCAAGATCAGAAAACCTCTAAGTCCCACATGGTATCACAACAACTGCTGAAAGACTCATCAGCAGTTTGACAAGTGCTGAAGACTTCAACAGCTGAAGATCAAGTGCTGAAGACTTCAACAGCTGAAGAACTAAAGTGCTGAAGTACAACAGCTGAAGAACACAAGTGCTGAAGCTGAAAGACCAAAGTACTGAAGTACAACAGCTGAAGAGTTTACAAGTGCTGAAGATCAACAACTGATGTACAAAGTCTGAAGACAAAGACTGAAGACATCAGCTGATGATATCTACTGAAGTCATCAGCTGATGAATCACCTGAAGGTCAAAGTCTGAAGATCAAGTACTGAAGCCTCAGTAGTTTGTCACAACTGCCGAAGAGTACTTCTTCAGTAGTTTGTCACAACTGCTGAAGAGTACTTCTTCAGTAGTTTGTCACAACTGCTGAAGAGTACTTCTTCAGTAGTTGTGATATCAGTAGTTTTATATTTCTAGTAGTTTTATATTTCAGTAGTTTTGTAAAACGACTGAAGAGCTTGTTCATCAGTCGTTGTAGTTTCAGTAGTTTTATATTTTGTACTTAACACTCTGATATGTTCTCAGTAGTTGTGAACATTTCAGTAGTTTGTTAAGAGTTAGTTATTTTTGTATTTGATCTGCCAGTTGTCACTTTCCGTGATAACAGCAGTGATTGTTGCACTCTATATAAGGAGTGACAACCTATTGTAATATGTATGAATGAAAATGAATAAATGATTTGATTAGAAATATTCTATAAACATTCCTTGAATCAGAAATATATATTCTCTCACTATAACCTTATGTGCTCTTAATGCATACAAGTATCGATTACTTGCTACAATTTGTCTAATTCCTGTTCGTATTCCGCTGCTTTCAACTCTAATACATCAAACTTGTGATCGCTGATCCTATCAAATGGTATCAGAGCAGGTTAATCATTGATCGATCTAATAATTGATCATTGAAACTGCTATTCAAGATCTAAGTTTGATTGAATTAGCTTTTGTTTTTGCAAGAAACGGTTATAGAGATTGAATTTTCTGTATTTCTGGTCATTCATCCTGAGATCTTTTCTTGGTTTTCATTGAGTTTGTTGTGGTCTGTGTAAAACTTTTAAAAGCTTCAACTAAATTGTTTCTGAACTGAAAATGACTACTCCCTCCAATGATCCTCACAATACTGGTTCCTCAACCAAGCCACCAATGCTGGTTAGGAATGAGTATAACATATGGCAAAGACGAATGCTCCATCACCTGTCTGTTAACAGCGCAGGTTGTTGGACATCAGTGGTACATGGTCCACACAAGCCTATGGTGAATAACCCGGAAACCAATCAAATGGTTCCGAAGAGGAGGGAGCAATACTCAGATGAGGATAAGAAGTTGCTTGAAATTGATGCAAAAGCCCATGGAATTTTGGCCATGGCACTGCCAAATGAAATCTATTCTGGGCTAATGCATCATGAAACTGCCCATGACCTCTGGATTGCTTTGAAAGAACAATTTGGAGGAACAGATGAGGTCTTGGCAAATAATAGAGAAATCCTCGCCCAACAATATGAGACATTTTCTCATAGAAAGGGTGAGACACTGACTCAACAATATGAGCGGTTCTCTTGTTTGATCTCTGAATTAAAAATGGTCAAACTTGAGTACACAAATATCCAGATGAATAACAGATTTCTCAGATCACTGCCTGAGAGATGGGACACATATACTATTGTCCTACGCTCCAGTGCAAGTTTGGACAAACTATCTCTCACCCAACTCCATGGGAAACTGCTCACGTTGAGAGAGAGATAGAACAGAAGAGAAAGTTGTCTTCATCTGGAAAGCTCGCTGAAGACTTTGTACCAGGCAACACTGCCTTGGTGGGTCATGAGTCAGAATATGCTTCATCTGAATGCCAGTATGATGAGCATATTAATTTCTCTTCAAGCACTTCTGATTTTGCATTTGTGGGTGTTGATGGTCAGTTTACTGGGTGTAATAATGACAATCTATGCTTCATTATGGATGATCTCAAGGGGATTGCTGATGATGACTTAGAGGAGATGGATATTTTGAGCCAAATGGCCCTGATAAATATCAGATCTCAGAAGTTCTATAAAAGAACTGGAAGAAAATTCCCAGGACTCTCTGGCAAAACCAAAGTTGGTTTTGACAAGAGCAAGTTGAGGTGTCACAAATGCCAAAGGCTTGGACACTTTGCAAGAGAGTGTAGATCAACTGGATCTAACTCCACTGCACCCTTGTGACTTTTCCTGGCAATAGTCAACAACACAGAGGGCAACATCCTGTCACTTCTAGTCATCATCCTCAACAACAATCTCTGGCATATTTTGTTCCTCAGGGTCAAATGCCATATCCGTACCCTTGTTATTACATGCCACAGTCAAATCAAGTTCAAGTTCCTATGGCACCACAACCTCATGCACTACCAGAACCTCAGCCATCCCAATCTCATCAACAAACTCAACCTCAACACACAGCTTTTTCACCCCAGGAGTTGTTGACTGGAGCAGTTTACCAGATGACTTGTCTGGTCATGACCAACTGTTCTCAGGTGTTGGTCAACATGGTGTGACAGTCCTTTTGGAAATCTAGCTCTTATGGCTTTGGAGTCTGCTGATACTTCATTTTCTAATGCCTCCACACCTTAGGTATCACAGGTATCCTCTGAGGCAAAAGCCAAACTATGTTCTAAACCATGCATAGCAGCATTTGCTTCCATTAGAGAAGCAAATGTAGCTCTAATTAATAAGAACATTGAGTTAGAACAATAATTTCCAAAAACAAAGCTGAGTTTGAGTCTGTGCTTAAAGATAAAAATGATGAGATTTATAAACTGAATTGCCAAATAATGATGATAAGGCTAGAGAAGAGGTACTTCTAGAGAAGTAAAAAGATCTCAAAGAAACCCTTGCAGTTACCCAGGTAGAGTGTGATAGATGGGTACAATCATGCAAAGGTTTTGAAATGCTTCTTAGTAAGCAATCTGCTTCAAATATGAAGTTTGGAATTGGTTACAATCACACTGCTCCACCTACAGATTTTACCCCAAGAGCAGAGGTGGAATTTGATGGTGAGAGTGATAACCAATCCATCACATCATGTGATCTACCTTCTGATACAGCACAATCAGAAGTACCTGTTAGCATCAAGCCCTCTTTGAACCTATCAGCTGATGTTGATGGTTCAAATGCTAACACTCACATGACTAATGAGTTGATCAACTCAGGAGTTAATCCTGAAGGTCCTGAAAGGACTAGAGAGCAGGATTTAACACCTGAAGTTCAAATTTCAACTGCTGACAGTACTGAAGAGAAGAAAACTGCCAGTAGAAAGAGTTTGAAGACTACTAAAGAGGCAGTCAAGAAAGCAACAATGCTTCCAAAACATTGAAGAACAAGTCTTCTGTTGCTTCACCCTCTTTAGTTGATGATCGACCTAAGATGAAGAGAAACCATGTGAAGTATGTGGTTTGTTCAATCATCTTACAGATGATTGTTGGTACAAAAGAGGTTCCAAACTCAAACAAAAAGAAGAAATTAAAGAGAAAATGGTAAAAATGAAAACTGAGTTTGAGACCACATTTGTATCAGCACATCAAATCCTGTAACCCTTAAGTCCTCAAAGAAATCCAAAAAGGAGGGGTTAAACAGGTGACAGCTGAGAGCGCTCAGAAGAAGAAGGTGCAACATAGGAACTTATCAAACTCCACTGGCAATGTGTCTGATGAGCTGAAAGCTTTATCACAAAATCAAACACAGCTGGTAATGATGGTTCAACATCTGTGGGTAGAGTTAACCAACTAGATGCTCCTATGTTGAAACCACAGAAAAGGAGGTCCAAGCCAAAGGACTCCTCTTCTACACCATCTTCTTCCTCTCAGGCTGTTGTTTCAGATAAACCTGTTAGTTTACCATCTATTGATGAGACCAGGCCCAAAACCAAAAAGGTTTGGGTCTCTAAAACTAACTGATTGTTTATTTTTGCAGGGTTTTTCAACATGCCAAAGTAGCATCTGGTATGTAGACAGTGGGGGATCTATGCACATGACTGGGAACAGCTCTCTTCTTCATGACTACTCTCAAGGAAAGAAGGGATTTGTTTCTTTTGGCAATGATGCTAGGGGTTACATCATTGGTAAGGGTTTTGTCTCCAATGGAGAAATCAAATTTGATGATGTTAATCATGTGGAAAATCTCAAGTACAATCTCTTGAGTGTCAGTCAAATGTGTGATAAAGGCCATGTTGCTCTTTTCACCAGTCAAAACTGTAGGATTCTGTCATCCAAAGTTTTGCACTTGATTGACAAGTGTTGGATGATCACACTCTCTTGAGAGCCAACAGGACAGGAAGAGTGTATGCCTTAGATCTTTCTAAGAAAATAGATCTCAAAGGCAATCCGTGCCTATTTTCCAAAGCCTCTTCTCAAGAATCTAAACTGTGGCACAGAAGGCTTGGTCATGTTAATCTCAAAAACATGAATCAGCTTACCCACAATAGTTTAGTCAGAGGCTTACCAATAAAGGAGTTCCACTGTGATGAAACCTGCACTGCTTGTTTAAAGGGAACACACAAAGTCTCATTCCCTCCTATTGAAGTGCCTAAGTCCACTGCCTGCTTGCAATTACTGCATATGGATCTATTTGGTCCTGTGAGAGTAATGAGCATGGCAAAGAAGAAATACTGTCTGGTAATTGTGGATGATTACTCCAGATTTGTATGGACTTTCTTTCTACATTCAAAGGATGAGGCTGCTCAGAAGATTATTCACTTTGTGTTGTATATTGAGAAGCAGTATTCCCTTCCAGTCAAGTGTATTAGGAGTGACAATGGAACTGAGTTCAGAAATCATACACTTGATGACTTCTATCTTTCAAAGGGAATCAAAAGGCAGTTAGCATCCCAAGGACTCCAAAACAAAATGGAGTAGTGGAGAGAAAGAACAGGACCCTCATTGAAGCTGCAAGGTCCATGCTGGCTGACTCAGGTTTGCCACTGACCTTTTGGGCTGAAGCTGTCAACACAGCTTGCTATATGCAAAATAGAGTTTTAGTAAATCAGAGTTAATGAAGACTCCATATGAAGTTCTCCATCATTTGGCTCCTCTGATTTCATTTTTCAAAGCATTGGGTGTCCCTGTTTTATTCTCAACACAAAGGATCAACTCCATAAATTTGATCCTAAGGTGGATGCAGGGTATTTTGTTGGTTATTCATCTACTTGCAAGGCATACAGAGTCTACAACTGCAGAACAAAGATGGTTGAAGAAACTCTACATGTTAAGTTCAATGACTCTCCAAAGGACAAGATTCCACAAAGCCCTGTGGAGTTATTTGATTTGGACATACTGCAATATGTTCCTTATCAAACTCCTGCTGTTGCTCCTGTCAACAGTTCACCACCTGGTGGTACTGCTGATGATGATTGCAGTACTCACCTCTTCAGGTTTAGTGATCAGCTGCCTGATTCAGCTAGACCTGATGTTCCTGTAGCTCCAGTAGCATCATCCACAACAAATGCTGATGAGATCTCTTCGAATTCAACTTCTTTGAATTACCATCCACTGATTGGTTTCAAGGAAATGATTCACCATCACCATCTGTTACTGCTGAGCCTGCTACAAACACTTGCACAGATCTTATTGTGTATCAAGATCTGAAGAATCACCCTATGTCTCAAATCATTGGTGATATCACTGCTGGTGTATCACAAGAAGTCAATTGTCAAATTTCTGCTTCTATGCTCTCTTCATCAGTCAGCAAGAGCAAAAGAATATCACATTGCTTTAAAGACAATGGATGGGTTGATGCCATGCAGCTTGAGCTTCTTCAGTTCAAGAAACAGCAAGTGTGGGAACTGGTTCCTCTACCTCCAGTAAGTGTGCAATAGGCACTAAATGGTGTTTAGGAACAAAACTGATGAAAATGGGCTTATTGTTAAGAACAAGGCCAGACTGGTTGTTCAGGGGTTTGCACAAGAAGAAGGTATTGATTATGATGAAACCTTTGCCCCTGTAGCCAGACTGGAAGCAATTCGATTGTTTTTAGCTTATGCTGCTTATCAAAACCTTAAAGTTTTTCAAATGGATGTCAAAAGTGCATTTTTGTATGGAAAAATTAAAGAAGAGTTTATGTATGTCAACCTCCAGGCTTTGAGGACAATAAACATCCTAATTGGTGTATAAGCTTGATAAGGCTCTTTATGGGTTAAAACAAGCTCCTAGAGCCTGGTATGAGACATTATCAAACTTTCTTCTGGAAAACAATTTCACTAGAGGCTCCATAGATAAGACTTTATTCATTAAGAAAGCTGGGCAGCATAATCTACTTGTTCAAATTTATGTAGATGATATTATTTTTGCATCCTCTGATCCTCATTGTGTGATGCCTTTACAAAGTTGATGCAACAGAAGTTTGAAATGAGTGCCATGGGAGAATTACAGTTCTTTCTGGGTTTGCAAATCAAACAAAAGGCTGATGGAATTTTCATTCATCAGTCCAAATACACAAAAGATCTTTTGGAAAAGTTGATTTACAAAACTATAAGCCATGTTCTACCCCCATGTGCAGCATCACACAACTGGATACAGATCAGAAAGGAAAGTGGTTGATGAAACACTTTACAGATGTATGATGGGTCCTTGATGTATTTAACAGCTTCTAGACCAGATATTATTTTGCTACATGTGTTTGTGCTAGATTTCAGGCTGCACCTAAAGAGTCTCATCTGATTGCAATCAAGAGGATCTTAGATATCTGCAAGGCACTCCATCTCTAGGTTTATGGTATTCCACTGGACATTCTGGTAAATTAGTTGCTTTTTCTGACAGTGACTATGCAGGGTGTAAGTTGACCAGGAATCAACTTCTGGTGGATGTCAATTCCTAGGCAACTGCTTGATTTCTTGGCAGAGCAAGAAACAGACCTCAGTTACTACATCAACTGCTGAAGCAGAGTACATTGCTGCTGCAAGTTGTACATCTCAAGTACTCTGGCTTCAAAACCAACTTTTGGATTATGGCATTACAGAGACTAAGACTCCATTGCTAATGGATAGTGCTTCAGCTCTTTGCATTGTCAAAAATCCAGTCCAGCACTCTAGGACCAAACATATAGAGATCAGACATCATTTTATAAGGGATTGTTTTGAAAAAGGTCTGATTGATCCTAAGTTTGTGCCTAGTGCTGATGAGCTTGCAGACATTTTTACTAAGCCTTTGGATCGTTCAACTTTCCAAAACCTGGTGTTAAGGCTTGGTATGCTGCAGCTAGAATAAGTGACAACTACTGATGATCTTAGTAATAAGTACTGATGATCATTAGTAACTATGTCACATATAAGTACTGATGAGCTCTTTTACCCTCAGCAGTTTTTATAACTACTGAAGGCTAAATGTCTCACAAGTACTGAAGTACTTGATCTGTTCTAAACTACTGATGTAGTTACAACTACTGATGCAGCTACAACTACTGCAATCAGTAAAAACAGATAAGTACTGATGTCCTATGAAACAACTGAAATCAACCAAAAAGGCTGATGAATGTGTTGAGGACAGTATGAAACAGCTGAAAAGCTAAGAATTGACGAAAACAGCTGAAGAGAACTTTCTCTTCAGTCGTTTTACAACTGCTTTCATTAAACAACTGAAGCAAAACCATGTCTTCAGTAGTTTTATAACTACTGATGACTAATACCAAGTCTTCAGTTGTTTACAACAGTGATGACAAAACCACTGGCTTCAGTAGTTTCATAACTACTGATGCCAAACACCATGTCTTCAGTTGTTTCATCATCTGAAGTCAAAACCACGGTCTTCGGTAGTTTTCTAACTTCTGATGCCTAACACCACGACTTCAGCTGTTTCAACGTCTGAAAGGATAATACCATGTCAACGGTCGTTTAAAACTACTGATGACTAACACCACATCCTTCAGTCGTTTTCTTACCCGTACCCTATAAATATCCCTGACCTAAGCTCTCAATGCTTCATCTTCTTCAAACCTAACGTTCCTCTCCAAAAACTTCCCTCTTCTCAATGGCGTCCATGCAAATTAAACCGCGACACAACTGTGTTGCCTACCTCACTAACTCGCCCATCTGGACTAAGTTCGATACTGCTATCGATCTTATGGTTCAGTCCCAATACCATACGGCATTTCTTCTGAATCCCATACTACATGCCGAATCCCTTCAACAATTTTGGTTGAACGTTACTATTACCACTGGGGAGAACAACACACCATCTCTCCAGTCGTCGTAAACAACAAAGAAGTAGTCATCACTCCTGCAATAATCCGCCAAATTCTTCATCTGAATGATGCTAGTTCTCCTGCTGGATATCCGAAGGGCACCACAGATCTATCCTTTGCCCAACATGGATATCAAGGAGATCTCATGCCTCCACTATCTTGAAGAAACACTTTAATGACGCTGAGCGCCTAATCTTTCACATGGTGAATGTATGTTTGGCCCCTAAGACGTCGTCTTGGGATCAAATGTCGACAAAATGGCAGCAGGTAATGTATTCTATTCTTGAGCAACAACCACTAAACTTTTCAGAAATAATATTTTTGGAGCTCAAAGACATGGCTCCAAAAACTAATGCCAACATTGGATACTATATCCACGGTTCATAATGGCCATCATTACAAACCAGCTTAATGCTGAGGGACTTGTTGGCTTGGGAGTCCCTGCTACGGCTGTTCTGCCGGAAGTATACTCCCGGCACAACTCTGACCAGACACTAAAAATGGCTGCCAAGCTGCGAAAACCCACGCAGCTGGAACCCACAGCCACCACCTCCAAATCAAAAGTCCCCACCAAACCCACCAAAAAGAAGCCAAAACGGCTACTCAGGGAATTGAGTCCCCTAAGGATGCCCCTGCAACACCAACGCAGGCTATATCCACTAGTCCAAACCCCCTAGTGGATACAATGACTCTTCCAGCCATAGCCGCTCAGGCCTCCTCTCAACAGGAGCCTGCAGCAACCACACAAGGGGTACCTACATATCTGGGATCTTCCTCACTTGAGGGGATTGCCATTGAGAGCACCAACCTCCCCAGGTGCACACTGCTTCTATCCCTTCACCCCAAACAACCGCCCATCACAGCCCAACTTTAATAGTTGCACAAGTGCTGACTCAACTGCACTCCTCACCCCCTCCCCAGAAACCACTTACTACTGGGAATACCTCTACACTTGAGGGGGAGGAACACAGTGCACTTGAGAACCCACAGCACAGGGGTTTACCAGTTCTATCTCCTGGTGTAAACAAGGAGCTTAGAATATCTAGTGAGGCTGCCACCTCCTCTGACTCAGCACATGATCAGAATGAGGCTGGTAACATCGCTAAGACCTCACTAGAGGCAACAGCTGATGATGGACTGTCCTGAGGCTGGAAGTCCCCAGTACCAAGCACAAGGGGCACATGCATCAACTGGTCTACACCCAGTGCATGTAAATCCTGCTCTAAGCAGGAGGTCAGATGATTCAGCTTCGGCTGATGATGACCTGGGCTTTTTCTACGATGTTCTTGCCCAGAACACAATCCTTGAAGAGAAAGTCAGTAGGCTGCAAAACCTACTTGATCAACTCTCACAAGGAGAAAGACCATCTGCCTCTACCCACCCACAGATGGCACCTTCACTTGAAGGTTCCAAACACTGAGCCACTCCAAACTCAACCACCTGCCTCTGCTTCAGGCCCTACTTCTCAGGAACAGAACCCTCCTGAGCAAATAGGTGCTGTACTTCAAAATTCCCTCCCTCTCATCACACCCATAATCACTGATATTGTGACTAAAGCCATTGATGAGAGGCTTTCCTCCACTTTACAGCCCCTGATTGATGCTGCTGTACAAAAGACTCTTTCTGCGGTACAAACCCCTTCCTCCAATGCATCCAAAAAAGGGGGAGAGTACTGCAGTGAAAGAAAAAAGAGGAAAAGAACAGAGGAAAAGAAGGAAGAGAAGCAACAAGAGGAGGAGAAAGAAAAGCAACCTCTGCTCACTTACAAGCGAAAGAGATGTGCTGATGATCATACTGCTGAAGACAAATCCTTGGAGGAGCTGGTAAAAGAAGCTGACACTACACACAGCCGCTCATGGATAAAATAATTGAACAACTCTTCAGGCAGGGGTTCGACACAGCCACACTGGATAGTGAGATCAGAAGGTGGAAGTGCAGAGAGATACAAGCACGATGGGCAGGGTATGATGCTCTGGAAAAAGAGAGATTGGAAATAATGATCCGCTTTATTGCAAAATACTTAGGAAGATCATTAATGGAGATTCGCGCATGGACCAGGGACAGCATTCTAGCTATAGCCACCAGAATCTGTCTGTCTGAGCAATTCAACAAAGGGATATTGTGGAAGCCCTTGATGAGGCTGGGGCTGGTAAAAGGTTAGAGATGGCTAAACTCACAAAGGCGAAACTACTACAAAGATGCTGGATCAACCTTCCCTTCCACCCACTCAAACAGATCCTATCCCTCAAATCTCCCAACCAATCTCTAAGCCAAAATCCAAACATCCTCATTCTTCAAAACCAATTCCTTCACCAACCCACCCAACCATCATCCAGTGATGCACCCAGAAGGAGGAGAAGGGTGCTGAGGATGGAAGAAGAAGAAGAAGAGGAGGATGAAGATGATAGTCTGCCACTCTCTGCTGTTCTAAAGCTGCCAAACCCCGAAGTCAACCCATGATCACACCTGACTCTCAAAGGGAAATGGTCAGAGTCAAGATAGAAGAAGAAGAACAGCAGAAACAGCACGATGAGTAATTGTTGAAGATGGTTGACAAGGAATTTCCTCAGTCATCATCTATTCAAGCCATGAAAGGGCATGCTCAAGGCTGTACACTCAGCACACTTTTCAGTATCAGAAGGAGAGAGTGAGAGTATGGCCAGACCCCAGGGTGAGTTCTAGAATCCATAAAAGAACCATTCCACACAGATACAATGGCCAGGTACGAAAAACAATAGATTCTACCATCATGTTGGCCATTGTAGTCTCACCTTGGGAAATCATTGATGAATTCAAGAGAGCTCACCAAGCAAAGAAGACCCCTCAAGCTTTACTAGAAAACAAGATGATTAAGAAGGGGTTGTTATATAAAAAGCTTGAAGACATCCAGAAGAATGAGCTCTAGTTACTCCTCGAAGGCAACCATCCTGATGAATTTGTATATAGGGAGGTAACTACGGTGGAGCTGAAAAATGGCAGGACCATGAAGTACTTATCAGAGTACTATGGTCCAGAGTTCTTCTTCGAAGGAGGAGTAGAAGAACTCTCTCAGGAGGAACAAGTTGTTTCCTTGAGGCCTATGTTCGAGAGTCATACAGACTCATTATGGGGAAGTAAATCTCATGAATGGGATAACAACTCTGTGTCCAGTTCCCCAAAACAGAGTTCCCATTCATACTCTGCCAAACAAATATCTGAGATTTCTTCCCAGGCCGGAGCTTACATGGGTCATCTTCTCTACTGATCAAGAAGGAAAAAGACCAACATTTTGCCAACAATAAGTGGGACACTAAATAATTTAGAGGTTTTGGCTGCATTGGTTCAGGGGGAGTTTGTGGACCAAAAGAACCAATGAGCCAAGATCAGAAAACCTCTAAGTCCCACATGGTATCACAACAACTGCTGAAAGACTCATCAGCAGTTTGACAAGTGCTGAAGACTTCAACAGCTAAAGATCAAGTGCTGAAGACTTCAACAGCTGAAGAACTAAAGTGCTGAAGTACAACAGCTGAAGAACACAAGTGCTGAAGCTGAAAGACCAAAGTACTGAAGTACAACAGCTAAAGAGTTTACAAGTGCTGAAGATCAACAACTGATGTACAAAGTCTAAAGACAAAGACTGAAGACATCAGCTGATGATATCTACTGAAGTCATCAGCTGATGAATCACCTGAAGGTCAAAGTCTGAAGATCAAGTACTGAAGCCTCAGTAGTTTGTCACAACTGCTGAAGAGTACTTCTTCAGTAGTTGTGATATCAGTAGTTTTATATTTCTAGTAGTTTTATATTCAGTAGTTTTGTAAAACGACTGAAGAGCTTGTTCTTCAGTCGTTGTAGTTTCAGTAGTTTTATTTTGTACTTAACACTCTGATATGTTCTCAGTAGTTGTGAACATTTCAGTAGTTTGTTAAGAGTTAGTTATTTTTGTATTTGATCTGCCAGTTGTCACTTTCCGTGATAACAGCAGTGATTGTTGCACTCTATATAAGGAGTGACAACCTATTGTAATATGTATGAATGGAATGAATAAATGATTTGATTAGAAATATTCTATAAACATTCCTTGAATCAGAAATATATATTCTCTCACTATAACCGTATGTGCTCTTAATGCATACAAGTATCGATTACTTGCTACAATTTGTCTAATTCCTGTTCGTATTCCGCTGCTTTGAACTCTAATACATCAAACTTATGATCGCTGATCCTGTCATGAGAGTTAAGATCGTTCACAGCCACATAACGCTATTATTAACCAAATATAATTTTATCATAAAATTCAATTGTATCATTACAACATAAGACCAAAGAAATAAAACCATAACATAAAAGATAACAAGTCTTTTTAATTCACTTATTTATCTAGGTCCATTCCTAGATGTGTAGCTTCAATGTGTAGGAATCAAACTTGGGCGTTTCCTGAAACATGTTAAAAAAATAAAGGGTAAAGGGTCAACACTAATGTTGGTGAGCATTCCATAGTTTTAGGTACATAGATTATATAAAAGATGGCAATTCAAGTCATAAATTAGTGAATAAAGTGATTAGGGATGTTATGAACAATGCAACAATCAAACCTCGACAAAGTTTTACAAGTCTCAAACGTTTACAAGATTATACGATTAGCTAAGTGTACTTGGATCAACCAAAGCAGGCTTGTCTTGCCCATAGATCTATGACTTCGCTGGGCTAGCAATAGTTAATGATTGTACATATAACGCCATAACATGGTAACCACAAAAAAATTCAACTAACCACAACTTTGCATGATGAATTGCCATAAAGTTCACAAGTCTCAAAGATGTTTACAAGTGCAATGATAATAAGATAACATGTTTCACCCCAAAGTGTGAAAATAATCAAAAGGGGTATGGAAATACTTACATGATCAAATGTATAAGTGACGATTATATGAATAATAAGCAATAATTCCAACGAAGTTCTTCACAAGGTACCTAAGTGAATGTATTACAAGATTCAGATTAATGGTTAACATGATTTAGGGTTTTGATGGGAATTTGGGGTTTTAAGATTTAGTAACGCTAGATAGTGAGATCTTTATATATATTTCAGTCTAAGAAAAAAAATCATATAAGAAACTTAAAAGGAATTAAATCTTTTATAGCAATTGTGAAAGGATTAAAATGTATAAATTCTATAACAACCATGATTATTTCATAATTATAAAATCTTAGTGTCCAAGTAATAAATAGATGATTTAAATGTTATAAAAAGTCTATTTCTATAATAATAATCTAAGCATAAAATTTGTTAATATTATTTTATAAGAAAATTGTTAAGGTGATTATGGAAATAAATTTATAGAAAATAATAAGATGGCTTTAAAAATAACCAAGGTTTACAAAACATTTTTTATAATTTTCAGAAAAATTTTTATTTTTTAAGGCTGAAAAAGCTAAAAACAATTATGCTGAGGGTGCCCGGGTTCGAACCCGGGACCTCTAGGTTAGCAGGCGAGTGGGGAACCAGTGAACCAAGGTCGTGGTCGCGGTTTATCTTGGTTTGAAATTCTTTTTAACACAATCTAGTAGGTTCCCCCAAAACCCAAGAACCCTTGTTTGTTCAAAACCAAAATTGAAGATCGATTCGATGTTAATGCTCGAGTTAATCATGGGGCTTTGCTTCCCGACTGTATTTCGAGCATAACCATGTGTTCAATTACCCGATTAAAAGATGAACTAACGATGAACAGAGAAGAACCGGTCGCGGCTTGCGTCTTAAGCTTGATCAAATAGTAAATGGCGATGAAACTCGAATTCGTTCTATAGAAAGCTTCTAATAGTTCCAACGAAGAAAAGCCCTCTATCAATAGCAGTCAAAAATGCTCAGAAGGTAGTCTTTGCTCAAGTTGCAGGTTCGCGATAAAAGAGATAATCAAACGAGATGTTTATGTTTATTTCAGGTGAAATTGATGATTGTATTCGATTAAAGGTAGATAAACGTTCGTTAGTGTTAAATTAATTGAGTTATTATTGGTGTTTAAGGCTCGAACGGCTCGTTTGATGTACGCGACCGTTACTCGACATGTTCAGGGTCTATAATGGTTGTTTAATCCCAATTAAAGATCATAAATGAGTTTGGAATGCGTTGGTGAACCGTTTGAGATCATTCGGTATTAAAATTGAGGAGTTTAGGGTGAGTTTAGAGGTCGCCGGAGCCGTAGCCGGCGGTGGCCGGATGGCCAACCGGAAAAGCGGGAACGAAAAGAGGGGAGGTGTTGAAGTTTCAATTAATTACACAAATGGTCCCTCAACTTTAAAATTCTCTCATTTCATGTGTAAACTTCCATTTAAAGTTTATTAAATTGACAAGTCAACCCCTTAACTTTCTTAATTTAAGTTTTAAATTTAATTTTAAGTTAATAACTCCTATAAATTGATATTATTAATAACAATATTATTATTATTGCTATTATTTTAGTTATTATTATCATTATTGTTATTATTATAAACTATTAGTAACGTCATTATATTCAATTTAATAGTTTAAGTTATTAACTTTTAAAAGAACTAACAAAGAATCAAACATAAATAAACCACAAGTTCCATGAATGACAACAATAGTCCTTACAAAAATAAACGACATTAACTAATAGTTAACAAGAAAATACGAGATGTTACAAGCGGTCTCTTGGAAGAGCTCCAAACAGGATGTGGTGGCTCTATCAACTATAGAATCAGAATATGTCACCACCTCATTGCCAACTCAAGAAGCTGCATGGTTGAAGAAATTCATTGTCGATCTAGGGGTTGTCCCTTCCATTCAGGAACCCCTAGAGATCTTTTGTGTTAACGAAGGTGCGATTGCTCAAATCAAGGAACCTCGTGCTCATCAAAAGACTAGGCCCATTGAGCGGAGATTCAACTACATACGAGATGAAGTTGAAAAGGGAAAGATATGTATTCGCAAAGTTCACATGGATCAAAACATTACGGATCCTCTCACGAAGCTCCTTGAAAAGGCAAAGCATGAAAGTCATACTTGTGCCATGGGACTTCGATATTCTAGTGATTGGATTTTTTCTGTCGATTTTTGTATTTGGATATGTGGAACTCTTTATTATTTGAATAAAATTATTTGGTTATAATGTTTCAACTAATGTTCCAATTTAGCATGTTTAATCCATGAGTAAATTGTTTACTCTAAATGTCCGTAGTCATTCATACTTGTGGGAACAAGTATGAGGGTAAGATTATTATGAACTTGGATTGGTTGATATTCATAAGGATGAATATAGAGCAATGGGTTGCTACCAAGGTTCATAGATATTTGTGGGATACAAGTATTGGACTAACCCACATCTCAAACTTTACTACATGGAATCTTATTGATTGATCATAAGTAAATTTGAGTAAAGGCGAATATCATTTGGTATCCTCCGACCTGAGATACATATTCGGTTTTGATATTCACCAAGTATTATACATTGAGCTAATTCTTCACTGTCCTGAAATAGTGGACAGCACATAAGGGTTTGTGAGAAAGGTATGTAGTCAAGATGGAATTTGTTCCTCTTATTCGTTGAGAGTTAGATGTCTAAGGCCTGATCTGTGTTCTTGGTTTTAACATGACATCTATAACAAAAGGATAGATGATTAATTCACCTAAATCATTTCAAGTAGGATACTTGAATAAGATGATGTTATTGAATGGCTATAAGTCATGCGTATTCAGGTAGTAAACCGTTGTTAGGCGGTATTTACTGCTTGCATCAATCTTCTATGAATCTTGGGCAAGTGGGAGATCGTAGGATTCTATGTGCCCAAGACACTTAGAATATTGATGTGGTTAGTACGTTATGATCCAAGTCGGGTTATACCCAAATAACAAGTTTTGCAAACAGAAACAATTATTTAATTGACGATATGATCATGCAATTAAATAAACACACCATATTTAGAAAAATAGGTTTTCTAATTAAATTGCATATGAGATGGAACAAGTTATTAAGATATTTGGTTCAAGAATTTTATTTGTAATGTTATCTAAGTAGGTTAGATAACATCAAATAACAAAAGGGTGTATAACTTATATAATTAAATGGTTAATTATATAAATTATTTAGTGACTTGTTGTATATTGTGTGTGTGCATGTTTAAGAGGGAAACCCTCTTTTTTAAAAGAGGGTTTGGCCGCCCAATCAAGGGTATTGCCCCCTTTTTCCTTGAAAACACAAACACACTTAACTTGTCTTACACCCAAAAGATTAACCTCTCATAAGATATGCAATAAACCCCAAGATCATGAACTCTTTCTCTCTCTCTCTCTACAACTTTTGAAAAGCAGCAGAAAGAAAGATTAATTTCGGGTTTTTAGGTGTGTTTTGGTGTTGAATCTCCCTAAAAAGAGGTGCTTGCAAGGAGGCTTGGGGTATACTAGCTTGAGGGCTCCTCTTCTTAGAGTCTTGGCCGGTTTTGACATCTCCATCTTCATCATATCCACGGTTTTGGCAGCCCCTTTTGAAGCATTGTCTTAAGCTGCTGAAAAGGTAGTTATGGCAGCTTGTTAATGGCTGTCCATTATGTTTGTTTTGAGTTCATAGCTTGATTATTCACATATTTAGATCCTTTGATTTTGGGTTTTCTTTATTCTATTATATGGTCACCTAAACACATAATTTTCAGCTTATAAGTAAGTTATTATAATGTTGTTATTCCGCTGCGTTTTTCAGAAAGTTTAATGGATTAAACTAAGTTTTATGTTCTTGCAAACGCATCATGGGGGTTAAGATAATGTGATGTGATGGTTTAGTGGATGAAATGACAGTGGCGGTAAGGTTAAAATCAGTTAAATAATCTGACATCATTAACAAAATCTTTGCTTTTTACATTGTCGGGCCCAAGAAATTTACGTTACACAGTGAAATCTCTTCGGAGTGTAAAACATTTCCGAAGGTAACTTGTCTTCCGAAGGCAATTCTTACTTCCGAAGCCAAAGCTTTGCTTCTGAAGGTTAGAGTTGCTTCCAAATAGAGAATATGTAAGTTTGGAAGTAGATCTAATATACAATCAATCGCTTTTTCCGAGGCCAAAAATTCTTCCGAGAAGAAAGTTATCCTTTGAGAAATTTTGCTTCGGAAGATATGAGAATGTCTTCCGATGGTTAATTCTCTTCGGAAGGAATTTACACTCAGAAAATTTCAGAGAGAATTTCTTGTAATAGGGCTTAAATTGTATTGACACAAGACTTACATATTAAAAAGGTTTTCAAAAGATATCAAATTAATCAATGTTTATCATCCCAATAGCTGTTATGAGATACTTGAACCTTTGTTCATCAAAAGCTTTGGTAAGCAAATCAGCATATTGTTCATTCGAACCAACTTTGATTAACTTGATTAGATTTTTCTCATGAATGTCTTTAATGAAATGATACCTGATGTCAATGTGCTTAGTCTTGGAGTGCTTCACTGGATTTTCAGTAATGGAGATAGCACTGTTGTTGTCAGTATGGATAGGAGTACTCATAATGTTAAATCCATAGTCTAACAACTGATTTTGAATCCATAGCAGTTAAGCACAGCAGCTAGCAGCAGCAATGTATTCAGCTTCAGCAGTTGATGTAGAGACACAGGATTGTTTCTTGCACTGCCATGAGACGATCCTTCCACCAAGAAATTGACATCCTCCTGATGTTGATTCCTTGTCAATATTGCAGTCTTCATAGTCACTGTCAGAGTATCCATAAAGATTGAAATCCTTGTTTCTGGGATACCAAAGACCTAGCTTAGGTACTCCTTTGAGGATCTGAGGATTCTCTTAACAGCAGCTAGGTGAGACACCTTTGGAGCAACCTGATATCTTGCACAAATGCAAGTAGCAAACACGATATCAGGTCTACTGGCTGTTAGATACATCAGAGAACCAATAATTGCCCTATACTAATGTTGATCAGTATCCTCCCCCTCAAGGTCAGGACAAAGATTATGGTTTCTGGGTATGGGTGTCTTGGCAGGCATGCAATCCTTCATCTCAAATATTTCTAAGATGTTAGAGACATATTAGATTGATTAATGAAGAACCCTTCTATCAGTTGTTTTACCTGAATTCCAAGGAAAAAATCCATTTTTCCCATGGAGGTCATCTCAAACTTCTTCATAATGCTCTCAAAGTCTTTGCACATTTGGTCATTTAAGGAACCAAATATGATGTCATCAACATAGACTTGTACGAGCAAGATGTCCTTTCCAGACTTTCTGATGAAGAGAGTCTTATCAATGGTACCTCTAGTGTAGCCATTCTTCAGAAGAAACTGAGACAAGGTCTCATACCATAGCCTAGGTGCTTGGTGCAGCCCATATAGAGCGTTATCCAATTTGCACACATAGTTGGGGTGCTGTGGATCTTCAAATCCTAGAGGTTGGCATACATAGACTTCCCTATCTATAACCCTATATAGAAATGCACACTTGACATCAAGTTGGTATACTGTGAAGTCCTTGGATGCAGCATAAGCAAGGAAGATCCTAACTGCCTCAAGTCTTTCAACTGGTGCAAAGAAATCAGTATAATTGTTTCCTTCCTCTTGAGTGTATCCTTGAACCACGAGTCTTGCCTTATTCTTGATGATCAAGCCTCTATCATCTCTCTTGTTTCTGAAAACCCATTTGGTGCCTATAGGTACTTGATCAGATGGTAGAGGACATAGGTTCCATACCTTCTGTCTCTTGAATTGAAGTAGCTCCTCTTGCATCGATTCAATCTAGCTACTATCTTTCAAGGCATCTTCTACCTTCCTGGGTTCCATCTGAGATAGAAAGCATGAGTACAAGCAAACATTTCCTTGATGAGTTTGTCCTGTTGTTCTCACACCCTCAGAGACATTCCCTATGATGTTCTCAGTTGGATGACTGTTGTGAATCCTAAGACGAGGAATCACTTCCAGTTGCAGAGATAGATCCAGGTTAGACATATTCTACTCAGGAACTGGAACACTCTGTCCAGCTGTTGTTTTAAAGTCATTCAATGAGGACTGATTGAATGAATAAGAAACATCATCAATAGTTGGTTGTGAAGTAGTATCAACAGTTGCATGTTCCTTCAAAATACTACCTCCTTCTGCCTGGTGTTGTGGTGGATCACCTGATGAGTTTTGAGGCTCAGTAGGTGATTCACTTGTTGAAGTTTCATTATTCCTTGATATAGTTAAACTATCGGATCTGTGAAAAGTGGAAGCTTGGTGTATTGCATCACTTGGAGAATTTGGTCTAGGCCTGGGAAGCTCAAACAGTTGATCATTAGCAGCAGCATCAACATCATTTTAAGCACCTATTCCACTGAAACATTCTCACAAGAGGGTTTAAAATAGTTTGGAAACAATTCTAAATCAAAGATGTGATCAGGTCCATTCTCTCTAACACAAGGAGTGTGCTCATTAACAACTATATTGGATGACTCCTCAAATTGTTGATTCTTAATGTTGTATACTCTGTAAGCTTTGGAGCTAGAAGAGTATCCAACAAAGATAGCATCATGTGACTTTTCAGCAAATTTTGCTAAATGTCCTTTGTGTTAGGTATGGTACACCTGCTGCCAAAGGACCTTAGAAAGCCAATAAACGGTGGCCTCTTGTTCTATAGCTCATAAGGGGTTTTTCCATGGGGATTAACTACAAGAACTCTGTTATGCACATAGCATGCAGTGCTAAGTGACTCTGCCTAGAATGTTAGAGGTAGCTTTGAATCAGCTAACATAGTTCGAGCAGCCTCAATAAGTGTCCTATTCTCCTCTCTCAGTAACACCGTTTTGTTGAGGAGTTCTGGGAGCACTATATTGTCTGGCAATACCTTTTGAGTTATAGAATGAGTCAAGAACGAAGTTCTTAAACTAAGTCCCTTGATCACATCTAATTATTTTAACCTTGTGATCAATTTGACTTTCTATTTAAGAATAAAATATTTAATGTTTTAGCAGTTTCATCTTTAGTTCTTAAAAAGAATACCCATGTGAATCTTGTAAAATCATCAACTATCACAAGGCAATATGATTTCCTTCCAATGCTAATTATACTTGTGGGACCAAAAAGATCCATGTGCAATAAGTGAATGGAGTAGTGATAGAGTTAACAAATTTGGATTTATGAGATGTCATGTGTTGTTTCCCTTTCAGGCAAGCAATACAGTTGTCTTTGCAGAAAAACTCCTTTTTAGGCAAACCATGTACCAAATTATTTTTAGCCAATTTATTCATTGTCTTAAAATTTACATGACACATACGTTTTTGCCACAGTTTTGACTCATCACTATCAACTTTGGAAAGAAAGCATGATACTTCACCCATTGGGGAAGCATTATTCATATCAAGCTTGTACATATCCCCTTTCCTCGGAGATCTAAGAAGCACCAATTCCGAAGGAATTGTCATCCCTGGTTTGAGGATAATGCACTCATGTTTTGTGAAAAGCATTTGGTGCTTTTGATTACAAAATTGAGAAACACTTAACAGATTGTGTTCAAGCTATTTGACGAAGTTAACTTTGTCAACTTTTAACTTACCATTGGATATACTCCCTCTGCCAGAAATATATCCTCCGGCCTCACCTCCAAATTGGACAGGACCTCTATCATAATGTTGAAATTGTTGAAGGAGAGATCTGTTCCCTGTCATGTGCCTAGAGTATCCACTATCTACAATCCATAATTGTTGTTCTTGTCAAATGGATGTTGCTGCACATAAGATGAGATTTCAGTTTTGTTTGGAAACCCAAGCCGTGCTAGTCTTGGGTTCTTCCAAGGATAATGACATGAGTGAACCAAATGATATGCATGGGGGTTCAACAGAGGTCTTTGGAGAAGAGGTTTGGGCTGCAGCATCTTCCTTAATCTTCCAGTCCACCCTTTGGCTGATCTTGGAGGATGAGCTTGTTGAAGCTTTTGCAGCATGGTCTTCTTCCGAAGCTTCTTTCTTTTCGGAAGAAGTCCTCACTACCTTTTCTTCCCAAGCAGTCTTCTTCTGGATGGTTTCAAGGGAGCTTTCTTGTTCTTCTGAACCTTAGTAGCTTTTGCTTCCGAAGCCATTTTCCCTTCGGAAGAAGGAGTTTCTTCCGAAAGCAACTTGGCTTTGGAAACTAGCTTTCCTTTTTCAACACTTGAACTGTATGAAAGGGTCCAAAAGTGAAACCTTCCCTGACTCCTTCTTTTCTAACATTACATGCATAATGTGTGCTTGCAAGATTGTAGTAACAATCTTTTGCCATGTGATTTTGCAGGCCACACATGATGCATGCAATGTTAGTCTTTTGGTAAAGTAAGGTTGCTGTTTCTTGGTTTTCCTTTCTTCATCAGCAACTTTTCCCTTTATCTTTTGATCCTTTGGTAGGACAGAAATGTTGGTATTACACTCCTTTCCTGAATCAGAAGTACCTAAAACTTGGAATCCTGCTGAGATAAAGACACCCTTCTGCTTGGGGTCAATTTTCAGTTTGGATTCAGCCACTTTCTTAGCAGTTTTCCTAGTAGCTTTAGCTCTGCTTCTTCTGGCTTTAGTGGTTAGGATTTGATCATCACAGGAGGTTATGGGTACATCTACCTGTTCCTTCCCTATGGTGGCCATTATTGGTGCCTCATCCTTTAACTCTGGAAAGAAAGGGTCAGCAGTTGGAACCTCTTGCTCTTCAGTACCATATCTAGGCTGTCTAATAGACTCATAGGAATGTGGTGGAGAAATTTCATTAGTTCCCAACCCTCCTTTGTTTTGATAACAGAGTTTGGAATGGGAGGATGATGTAAGAATAGCTTGGAAGTTCTGCTTAGAGATAGCATGCTTCCTGGCCTGAGCCTCAGCAGTGACAAGCTGGGCTTGAGCCTCAAACAATTGGGATATCAGATCCTTGATTTAAGACTTGTAGTTGGTGTGTTCATGTTTCAAAAGAGATACAGTTTTCTCTAACTCATCAATTTTCTTTTGATAGTCAGATTCAGCTCCTTTAAAATCAGATTTTAAAATATTTAAAGACTCAATATCAGATCTGATTTCCATATTCTAGTCTTGATAGAGTTTAACTTTAGCTATACAGGCTGGAGTGCAGAGATGTTCATATACCTGGGCATCATCTGTTTCGGCCATGAGAGCTTGAGCAGGAGTCACATCCTGTATCATGAAGCTCCAGTCATTCTTGAGCCATTGCGGCTATTTCAGTTGACTTCTTAGTGGGCTTTGAGGTTAAGGATGTGTAAAGGCCTGTGGGGTTTCCGGATTAGTCTTAGGAGCTTTGCATTCCCTTGCAAAGTGACCCAGTTGGTTACAGTTGTCAAACCGAACTTGTTGGTGGTTGGGTTTTGAGGAAAATGCCTTCCAGTTCTCTTAAAGAACTTCTTTGCTCTGTAAGTTAAGAGAGCCATCTGCTGGACAATGTCTAGGTACTCTACATCATCTAGGCTAAAACACTCAAGATCATCAAAGCAGTATTGAAAATCTCCTGAGTGTCCACCTCCTGAAACAAAGGCATAACTTTCCTGGAAGGGATAGTGTTGAGCCTGTTGAGACCTTGGAGTCTTAGGATAAGTGATGAAAGGACAAGAAGAGCAGGATGGCTGCTGATTTGATAGGTAATGCTGAGGTTGTGGGGTAAATGAGCCTTCAGCAACCATTAAAGCATTGCTAGCAGGAAGACTCATGGGTCTGCTTATTTGGTGGCTCTTCATACTCTCCATCTCTAGATGATATCCATCAAGGATGCCATAGAGCTCAGTCATGGAAAGAGTGTTCAAGTTTTCTGTTCTCTTGATAGAGACACAGTAGAATGTCCACTCATTTGGAAGGGCACTCATGAACTTTCTGGTGAGATCTCTAAGTTTAGGAATGATCTTCACAGACTAAAGGGAAGAGATAGGATCCATGTACCTGAAGTACTACTGCCTGAGGGTCTCTCCAGCAATATGAGTGAAGTTCTCGAACTGCTGATTCAGTGAGTCCTTCTTTGAGTCGTTAGAGTTGGAGTACGTCTGGGCAAGTGCATCAAACAATTCTTTGGCAGTCTTGCAATGCTCGAACCCCACCATGATAGAGTTTGGTATTGCAGTCATGAGAATTGTCATAGCATTGCTGTCGATGTCTATCTTCTTCCTTTCTTCATCAGATTAGTCCTCGACAGCTTTCTCTATCATGGCACCGTTTCCACCAGGTGAAGCCACCTTTGGCTTGTGCGGTCCATTGACAATAGAGTTCCACATTTTGTTGTCTTGGTATCTAATGATGCCTTCCATTCTTGTACTCCAAGACCTGAAGTTTTCAGGAGTAATGATGGGAGCTTTTGTCATTGTTCCCATCTCTACCTCAGAATTGTTAAAGGCCATTTGAGTGAGTGGTTGGTAGGGAGGAGTGAAAACATGTTGATTTTGATGGTTAGATCATGCAATCAAGAGCCTGAGAAGCTCTGATACCAATTGCAGGATCGGTGTTTGTCACTTAAACACAATGTTTTTCTCTCAAACTCACCTAGAATCACACTCGGGTAAGAATCAGTAAGAGTTAAGCAAATATAAAAAGTAACTAAGAACACCAAAAGATAATTTTCAAGATACTTTTATATATTGATTCTCAACTCAGAATACAAAGACTCTTACAAGCAGAATGATCTCTTCTCTTAATGAGTTACAAGGAGAACCAATATATAATACTATCTACAGCCGGACATACTTTGATACCAGTTGGGATCCTTTAGCTAAAGATAAGATACCAGTTGGGATCCTTTAGAAGTTGGTTATTGAGGAGTTTTGTCCTCACCGGAGATTGTAACACCCGGTTATTTTTAAAAGACAAGATAAAAAGAATAAAAGCAAGAAAGGCAATAAAGTCCAAGTGGAGGGACTAAAGGTGTCCAAAAAGGACAAAACTTTCAAAAGTTAGTGTAAAGATGAGTATGGCCGCCCACCCTCACCTCACTTCACCATTTGTCCCGGTTTTAAAGAGAGAGAGCAGAGAATACTCTCGGATTGAGAAGAGGGGAAAGAATGAAAGTCAATTTAAGGTAAGAATTCAAGGTTTTTATGTTTTTATGTTGGGTTTTATCCCGGTTATGTGTTTATGTGCTTACGGGTTGTGTTTGTGCTCGGGTGTGTGTTTTTGGTGTTATTTTTAGGTGTTTTGAACTCTTTGCAAATGGTTAAAAGGAAGAACACCCAAGTTGCACCAGGTGAGATCTAGACCCCGGTTTTTACATGTTTTAAACTACCTTTGGCGCTGAAAACGTATTAAAATGATTTTTACAAGTTTATGTGTGAATACGCGTATGTATGGTGTATGTTGGGATGTTGGCTCTTGATGGTTTATAGGCTACTCATGTTTAGAATAGCCACATTATGCTTAGAACCGATAGGTCTGATGATTAGGATTTAAAATATCCTAGAAACATGTTTTAGAGATGCTCATGCGCCTAGATAAGTGTTCATACGCCTGAAATTTCCTTAGAAAGAATTACATGTAAGCCATGCGCCTGAACAGTGGCTCATGCACCTAGAAATGTTAGTCGGATGACTAAGTGTAGGGCCAAGCGCCCCAATAGTGCTCATGCGCCTAGGTGGCCCATGCGCCCAAGCGGCTCATGCGCTTGAATAGTACCCATGCGCCCAAGCGGCTCATGCGCTTGAATAGTACCCATGCGCCCAAAACTGGGCTGGATTTGACTAAGTGTTTCCCCATGCGCCTGCATAGTGCTCATGCGCCTGAATAGTGTCCATGCGCCTGAATAGTGCCCATGTGCCTAGGACTTAGAATATTTTTCTGATGTTTGGGGAAAATGTGTAAGGTAGGCTTTGACTTGGAAAATTCCCGGGGGACTATATAAGTTGACTTTTGGGGTCATAGATGGTATGAGGGGCATGTTATGCATTGTGATTGATGCTTATGATGATGATGATGATGATGTTGCATGATTATGCATGTTATGTATGAATGATGCCTTGTATGATGATGTATGAATGATATGTTATGTTATGTTCCTATAATGATGAATGTTTATCTTTCCATGGCTTTACGTGTTATGTTAATGAATGAACTGAAAGTATTATGTAATGTAAAGTGAAAGATAATGAAAGAGGAACATGATGAATGAATGCATGCATTAACGAATGAATGAACATAAAAGGTCTTGCAAGCAAATGTATGGAGGTCCACACCCAATGAAGGGTGTTAGCTCAACTTTGTGCGGGTTAGCTACCCCAGAAGGATGCACGCTGGGGTCCAATCCTTGTGATTGACCATATGTATGGGATCCTTGCCGCTTGCCCCATGTACTGGAGTCAGCTTCGTGCACAATGTTCGGGGTCTATGAAAGACCTCAGGCCCAGTAACCAGCCTCATGCATAATGTTCGGGGTATAGCATATGGCACTTATCCGGAAAGAAAAAGAAAAGATGAATGGTGAATGTACTTGCCCTAGGTACTGGAGTCAGCTTCGTGCACAATGTTCGGGGTCTATGAAAGACCTCAGGCCCAGTAACCAGCCTCATGCATAATGTTCGGGGTATAGCATATGGCACTTATCCGGAAAGAAAAAGAAAAGATGAATGGTGAATGTACTTGCCCTAGGTACTGGAGTCAGCTTCGTGCACAATGTTCGGGGTCTATGAAAGACCTCAGGCCCAGTAACCAGCTTCGTGCATAATGTTCAGGGTAATGTACATGTCACAAGATGTAACGAATGAACGATGGTTAACAAACGTAATGGAAGATAATAATGATATTATATATATGTACATATGATGTATGATCACGAACGAATGAAATGTATAGTATGGACTCTGTAAAGAAATAAACAACGATTTTATGTATGTATTATATAAAACTAGAACTCACTCAGCAACTCTGACTTTTATACGTTTTCAGTTGGCAGGTAAACGTTGCTGAGGATGGCACGAGGCAGCTACTCAGCTCTTTTGGACGGCATCTATTTATTTAAAGCTTTTGTGATGTAATACAACAATGTAATTTTGTAACCGAAAAATGATGCATTATTTTGCACAAGTTTTTATGATGAAATGAAAATGCCATATGTTTTATTTTTCCGCTGCAATGTCTTGATAAATAAATGCAAAATATATGTTTTATTTGCGATGAATCACCAGTTGTAGGCGTCCCGGGATCGGGGCCTTACAAGTTGGTATCAGACCCAAAGTTTAAGTGAAATGGGTAAATTTTCAGAATAAACCTTAACTTATACTGAGAATGGGATTGAATGGAATGGGATGCCAATCTGAGTAGCTGCGTGCCATCAGGTATTTTCGTAATGTTAACTGGTTTATGTGCGCATGGTATGTGGTTATGTGTTGTACGTAGATTTAAATACTAATGTAGTCAAGACAGGTAGTGCTCAGGGTATGAAGAGTAAAGTAAGTGGCTAATCACAACTGGCCACTGTAATTAGGGACTTACTACACTTGACGTAAACTAAGATGTTCCCTTGAATGACCATGTTGGTGTTTGAATCTTTCAGTGTGTTAGTAGATGGCCGGTGGTAGATCGTCTAAAGCTTCACACGGTGGTGGACATGGTGCCGAACCATGGTTACGAGGGGAAGGCCTAGGGCCGAAAAGGTGGTTCATGAAGAACCAGAAACCCCTCATCCGGAGGGCGGAGATGAGGGTGCTAACCTTAGAGCCTCGGTTCCTGGTTGTGGAAGAAGTGCACCAAGTCATGTAGACGATCCTACCATCTGTCGTGACCAAAGTGATTAAAGGCAGTTAGAGAGGGAGAGAGAAAGGAAAGGAGTGGACCTACGGGCGAAAGGAGACAGCCCGAGACTGAGACGGTTCTGTCCGATGATGAGGACGAGGAAGAAGAGCCTGCTCTGGAGGCGACCCGAGGCTACAACTACAGGGTGTTTATGAAATGCAAACCCCCTACTTTCGATGGAAACAGCACTGCCGCTGCTGATCAATGGTGGCTGAGGGAAATGGAGGCGGTACTTGATATCAGCGAGTGCTGAGAAGACCAGAAGGTTAAGTTCGCTACCCACTCATTCGTAGACTCGGCTCTGTGCTGGTGGGACAATATAGTCCAAGTCGAGGGTAGTCGGGCAATCGAGAGAATGAGATGGTCGGAGTTGAAGAAGTTGGTGATCGAGGAGTTTTGTCCTCACCGGGAAATGGACAAGGTCGAGAGAGAGTTTCTGCAACTGGAGGTGGTAACTATGACACATCAAGATTACACCACAAGGTTCATTGAAATGGCATGACTGGTGCCCGATCAGGTGACACCACTGTCACGAAAGATTAAGAGATATATCCGGGGGCTGCCGGCGGATATCCGAAGGCATATGATCACTGCCCGGCCGAGCACTTTTAGGTCGGTGGTTGATTTGGCTAGTAGACTATATGATGAGCGTGAGGTAGTTGTGGCTGAGGAGAAGAAGATGAGTAGGGATGGGAGAAATTGGAATGGAAAACGGTTTGGACGTGGTAGAGCCGCTCCAAACAATAAGGTGGCGAGGGTAGGTGACCGATGTGTGGTCATAGCTGGTGCTGGGGTGGAGAAGTATGGCAAGTGCGGGAAGGAGCACGGTGGCGAGTGTAGATGGGGGCCGAATATTTGTTTCAAGTGTAGGAAGCCTGGTCATATGGCTAGAGATTGTGGAGGCATGAAGTGTTTCAACTGCAGGGGAAGTGGTCACATGAGCAGGGAGTGTAAGTAGCCAAGGGCCGAGAGTTCCAGGGTGAAGAAGACCAGAGGAGAAGGGCAGAAGGCAAGTGCCCGAGCTTTCACGATGACTCGGGAGGAGGCTAGGACAGACCCCGACGTGGTGTCGGGTATGTTTCTAGTAAACCAAACTCTTGCATCTGTGTTGTTTGATTCTGGTGCTAGTAAGAGTTTCATTTATGTTTCCTTTGGTGCAAAGTTTCCCAATAAAAGTATATGTATTGGTGAGCCATTCGATGTAGAAACTGCTATTGGTAAGTCCACTAGAATACTGAGGTGATAGAGGACTGTGCCATAGAACTAGAAGGCCATAGGTTTGCTCCTAGGTTACACATGATACCCCTAGGTGGATTTGATGTAGTACTAGGGATGGCCTGGTTAGTAACCTATGAAGCAAATATTTTGTATCACAAGAAGGTGATCCGATTGACAGCACCTGACGGGGATAAGGTGACGGTTTATGGTGATCGAATCGCTATGATCTCGAAGGTGATTTCGATGGCAGTGGCAGGGAAGTGCATGAGGCGTGGATGTAGTGCCTACTTGGCCTACGTAAAGAACGTGGACGTGCCAACACCACAACTATCGGATGTACCAGTTGTGTGTGACTTTCCGGACGTATTTCCGGAAGACTTACCCGTGTACCACCAAATCGCGAGGTTGAGTTCCAAATTGACTTTATACCCGGTGCTCAACCCGTTGCCAAAGCATCTTATCGGTTAGCTCCCACGGAAATGAAAGAACTAATGGAGCAGTTGCAAGAGCTGCTCGATAAGGGGTTCATTAGGCCGAGTATCTCTCTTTGGGGTGCTCCGGTCCTGTTTGTGAAGAAGAAAGACGGTAGTATGAGGATGTGCATCGATTACCATGAGCTTAACAAGTTGACAGTGAAGAACCGATACCCCTACCAAGAATAGATGACTTGTTTGATCAGCTCCAAGGTGCCAGTTGGTTTTCAAGGATAGACCTCCGATCTGGTTACCATCAGCTGAAGGTGAAGGAGCAGGATATCCCTAAAACAACTTTTCGCACGCGCTACGGTCACTGTGAGTTCCTCGTTATGTCGTTTGGTTTGACCAATGTTCCAGCTGCTTTTATGGATCTAATGAACCGTGTGTGTCGGCCTATGTTGGATAAATCGGTGATTGTGTTTACTGACGATATCCTGATTTATTCGAAGAGTGAGATTGAGCATGTCGGTCACATTTGGGAGGTTTTGGAGACGTTAGGAAGGGAGAAGTTGTATGCAAAATTCTCCAAGTGCGCGTTTTGGTTGCGTGAAATTCAGTTCTTGGGTCATGTGGTGAATCTCGATGGGATTATGGTGGACCCAGCTAAGGTAGAGGCGGTGATGTAATGGAAGTCCCCAAATACGCCATCCGAGATTTGTAGTTACTTGGGTTTGGCGGGCTACTACAAAAGATTCATCCAAGACTTTTCCAAGATCGCTTCTCCACTGACCAAGTTGACCAGAAAGGATGTAAAGTTTATATGGGTTCAAGCCCAAGAACAGGCGTTCGAGGAGTTAAAGGTAAGGTTGACTCAAGCTCCTGTCTTGTCGTTACCCGAAGGAAGCGAGGATTTGGTAGTATACTCTGATGCTTCTTACTCGGGGTTGGGGTGTGCATTAATGCAGAGAGGGAAGGTTATAGCCTATGCATCCCGACAATTGAAGGTTCATGAGGTCAATTATCCCACCCATGACTTGGAGCTAGCAGCCATGGTCTATGCACTAAAGATTTGGAGGCACTATCTGTATGGAACGAAGTGCACCATCTTCACCGACCACAAGAACTTAAAGTACTTCTTTGAGTAGAAGGACCTGAATATGAGGCAGAGATGATGGTTGGAGCTCATAAAGTATTATGATTGTGAGATCCATTACCATCTGGGCAAAGCTAACGTGGTGGCTGATGCTCTTAGCCGGAAGGAGAGGCCCAAGCCGATTCGGGTGAAAGCATACCACTGATCATGACCTCTGATGTAATGAAGCAAGTCAAGGAGTTTTATGATAAGGCATTAAAATAAGATCATCTAAATTCTGAAAGAATGAGAGGTCTAGTTGGAGAATTGGGTGAGAACACGCTTGGTGTTAAAACTCGATTTGGACGGGTGTGGGTTCCTTGTTTCGGGAATCTACGTGTAAGGATTTTGGATGAAGCTCACAAGACTAGATAATCCATTCATCCCGGTGCCACAAAGATGTATCAAGACATGAAAAAAGATTATTGGTGGCCGGGTATGAAACATGACGTGGCGTAGTATGTGAGTAAATGTCTTACTTGCTTGCAAGTGAAGGTAGAACATCAGATGCCGTATGGGAAGATCCAACCTTTGGATATACCGGAATGGAAGTGGGAGCACATCACCATGGATTTTATTACAAAGCTACCACGTACTCCGAAGGGGTACGATGCCATATGGGTGATTGTTGATCGCTTGACAAAGAGTGCTCACTTCCTACCGATCCGAGAGACATATTCATCCGAGAGGTTGGCTGACCTGTTCATCAAGGAGATTGTAACTCGTCATGGTGTGTCGGTGTCCATTGTGTCTGATCGCGACACCCGGTTTACATCTAAATTCTGGAAGAAATTCCATGATGCTATGGGGACGAGGTTACATATTAGCACGGCTTATCATCCCCAAACTGATGGTCAGTCGGAAAGAACCATTCAGACATTGGATGGCATGCTTCGGGCATGTGTGATTGATTTTGGGGGAAGATGAGATGACCACTTACCGTTAGCCGAATTCTCATACAACAACAGCTATCATGCCAGCATTTGTATGCCACTATATGAGATGTTATACGGTAGGAGATGTAGAACACCCGTTTGTTGGGGTGACATTGGTCAAAAAGAGTTAGGAAGCGTCGAGGTAATCGAGGCTACGACTGAGAAGCTAGAGAGGATCAAAGCCTTCATGAAGGCAGGCAAAGATAGACAGAAGTCGTATGCCGATAATCGACGTAGACCTATTGAGTTCCAGGTGGGTGACCAGGTTATGTTGAAGGTCTCACCTTGGAAGGGTATCATCCGATTCAGAAAACGAGGTAAGCTAAGCCGGAGATACATAGGACCTTTCCGAATCATTGCTCGAGTAGGGGAGGTGGCCTATAGATTGGAGTTGCCAGATGAGTTAAGTGGAATTCACCCGACATTCCATGTATCTCATTTGAGAAAGTGCTTAGCTAATAAAGACATGATTGTTCCATTGGAGGACATTGAAGTTGATGAGAGGCTTAATTATGTGGAGCAACCAGTGGCCATCATCGATTGTAAAGAGAAGAGGCTGAGAAATAAAGTGGTTTCTCTTGTGCATGTATAGTGGAAGCACAAGAAGGGATCTGAATCTACGTGGAAAACTGAGGAGGAGATGAGGCAGCATTATCCTCGTCTGTTTGAGGAATAACAGGTTTCGAGGACGAAACCTATATAAAGGGGTGGACTTGTAACACCCGGTTATTTTTAAAAGACATGATAAAAAGAATAAAAGCAAGAAAGGCAATAAAGTCCAAGTGGAGGGACTAAAGGTGTCCAAAAAGGACAAAACTTTCAAAAGTTGGTGTAAAGATGAGTATGGCCGCCCACCCTCACCTCACTTCACCATTTATCTTGGTTTTAGAGAGAGAGAGTAGAGAATACTCTCGGATTGAAGAAGAAGGGGAAGAAGGAAAGTGAATTCAAGGTTTTTATGTTTTTATGTCGGGTTTTATCCTGGTTATGTGTTTATGTGCTTCCGGGTTGTGTTTGTGCTCGGGTGTGTGTGTTTTTGGTGTTGTTTTTAGGTGTTTTGAACTCTTTGCAAGCGGGTTAAAAGGAAGAACACCCAAGTTGCACCAGGTGAGTTCTAGACCCTGGTTTTTACATGTTTTAAACTACCTTTGGGGCTGAAAACGTATTAAAATGATTTTTACAAGTTTATGTGTGAATACCCGTATGTATGGTGTATGTTGGATGATGATTCTGGGATGCTTATAGGTTGTTCATGTTTAGAATAGCCTTGGTAAGCTTAGAACAGATAGGTTTGATGATTAGGTTCGAAAACATCCTAGAAACGTGTTATACAGAAGGTTCATGCGCCTAGATAAGGCTCATGCGCCTGGGAATGCCTTAGAAGAATTTAAGTGTAACCCATACGCCTGAACAGTAGTCCATGCACCTAGAAATATTAGTCGGACGACTAAGTGTAGGCCATGCGCCCCAATAGTACTATGCGTCTGAATATTCCCATGCGCCTAAGTTTCCATACGCCAGAATAAACCCATGCGTCTAAGTGTCCATGCGACCGAATGGGTCATACGCCCGAAAAGTGTCCATGCGCCTGAATTCTTCATGCGCCTGAATTCTTCATGCGCCTAAGAGTTAAAGTAGCTAAATGTTAGCCTGATGCGCCTAATAAAGCGCCCAAACAGGGCCCATGCACCCAAATAGTGTCTAAGCGCCTAAAACTTAGAATTTATTACAGAATTCTTGGGAGTTTGTGCTCTTAGGGTTTTGACTGAGGTTTGACTAGGGTTTATTAATGATGGGTTTCATGCATGATTATGATTGCCTTATGATTGTTCCTTATTATTATTGCTATTATTATTATTACTTATAGTGTGGACTTTACGTGGTATGTTTATTATCGTAACGTAAAGTATATTGTAATAATAAAGAGGAGAGATACCCGCATTTGTTCTCTTAGTTTATTCTTAATTTCAGGATGAAATTCTTTTAAGTTGGGGAGACTGTAACATCATGTGATTTTGGTTAATTAAAAGTTAATGTTATTAGTTCTTGTAAGGACCATTGTTGTTATTTATGACTTGTTAAGTTATTAATGTTATTTCTTGGTTAAACTTAAATGTTTAATGTTGTAAGTTATAATGTTATTTGTTGCTAAATAAACAATAATCATAATAAAAACAATAATAATGAAATAATACTAAAATTAATGAAAACAATTATAACCATAATAATAATAATAATAATAATAGTAATAATAATATTTTATTAATAATAATTTATTAAGTTTAGTAAACTTAAAATGATTGAAACTTAAAGGAAATCGGGGTTTATTGTCAATTTATAAATTTTAATATAAAGGTTTGGGCATAAAATAATAACAAATTAAACTACAAGGGCCAAATGTGTAACTTTAAAAGTTACATCCCAACCCCCGCCAACTTTTAACCCCGGAAATATGGCGAGAGCTCCGGAGGCTCCGAATCACCTTTTTCCCTTCGAATTCCAACCCCAAATTGTTCCAATCATTTTGTGAATGTGATTCGAACACAATTATGATCTTTAATTAAGTCTAAACTACGCTTATGAACTCTAACAAGTCGGGTAATGAAGTGCCATTAACCGTGAACCGTTCAACAATAATTAATAAATAAAGACTCAATTAATCAGGTATACACGATCGACTAATCAATTCATACCCGTTAATGATCTAAATTTCAAGTTTAACTATGAATTGAAGACCAAATTGAACACCTCACATTCGTGTCCTGATTGAAACCGAAGGGTACGAATTACATCGAATTGGAACTATATAACAGAGGGCAAATGTTCCCCTCGACCCCTTTAAACTCTCTACAACCTCAATTCTTCTAAAACATCACTTAAACATCATCTTTAAACCTCCAGTTTCTTTGCGAACGAACCAAGCAAACTCGAGCTAAAACCCATTATTTTGATTGTAATCAGGTGAGTATGATACATCTTGGTACTCGATTAAGCTTAGGGATCAAAAGCCCTAAGGTTAATCGAGTTGTAACAATCGAATCAAAGTACAATTTGAATAAATATCAATCTTGGGTTCTTGTGATTTGGGGTTTTCTTTGAAATAATGTTTTTAAGACTTTCAAACCATCTCATATCGCGACTGAGGCCATTGGTTGCTGGTAGAACACGTGTCTCCTAACCAGGAGGTCCCCGGTTCAAATCCGGGGACCTCATGTTTTCATTTTTAAGGCTTTTAGCCTTCAAACCAATTCCATTTGTTTTTAAGAATTATAAAAACTCATTTTACAAAAGCTGATTTTCTAAATACTTTTAATTATTTTCTGAGAATTATTTCATTAAAAATAAACACTTTTTCTTTACTTTTGATAAATAATCTAAAGGTAATATAAATAGTTTTATTTTTTTTAAACCCATATTATTGTGTTTCACAAATATGATTATTTCAAATCTCGTTCTTAAAATGTTGTTTAAATTGTGTTTTTAGTGTTTATTAAAATCTTTATACATACCAAAATTGCTATAAATGTTATAGTTGTATATAAAACTTTATATAAAATGTAACAAATTTCTTTGATTTTAATAAATATAATTGGTTTCATATTGTTGAACATAATTATTTGGCAAGCACTAAATACCAAATTGGAACTCTAGTCCTCAAATTAAATCGTTGAATTTATTATCAAACTTAAAACCTTGTAAACATATAAATATCTAGGTACATTGTGAAGGATTGCGTTGGAGTGATATTCAATATTTCTTACTAATCGTCATTCTATACTTCTTTGATCAAGTGAGTATTTCTATACCCCTTTTTCATATTTTTACACTTTGGGGTGAAACATGTTACATTATAATCATTACAATTGTAAAACGTTTGATTCTTGTAAACTTATGACAATTCACTTGCATGTTGTGGTTAGTTGAACTTTGTAGCTACCATGTAATGTCGATTATATGTACAATCATTAACTATTGCTAGCCTGGCGACGTCATAGATCTATGAGCCTAACAAGCCTTCTTTGTTATTCCAAGTACACTAAGCTAATCGTATATACTTGTAAACGTTTAGACTTGTAAAAGTCTATCAAGGTTTGATTGTGCATTCTGTCTTACATCCCTAGTTACTTTGTTCTCTAACTTATAACATGAATTGCCATCTTTTATATACTTATGTATTGAAAACTATGGAAATCTCACCACCATTATTCTTGACCTTTTATTTTTAACATGTTTCAGGAGATGCTCAAGTTTGATTGCCACCTTTGAAGTTTGTTGACACCTTAGGAATGGACCTAGTTAAATAAATGAATGAGCTTGATATATTTCTTATTTTGCATTGTTGATTTCTTATGTGAGACTTATGTTTGTAATATTACATTTGGAACTTATAATTATTATATTGGATTTAAAATAGTGTTATGTGGTTGTGAACGATCTTAACTCTCACATCTCGACATTTTCGCTGTCAAGGTTGGGGTGTGACACTATGTAAGGCATATAGATTCTTATGTCACACTTATTTAAAGTGTATCTGCAACAAAAAATCTGGGCTTAACAGATTCTCAAGGGATATTTCTTCTAGCGTTATTGGTGTTTTTGAGGGAGGACATACAACTACTCAAAGTACATTCTTAGTAGTTTTTGTGACCAAATCAGGGTGTAGAAGGCAAACAAGATGCATATGTTTCCTAGGTTCTTGCAATTAATCATCAATGCTGATATGCCTGGCATTCCTATAGATGGTGATATGCTTGTTCAAGCACACCTAGGGATATCTGTTCTGAATAAAAACAGTGGCAGGTATGAAGGAGAAGACATGCCTCTGTTTTCACATGTAGCAGACCCCAATGCCAACATTACCCAAGAACTGATATGGGAAGAAGCCCAAGAAAGTTCATCAGCTAACTCTATGGAAGCCTTATCTTCACCTCCTCAATCACCTGTACACCAACATCATCAATCACCTCAACATCACTCACCAGCTAGTCAAACACCCTACCCATTTCACCCATCCAACAAGATCAATCGCAACAATCTCACCAACCAGTCATAACACCCAACTCATTTTACCCATCCAACGAGATCAATCTAAAAAATCTCAAATGGGCAGTCATAACACTTAGCAATCTCTCCACTTCGTCATCAATCATCGGAAAGTGTGCATACGATTCCTATCACTGCCACACAGTCTTAAAATTCAGTTCACACTGGGGAGACAGAGTTAATGTGTCAAGAAAGCATCATCCCACTCTCACTCACCAAGTAACAAGAACTAGATACATACAATCAAACTAAATTAGTAGTACCCATCTTAGATCTTTAGCACCATCAACAACAAATGAAGAGCAGGTAAATCAAGCAGCTGAGTCAAGCTCAGGCTCAATGTGTGTAACCCCCAATGATGTTAATGATAATAAGACTGTTGCAGCTCATGTAGAAAGAGAAGACAAAGGCAACTATGTTGATGTAATTTCTATTATGAAGATGATCTTAGTGATAAGGACATCCTTGTCAGAAAAAGTTATCTCGTGGCTGAATATAACATACTTGTTATCAAATCAAACAACAAAAAGCAAAGAATACATGATTTTAAGGGATTGATAAAGGAAAAAGATGAGCAGCTAAAGCAACAAGAAGCATCACTAAAAATACTAAGAGAAGATGCTCAAAATAACAATGAAGTATTGATGCATTACATGAACTTATTGGAGAATTGAAAAAGAAGATAAGTGACCTTGAGGCAAATGCTAATGCATCAAAACCAATAAAAGAATCTGTTGAAGCTTCAATGCCTATTATTCATATTCAAGGAAACGAAAGTACTTGGGTTCCATAAAGAAGGAAGTGATTAAAGTACAAGATTCACCCAAAAGATCAAAATCTATTTAATCTTCATCCTTAAAGCCTTTGTCTCTTGCTGAAACAGAAAGTGATGCTGAATGGATTGAGCTGACTAAAGATAAGTCTCCCAAAGAATAAAAAGAGTCACAAGTTGAGAAGTTGATGACAACAAAAGACATATTAGAAGAAAGGCCTGAGTCAACAATGTTTATGACCTTTATTAACCATGGTTTTCCTTTTGATATGGTTGAAAGGATGAATTTGACTGAAATGACGTATCTGCTAAAAGATTTTGAGCTTGCCAGATTCATGATTCCAATTTTTGACTATAAAGCATTCACAACATTTCAAGCCATTCCGAAATCAAGAAGATAAAGGCCACTATGATACAACAAATCTTGGCAAGCACAATATGATTTGTTGGCCACAAGGTCACAACTATAAGGCACATGAGCATAAGGGAAGAAATGTTGGTGAGTTGAGAAGGATGATGGAACATGTAATGGTTGTTGAGCTTGACACTAGGGTAAGATTCAGGACTGAAGCACCAAAGTCTGATACTGAGCAACAAAGCAAACTCCCTACTCATCCTATAACTTTTGAATGTAAAGATTAGCACAAAGGGGAAGATAAACTAACCAGAGAGCCACGAGCATCGTACCTGGAAAAGTGTGGCCATTGGGAACAACAGTTAGAGAGATTATCGAGAAAAAGTCTACCTTGATAGAACTATTTGACCACATCACAAGCCCTAACTCTATGGAAGACAACAAGATCATGACCTGGAAGTATGATCAAGAATAGGACTGTGCAATCATTAAGAGAACATGTGAAAGGATTCAATACTTCCATGATGTAGAATTAGTATTGTGCCTAACTAAAAGTGACATCAAAGATATGCCAAGTTTAATCATCTTTAACTATTAATTCACCCAAGAGGATGAGACTTTTCTGTGTTGATGGGAAAGTTAAAGACAAAATTCAGAGATGATGTGCTAAAAGAAGATAAGAGAGAGGATGATGAGCACAGAACAAGGTCAGAAAGGATGAAAAGATAAAAATCCAACTCCTCTATAATGATAGATGATGAGTTCTTAAAGAGGGTTGGTTATACTAACAGGAAAACAGCAACCATCAATGTCATAGCAGGAAATCAATACACTATTCCCATAACTGAGTGGGAATATGTTCAGAAAACAAAAGAAATGATGCTACTGAGGAATGCTAATGGGAAGAAAGGTGACAAGATAAGAATCTTTGACCTAGTAGAGATCAATCTGCTCCACCCAATCTACAAATCATCCTAAAGTTGTGTGATGAAAGAGCACAATGATTTATGCTTATATATCCATATAATACAAGTGGTGGATAAACTGTACGCAAAAGCATACAAGAGAAGAAGGTATAATGTTAGGTTTTTGAAAGGAGTTAACATTGAAGAAGTATCATAACCAAGAGTCTAAGAAGAAGATGAGCTTGAAATTGTTATTAATCAAAGTGTTGTGGAAACTCTCACAACAGAAAAAGATATATTTTGGGACTGAACTTTGAAACACTACAAAAATTATGCTGAATGGAGATCAAGTACAAGTACGATGATCAAAAGGATGCAGTGTTGTACTTTAACAAGAAGATGTTGTCAAGAATGAAGGATCTTTTAGTTGTCAAGAATGAAGGATCAAAAGGATGCAGTGTTGTACCTGATTAAAAGTGTCTAAGCTTAAGGAGGAGTATTGTTAGATCTAGGAACAATACATCTAAATCATTTTGTATAGGCTTAGAACTTAAATCAATACTTGTAATGAATGATTATAATTCCTTATTTTGATGTAGCATTATGTATATAGGTTAACCGTTATTTGTATTGATTTATGTAGGTTTGCAGGTAAAACATTATAATTGGTGAATTACCGAAATTGACCAAGTATAAGAAACATCTACGCATGAATATTTTGTTCTTTCATAAATATGTTTCTTACAAAAATACATTCGAAGATCTTCTGCGAATGAACAACCAGCTTTGGAATACAAATTAACTTCGAAAGAACAAGATAGCTTCGGAATAACAAATTAACTTTGGAAGAACAAGATAGCTTCGGAAGAACAATTCAACTTTGGAAGAACAAGATAGCTTCCGAAGAAAAAATTAACTTCGGAACAACAAGATAGCTTCGAAAGAACAAATTAACTTCGGAAGAACAAGATACCTTCAGAAGAACAAAGTATCTTCAGATGAACAAGATAGCTTCGGAAGAACAAAGTATCTTCAGATGAACAAGATAGCTTCGGAAGAACAAAGTACCTTAAGAAGAACAAGATTCCTATGGAAGAACAAATATCTACGAAAGACTATGTACACACGAAGTCCAAACACTTGTATTTAAATAATACAAGTGTTACAAGTCTACAAGTCAACACGTCAACAATACAATTGTGCAAATCCCAAGAGATTCGGTGTTTCCTTAACTGAAACACAAGTTCCTATAAATATGGATCCTTGGTTTCACATCAAAGAACACGAGATGCGGCGACTAACAATAGACGATCAACACAAAAACATCATATCAATTCACACAAACATAAACCCTAGCAGCCGTCACATCAACATCAACACGACCAGAGCATTTATTGTTTATGTTATTCTTTGATTATTCATTTGTAATTATTGAACAATTATATATATTTTAATCAAATTCAATTTGATTATAATTGTGGTCGTATTATTGTGTTCGTCATTATCATTACTCATTAATCAAACAACTGAACAAGTTAAGGTTGATTCCGCAAACATTAACTTGATTTCCTTTAACACTGATAATTCCTTATTGCGATCCTTGGATTCCTATATATATATGTGTGTGTATATATACATACATACATATATATATATATATTTGTGTATATATATATATACATACATATATATACACAAGTGGATAAGCGGCACGTTATGGCGGAGTGAACACGTTACAAGTTTATACTTGTTATATTTTATTTAATTTAATTTAATCGTTTTGTTTTATGATTTAAATCTTTTATACGGCTTATGTTTGTTATCATACGTTATATAGCTAACTTATTGTTGTAAAAGTAATTAGTATTAAGAAGAA
The DNA here is from genome assembly GCA_025506515.1 of Flaveria trinervia. Classification (NCBI taxonomy): domain Eukaryota; kingdom Viridiplantae; phylum Streptophyta; class Magnoliopsida; order Asterales; family Asteraceae; genus Flaveria; species Flaveria trinervia. The sequence continues at coordinate 23,636,728 of CM046458.1, forward strand.
TAGTTGACTAACTCAACTTTTAATTAACATAAGGGTGAACATGATTAAGTTTAATGAATATTTTCAAAAAATCACATTCGACATATTATAGCTTGAATTACTTTGATACAACAATGAAAAGATTTGTTGTGACATTAGATCCTAAATATTGATATACTAATATAAAACCATGTGATACATTTATTTGAAGGAGAATGAGAGTATAATATGAAGTTTTTTTTTAATATTAGAGATTAAAGTTTGCTATATTCTATATTATCTTAAAAATGTTACAAAATTACAATCTTGTCCTAAAATGATGTTTTATAGATAGTAATAAATAATAGGTATTTAGATATGATTATTATCATCATCGTTATTGTATAAATATTTATTAATTATATAGTTAAGTATTTAAATAGAATAATATTTATTATAAATTTATTATTATTATTATTATGATTATTATTATTATTATTATAAAAGTATTTAGTTAATTATTCACATAAGTCATACTTATTTATAATTTATGTGTTAATTTAAAACATATAATTATTTAATATTGTAAATTAAATAATCTTATAATATTAACTAATGTAATAACCAATGTATTAACTACAAAGTTGTATTAATAACCAATGTTTAGTTACAAAGAAGATTATTAATAAGTGGTAAAATAAGAATGATGCATTGAAAACTTGTACCTAATACTTAAAAAGTTGAATTAGATGTCTTAACTTTTTTTTAAAAAAGTACATTGGTATCATAAAGTTCTGCTTTATATAGTAGTATAGTGGATACCCTCGCTTTGCCGCGATTTGATTTTAAATATATATGTGAATGTCGCAATGATAGTTTTTGTGATTATCATGATTTTAGTGAGTTCAATGATATAAAAGCTCACATTCTCATAGATATCTACGCATGCTTTAATGATTCGTTATTATATCGTCATGATAGTATTATGAATATATATGATATTTACTAAGTAGTGGATATCAGTAAAACAAATACATTAAAAGTATTTGAATAAAAACTATCATAGAATGTATAATATTGTATCATTATTAATGATATGTTATTATTAGATTGTTACAGATACAATAATACGAAAAAAATACAGTATTAGATTTTAACACAATATATTATTGTTGTTGTAATCTTTTAATAAAAATAATTATTACTATTAATATTATTATATCTTTTATTATTATATTCTTAACATATTAAATAATATTTCATTTACTAACAAATTAAGTTATAAATATGACTATTCGAAATACCCAATGACGTGTATACTTAATTATTTAAATAGTATTTAATAAATGTAAATCAAGTATTAAATAAAATATAATATTAAATGTATTAAATTAAATAATATCATATTCTTAAGTAATATATTAATAATGTGTATTAAATATTAAATTAATTAAAAGACTTTATTAAATACGGGTATAAATGAAACTATTACATGACATACTAGTATTCTATACTTAAAATATTATATTATACGCATAACAAATTAAGTAAAATTATTATATTTAATTTATAAAATATATTATACAGTAATATAGATAATCATGGTTAAAATGACGCATCATTTAACACAGTACTAACCAATTAGGCATTAGGTTTGGGCATCCCCCGCATTAATATCCTAGACCACAATCACAATCTCCACCAGGTACACATACAATCACAAGACTACAAGTACCTATCAGTGTTTGAACTCGGCTACTACCACCCACTCATTCTATCAATCATACCTCTTCCCTCTCACTCAAACCACCTTTTCCTTTCACTCCATCTCCACTGCTAAATCAATCTCCCACTTCAAGCACTAATTATATACCTAGCTTCTGCAATTACTTAATTGTAACTTGGATCGTGTATTATTACATATAGTGATTAGACCTCTCGATCTATCTCTTTCATGTTTGATCGTTTTTGTTTTTCGATCTAAAGCTACCTCCTGGGCAAAATTAACGATGTCGTTGCAAACGTCCGAAAGTGTGGGCTATGTACACTGCAACTTCTGCACCACCATTCTTGCGGTACAAATTCTGACTTATTTTTTTTAATGTTTCTTGTCTAAAATTGTTTGTTTTCAGATTTCATTACGCAGTATACTAATCCTAATTAATCAGTATCGTTTAAAATGATCAAGAATTTGTGGGGCTTTTGTTTCTTTTTGGGTTTCTAAAAGTATAAGAAATAAAACAAAGTATATACAAGAAGATTAGGTAAAACGAAAGGTATTCGGAGTCGAAATACGTTTATTTTGTGAAGAAGGAAAGAATAAAATCTAGATAATTTGTACTTCATTATAATTGTTGTTTTCATCAATTTCAGATCCAAAACCAATTTTGCTTCTTGAAAGCAGATTGATTTGTTTCGAACCTTATGGCGCTTTGTTTACTATTGACGCTGTTAATTTGATTATGTGGGGAACTGGGGATCAATGGTGTTCTACCAGCACCATAAAAGTCATATCAATACAATAATCTATATTTTTGCCTTTATGAAAAAATATATGAGTAAATCTTTTACTAATAATTAAAATTAAGGTTTTTCTTTCTGTAAATACTAGTGACAACCTAAAAACCCTAAATTATTTGGATCATCTTGGATTCAATTGTGATGTGTTAATTTATACGCAATGTAAACTACTTTTATTTAGATGTAATGAGAGAGATAATGTGCAGGTGAGTGTTCCATGCAGCAGTATGTCAATAGACATTGTAACAGTAAGATGTGGTCACTGTTCAAGCTTATTGTCTGTGAATATTGGTGCTTTGTTGCACACAAACCCATATTATCATCAGGTTTATTTATTTCAGGTTTATTTATTTTTGAAAATATTCTCTGTCATTTATATTCAAATAAAGCTGCAAATTAACAAGTTAGATATGTAATTCCAAAAACGTTGCAGAAACAACCCTCAAGAAACGAGGATAAAGCCGATCACAGTGCTTTTGTTCATCGTCTTTTGCATCACTTGAACCACCAGCAGTTGTTGGTAAGAAAGGATATTTTGCGTTGACTAGCAAGAAAGAAAATGTAAAGTTTTAAATGTGTTTAGTATTTATCACTGAACTACATCTTAATAGAAGAGGGATTCTTTTATAACATTCTATGTTTAAAAATGTACGTTTGTTAATGAATTGAAACATCCATATCCAGGATATATAATTGTTCTTGTTTAGATGTATATCCATGTCATATTAAAAGAAAGTTGGTTCTTGTATGTTGTTAGAAAGATGTGGGATTTAACAGTGGGGGAATATGTACACGCCTTGTAATCTAGTGGTATTGATGGATGTATCTCACACAGTTTAATAAAATTAACGCTAAGATATCTATGAGTAAAAAAAACTGACCCTATGATATTTATGAGTAAAAAAACTGGTATTTAAAATAAATTAATCATCATTATATAACTTGCTTGAATAGCACAAGAAACTTGCTAGTAGTTAAATAACATGTTTATTAATTTGTTTGCGTTATATTTATATGTTACGACACTTCATTATTATAATAACCGCCTTTATGGTGTATGAAGCCCCAGTGAAGAGGCCACGAGTTCCATCTGCTTACAACAGGTTCATTAAGTAAGTTAATTCATGTTATCATTTCCATTTGTCATGCAATAATATAGATCTATAGATACATACAAAGACAAAACATACCAAAATTCGAAAAACTAAAATCCATCTTCTTTTATTAATGATATTTAAAATTAGAAACACCATTGCATGTATTAGTGTTCATCCTTAATTTAATTATTTTCACAAAAAGAGAGCCTTCATCATAGCACACTTGTTTCCGGATAAAACCAAAAGCATTGGTGCCTAGCTCCATAAAAATAAGATATATCAAAAGAAGGATCCTATTTAACCCTTAGTCTGTTATAGTAATAACTTATGATATATAACCCTTATAAATCCATAAGAAAATTATAATGTTATGTTTGTGTAATAATGCTATTTAAATAAAAAAAAGATTATGATTGATTTTGATAAGTTATCGCAAGTTATCATAATAACAAAGGTTTAACAAATGATCACAATAATTAAAGTTAAATATTAATTACACTTGCAGGGAGGAGATCAAGAGGATAAAGGCATCGAACCCAGAAATTACTCACCGGGAAGCCTTTAGCACAGCAGCGAAGAATGTAAGCGTCATTGGCTCCATTTGTATACCATTATGAATAACGACTAAATTAATTGTGATTTTTACGCAGTGGGCCATTTCCCTCACATCAACTTTGGCCTAAATCTTGACTAAACACGCAAGTTATATATCATGAAAGGTGATACTTCTCGGTTGGCCAGCACAGCCCTTGGATCTTCCTTTCAAAATTTTCAATTTTTTTAATTAAGTTGTCACCGTTAATAAATAAATTCACATTCAGTATCGTTCCTTAAAATAAATAATTGTCAAACGTTTATTCCTCTACAATGTGTTATTTATATCCATCCCTTGACATTTATGATCATAAATGTATTAAATTTTCTTATGCCTGATCATATATATCATACAGGTTTCTGCTATAAAAAAATTATATTCAGATGTATAATTATTTATAGGGGTAACTTTATAAAATAGTAACCAATTTTCAAAAGTGTTTCAATTAAATAACTTAAATTTTAAAAGTGTTCCAATTAGATCACTTATTTTTATATTTTATACAAATAAAAGTCATAACATATTTTTTAGTATGTTTTACTTTTGGGTTCAGTTAGAAAATATTTTTTCTATCTTTTGATGCTCATATAGAACGTTGACGTAAATTTTAGGCACTTTTTTTATTTTTTTCATAATTAACATATTTTTTTTTTATTTTTTAATATAATTTTATATATTAAAATTCTAACTTCAATGTCTTTTCCATTATTACTTTCTTGTCATAATAAAATTTGGTAATGACTCGATTTGATCGTTTAGATGTCCAATTTGAGAAAAATATGCATGAGTGACTAAATTAGAACACTTTTGAAACTTGATTACTATTCTGTAACATTTTCCCTAGAAAATTAAATTTTCTCGGTATAAGATATTATATGTGATGGACTTGGAAAATATAGTACAATAATTAGCAAGTTAAGCTCATTAGTTATTTTTTAGGAAAGTAGTGGATAAATGTTGATCATCTTAATAGTGTTACGTTATTTAATGCAATTAAAATTGTACAAAATGATGTTAATATGATACTTTGTTGGTATATATTTTATTATATACATGTTTTCGGGTTAGTTGGCTTTTTGAATTTTATCTGTTCTAGTTTGTGTTGATTTTGATGCTATAGATTATTTCATTGTGTTTTTATGATAAATTAATTTAAAAAATATAAGAAATTGTTGTGTAATTTAATATGATATTTTGATGGTATAAGATGGTGAATATGATAACATAGGGTTGTGGTGGATTGATGTTGACAGTTCATAAGTCACCAGTCAATATCAGGGGTTGCCTGATAATAATACTTGGGTCCCTATGGAATGTTTAACTTGCTAAAATAAAACTTTTCCTTCAATTAAATAAAGTCTCTTTATTGTTTTTCTCGGCCAGAAACATAAAAGTTAGTGGTCCTTTTGGGTTTTAACACCATGAGGTAGACTGTTCATGTTGTTTTTACAGCGACGATGTGGGTACTAACTAGATAGTTGCAAGATAGGCAGGACCACGTAAAAAAAGCATGGTTATCATAAATGTGGAGTTATTCATGTTAATTATCCAATGTTAAGTTTAGAGGTCGTAGTGTAATTACAAGAAACATTTTTAGTATGTATTAAATGTAAATGTAAAGTATAGGGTTTGAGTGTCAAGAAAAAAACTTGGTAACCACCAATACAAGTGTTGTACAATTTAGAATCGGTATGTAACACAATGTAGGAAACCATACTATACGTATAAACATGCATTTCTCAGTTCAATTCAAGTGTGATGTATATATGTGATTCTTGATCAATTGTTGTGTGTAATCAATCTTGCACAAGAAGTGATATTAACACATCAGGTTCAAAGAATCATCAGATGCACTTGATTAAGAAGCAAACAATACACTAAGGATAATCAAAGATATAGAGGAACGGTTATTTTTCTGTTCGGCAGTTAGAGGCTATGCATAATTTTACTCCGATTATTTTAATTCAATGATAACTAACTTTTGACGTATGTAAGACGCTAATCATCATAACCAAACATATATCGAGAGAACCGCATCTGCATCAGTCGAAGTGGTGTATGACCTTGTTTGACACTCATTATGATAACTGTGCATAAAGAAAATTAACTTACTATTAATAAGCATATTTTCTTACAAATTACAATCAAGGTGTATAATTTAACACCAATTATCATAATTCAATAATAGATCATCTATAATGTATTTAATCGATCCTAAACATCATAACCAAACACATTTGACATTATTTGATACACATTGATAATAACTAAGCATAAACAAACTTAACGTACTCTTAATAAGCATAAGTTGATGCTAATTGACTCTAATTAGATCATAGTTAAGTTTTGATGTATAAAAAACTTCGACATATGTAATTGACTCTAATTATTATAACCGGACATTTTTCACCTTTTTTAACACTCGTTGATGGTAAGTGAGCTTAAAAACCTATATTAAACATTATTAAGTATAATTTCACATATATGACTATCAATCTGTGTAATTCAACACTAGCGATCATTTAAATCATAACTAAACTTTGATGTATATAAACAACTCTAATATCATAATTAAAGATCATTGACCTTGTTTGGCACTTATTGATAATAAATAAGTATAAACAACTTAATTATACTGTTAACAAGCATGAATTTCAGTATCTTACTATCAATGTATATAATTAACATCAATAATCATATTTTGAGCATAATTAATCTTCGATGTATGTAATCTACCCTAACTAATTAATATTCATTGTTTATAATTATAAATAAATATAATATTCGTAATAATAATAATAATAATAATAATAACAACATGTATAATAATAATAATAATAATAAATAGAATTATGATTAATATTAGCATTTAGTAAAATTAATTAATTAATTTTAACAAAATATATATATAACCATAAGGCGTCGACATGTTGGTGCCATATGGTTTATAATGGTGGGTTAATCTATTGATACATATATCTACCTAGATCCTGATCTTAATGTAATATGTCTTGAATGTCTTACACTTATATAATATTGGGTACTTAATGAAATGAGAATATTTATTTGTGATTTGTCTTGTTTAATATTTTATTAATGAGTTATTTGATGCATATTGACTTGATTATATAGGTTTGTGGTTGATTTAATTAATATAAATAACATTATGATATTAATACATTCAAACTTAACATCATGAAGTTATCATGCGAATGGCCCATGCTAATGGACCATACGCATGAACAACTTCATGCGAATGACTCAGTCGCACGACTGAACCAGGAGACTGGATCAGTCGAATGATTGTCACATAAGATTGGCTCAGTCGCACGACTGAACACTCAGTCGGGCGAGTGGACCAACCGTATAACTCAATCGTACGACTAAACCATATTAATGGTTGAGTCGCCCGAATGAGCAACCCTAACCTATAAACACCACTTAATTCGTGGGAAAACATAGGCATTGAATACACTTCGACTCCAGACATACCCTAACCATCCAGAAGGCTCTAAGTTCATACTCTAAGTTCATAGAACGTTGTAGATCGATTCCTAATCGATTCTTGACGTTAGATTCAATACATTATTGTGTCTACGTGCGTTCTCACTGATTGGATCGCCAATCAAATAGGAATTCGCACTATTTGGTTTGGTTTAACACGTTAATCAGTTGGTGTTTCGTTCAAATACCAGATCCTAACAAGTGGTATCAGAGCCTTGGCTCTTGATTACTTGTTGATTCAATAGTTTTGATACAAAAATTGTATTTTTTCATCAAAAACGCAATCTTTTGTGTCTAAGGGAGTCTTAGACGTTTCCAGACCTAAAATTTAGTTTTTCCGCCATACGACGATTAGGGTTTGTTAGTTTTTACGGCCAAAACATGTTTAACCTGCGAATTATCAAAATTCAGCAAGTTCAGTCGCACGATTTGCTCAATCGCATGACTGAGTTCATTTGCATTCTCCAACCGCACGATTGGACTCATTCGTACCCTCATTCGCATGACTGAGAACCTTATTCGGACTGCTCAACCGCATTAGTTCATTCGGCCGGCTAACTCATCTGCATTTGTTCAGTCGCACGACTGAAGCATCCGCATTGTTCAATCGCCCGAATAAGCTCAATCGCATACATTCATTCGCATACATCAGCAGTTTGTTAAATAGTAAAGTTAAGTGAAATGGAGGACCAATTTTCAGCATACACAGCAAGTAGAGATACATGTATTCAAAATCTACTGCTGTTGGAGAACGAAGTGGAAATTCACAATAACCCTCGAAGCTTATCACGTTAGATGACTACCCACAATAGAAGCAACGTTTTGAAATCTACTTGTTGATACATGTATGTCCCTAGATCATGATATGAATGTAATAGATCTGTTTGTCTGATTCTGATATAATGTTTGGAATGATTAATGAAATGATATTGGTTGTTTGTTATTTATAATGTTTAATATTTCATTAATGAGTCGATGTTGAATTGGTAATTAGGTTTGTGGTTGTTTGAATTGTTATACATAATGTTATATAATTAATACATTCAAACTTAACAAAATGAAGTTCTCATACGAATGGCCCATGCGAATGGACCATACTCATGAATAACTTCATACGAATGACTTAGTCGCACGACTGAACCAGCATACTGGATCAGTCGTATGATTGTAACATAAGATTGGCTCAGTCGCACGAATGAACACTTAGTCGTGCGGATGAATCAACCGCATGGTTCAATCGCACGACTGAACCATACTAATGGTTCAGTCGCACGAATGAACAATGCTAACCATAAATACAACCCAATATGTGGAAAAACGAGAGCATTGATTCTATTTCGACTCCAGACGTACCCTAGCCGTCCAGAAGCCTCCAAGTTGATACTCCAAGTTATAGAACGCTGTAGATTGATTCCTAATCGATTCTTAACGTGTGATTCAATACTTTATTGATTCTACGTGCGTTCTCACTGATTGGATCACCAATCAAATAGGATTCCGCACTATTTGGTTTGGTTTACACGTTAATCATTTGGTATTTCATTCAAATACCACGTCCTAACAAGTGGTATCAGAGCTCTGGCTCTTGATTCATGTGATTCAATCAAGATTGATAAAAAGTTTGTGTTTTTACACTAAAAAAACGCAATCTTTTATGTCAAAAGTTGTCTTGGACGTTCCCTGCTCATCAAGTTTCGGTTTCTACGGCCTTAGGCGATTAAGGTTTGCGAAATTTCGAATTTTTATTGCTAAAACACGTTTAACCTAGAAATTTTCGCAAAAGCAGCTTCAGTCGCACGAGTGAGCCATTCGCACGACTGGACTTCATTCGCATACACCAGATGCACGATTGGACTGAATCGCATCTCCATTCGTACGACTGAACCATCCGTTCGCAGTGTTCATACGCACGAGCTTCATTCGCACGACTGAACCAATCGCTTAGTTCAGCTGCACGATTGAACCAATCGCATAGTTCATTCGCACGGATAGCCCATTCGCATCAATCAGTTGCACCAGTTTGACAGTTTGTTTAGTACTCTTAAAAGTTAATCGTGATGGAAGATCAGATGTCAACATTTACTGCCGGCAAGGACTCAAGGATCCAGACCTACGTACTGTTGCTTGAGAGTGAGGTGGGGAATCATATAAACCACCAAAACTCTTAACGTTAGATGAGTTTCCCTATTGGAAACAACGTTTTGAGAGCTACCTTAATGGAGTGGATCCAAATTTGTGGGAAGCTATCGAGATTGTGTATAGTATGCCGGTGGGAGCAGATGGGGTAAAGCTTACTTTGAGAGGGATGACTGATGCTCAGAAAGTTAAGTATAATGCAGAGAAGAGAGTTTATGCATTGATTACACAATCTATTCCTAAAGATATTTTCCACCAGTACTCAGAGAATAAGCAGGCCAAGAAATTGTGGGATGAGCTGGAAAAGAGATACGACGGGAATGCTTCGCTGAAGGCAATTAAAGCTAAGGACTGAGAAAGAATTTGACAACTTCTCATCGATGGAAAATGAGAGTTTGGACAATGTTATTGACAGATTCTACCATGTGATGAGTGAATGCATACACATGGTGTTGCTACTACCATGGAAGAAAGGGGTCAAATTTGACAGACGGATTGCCAGAAAGTGGCTTCATTTGTGTCAAATCTGAGACAGAATGAGATGCTGGCAAAGTTGGATATCAATGACTTCGTTCTAAAGCTACGAGAAGAAGCACTTAGGATGAAGTACAGAGCTTAGAAGTCTTCGCACACTCAGAATCGAGCTTTGTACAATGCCACACCTCAAGCTAAGACGTCTGGAGCACCTTTTCAGACTGCATTTGTGTCTAGCTCATCGGGTCCTTCACAAGTTTCTCCTTCAGGTTCAAAAACATCAGGGTCTTTTTGTACCCATTACATTGGAATTGAAGCGAATGCTACTAGACTGAAGACCGAGAACTTTGGTAATGTGACTGTGGAAGTAGCTCGAGAGCACATGGATCTTTTGGCAGTAGTGGTTCATTCTTATGATGGACTTGTTGCTGGGAAGATTGGAAAATGCCATCTGGCAGATGAGAACTACGAGCAGGTGGATGAAATGGAGCTGGAGAGAATGGACATTATGTGGGCCTTAGCTAGTGCTGTCCGGAGGGCGAAGAAGTTTGTGAAAAAGACCGGACAGAACTTGGTTGCTACTAAGGATACCACATTGGCTTTGACAAGAGTAAAGTGACCTGCTTTAACTGTGGAGAAAAGGACACTTCAGAGAGAATGTGTGAAGCCAAAGAAGACTGGGAACGGAACCCATTCTCGTCTTTCACTCGTCAAGACAAGCAAGCTAGCAGTTCTACTTCATCAAGCAAGGATCCAAAAGCCTTGACTGCTCATGATGATGAAGGATAGGACTGGAGCTTTTGGTTTGTCTCTCCAGGGGAATCTAATATTCCCAGTGTAGAAGATTTAGATGATGATTCCGCGAGTGAGGGAGATATTGCAGTTGAGATAGCGATGTCAAATATTGAAGAGACAACTGCAACTGAGGTCAGCTACAAGCCTGAAGAAGGGATTTCAAGCAAAGACAGAATCACCAGAACCAGAGACATCTGATGATACGTTGATGGCTAACTCCTCTGAACCTCCTCAGGTAAGTACCACTGACCAACTGTTTAAAAATTGTTCTGATTGTGATACTTTTAGAGATAGCATAGATGAGAAATTTGCTAGGTTATTAGATCATAATGATAACTTAGTAAAGGATTTGCAACTGTGCACTGAGGCTAATAGAGTTTTAAAACAAAATGAGCATAGTTACAAAGAAAAGATAGACCTTTTGACCAAACAGCTTAGGGAAACTGAAGTAGTTGCATTTAACCAAGCTAATGACATTAGGTACTATCTTAACTCCCTAGAAGACACTAAGAAACAAAAAGCAGTCTTAGAAGTAGAAGTAAACTCATTAAAGCAAAACTGCACAGTTGGACAAGTTCATCACACATTGTCCAACACTTAGTGAGAGAAAGAAACAACGGGAAGGGTTTGGGTTATAAAGTGGTTCCACCACCACCTGAGACCTTGATGAACACTAAGAGTAGACCAATAAATAACAACCCCATTAAGGATCATGTGGTGTCCACTCCTCTTGTTGGTGATCCAGATTCCTCATGTTCATCAATTGAATCTGGAACAAAACAAAAGGTGGCCACTTCAAAGGCAAAGGGTAAAATGCCTTGTGTTAATCTGGAAAAAGAATTTGAAAAGATTAATATAAAGTCCGAGTAAAAAAAGTCAAATCTGAATCTAAAAGGACTACTAATGTTAATCTTTCACAAGCTTCATGTCAAAAACTAGTTAAGCAAAAGGAAAAAGATGTTAAAAATGTTAAAACAATTGGTTTTGTTAAACAGAAGAAAACATCAAAAGAAACAGATTCAAAACCCAAACTAAGTGATGTTACTAGGGTGTCACACATATCTCCACAAAGAAAGTTTAATCATAAAGTTGATAGCAGGTCGTGCTACAACTGTGGAGAGTGTGGACACATTGCTTCCTTTTGTCCTTACTATCAGACACCTAGGAAGAAGATTGAACTTCAGGATTCAAAACCTAGGTATTCTAAGAGGAGTTCTTTAACTCCACCTAGAAGAACTAGTGAACCTAACGTTCAACCCATTAGCCAGTCGACTGTTTATCACAAACAGGCATTGCACAAATCTGGCTTATGGAAAGAGAAGTCATCCTCTGTGTCTGATAATGATGACAAGAAGGAACCTGAGCTACCCTCACCCTCTAAGGGTTAATGGGTTGAATTCATAATGTGTGATGCCTCTGGGAAACCCAAGCCAGTAAATGCTTGGGTTCCTAACCTAAACTAATGTTTTACATTGTATGTGCAGGGTGTTCGCTATAGTGCTAAAACCAACACGTGGATTGTAGACTGCGGAGCATCCAGGCACATGACAGGAAACAGGGCTCTTTTATCAAACGTCAAGAAAATAAAAGGAGGGCATGTTTCGTTTGCTGGAAACAAGGGAGGTTATATCACAGCTCAGGGAGAAGTTGGAAATCAGAAAGTTAAGTTTGATAAGGTGAACTACGTTCAACAACTTCAAAACAACTTACTTTCTTTTTCCCAAATCTGTGATAAATGTTTTAAAGTCATATTCGACAACAAGAATTGTTACATCCTAAACAAAGACTACGTGATTCCGGAGGACCAAGTTCTGATGACAGCTTCAAGATATAAAGACCTTTATGTTTTGGATCTCTCAACAGCTTCTACAATGGATCATGAAGTTCAGTGCTTTATATCAAAAGCCACTGAGAAGGACTCCATCTCCTGGCATAGGAGAATGGGACAACATCAACAGAAGATGAATCACTTGATCCAGAAGGATCTTGTGAGAGGAGTTAATGTCAAAATTCCAACTTCCTGATTTTGTGTAGCTTGCAAGAAAGGCAAACAGACGAACAAGTCTCATAAGGAAAAGAAAGTTCATTCAATAGAACTTCGTCTTGAACTTCTTCACATGGATCTATTTGGTCCAGTCAGTACAAAGAGCATTGCAGGCGACTTGTACTATTTTGTGGTTACTGATGACTACACAAGATTCTCTTGGGTAATGTTTCTGAAGTCCAAATCAGAAACATTTGAGTCATTCAAGGAGTTAGTAACCATACTGGAATCTCTCTACAAGCTGAAGGTGAGACAAGTATGCTCAGACAATGGGACTGAATTCAAGAATCAATGGATGGAGGCTTACTGCAAGAAAAGGGAATTGTGCATCAATTCACTTCTGCCTACACGCCTCAGATGAATGGTGTTGCTGAGAAGAAAGAACATAAGCTTGATAGAGGCAGCACGGACAATGCTGGCAGACTCGAAACTGCCTATCCAATTCTGGAATGAGGCAGTGGCTAATGCATGTTATACACTGAATCGAGTTCTGATAGTCAAGCGCCGGAAAGACATGTTACGAGCTACTACAACGACGTAAACCGAATCTGGAGTATCTCGAACCATTTGGCGCACCTGCACACTTCTGAAGAAAACTCAAGAAGGAAAATTTAGCGAGAAGACTGATGAAGGGATCTTCTTAGGATACAACATACCAAAAAAGAGAGTTTACAACAACTCAACGGGTTTAGTAGAAGTGTGGTGTAATGTTGATGTTCAGAGATATACCACACACCTACTGGCAAAGGACCCGCCTACTTTTTCGACTATGATGCATTCTTTAAGTCCTTCAACATCCCTATCTCTCCTTCTGATGATGAGTTAGCTACTCGAATGATGTATGATATCTTGAATACACCATCTCTTGATTTAACATCATCGAGTTCACAGGGAGAATCATCTACTCAATCAGGGGGAGTAGTCGACGACAGTGACTCCTCCTCTGAAGATGAAGCTGAAGAAGATGACCAGAACAGTCAGGAGGAACAGGTTCCAGTTCCTGAAAGTCCACAAGCATCTAACGGTGATGCATCTTGGACTTCGGAACCTCAAACTCCTTTACTTCAGATGTAGAACCAAATGTTCATAATCTTGGCTCTGAGGTAGCTGTTCCTACTACTCCAGGATCACGTCTAAACGTCTATCATCCCTTAGACAATGTCATTGGAGATGTCAGATCAGGAGTACAAACCCGAAATCAGCTGTACTTAGCTGATTATGCCTCTGTTATGGAAAAGGGATACATTCATGATGGTGCTTATCCGTGTTTTGTCTCGCAGTTTGAGCCAAATTACGTCAGTGATGCACTAAACGATGAGGCATGGGTGAGTCCATGCAAGAAGAACTTCTTCAGTTCAAGAAGTTAGGAGTATGGACTCTGGTAGATAGACCTAAAGGTGCTAAGGTCATTGGCACCAAATGGGTCTTGAAATGCAAGAAGGATGACCAAGGGGTCATTATCAGGAACAAGGCTCGACTGGTTGTTCAGGGATTTCGCCAAGTCGAGGGGATTGACTATAATGAAGTATTTGCACCGTGGCAAGGATGGAAGCCATCCGTATCTTCCTTGCCTATGCATCGTATATGAAGATTAAAGTCTATCAATTAGATGTGAAGAGTGCATTCCTTCATGGGGAAATTCGAGAGACAGTGTATGTCAGTCAACCGAGGGATTTGAAGATCCTTATCATCGGGACAGATTTTACAATCTCGACAAGGCCTTATACGGGCTTCATCAAGCTCCAAGGGCCTGGTATGAGAAACTCTCAACTCATCTTGTGAAACACGGCTTTCGCAGGGGAGTCATTGACTGCACACTATTCATCAAAGAAAAAGATGGAGACCTACTGCTAGTACAAATCTATGTCGATGACATAATCTTCGGTTCAAAGAATGAAGAATTATGCAAAGAGTTTGAAGCAGTTATGAAGAAAGAGTTTGAGATGAGTGCTATGGGGGAGATGAAATTCTTTCTCGGGTACAGGTGGATCAGACACCAAATGGGATCTTTCTACATCAGACCAAGTATGTGGGAGACATTCTCAGTCGGTTTGACATGGAGAATGCTTCTGCTACTGGGACTCCACTTGCTACAAATAATGATATAGCACCTGACGAAAATGGAGATCTGGTAGATGCCATAATGTACCGAGGAATGATTGGATCCCTCATGTATCTCACTGCCTCAAGACCTGATATCATGTATGCTACATGTTTATGTTCTAGATATCAGGCTAAGCCTAAGGTTAACCATCTGATCGGGGTCAAAAGGATTTTCGTTATCTGAAGGGTACACCCACACTTGGGTTGTGGTATTCTCATGATGATGACTTTGAGCTCACGGCGTATAGTGACTCGGATTACGGGGGCTGCAAGATGAACTACAAGTCTACATCAGCAGGGTGTCAATTCTTTGGGAGGAGATTAGTTACCTGGCAGTGTAAGAAGCAGACCTCGGTTGCATTGTCAACCTGTGAAGCGGAATACGTTGCTGCTGCAAGTTGCTGTTCACAAATCATCTGGATTCAACAGCAAATACGGGATTACGGTTTAAAGTTTTCTTCTACTCCTATATCTGTTGATAACTCTGCTGCAATTGCAGTAACTAAAAATCCGGTACAACATCCAAAGACCAAACACATCGGTATTAAATACCATTTCATAAGAGACTGTTTTGAAAAGAACGTAATCGATGTGGTAAAAATTAATACTGACTTTCAACGCGCTGACCTCTATACAAAAGCCTTTGATAAACCACGTTTTCTATATCTGTTAGAGGTCAACGACGTTAAAAAGAAAAGTGATGTTATTCCTGATGATGATCATGTGTAGTCCGATGCATTGTAGTTATATTTTTTTATTTCCTTATTTATTTTATTATGTTTAAATTAAATTCATGTTATTTAGCTGTTCTGTTAAAATCCTAAAATAATTAACTCCAGTATGATTTTAGAATTTTAGGGGAGAGTAGGTCAGCTAGTAATATTGAAAAAACGAGGGAAAAGGAGTGGATAGCTGATATAAGGTAGATCGTATCTGTGATACCGATTTAAACCTTTTGGAAAATGATAGTACACAGGAACAAATCAAAAGGGACTTTAAACATTTAATTTAGAAAAGATGCAAAATTCAAAGTATAAGTCTGTGTAGTCTAAGCAATATAAAAGGAAGATGATAGAAAAATTGGTAACTACTAAGGTAGCACAAAGAAAGTAGACCTAGAGGTTGCTAGACCACAAATGATAGGTCGGTAGATTCAACACTAATAGATGATTAGACCTGACTGGTGATCTCAAGATCAAACTAAGTTGTTCAACTGACTGGGCTGCCATCTTATCACTGGTTAACACAATCAACAATATTCCAATAAGGGGTAATGAACATGTAAACGCCACAAATGTGTGCGGATGACCATAAATAGACCAAAGCACGAAAAAAATGAAGATAAATGCTATCAAGCTAATGACATATTGTTGGTGCATTCTGTGCTAAAGAAAATTTAGCTGCTCTAACAAGAAGATGGTTGTGTGCCTCTCTGCTATGCGATGGCACTGACCTGAGGATAAGCATAACCTAGATATTCTAGAATTCATTGTTGTTTGCCGCCTCTCTGCTGTGCGATGGCACTGACCTGAGGATTGGCTTCTCTTTGAAAGCTCTAAGAATAAACTCTTCAGTAAAAAGCCGTAAACCGCTCTAAAATGTTAGTTGAAATAATTAAACCTAAAACTATACCCTTTTGTGTCTAAAGTCTGTGTATGGATTTAAGAGGACAAATATACTGACAATCATTGTGCTTGCAATTCTTGAAAGTTCAAATCAATGTGGGAATCTAATAGTACCAGTGTGATTTCCTAAATTTGCTAACGACTCTGGATGAAAACCAAGAATTGAGCATCAAAAGGTTTTGATAACAAGTCCCAAATGATTTGACTTGCCTGTATGATTCCAAAATTGAATTGGTCCAGGTGTGGTCAAACTAAATTGAAGCTACCTATTCTGGAACCAAATCCAGTAGATGTCTATCTTAGGATTTATCTCTCATAAAAAGTCAAAACAAGTTTATTTTTGTATTTAGTTTAAGTTTCTAGTTAGTTAGTCATTTTAGTTTGTTTGTTCGTCCAACTATATCATGAAAATCAGTATGGGATTAACTCACCTAAAAGGTCATGTCTGAGATGGCCACATGTGTTTTCAACATTAAAAGGGTCACGTCTGAGGTGACTAAATTGTTTAAAAGGATCATGTCTGAGTGATCAAAAAGTTTTCAAGTTAAAATGATCATGTCTGAGATGATCAAATGCTCATAATGTTAATTTCAACAGGTAAAAAGGGTTTAAGTGCTAAATGTTCATAAGTGTAACCCATTCGCACGACTGGATCATAAGTATGGACCAACCATGCAAAGGATCCCATTCGTACGACTGGACATGATTTGAGCCATTCACCTGAATGGGTTATCGGAATGATCCATTCGACCGAATGAAAGGGTGTGAATGAGTTAGTCGACTGACTGAGACTCAGTCGGTTAACTAAAGGTGCGAATGAAAGGGAACGAATGAGTCAGTTGACCGACTGAGACTCAGTCGGCCAACTGAATGCGACTGACTGGGCCAATCGCACGACTGAGCCTCAGTCGCCCGAATGAACTGAGCGAATGAGGCCAGTCAGCCGATTGAACTCAGCTTCAGTATTTAAAGGGCCATAGTCGATCGCATTCCCTCATCACCCTCAATCGCTCCTAAATCGCACCAAGTACCGTTACTCTGCCGAAATTCATCTAGACCTTGTTTTTACATCTCTATTGATCTTTTGACGTGGGTTACGGTTATCCAGGTATATTGCAATGAAATCTTACCAAAATCAGAAGACATTGAACCCTAATTTGTGATATTCGAGTGAAACAGAACCGGGCTGTAAATGACCTAATAACAAACATAAACTAAGCAAAATGTTAAAATTAAGTTTAATAGGTTATTATGACAAGATGGCGAGTCTAATGGACCATTAAACCATGTTAAATTACTTGATTTGGTCAGATTCGAACCACAGGCGACTGAACAGTGGGACAAGCGACTGGTCGACCGGATGACCTCCAATCGCACGATTGAATCTTGCGATTGGTCAATCGGCCGAATGCACCATCCGAATGAACTCAGTTGGCCGACTGAACCAATCGCAGACTCAGCCAACAGATTGAACTAAGTCGCATATTTCATTCACCCAATGAGCTCAGTCGCATGAAAACGACAACCGACTGACTTCAGTCGCATGATTCATTCGCACGAATGAATCAGATTGAATTTAAACTATACACTTAAACTGAATTTTGAATGTATGACTTTCTAATGGTTCTGTGTCTTGTGTTTCTAAGTCAATGGCTGATGATGGTCCATCAATCCAAAGCACAATATATGTGCTCATTTGGACCATACGACTCGGAATGGGGCCGAGTTTACAGAGATTATTGCGTTCCTTCGATGCTCTCGGATACATAAAGCAATATCCACACCGTGTACTCCTTACAGGTCGTTACATCAGGCTTTCTGGGAATGCCTTCGTAGATCGTTCACGTGAGCCTTACAGCATACGGAGCTCCATTCATGGTCATGATATTGAGATTACAGCAGCTGACATCCAGAGAGTACTTGATTTTGGAATGATACTAATCACCCCACCAAACTACATCCACTTACAGTCAGAGGTTGCTTCTCAGGATCAAGTATGCTGGGGAATCAACTCAGGTGTGCTCAACAAGAGCAACCTGTGTCCCCAGTATAAGTACTTGGTGCATGTGATCCTGAAGTGTATTGCTTCTCGGGGGTGGGTTTGATGACCTGTCAGACCAGATCAGAATGCCTATGTGGCACTGGTGCTGAACCACCCCTTCAGCTTCTCGAGCATGATCTTCTCATATCTGGTGGAGATCTGGAGGCCAAGGGGAAGGAGGGTTTTTGTATGTACCCCAGATTTCTGCAGCTGATCTTCAATGAGAAGCTGCCATTACTTCCCAAGGAGAGCCATGATGCGGTTGCCCTAGAGATTATGGATGACACGACTTTGGGTCGCATGAGAGTGTACCGGGGCAAGCAGGTAAAGCCCCAGGTAAAGTGGTTGATCGACCATCTGACAAATGAAAGATATGTGGCGCCAGGTAGACGCAAGTGGCGTCATGATGACAGCGATTCAGACGATGAGAGGCTATTGCTCCCAGAGCATGATTCAGACGATGATGACAGTGGGGATGCTGGATGATATGCCTATTCCACCGAGGGGCACAGCTTCAGATGTTATACCTCCAGTATCTGCCTCAACAGGTGACATAGCTGAGTCAGCGGGTTTCCACCAGGACTTCATACCTGGTGAGGGAAGAAGTTGGTTGAGGAGCCCTTGACAGGACTGTGGGAAGCAAGGTTGTTCCCACAGAGTATGGACTCTGGGCGGTTGGTGAACACCCCAGGGTTCGGGAGAGATTACCGTAGATCCTAGCTGGGCCCCTGAGTCAGCTAGCTGTGTTCTAGGGGGAGCATCCACCTTGACTGGATCGAGGAAGAAAAGGATATCTCAGCCCCATGGCCAGATGAAGAAGAAGAAGAAAGACTCCACCTTCGTCACCACCACAGCCACACATCTACCACCACCACACTCCCACCACTGTACATATGCCAACTACCACCATATCTTTCACTTCTACATCACCTCCACTATCTCACAGACCCAACCCCATCTTCACCACAGCCACCACCACCACCACTAGCCACCAAGCAGGACCCTCATCCCATCCCGCATATATATATGGATCTCCTCTACCTCCAATTGGGGTAGGGGAACAGCTTTCTGCGCTGAACCGGAGGTGATGCGTCTATTAGCTGCTGAGGAGAAGACGGCGCAGATCCGTCATCTGACAAAGTTACAGCAGCGTAGTCTCAGCAGATCTCGAAGCAGGCTCGGTTGCTAGATGAGCAGGCCCAAACAATGGCTGCTCAGAGCCACGAGATCGCCCAACTCCAAGAGCACAATGTCACATCTACTAAGAAGATTGAGGAGTGGAGGAGGCTAAGAAGACCATCATGCTAAAGCTTAGGTATCTAAGACGAGCCACTAAAGATTAAAGAGGGGACGAAGTGATGAGGATGATGATGAGGATGATGATGAGGATGATGATGAGAGACTGAGGATGATGAGGGGATTAAGGACGAGAGGATAGAGGAGAGAATGAGGATGATGATGATGAGACTGGGATGATGAGGGGATTGAGGACGAGAGGACAGAGGAGAGGAATGAGGATGATGAAGAAGAAGGAGGGGATGTAGCTGCATCTGCCTCTAATCAAGGTCAGGAAAGGAGATCCAAGAAGAACAAACCAACAAGCTTCCTCCTCTGCTCCACCAAGCGATGATCCAGTGATCCAGAGAAAAGTAATGATTAGATGTCTATATATGATTACTTTTGTATTTGAACTGTATTTAAATTATGTATTCGTTTTATATTAAAAATTAATGCATTTATGTTTTGATTATTAACTACTGGTTGATGTGTTACATGTTTAAATCAAATAGCTCCAACTATCAGAGGGATGAGTTCGATGTTACTCCCCTTCAGTAGATCAAGACTCAGCTAACTATGATCTTGATCTGCAAGGGATCGTCAGAAGGTCGGTGAGTTATACCCCTGAAGAAGGGGAAATAACTCACAATCTATCAAATGAGCAACTAGCTGAGATCTTCAAGTTAATCCGATGAGATTGTGAAGGATGCTCCAACGTGCGACTCGACAAGTGACGAAGAGCTCAACGATGTTGATGAAATAGAGATAGAAGATGTCACTGCAGAGCACTACCCTCAGTATGCTAACAATAAGGGAAATGTGGTCCCCAATCTGGGTGAATCCCTTGTCAGTGAAACGTTTGAGGTGTTAGACAAAATGGAGCAGGAGTCAAAGAAGACAGAGGGAACGTCACAAGCCTCAAATGATGATGTTGATATCCGAAAGGCTGAGTGGGCTGCCTGTTTTGAAGAAGTTAGAGCCCAACGCGCTGCACCTAAACAGGATGCCTACACCAAACTCTACAGAGTCAAGAAACATCATAAGGTGTTAGGCAAGATTATAGCATTGGCATATTTTGAGGACCTTAACATCTATGCAGTTAGAGAGAGAAGGGCATAGAGTACTTTAGATTTCCACATGATCTAAAGACTCTACTAGGTTTTGAGCTCAACAAGCTGGCCAAACTGAAGCTGTTGTATGCTGACCCAAGAAAGATGTCAGGCTGGTTTGAGGCGCCCTAAGGAAGGAGTACCACACCAGGTGGGTTAACTTCATACCCCAACAGCCTACAAGGTATATCAGAAGGTCTGAAGTTGATGCTATTACTAGAAAGCCAAAGATAGTGTTGAAGTGGAGTCCTCCACGCACGATGTCAAGAATCCCACTCAGGGAAATGCCATAGGACTTCACTCCACACTTTAAGTGGTGGTACTATGATTGGAGGACAGGAGAAGCGGTCATAGTCCTAAACAAAAAGGTCCAAATGGATACTATCAGGGTATTTGACCCAATCTGGCTTACCAACTTGTCAGCTAATCATGCCTACACTCTATACAAGTGGTCACTGTTTTATGATACGCAAGATATAGTACAAGCCCTCCAGTTCCAAAATGTCATAAGACTCTATTTTGCATTTGAGATTCATGCAGGAGTCACAAAAGAGAATATGTACAAGAAGTATGAGGAGGTAATGAAGAAAACAAGACATTAGAGAGATCTAGGTCCAAGGGGGAGTTTGTTGATACATGTATGTCCCTAGATCATGATATGAATGTAATAGATCTTGTTTCTCTGATTTTGATATAATGTTTGGAATGATTAATGAAATGATATTGGTTGTTTGTTATTTATAATTTTTAATATTTCATTAATGAGTCGATGTTGAATTGGTTAATTAGGTTTGTGGTTGTTTGAATTGTTATACATAATGTTATATTAATTAATACATTCAAACTTAACAAAATGAATTTCTCATACGAATGGCCCATGCGAATGGACCATACTCATGAATAACTTCATACGAATGACTCAGTCGCACGACTGAACCAACCAGGAGACTGGATAAGTCGTATGATTATAACATAAGATTGGCTCAGTCGTGCGGATGAATCAACCGCATGGTTCAATCGTACGACTGAACCTACTAATGGTTCAGTCGCACGAATGAAAAATACTAACCTCTAAATACAACCCAATTCGTGGAAAAATGAGAGCATTGATTCTATTCGACTCCAGACGTACCCTAGCCGTCGGAAGCCTCCATTGATACTCCAAGTTCATAGAACGCTGTAGATTGATTCCTAATCGATTCTTAACGTTTGATTCAATACTTTATTGATTCTACGTGCGTTTTCACTGATTGGATTGCCAATCAAATAGGATTCCGCACTATTTGGTTTGGTTTACACGTTAATCATTCGGTATTTCGTTCAAATACCAGGTCCTCACACTACTTAAATGGAGTAGATACAAATTTGTGGGAGGCAATAGAGTTAGGGTACACTGCCAGTAGGAGCTGACGAAGTCAAGGTTACACTAAGTGGCATGTTGGATGCACAGAAAGTAAAACACAACACTGAGAAGAAAGTATACGCTTTGCACACTCAGTCTATTCCGAAGACATCTTCCATCAGTATTCAGAGTATACTCAAGCAAAAAATTATGGGATGCGTTGGAGAAGAGGTATCACGGAAATGCCTCACTCAAGGCCATTAAGGCAAAATCTTTGAAGAAGGAGTTCGACAACTTCTCTTTAATGGGAAAGAAGGCCTGGATGATGTTATCGACAGATTCTACCACTTGATGAGTGAGATGCACACTCATGGAGTAACTACGTTGATGGAGGATAAGGTATCCAACTTTGCTAATGGGCTAACAGAGAAATAGGCTTCTTTTGTTTCTAATCTCAGACAGAATGGGATGCTCTTGAAGTTAGATATAAATTCTTCATTCTGAAACTGAGAGAAGAGGATCTTAGGATGAAGTACAGAGCCCAAAAGGCTAACTACGATCAAAATCCTGCACTCTACAATGCAATTCCTCAGGCCAAGACCTCTGGAGCACCACTGCAGACTGCCTTCGTCTCAAGTCCAGCACTTCCAGCACAACCGTCAATTTCAGGGTCCGAACGTCAGGTCGTCTGGCACCAGTATATTATACCTGAAGCTAATGCAGCAAAACTGAAAACCAATAACTTCGGTAATGTGACTGTTGAGGTGGCCAAAGAACACATGGATCTCTTAGCTGCAGTAGTCCACTCTTATGATAGACTAGTGCTGGAAAGATAGGAAATTGTCACCTGGTAGATGAGGATTATGAACAGGTGGACGAAATGGAGTTGGAACGAATGGACATAATGTGGGCTTTGGCAAGTGCTGTCCGACGAGCTAAAAAGTTTGTCAAAAAGACCGGACAGAACTTGGTTGCTACCAAAGATACAACCTTTGGCTTTGACAAGTCAAAGTAACTTGTTTCAACTATGGTGAGAATTCAAGCGGGAGTGTGTGAAGCCAAAGAAGACTGGGAATGGCAATCCCTTCTCGTCCTTTAATCGTCAGGACAAGGCCACATCTAGCAGTCCTACTTCATCAAGCAAGGATCCCAGCCTTGACTACTAGAGGATGAAGAACAGGACTAGAGCTTTCGGTTTGTCTCACCGGGAGAGTCCAACATAGCTAGTGTGGAGGACATTGATCGATTCTCCAGTGAGGGAGATATAGCAGTAGAGTCGTGATGTCAAATTCTGAAGACACTACACATGTGGTCAACCACACTGCCTGAAGAAGGAAAATCTGCATCACGTCAAATCACTAGAACCAGAGACAACAGATTCTACTCTCATGGCTGATTCCTCTTCAATATCTCAGGTAAGTACTACTGACCAGTTGTTTAATAATCGTGCTTGTTTAGATTGCAATAAATTTAGAGAAAGTATACATTTGAAATTTTCTAGGTTATTAGATCATAATGATAACTTAGTAAGGATATGGAACTATGCACCGAGGCTAGTAGAGTATTAAAACAAACGAGCACAATTATAAGGAAAAGATAGACCTATTGAATAAAAAGTGTAGGGAAACAGAGGTAGTTGCCTTTAACCAAGCAAATGAAATTAGGTATTATCTGAACTCCCTAGAGGACACTAAGAGCAGAAAGTAGTTTTAGAAGTAGAAGTCAACTCCTTAAAACAAAAACTGCACAGTTTACAAGTTCATCTCATATTGTCTAACACTTAGTGAGAGAGAGAAACAATGGGGAGGGATTGGGATACAAAGTGGTTCCACCACCACCTGAGACCTTGATGAACACCAAAAGTAAACCAATTAACAATAACCCCATCAAGGATCATGTGGTGTCAACTCCTCTTGTTAGTGATCCAGATTCCGTAAGTAAATCCAATGAATATAACGCTAAACTAAAGGAGGCCACTTTAAAGGCAAAGGAAATATGCCTTGTGTTAACCTAGAAATTGAGTTTGAAAGGGTCAATGTAAAGTCAAGGTCAAACAAAGTAAAATAGAACCCAAAAGGACTATAAAACCTAATCAATCACAAGCATCATGTTAAAGTCTAGGTAAACAAGAAATAAAAGATGTAAACCCAGGTAAAGCATTAAGTTTGTAAAACCCGATCATACATCTAAGAAAGAAGTGTCTCAATCTAAACAAAATAAGGTCGACCGTGTGACATCTACATCTCCACCAAAACATATAAACCGTAAAGTTGAAATCAGATCCTGCTATAATTGTGGAGAGTACAGTCACATTGCATGTCATTATCCTTATTATCAGACCCGAGGAGGATAGTTGAACTTCCTGCATCTAAACTAGATCTTTTATGTAACATCTCGTATTTTTCTTAAATAAAAGTTATTTTTGTTAATTCTTATAAGGCCTATTATGCTATTTATGAGACTTGGTGGGCTATCTATGTATAATTCCTTATTAATTTAGAGTTTCTAAGTTATTTAAATAATAATAAAGAAAACAATAATAATAATAATAATAATAATAATAATAATGATAATAATAATAATACTAGTAATAATAATAGAATAATAATAACAATAAAAATAACAATGATGATAATAATAATAATAATATTAATAATATTAACAATAGTAATAATAATAATAAAATAATATTGTTAATAGTAATAAAAAGTATAGTTACTAACTTAACAATGTTTTAAAACTTTAAGTAATTAAAGTTTAGGAGGGTTTAATGCCAATTTAGAAACTTTATATTAAAATTTGTACATAAAATGTTAACACTCGAAACCTCAAGGACCCTTTGTGAAATTAATAAAACCCACCCCCCTTGCCCCTTCACCACGGTTTTCTAGCCAAAACGCCGGCCAAAATCCAGCGACAGTACAACCGGAACCACGTTCAATTCGTAGCCTAAATTACTTCAATCGGTTCGCGAACACGAATCGAGCACGGTTATGCACTCTAATTGAGCTGAAATTTCGGTTATGAATCCAAACCAATCGAGTAACCAATACCTTAATCATAGACGGTTCGGCCGTTAATCGTCACTAATAACTCAATAAATGAACCCCAACGATCGGTTAACTACTCCAATCATACACTATTTCAATTTCACCTGAAACAAACGAAAAGATCAAATCAATCACCACCTTCATCGCGAGGCTGCAACATAGTCGAAACCCACCATCTGTGTGATTTAAATCGAAATTGACATAGGGCTTTGCGTCAAGAACATCTCTTGAAGCTGTCCACCAGTTTAATTTGGCTTCCATCATCATTTGCTATCCATCAAACTCGATTCTTGGCCGTGACCTGCTCTAAATCAAAGGGCATCGATTCCATCTCAATCAAGTGAGCAAATCACATCAACATCCTTGGTTTTTCTTAATGAGTCAAAGCCCTATGATTAATTTGGTTGAATAACTCGAATCAAGGATCAATTTAGATCAAGAACAAACTAGGGTTCTTAAGGATTTAGAGGAAGTTCTGAAGTTATGCTTTTAACAATTAAAAACCAATCCTTATTGCGGTTGATGCCATTGGTTCACCGGTAACACTTGAGACTTCTAAACAAGAGGTCCCCGGTTCGAACCCGGGGAACCTCATGTTTTCTTTTGAGGATTTTGGCCTTCAAAATAATTTTAATATTTTTAAAAAATATAAAAAGTCATTTTATTAAAGCTGATAATTTTAAAATATTTCTATTATTTTCTCTGTATATTAGTTTTCTAAAAAGAAAAATAATTCTATACTTTTAAACAAATATTCAAATAATATATAAATAATTTATTCGTATAAAAGATAGCTAGTAATTCGTGCCACAAAAAAATGATTATTCACTCGTTTTTTTAAGTTATTGTTAAATTGTGTATTTAGATCTTATTAATCTTTATATATAAATTATCAAAAGGTTATATTTATGTCACAAACAATTTTTCTCTTTGATTTTTAATTAAATTAATTGGCCCATGTTGTTAAACCTAATTAGGGACAATCCTAAGTCCCACTTAGTACGCCCAGTCCTCGATTACTTAAACTTATATTAAGCTATACTCTGTAAAATATATATATCTCTATTTAGGTGTCTTGTGACGATTCACGTTGGAACGACGTCATATAATATTTCTATACCGTCATCCTTACACTTATTTTTACCATTGAGTTTCCTTAACCCCTTTTTTACATTTTCACACTATTTGGGGTGAAACATGTACTTTGTTGGACCAAAAGAACCAATGAGCCAAGATCAGAAAATCTCTAAGTCCCCACGGTATCACAACAACTGCTGAAAGCCTCATCAGTAGTTTGACAAGTGCTGAAGACTTCAACAGCTGAAGATCAAGTGCTGAAGACCTTAACAGCTGAAGAACCAAAGTGCTGAAGTACAACAGCTGAAGAACACAAGTGCTGAAGCTGAAAGACCAAAGTACTGAAGTACAACAGCTGAAGAGTTCACAAGTACTGAAGATCAACAACTGATGTACAAAGTCTGAAGACAAAGACTGAAGACATCAGCTGATGATATCTACTGAAGTCATCAGCTGATGAAACGCCTGAAGGTCAAAGTCTGAAGACCAAGTACTGAAGCCTCAGTAGTTTGTCACAACTGCTGAAGAGTACTTCTTCAGTAGTTGTGATATCAGTAGTTTTTGTTTTTTTTTCAGTAGTTTTGTAAAACGACTGAAGAGCTTGTTCTTCAGTCGTTGTAGTTTCAGTAGTTTTATATTTTGTACTTAACTGCTGATATGTTCTCAGTAGTTGTGAACATTTCAGTAGTTTGTTAAGATTTAGTTATTTCTGTATTGGATCTGCCAGTTGTCACTTTCCGTGATAACAGCAGTGACTGTTGCACTCTATATAAGGAGTGACAACCCATTGTAATCATTGAGCGATATGAGCAATTGAATGGAATGTTTGATTGATTTGATTAGAAATATTCTCCATCTATAAACATTCCTAGAAATCAGAAATTCATATTCTCTCCCTATAACCGTATGCGATCTTAACGCTTACAATATTGTTTGCTTGCTACAATTTGTCTAATTCGTTTGTGTATTCCGCTGCTTTACATTCTGATACATCAAACTTGTGATCACTGATCCTGTCAAATGGTATCAGAGCAGGTTAATCATTGATCGATCTAATAATTGATCATTGAAACTGCTATTCAAGATCCAAGTTTGATTGAATTAGCTTTTGTTTTTGCAAGAAACGGTTATAGAGATTGAATTTTCTGTATTTCTGCTCATTCATCCTGAGATCTTATTCTTGGTTCTCATTGAGTTTGTTGTGGTTTGTCTAAAACTTTTTAAAACTTGAACTAAACTGTTTTTGAACTGAAAATGACCACTCCCTCCAATGATCCTCACAATACTGGTTCCTCAACCAAGCCTCCTATGCTGGTTAGGAATGAGTATAACATATGGCAAAGACGTATGCTCCATCACCTGTCTGTTAACAGCGCAGGGTGTTGGACATCAGTGGTACATGGTCCACACAAGCCTATGGTGAATAACCCGGAAACCAATCAAATGGTTCCGAAGAGGAGGGAGCAATACTCAGATGAGGATAAAAAGTTGCTTGAGATTGATGCAAAAGCCCATGGAATTCTGGCCATGGCTTTGCCCAATGAAATCTATTCTGGGCTAATGCATCATGAACTGCCCATGACCTCTGGATTGCTTTGAAAGAACAATTTGGAGGAACAGATGAGGTCTTGGCAAATAATAGAGAAATTCTTGCCCAACAATATGAGACATTCTCTCATAGAAAGGGTGAGACACTGACTCAACAATATGAGCGGTTTTCTTGTTTGATCTCTGAACTAAAAATGGTCAAACTTGAATACACCAATATTCATGAATAACAGATTTCTCAGATCACTGCCTGAGAGATGGGACACATATACTATTGTCCTACGCTCCAGTGCAAGTTTGGACAAACTATCTCTCACCCAACTCCATGGGAAATTGCTCACTTTTGAGAGAGAGATAGAACAGAAGAGAAAGCTGTCTTCATCTGAAAGCTCACTGAAGACTTTATTCAAGGCAACACTGCCTTGGTGGGTCATGAGTCAGAATATGCTGCATCTGAATGCCAGTATGATGAGCATATTAATTTCTCTTCGAGCACTTCTAATTCTGCATTTGTAAGTGTTGATGGTCAGTTCACTGGATGTAATAATGACAATTTATGTTTCATTATGGATGATCTCAAGGGGATTGCTGATGATGACTTAGAAGAGATGGATATTTTGAGCCAAATGGCCTTGATAAATATCAGATCTCAGAAGTTCTACAAAAGAACTGGAAGAAAATTCCCAGGACTCTCTGGCAAAACCAAAGTTGGTTTTGACAAGAGCAAGTTGAGGTGTCACAAATGCCAACGGCTTGGACACTTTGCAAGAGAGTGTAGATCAACTGGTTCAAACTCTACTGCACCCTTTGTGACTTTTCCTGGCAACAGTCAACAAAACAGAGGGCAACATCCTGTCACATCTAGTCATCATCCTCAACAACAATCTCCGGCATATTTTGTTCCTCAGGGTCAAATGCCTTATCAGTACCCTTGTTATTACATGCCACAGTCAAGTCAAGTTCAAGTTCCTATGACACCACAACCTCATGCATTACCAGAACCTCAGCCTTCCCTATCTCATCAACAACCTTCATCTCAAACACCAGCTTCTTCACCCCAGGAGTTGTTGACTGGAGCAGTTTACCAGATGACTTGTCTGGTCATGATCAACTGTTCTCAGGTGCTGGTCAACATGGTGGTGACAGTCCCTTTGGGAATCTAGCTCTTATGGCTTTGGAGTCTGCTGATACTTCATCTTCCAATGCCTCTACACCTCAGGTATCACAGGTATCCTCTGAGGCAAAAGCCAAATTATGTTCTGAACAATGCATAGCAGCATTTGCTTCCATTAGAGAAGCAAATGTAGCTTTAATTAATAAGAACGAGCTAGAACAAGTAATTTCCAAAAACAAAGCTGAGTTTGAGTTTGTGCTCAAAGATAAAATGATGAGGTTTATAAACTGAATTGCAAAATAATTGATGATAAGGCTAGAGAAGATGTACTTTTAGAGAAGTACAAAGATCTCAAAGAAACCCTTGCAGTTACCCAGGTCGAGTGTGATAGATGGGTACAATCATGCAAAGGTTTTGAAATGCTTCTTAGTAAGCAATCTGCTTCAAATGTGAAGTTTGGAATTGGTTACAATCACACTGCTCCACCTACAGATTTTACCCCAAGAGCAGAGGTAGAATCTGATGGTGAGAGTGATAACCAATCCATCAAGTCATGTGATCTACCTTCTGATACAGCACAATCAGAAGTAGCAGTCAGTATCAAGTCCTCTTT
Source organism: Flaveria trinervia (assembly GCA_025506515.1). Taxonomy (NCBI): domain Eukaryota; kingdom Viridiplantae; phylum Streptophyta; class Magnoliopsida; order Asterales; family Asteraceae; genus Flaveria; species Flaveria trinervia. The sequence continues at coordinate 23,666,751 of CM046458.1, forward strand.
GAACCTATCAGCTGATGTTGATGGTCCAAATGCTGACATTCACATGATCAATAAGTTGATCAACTCAGGAGTCAATCCTGAAGGTCCTGAAAGGACTGGAGAGCAGGATTCAACTCCTGAAGTTCAAACTTCAACTGCTGTCAGTACTGAAGAGAAGAAAACTGGCAGTAGAAAGAGTTTGAAGACTACTAAGATGCTGTCAAGAAAGCAACCAATGCTTCCAAAGCATTGAAGAACAAGTCTTCTGTTGCTTCACCATCTTTAGTTGATGATCAACCTAAGATGAAGAAGAAACCATGTGAAGTATGTGGTTTTTCAATCATCTTACAGATGATTGTTGGTACAAAAGAGGTTCCAAACTCAAACAAAAGGAAGAAATTAATGAGAAAATGGTAAAAATGAAAAATGAGTTTGAGACCACATTTGTATCAGCAACATCAAATCCTGTAACCCTTAAGTCCTTAAAGCAATCCAAAAAGGAAGGAGTTAAACAGTGACAGCTGAGGGTGCTCAAAAGAAGAAGGTGCAACATAGGACCTTATCTAACTCCACTAGCAAGTGTTGATGAGCTGAAAGCTTTATCACAAAATCAGACACAGCTGGTGATGATGGTACAACATCTGTTGGGTAGAGTTAACCAACTAGATTCTCCTATGTTGAAACCACAGAAAAGGAGGTCTAAGCCAAAGGACTCCTCTTCTGCACCATCTTCTTCCTCTCAGGCTGTTGTTACAAATAAACATGCTAGTTTACCATCTATTGATGAGACCAGGCCCAAAACCAAAAAGGTTTGGGTCTCTAAAACTAACTGATTGTTTATTATTGCAGGGTTCTTCAACATGCCAAATAGCATCTGGTATGTAGACAGTGGGGGATCCATGCACATGACTGGGAACATCTCTCTTCTTCATGACTCTCAAGGAAAGAAGGGATTTGTCTCTTTTGGCAATGATGCTAGGGGTTACATCATCGGTAAGGGCTTTGTCTCCAATGGAGAAATCAAATTTGATGATGTTAATCATGTGGAAAATCTCAAGTACAACCTCTTGAGTGTCAGTCAAATGTGTGATAAAGGCCATGTTGCCCTTTTCACAAGTCAAAACTGTAGGATTCTGTCATCCAAAGTTTTGCCCTTGATTGACAAGGTGTTGGATGATCACACTCTCCTGAAAGCCAACAGGACAGGAAGAGTGTATGCCTTAGATCTCTCTAAGAAGATAGATCTCAAAGGTAATCCTTGCCTATTTTCCAAAGCCTCTTTTCAAGAATCTAAACTATGGCACAGGAGGCTTGGTCATGTTAATCTCAAAAACATGAATCAGCTTAGCCACAATAGTTTAGTCAGAGGCTTACCAATAAAGGAGTTCCACTGTGATGAAACTTGCACTGCTTGTTTAAAAGGAAAACAGCACAAGTCTCATTTCCTCCTATTGAAGTGTCCAAGTCCACTGCCTGCTTGCAATTACTGCATATGGATCTATTTGGTCCTGTGAGAGTAATGAGCATGGCAAAGAAGAAATACTGTCTGGTAATTGTGGATGATTACTCCAGATTTGTATGGACTTTCTTTCTACATTCAAAGGATGAGGCTGCTCAGAAGATTATCCACTTTGTGCTGTACATTGAGAAGCAGTATTCCCTTCCAGTCAAGTGTATCAGGAGTGATAATGGAACTGAGTTCAGAAATCATACACTTGATGACTTCTATCTCTCAAAGGGAATCAAAAGGCAGTTCAGCATTCCAAGGACTCCGGAACAAAATGGAGTAGTGGAGAGAAAGAACAGGACCCTCATTGAAGCTGCAAGGTCCATGCTGGCTGACTCAGGTTTGCCATTGACCTTTTGGGCCGAAGCTGTCAACACAGCTTGTTATGTGCAAAATAGAGTTTTAGTAAATCAGAGGTTGATGAAGACTCCATATGAAGTTCTCCATCATTTGGCTCCACTGATTTCATTTTTCAAAGCATTTGGGTGTCCCTGTTTTATTCTCAACACAAAGGATCAACTCCACAAATTTGATCCTAAGGTGGATGCAGGATACTTTGTTGGTTATTCATCTACTTGCAAAGCATACAGAGTCTTCAACTGCAGAACAAAGATGGTTGAAGAAACTCTACATGTTAAGTTTAATGAATCTCCAAAGGACAAGATTCCACAAAGTCCTGTGGAGTTATTTGATCTGGACATACTGCAATATGTTCCTTATCAAACTCCTGCTGTTGCTCCTGTCAACAGTTCACCACCTGGTGGTACTGCTGATGATGATGATGATTGCAGTACTCACCTCTTCAGGTTTAGTGATCAGCTGCCTGATTCAACTAGACCTGATGTTCCTGTAGCGCCAGTAGCACCATCCACAACAAATGCTGATGAGATTTCTTCGAATTCAACTTCCTTTGAATTACCATCCACTGATTGGTTTCAAGGAAATGATTCACCATCACCATCTGTTGCTGCTGAACCGGCTACAAACACTTGCACAGATCTCATTGTGTATCAAGATCTGAAGAATCACCCCATGTCTCAAATCATTGGTGATATCACTGCTGGAGTATCAACAAGAAGTCAATTGTCAAATTTTGCTTCTATGCTCTCTTCATCAGTCAGCAAGAGCCAAAGAATTATCACATTGCTTTAAAGGACAATGGATGGGTTGATGCCATGCAGCTTGAGCTTCTTCAGTTCAAGAAACAGCAAGTGTGGGAACTGGTTCCTCTACCTCCAGGTAAGTGTGCAATAGGCACTAAATGGGTGTTTAGGAACAAAACTGATGAAAATGGGCTTATTGTTAAGAACAAGGCCAGACTGGTTGTTCAGGGGTTTGCACAAGAAGAAGGTATTGATTATGATGAAACCTTTGCCCCTGTAGCCAGACTGGAAGCAATTCGATTGTTTTTAGCTTATGCTGCTTATCAAAAACTTAAAGTTTTTCAAATGGATGTCAAAAGTGCATTTTTGTATGGAAAAGTTAAAGAAGAGGTTTATGTATGTCAACCTCCGGCTTTGAGGACACAAACATCCTAATTGGGTGTATAAGCTTGATAAAGCTCTTTATGGGTTAAAACAAGCTCCCAGAGCCTGGTATGAGACATTATCAAACTTTCTTCTGGAAAACAATTTCACTAGAGGCTCCATAGACAAGACTTTATTTATTAAGAAAGCTGGGCAGCATAATCTACTTGTTCAAATTTATGTAGATGATATATTTTTGCATCCTCTGATCCAAAGTTGTGTGATGCCTTTACAAAGTTGATGCAACAGAAGTTTGAAATGAGTGCCATGGGAGAATTACAGTTCTTTCTGGGGTTGCAAATCAAACAAAGGCTGATGGAATTTTTATTCATCAATCCAAATATACAAAAGATCTTTTGCAAAAGTTTGATTTACAAAACTGTAAGCCCTGTTCTACTCCCATGAGCAGCACCACACAACTGGACTCAGATCAGAAAGGTAAAGTGGTTGATGAAACACTTTACAGATGTATGATTGGGTCCTTGATGTATTTAACAGCTTCTAGACCAGATTTTGTTTGCTACATGTGTTTGTGCTAGATTTCAGGCTGCACCTAAAGAGTCTCATCTGATTGCAGTCAAGAGGATCTTTAGATATCTGCAAGGCACTCCATCTCTAGGTTTATGGTATTCTACCAACCATTCTGGTAAATTAGTTGCTTTTTCTGACAGTGACTATGCAGGGTGTAAGTTGACCAGGAAATCAACTTCTGGTGGATGCCAATTCCTAGGCAACTGCTTATTTCTTGGCAGAGCAAGAAACAGACCTCAGTTGCTACATCCACTGCGGAAGCAGAGTACATTGCTGCTGCAAGCTGTACATCTCAGGTACTCTGGCTTCAAAACCAACTTTTGGATTATGGCATTACAGAGACTAAGACTCCATTGTTAATGGATAGTGCTTCAGCTCTTTGCATTGTCAAAATCCAGTCCAGCACTCTAGGACCAAACATATAGAGATCAGACATCATTTTATAAGAGATTGTTTTGAAAAAGGTCTGATTGATCCTAAGTTTGTGCCCAGTGCTGATGAGCTTGCAGACATCTTTACTAAGCCTTTGGATAGTTCAACTTTCCAAAACCTGGTGTTAAGGCTTGGTATGCTGCAGCTAGAATAGGTGACAACTACTGATGATCTCAGTAATTCATATGATGATCATGAGTGCCTGTCACATATAAGTACTGATGAGCTCGTTTAACCTCAGTAGTTTTTATAACTACTGAAGGCTAAAAGTTCTCACAAGTACTGAAGTACTTCATCTGTTCTAAACTACTGAAGTAGTTACAACTACTGATGTAGTCATAACTACTGAAATCAGTAAAAACAGATAAGTACTGATGTCCTATGAACAACTGAAATCAGCCATAAAGACTGATGAATGTGTTGAGGACAGTTTGAAACAGCTGAAAAGCTAAGAATTGACGAAAACAGCTGACGAGAACTTTCTCCTCAGTCGTTTGTACCACTGCTGTTTCATTTTAAACAACTGAAGCAAAACCACGTCTTCAGTAGTTTTTATAACTACTGATGACTAATACCAAGTCTTCAGTTGTTTACAACAGCTGATGACAAAACCACTGTCTTCAGTAGTTTCATAACTACTGATGACAAACACCATGTCCTCAGTTGTTTCAATCACCTGAAGTCAAAACCACGGTCTTCAGTAGTTTTCTAAACTACTGATGCCTAACACCGCGACTTCAGCTGTTTCAACGTCTGAAAGGATAATACCATGTCAACGGTCGTTTAAAACTACTGATGACTAACACCACATCCTTCTCATTTCCTCACCCGTACCCTATAATACCCTTAACCTGAGCTCTCCATACTTCATCTTCTTCAACCTAACGTTCCTCTCCAACAAATTTCCATGGCGTCTTTGCAAATTAAACCGCGACACAACTGTGTTGCCTACCTACGAAATCGCCGATCTGGACTAAGTTCGATGCTGCTATCGATCTTATGGCTCAGTCCCCATACAACAAGGCATTCCTTCTGACCCCTGTTTTACATGCCGAATCCTTGAACCAATTTTGGATGAACATTACGTTTACAACTGAGGAGAGCAACACACAATCCCTCCGGTCTGTCGTCAACAACAAGAAGTAGTAATTACTCCTGCAACAATCCGCAAAATTCTTCAACTGAGTGATGCTACCTCTCCTGCTGGATATCCGAAGGCACCATAGATCTATCATTTGCTCGGCATGGATATCAAGGTGATCTCAGTGCCACCACCATCATGAAGAAAACTTTTAATGACGCTGAGCGCCTGATCTTTCATATGGTCAATGTATGTTTGGCCCCTAAGACATCGTCTTGGGATCAAATGTCCACCAAATGGCAGCAGGTATTGTATTCTATCCTTGAGCAACAACCACTGAATTTTTCAGAATTAATATTTTCAGAGCTCAAAGATATGGCTCAAAAACTAACTGCCAACCGTTGGATACTCTATCCACGGTTCATAATGGCCATTATAATAGACCAGCTTAATGCTGAGGGACTTGTTGGCGTGGGAGTCCCTGCTACGGCTGTTTTGCCCGAAGTATACTCCCGGCACAACTCCGACCGACACTCAAACTGGCTGCCAAGCTGCGAAAACCCACGCAGCTGGAACCCAGCCACCACCACCTCCAAATCCAATGTCCCCACCAAACCCACCACAAAGAAACCCAAAAGGCTACTCAGGGAATTGAGTCCCCTGAGGATGCTCCTGCACAACAAACGCAGGATATATCCACTAGTCCAAACCCCCTAGTGGATACAATGACTCCTCCAGCCACAGCCGCTCAGGCTTCCTCTCAACAGGAACCTGCAGCAACCCAAGGGGCACCTACTTATCTGGGATCTTATCTCCTCACTGAGGAGATTGCCATTGAAGAGCACCATCCACCCCAGGTGCACACTGCTTCTTCCCCTGTACCCCAACCAACCCCCCTCACAGCCCAACTTTAATAGTTGCACAAGTGCTGACTCAATTGCACTCCTCACCCCTCCCCAGAAACCACTTACCACTGGGAATACCTCTACAATTGAGGGGGGAATACAGTGCACCTGAGAACCCACAGCACAGGGGTTTAACTGTTCTATCTCCTGGTGTTGATATGGAGATAAGAACTTCTGGTGAGGCTGCCAACTCTTCTGAATCAGCAAATGATCAGACTGAGGTTGGTAACATAACTAAGACCTCACCAGAGGCAACAGCCGATGAAGGACAACGTCCTGAGGCTGGAAGTCCCCAGTTCCAGACAAAGGGCACATGCTACATCTGGTCTACACCCAGAGCATGTATATCCTGCTACAAGCAGGAGGTCAGGTGATTCAGCATATGCTGATGATGACCTGGGCTTCTTCTATGATGTTCTTGCCCAGAACACGATCCTAGAGGAGGAAGTCAGTAGACTGCAAAACCTACTTGACCAACTCTCTCAAGGAGTAAGACCATCTGCCACCACATCAACCCAACAGATGGCACCTTCCTCTGAAGGTCTCCTAAACACAACCACTCACAAAATCTCAGCCACCTGCCTCTGTTTCTGGCACCATTCCTCAGGGACAGAACCCCCCTGAGCAACTGGCTGCTATCCTTCAAAATCCCCTATCTCTCATCACCCCACAGCTAACTGAATTGGTGATCAAAACTGTTGATGAGAGACTTTCTTCTGTCTTACAACCCATGGTGGAGAATGTTCTGAGCAAACAACTTTCTGCTACTCAATTCCCTGCAACCAATGCACCCAAAAGGGGAGAGTTCAGCAGTGAAAGGTAAAAGAAGAGGAAAGAGAAGGCGAAAGAAACAGAAGAGACAGTAGTGGAAACTGAGGAGTTGGTTGAGGAGACTGAGAAAGAGAAGGAGGAGGCTACCATGGAGAAAGTGACTGAAAGTTCAAAAGACTTTCATGTCACATACAAGAAAAAGAAGAAGGATGAAAAAAGAAAGCCTTGGAGCTGATGGTGAAAGAGGCTGATGCCGAACACAGCAGATCAATGGATAACATCATTGATCAGTTGTTTAGGCAAGGCCATGACACTGAAAACTTGATTCTGAGATCAGAAGACTAGAGATTGAAGAAATCCAATCAAGATGGTCAAGTTATGATGTGTCAGAAAGAGAAAGGCTGGAGATCATGATCAGATTTATAGCAAAACATCTTGGAAGATCATTGATCGAGATCAAAGCTTGGTCCAGGGACAGTATCTTGGCAATAACCACCAAGATCTGTTCGTTTGAGACTTGTGATCACTGATCCTGTCATACTTATACATCATGCACTTATAACGTTTGAGACTTGTGAAGCACTTCAGTTCTACTTTTATTTGTCATGGTATTTGTGTGTTGTAAGTGTTTATATGAGATACATAGTTTGTTTACAATCATTAACTATTGCTAGCCTGGCGACGTCCTTAGATCTTTGGGCATGACAAGCCTTTTGGTGCTAAAGCTGAGGTATTGCCGGCTCCTGATGAGTATGCTGTTCTCATGGGAACCAAATACACTTAGCCAATCTTTATACTTGTAATCAAGTCGAGGTTTGGTTGTAACGATATGTGTTCTATAACCTTACTAACTTATAACCTATGACATGAATTGCTACTTGTAACTTTATAATATGATGTATGAAAACCATGGAAACTCACTACTATTTATAGTTGACCTTTTATTTTTATCATGTTTCAGGTAACCCCAAGTTAAAGTGGTCTTTTGAAGCTTGCAATAAAACTAGGACGTGGACCTAGTTAAATAATAAAATGTTATGTTATGCTTTGATTTATGTTTGAACTTATTTCATGTTTGAAACTTATGTTGTATTTCCCTTTGAAACTTATAATTTTAATATTTACATTTAAATATAGCGTTATTGGTTGTGTGAACAATCTTAACCCTCACATCTCGACGTTTCCATCGTTAAGGTTGGGATGTGACCGATTGGTATCAGAGCCCATAACTATAGGTATTTAGGTTATTAGAAATGATGACCTAGACTATAGCTTATGCATGAACCTCATAGAATAATATTTATATTCTTGGAAATATATATATTGTTTACATGCTACATAATGCTATACCATACTTATGTGCAACTTGATGCCTTAGCATAGGTTTGCCTGTAATTGTTTAAACTTTGTTACTTGTCTCCCTAAACTTACCTTTGACACTTTGACGCTCCCCGACAAATGAAACTTCTTAATCTTATTCTCCACGACACATGGAATCGTATACTATTGCTTAAGACTTCAATCTTTAGACTTATGTCTAATCATGTAAATCTCATCAAGGTTTTGATTTCATGAACCTAAGAAATTTGTGTGACACATAGACACCTGTATTCTAGATTTCCTGGCAAAATGCCCTCAGGCTAAGGCAAGCATATGTGGATTTCTGGGATGAGTGATAAACTATGGTCAACATAACAATTTCTAAGCGAATGGGTCAACTTACCTTGACGTGTCAACGTTTCCAAATGGTAATGCGTTACCAAATGGAACCATTCCAAGTGCCTTATAACTCTTGTCTTATCCTTGTTGAATTATAATCCTTGTTATTCTTTTTCTCGTGTCTAACTCATTTTGCATATTCCAGCATGTCTCGTCATCATGGAGAGCATGGAAGTTCCGATCGTAAGCTAGCCGCCATGATCGCTCGACAAATGGCGCTATCATCCTGACCATGGTTGCTCAACTTAATAGCACCTTGATGACCAACTCTAGCAACAATGGTCAAGGAGAGAATAGTGCTAACCAAGGGCGCAACAACCCAACCTACACTTTCAAGCACTTTAGCTCTTGCAAGGCCACTAGTTTTAGTGGCAAGGAAGGAGCCACTGGTCTTCTTGAGTGGTTCGAGAGCATGGAGAACACTTTTGTCAACTGTGAGTGTCCTGAGGCACTCAAAGTTCGTTATGCCACTAGTATGCTCCAACAAAGGGCTCTCTCGTGGTGAATAGCGAGAAGAGAAATCGTGGAGCCTGCTATATTGGCACTCTCTTGAGATGAGTTCAAGAACATTGCCATCGCAAAGTTCTGCCCGAGAAGTGAATTGCAAAAGTTGGAAGAAGAATTCTGGAATTTGAAGCAAAATGATGGTGATCATTGGCCTACTCAACTAGGCATCATGAGTTGAGTATACTAGTGTCCCATATGGTCGACACTGTTCCTCGCAACATCGAGAAGTTCATAAGGGTGTACCACCCTAAATTCAAGATGTTGTGGTGGGTAGCCGACCCACAACTTTAGAAGAAGCCATCACTATCACCGCTCAACTCACAAGAACCATATACGAGCGGGCACCATGTCTGTGAAGGTGCAAAGAAGGTGGAAAAGACGGCTACCGAGGCTGTTAAGGAGACTAAAGCTAAACCTTCTCACAACAACAACAACAACAGAAGAAGCGCAAGTTTACATCGGCACGTAACTATGCCGTGGCTGCACCCAAACAACCCCAAAGACAACTTGTACCTGCGGCTACACCTGTGGCACAAGTGCCTGGGCTAGGGCTTACCTGGTCCTCAGCCTATGTGCAACACTTGTAGGTATCATCAACCGGGGAATCAACCATGTCGTATCTGCACCTTATGCGGTAAATATGGTCATTTGGTGGCGACTTGCCACCGTGCACCTAATGCCGTTGTGGTCACAAACTGTGTTTGCTACAACTGTGGGGAACCTGGTCATTTTCGCTCACAATGCCCTCGTCTTGTGGGTAATGTTCCACAAGCCCGAGGACGTGCTTTCAACATCAACGCAAATCAAGCACAAGTAAACAATGATGTGTAATGGTATGTTAACTTACCTTTGGCTTGTGTGACCTAATTCTTTTCATGCGTTAATTGTATTGTTAAATACCTTTAAAATTGAACAGGTGTGTTCCTTATTAATAAAACTTATGCCTATGTCCTATTTGATTCTGGAGCCGATAAGAGTTTTGTTTCGTTAGAGTTTGAACCCATACTTGCTAAGCCACAAAACTAGAAAGACCTCTTACCGTTGAAGTTGTTGATGGAGAACCATTCACCGTTGACGTCATTATTTGTGATTGCATCTTAAGTCTTGACACGCATGATTTTCTTATCGATCTTATCCCTATGAAACTTGGAAGCTCATCGTCATCATTGGTATGGATTGGTTAGCCAAACCCATGCCGAGGTCATTTGTTTCGAGAAGTGCATCCATATACTGTTACCTTCTGGAGATACTTTGAAGGTTTCGGTGAAAAATCTTCCAAAGGACTTAAACTCATGTCTTGCACTCAAGCCCGAAAGTGCTTAAGCAAGAAGTATATAGCCTTCTTGGCTTACATGGTCAACAGGAAAGTCAAAGGGAAAGAACTTAGGATGTCCCTATCGTACGAGACTCTCCTGAAGTATTTCCCGATGACCTTAGTGGTCTACCTCCCGTGCGTGAAGTTGAGTTTAAAATTGACTTGATACCGAGAGCAAACCCCGTGGCTAAGTCACCATATCGACTTGCACCATCAGAAATGCAAGAACTCTTTAGTCAACTTCAAGAGCTATCCAAGAAGGGCTTCATTCGTCCTAGTTCTTCGCCTTGGGGTGCACCTGTTCTTTTCGTGAAGCAGAAAGATGGATCATTTCGTATGCGCATCGATTATCGTGAGCTTAACAAGCTTACCATCAAGAACCGCTGTCCTCTTCCTTGCATCGATGACTTGTTTGACCAACTTCAAGGAGCTGCTATATTCTTGAAGATTGATCTACTTTCTGGATATCATCAATTACGAGTCATGATGATGACATCCCAAAGACTGCATTCCGTACTCGAATGGGCACTATGAGTTCATGGTATGCCTTTTGGTTTAACCAATGCTCCTGATGTCTTCGTGGATCTCATGAACCGAGTATGCAAGCCTTATCTAGACAAGTTTGTGATCGTCTTTATTGATGACATACTTATCTACTCCAAATCCAAGACCGATTATGAACTGCATTGAGATTGGTTCTGGAGTGTTGAAGAAAGAGAAATTGTATGCGAAATTCTCGAAGTATGACTTCTGGCTTGAGGAAGTTCAATTTCTAGGAAACATGGTGATAGCCAGGGAATTCACGTTGATCCTGCAAAGGTGGAAGCTGTGAAGAATTGGTGTGTTTCTACGACTCCTACTGAAGTTCGTCTTTTCTTGGTCTTGCTAGTTATTATTGGCGATTCATTGCCAACTTCTCGAGGATTGCGAAGCCACTCACTACTTTGACAAAAAGAATAAACCATCAAGTGGGGTTCCGAGCAAGAAGAAGGTTTTGAAGTGTTAAAGCACAAGTGGTGCAATGCTCCTATCTTGACCCTACCCGATGGAAATGACGACTTCACCGTGTTTGTGATGCATCTAAACAAGGTCGTTGTGTGCTCATGCAACGAGGGAATATCATAGCTTATGCATCAAGACATTGAAGGTTCACGAGGTGAATTACACAACACACGATCTTGAGCATGGTGTTGTTGTCTTTGCCTTGAAGATTTGGAGCACTACCAATATGGTACGCAATGTATAGTCTACACGATCACAAAATCCTTCAACATGTTTTCAATAAAAAAGATCTCAATATGAGACAACGTCGTTGGGTGGAGTTGATTAGTGATTACGATTGTGACATTCGTTACCATCCTGGTAAAGCAAATGTTGTAGCCGATGCACTAAGTCGAAAGACTCACAACAAGATGATCTCATTCCAAGAAATTCGCGATCGACGTCAATGGTTTGACACTTTGGGTGAGTTCGATACTGAGATACGACTAGATGTCAACGAGACTACCGTACTGCTACAAAACTGGAGAATAGATAGTGACGCGAGTCTAGTATCTGGAGGCTCAACAAATGGTGCAACAAGAAGGAAGAATGAAGGATGAGCGGAGCAGCCTAATCTTTTAATCCGATTGGAAATGAAACCCAATGGATTGATGTACTTCGCAAATCGAATTTGGGTTCCAAATCACAATAATTACCTTTATCATGAACGAAGCTCATCAAACTCGTTATTCTATTCATCCTGGCTCCGATAAAATGTACATGGACCTGCACAGTCAATATTGGTGGCCTGGCATGAAGAAAGATATAGCAACTTATGTAGCTAAGTGTCTCACGTGTACGAAGGTTAAAGCCGAACACCAACGTCCAAGTGGATTACTTGAGCAACCCGAGATCCCTATGTGGAAGTGGGAACACATATCCATGGACTTCATAACTAAGCTACCCGACCTCTCGAGGACATGATAGCATATGGGTGATCGTTGACCGATTGACCAAATCGGCACATTTTATACCCATACGTGACACTTACAAGACATCAAGGTTAGCTCGTATATACGTTGATGAGATTGTAAGTCGTCATGGGGTACCTCTGCACATCATATCCGACCGAGACGCTCGTTTCACTTCGCATTTTTGGTCGTCTATGCAAGAACTCTTGGGTACTCAATTGGACCTAAGCACGGCTTACCATCCTCAAACTGATGGTCAAACCGAGCGAATGATCCAAACCTTGGAGGATTTGCTATGCCTGTGTGTCCATGACTTTGATGGTGATTGGGATATGCATCTACCGCTCACGAAATTTTCGTATAACAATAGTTATCACTCGAGTATCAAGATGGCACGTTCGAAGCACTTTATGGTCGTAAATGTCGTTCACCGATCTGCTGGACCGACATTGGTGAAAACTTCATCACTCGTCCTGAACTTATACAAGAGACGACCAATAAAGTTTCTATCATTCGCAACAACTTGAAGTGGCAAGAAGTTGACAAAAGAGCTATGCTGACAAGCGACGTAAGCCATTGGAATTCCAAGTGGGGAGATGGTTCTTCTTAAGGTTTGATTGTGGAAGGGTGTGGTTCGCTTTGGAAAGAAGGGTAAACTAGCTCCAAGATTTGTAGGACCTTTCAAAATCCTAAAAAGGATTGGGAAAGTGGCTTATAAACTGGAACTACCTTCTGACCTTAGTGGAGTTCATCCTGTGTTCCACATCTCAAATTTGAGAAAGTGCTTGGCTGATGATAGTCTGCATGTGTCATTGGAAGACATCCAGATTGACGAGTCATTGCATTTTGTCGAGAAACCTGTTGAGATCATGGACCGCATAATGAAGAAGACTAGAACCACAACAACCCCAATCGTCAAGGTTCGTTGGGAGAATAAACGTGGCACTGAATTTAATTGGGAACACGAGGAGCACATGAAGAAGAGATACCCGTTCTTATTTGTATAGTTTCATTTCTTTTAATTTCGGGACGAAATTTTTTTAAGTTGGGGAGACTGTAACATCTTGTATTTTGTTAATTAAAAGTTAATTTTGTTAATTCTTATAAGGCCTACTTATGCTATTTATGAGACTTGGTGGGCTATCTATGTATAATTCCTTATTTAATTTAGAGTTTCTAAGTATTTAAATAATAATAATGAAAACAACAACAACAACAACAACAACAATAATAATAATAATAATAATATTATAATGATAATATTAGTATTAATAATAGAATAATAATAACAATAAAAATAACAATGATGATAATAATAATAATATTAATATATAACAATTGTAATAACAATAATAAAAATAATATTGTTAATAATACTAAAAATAAATTGTATAGTTACTAACTTAACAATGTTTTAAAACATTAAGTAATAAAGTTCAGGGGGGCTTAATGCCAATTTAGAAACTTTAATATTAAAATTTGTACATAAAATGTTAACAATCGAAACCTCAGGGACCATTTGTGAAATTAATAAAACCCACCCCCCTTGCCCCTTCACCACATTTTTCCGGCCAAAACCGCCGGCCAAACTCCGTTGACATTACAAACCGTGAACCATGTTCAATTCGTAACCTTAAATTACTTCAACCGGTTCGCGAACATAAATGGAGCAAGATTATGCACTCTAATTGAGTTGAAATTTCGGTTATGAATCCAAACCAATCGAGTAACCGACCTTAATCATAGAACTGTTCATCCATTAATTGTCACTAATAACTCCATTAAATGAACCCAAACGATTGTTAACTACTCCAAATAATACACTATTTCCAATTTCACCTGAAACAAACGCAAACATCAAAATCAATCACCACCTTCATCGCGAGGCTGGAACATAGTCAAAACCCACCATCTGTGTGATTTAAACCGAAATTGACATAGGGCTTTGCGTCAAGAACATCTCTCGAAGCTGTCCACGAGTTTAATTTGGCTTCCATCATCATTTGCATATCCATCGAATTCGATTCTTGGCCGCCACCTGCTCTACATCAAGGGCATCGATTCGATCTCAATCAAGTGAGTAAATCACATCAACATCCTCGGTTTTTATTAATGAATCAAAGCCTATGATTAATTGGTTGAATAACTCGAATCAAGGTTCAATTGGATCAAGAACAAACTAGGGTTCTTAAGTATTTAGGGGAAGTTTTGAAGTTATGCTTTTAACAATTAAAACCATCCTTATCGCGGCTGAGGCCATTGGTTCACCGGTAACACTTGAGACTTCTAAGAAGAGGTCCCCAGTTCGAACCGGGGAACCTCATGTTTTCTTTTTGAGGCTTTTTGGCCTTCAAAAAAATTTTTAATATTTTTAAAAATTATAAAAAGTTATTTTATAAAAGCTGATATTTTAAAATATTTCTAATTATTTTCTGTAAATTAGTTTTGTTAAAAAGAAAAATGATTATATACTTTTAACAAATATTCAAATAATAATATAAATAATTTATTCGTATAAAAATTAGCTAATAATTCGTGCCACAAAAATGATTATTTCACACGTTGTTTTAAGTTATTGTTAAATTGTGTATTTAGATCTTATTAATCTTTATATATAAAATTATTATAAAGGTTATATTTATGTAACATAACAATTTTTCTTTGATTTTTAACTAAAATAATTGGCTCATGTTGTTAAAACATAATTATTTGACAATCTCTAAGTCCCACTTAGGACCCTAGTCCTCGATAATTCATTAAACTATATTAAACTTAACTCTTGTAAAAAAATATATATTTAGGTGTCTTATGATGATTCACATTGGAACGACATCATTAACTATTGCTAGCCTAGCGACGTCTTAGATCTTTGGGCCTCACAAGCCTATTTGGTGCTAAAGCTGAGGTATTGCTGGTCCTGATGACGTATGCTTGTTCATCATGGGAACCAAATACACTTAGCCAATCTTATATACTTGTAATCAAGTCGAGGTTTGGTTGTAACGATATGTGTTCTATAACCTTACTAACTTATAACCTATGACATGAATTGCTACTTGTAACTTTATCATATATGTATGAAAATCTTGGAAACTCACCAACTATGTATAGTTGACCTTTATTTTTATCAAGTTTCAGGTAACCCCCAAGTTTAAAGTGGTCTTTTGAAGCTTGCAATAAAACTAGGATGTGTACCTAGTTAAATAAATAAAATGTTATGTTATGTTTTGATTTAAGTTTGAACTTATTCATGTTTGAAACTTATGTTTATATTCCTTTTGAACCTTATAATTTTAATACTTACATTTAAATATAGCGTTATGTGGTTGTGAACAATCTTAACCCTCACATCTCGACGTTTCCGCCGTCAAGGTTGGGGTGTGACATTTTAAGAGGAACTCCGTGACGCCTCCTAAAAGGGATCGTGAATCCAAAGTTCAAACCATCTGTCTGTCATCTGTTTATCACAAACAGGCCTTACACAAAGCTGGTCTATGGAAAGAAAAATCTGCCTCAGCGTCTGAAAATGAGAACAAACAGAAATCTGAGCTTCTCTCAACCTCAAATGGTCAATGGGTTTAGTTTATGATGTGTGATGCCTTGAGGAAACCCAAGCCAGTGAAGGCTTGGGTTCCTAACATAAACTAGTGTTTTCATTAAATGTGCAGGGTGTTCGCTATAGTGCTAAGACTAACACGTGGATTGTAGATAGTGGAGCATCCAGGCACATGACAAGGAATAGAGCTCTCTTATCAAACGTTAGACAAATCAAAGGAGGGCATGTTTGATGTACTAGAAACAAAGGCGGGTACATCACAGCCCAAGGGGAAGTGGGAAATGAGAAAGTTAAGTTTGATAAGGTAAACTATGTCCAACAATTACAAAATAACTTACTTTTAGTTTCTCAAATATGTGATAAAGGATTCAAAGTAGTCTTTGACAACAAGAAGTGCTACGTTCTGAAGAAAGACTATGTGATCCTGGAGGACCAAATCCTAATGTCAGCTTCAAGATATAATGATCTTTATGTTTTGGATCTCTCAAAGGCCTCCACAACAGATCGTGAAGTCCAATGCTTCTTGTCCAAAGCTACTAAGAAGGACTCTATCTCTTGGCATAGGAGAACGAGACACATAAATCTGAGGAAAATGAATCACTTGATCTAGAATGATCTTGTGAGAGGAGTAAATGTCAAAAACATCCAACTCCCGGATTTCTGTGTTGCATGCAAAAAGGGCAAACAGACGAAGAAGTCTCATAAGGAAAAGAAAGTTCATTCGATAGAACTTCCTCTTGAACTCCTTCACATGGATCTATTTGGTCGAGTTAGTACAAGAAGCATCGCAGGCGACTTGTATTGCTATGTAGTTACTGATGACTACTCAAGATTTTGTTGGGTAATGTTTCTAAAATCCAAATCAGAAACATTTGACTCCTTCAAGGAATTGGTAACTACACTAGAATCCCTATACAAGCTGAAGGTACGACAGGTGCGCTCAGACAATGGAACCGAGTTCAAAAATAAGTTGATGGAGGCCTATTGCAAGGAAAAGGGAATTGTGCATCAATTTACCTCAGCATATACTCCTCAGCTGAACGGGGTTGCTGAACGGAAGAATCGCAGCTTGATAGAGACAACACAGACTATGTTGGAAGACTCGAACTTGCCTATTCAATTCTGGAATGAAGTAGTGGCAAATGCGTGCTATCGCTTAATCAAGTTCTGATAGTCAAACGCCATGGAAAAAACGTGCTACGAGTTATTACAACGACGTAAACCTAACTTAGAGTATCTCAAGCCGTTTGGCGCTCTGTGCACCCTGCTGAAGAAGACTCTGGAGGGAAAATTCAGTGAGAAGGTTGAGGAAGGGATCTTTCTAGGATACAACATGCCGAACAAGAGAGGTTACAACAACTCAATGGGTTAGGTAGAGGTATGGTGTAACATTGATGTTCAGAGATACATCACACCACCTGCTGGGAAAGGGCCTGCTTACTTCTTTGACTATGATGGATTCTTTAAGTCCTTCAAGATACCTATTTCTGCTTCAGAAGGGGAGATGGCAAATAAGATGATGTATGATGTCTTGACGACACCATCTCAAGATTCAACACCATCCAGTTCACAAAGTCAATCATATACCAACTCAGGGGGAGCACTTGATGTGAGTGACTCTTCTTCTGATGAAGAAATTGTGGAAAATGATCGAATAAGTAGGATGTACAGGTTCTGCCTACCACAAGTCCACAAGCATCTCATAGTGATGCTTCTGAGCCTTCAGAACCTCAGACTCCTATTGCCTCAGATCTAGAACCAACTGTTCAGAATCTTAATTCTGAGGTAGTTGTTCCAACAACTCCCTGCTCACGTCTAAATGTCTATTATCCTTTGGATAATGTTATAGGACATGTGAGATCAGGGGTTCAGACTGAGAATCAGTTGTACTCAGCTAATTATGCCTCTACGATGGAAAAGGGATACCTTCACGATGGTGCCTACCGCTGCTTTGTGTCTCAGTTTGAGCCAAAGTATGTTAGTGAAGCACTAAATGATGAGGCTTGGGTGAGTGCCATGCAAGAAGAACTTCTTCAGTTTAAGAAGTTGGGTGTATGGACTCTAGTGGATAGACCTAAAGGTGGTAAGGTCATTGGCTCCAATGGGTCTTGAAATGCAAGAAAGATGATCAGGGAGTGATCAATGAGAAACAAGGCTTGGCTTGTTGTTCAGGGTTTTCGACAAGTTGAGGGTATTGACTACAATGAAGTGTTTGCACCCGTGGCAAGGATGGAAGCCATCCGTATCTTCCTTGCCTATGCATCGTATATGAAAATCAAAGTTTATCAACTAGATGTGAAGAGTGCGTTCCTTCATGGTGAGATCAGAGAGACAGTGTACATGAGTCAACCCGAGGGATTTGAGGATCCATATCATCAAGACAGAGTTTACAAACTCGACAAGGCGTTATATGGGCTTCATCAAGCTCCGAGGGCCTAGTACGAGAAACTCTCGACTCATCTTGTGAAACACGATTTTCGCAGGGGAGTCGTTGACTGTACATTGTTTATCAAAGAAAAGGATGAAGACTTACTGCTCGTACAAATATATGTCGATGAAATAAGTTTTATTTCCAAGAACGAAGAATTATGTAAAGAGTTTGAAGCAGTAATGAAGACGGAATATGAGATGAGTGCAATGGGAGAAATGAAATTCTTTCTCGGTTTACAGGTGGATCAGACACCAAATGGTATTTTCCAACATCGGACCAAGTATGTAGGTGATATTCTTAGTCGGTTTGACATGGAGAATGCTTCCCCAGCTGGAACCCCACTTGCTACAAACCAAGATGTAGCACCCGACGAGAATGGGGATATGGTAGATGCCACTATGCACCGAGGGATGATTGGATCTCTCATGTATCTCACTGCCTCTCGACCTGATATCATGTATGCTACATGTTTATGTTCATGATATCAGGCAAAGCCTAAAGTGAACCATCTGATTGGGGTCAAATGGATTTTTCGTTATCTGAAGGGTACACCATACTTGGATTGTGGTATCCTCATCATCATGACTTTGAGCTTACTGCGTATAACGACTCTGATTACGACAGCTGCAAGATGAACTACAAGTCTTCATCAGCAGGGTGTCAGTTCTTTGGGAGAAGATTAGTAACCAGGCAGTGTAAGAAGTAGACCTCGGTTGCTCCGTCAACCTGTGAAGCCGAATACATAGCTGCTGCAAGCTGCTGTTCTCAAATCATATGGATTCAACAGCAAATGCGGGATTACGGTTTGAATTTCTCTTTTACTCCTATCTTTTTTGATAACTCTGCTGCAATTGTTGTCACTAAAAAACCGATCCAACATCCTAAGACCAAACAAATCGGTATTAAATATCACTTTATACGTGATTACTTTGAAAAGAACTTAATCGATGTGGTAAAAATAAATATAGATTTTCAACGCCCTGACCTCTATACAAAGGCATTTGGCAAACCACGTTTTTTATATTTGTTAGACGTCAACGGAGTTAAAAAGAAAAGTGAGGTCATTCCTCAAGATGACCGTGTATAGTCCGATGCGTCGTGTCTAGTTCCTTTTATTTATTTAATTTCTTTAGTTTTATTTTCTTTTATTTGCTTAATTTTAAGTAGTTTAATTACTATTAGTCAATTTTCTTGCCTATTAAAATCCTAAAACGCTAATCCGTGCCGCTTTTATAATTTTAGGGGGAGAATAGGTTTAGGCAGTAATTAAAAAAAAGAGAGAGAAGGAGAGGCAAGCTGAATAAAAATAAGATCGTATGTGTGATACTGATTCAATATCAGGAATATGATAGCATACAGGAATAAACCATTTGGGACTTTAAAAATCAAAATTGGAAAAGATGCAAAGCTCAAGTATAAGTCTGTGTAGTCTGAGCAATGTAAAAGGAAATATGATAGATAAGCTAGCTACTACTAAGATAACATAAAGAAAGTAGACCTAGAGGTTGCTAGACCACAGATGATATGTTGGTAGATTCAACACAATAGATGACTAGACCTTTTTGGTGATCTCTAGATTAAACTAAATGTTTGACTAGCTGTGGGTAACACCTTATCCCTGGTTAACACAATCAACAAGATTCCAATAAGGGGTGACAAGCAAAATAAACTCCACGAATGTGTACGTAAGACCAAAGCATGAGCGAAAGCACATAAAATGCAAATACAATCAAACTAATAACTTATGTTGTTGGTGAGATCTGTGCAAAAAGATTGAAATTGCTCAAACAAGAAGATAGCTTATGTACCTCTCTGCTGTGCGGTGGCACTGACTTGAGGATAAGCATAAACTATATATTCTAGAATTCATCATTGTTTGCTGCCTCTCTGCTGTGCGGTGGCACTGACCTGAGGTTTGGCTTCTCTTTGAAAGTTCTATGAATAGTTTCTTCTTGAAATACTACCCTGAGACTGCTCAAAAATCTCCTAAGGAATATTGATTACCATATAAGTGTGGGATCCACAAATGCTTGTTGAAATAAACAAACCTTAAACTATCACCAATCTGTGTTGAAAGTCTATGTATGGATTTAAGAGGACAAGTATACTGACAATCATTGTGGCTACAATTCTTGAAAGTTTAAATGAGTGTGGGGACCTAAGAGTACTAGTATGATTTCCCAAATTTTCTAAATGACTCCAGATGAAAAACAAGAATAGCATCAAACTTTTTCTAAATAACGTGTCCTGAATGATTTGAGTATCCTGTATGATTCCAAATTGAATTGGTCCATATATGGTTTAAATGATTGAAGCAGCTCTCTTAGAAAAATTAAGTTAACCCTCACAAAAACACAAAACATGTCTTAGTTTTTAAGTTTTTAGTATTATTTCTTTATTTCTGTACAAAGTTAGTTTTTTCAATTGTTGAGTATCGGACTATATCATGGAAGTTGATAAGGGACTTTATCATCTAAAAGGTCACGTCTGAGGTGACCACACATGCTTTGAAACAAAATGTTTTAAAAGGATCACGTCTGAGGTGATAAAAGGTTTTTCAAGATAAATTGATCATGTCTGAGATGATCAAATGCTCATAACGTTTATTCATAAGTTAAGCAGAGAAAAAGTGAAATGATTACAAAGTCAAATTCATGAGTCTGACCTATTCGCACGAATGGACCATGAGTATGGACCAATCATACGAATGGACCATACTTATGCATTAAACAGCCGAATGGACATGAGTATGATCCATTCACCCGAATGGCTTATCAGAATGGTCCATTCGACCGAATAAGAGTATGCGAATGAGTCAGTCACCCGATTGAACTCCAGTCGGCCGACTGAAAGTGATCGACTGAGCCAATCGCCCGACTAAGGTTCATTCGCCCGAATGAACCGAGCGAATGAGTCCAGTCGTCCGATTGAACTCAGATTCAGTATAAATAGGGCCCAGTTGATCACATTCAACTCATCACCCCCTAATCGCTCTTTTCACATAACCTAACATTACTCTGCCATATTTTCATCAAACCAAGATTTCATACTTCTATTGACTTTTTGATGATTGTGTGTGATTATACAGGTATAATACAATGAAATCTCACAAAAATCACGAGAAATGGTGCCCTAATTTGTGATGTTCGAATGAAACAAGAACCAAACCACTAAATGGGATAATGACCTACTTAAACCAAGTAAAATGTTAAAATTGAAGGTTTTAGGTTATTAGATATGTGATTGTGAGTCTACAGAGTGTCAGGATCAGTGATCACAAGTTTGATGTATTAGAGCGTAACGCAGCGGAATAAGAACAAGAATTAGACAAATTGTAGCAAGAATTTGATACTCGTATGCATTAAGAACAAATACGGTTATAACGAGAGAATATATTTCTGTAACAAGGAAAGTTTCTATAATATCGAATATTTCTGATCAAATCATTCACATATTACAATAGGTTGACACTCCTTATATAGAGTGCAATCGCTGCTGTTATCACGGGAAAGTGACAACTGGCAGATCTGTTACAAAAATAACTAACTCTTAACAAACTACTGAAATGTTCACAACTACTGAGAACATATCAGAGTGTTAAGTACAAAATATGAAACTACTGATAAGAAACTACTGAAACTACAACGACTGAAGAACAAGCTCTTTAGTCGTTTTACAAAACTACTGAAAAACATAAAACTACTGATGAGCACAACAACTGAAGAAGTATTCTTCAGCTGTTGTGTCAAACTACTGAACAGATAAAACATAAAACTACTGAAAGGTAAACCGTCACAACTACTGAAGAAGACCTCTTCAGCTGTTGTGACGACGTCTAATACTTTGGTCTTCAGCACTTGTGTCTTCAGACTTTGTCTTCAGCACTTGTGTCTTCAGACTTTGTCTTCAGCACTTGTCTTCAGAATTTGTCTTCAGCACTTGTCTTCAGACTTTGTCTTCAGCACTTGTCTTCAGACTTTGTCTTCAGCACTTGTGTCTTCAGACTTTGTCTTCAGCACTTGTCTTCAGACTTTGTCTTCAGCACTTGTGTTCAGACTTTGTAATCAGCTGTTGTCTTCAGCTGTTGTGGTCTTCAGTAGTTGTTGTGACGTCTGTGGGACTTATAGGTTTTTCTTATCCGGCTCATTGGTTCTTTTGGTCCAACAAACTCCCCCTGAACCAATGCAGCCAAACCCTTTAACTTTATTGAGGTCCCACTTATTGTTGGCAGAATGGTTGGTCTTTTTTCTTCTTGATTAGTTGAGAAGATGAACCATATAAGCACTGGCCTAGGAATGAGTCTCTGATGATTTGGTTGGCAATGTATGGATGGGAGCTCTGTATTGGGGAATTGGACACTGAGCTGTTCCCCCATCCATGAGACTCACTTCCCATGTATAAGCCTATAGGATTCTCTTGTGTATGCTCTGAGAAACATAATTTGTTCTTCCATGGTCAGGTTCTCAGCTTCACCATCAAACAATCCTTCACGCCCATACAGCTCTGAGATGTACTTGGCCTGTTTGCCATTTTTGAGCTCAACTGTTGTAATCTGTCTGTATGCAAACTCATCAGGATGAGTCCCTTCAAGTAACAGACTGAGCTCATTTTGTTTGAAGTTCTCAAGCCTCTTGTAGACTAACCCCTTTTTAATAACTCTATTCTCTAACATCTTTTGGGGTGGCTGTTTAGTCTCATAGGCC
This sequence comes from Flaveria trinervia, assembly GCA_025506515.1. Classification (NCBI taxonomy): domain Eukaryota; kingdom Viridiplantae; phylum Streptophyta; class Magnoliopsida; order Asterales; family Asteraceae; genus Flaveria; species Flaveria trinervia. The sequence continues at coordinate 23,689,666 of CM046458.1, forward strand.
TTCTTGAAATCTTCTACAATCTCCCAGGGTGATACTACAAGGACCACTGTGATCTCTTCATCAACGATCCTTTTTACTTGGCCCTTGTATCTCGAAGGAATGTCTTTCTTTACAATCCTGTGAGCCACCCTAGGATTAGGCCATACTCTCACCTTTTCCTTCTGATATTGAAATGTGTTGGCAAGGGTGTACAACCTCAGAGCTTCTTTCTTTATACTAATTATTGATGAGGAAGCAGCATAAGTTTTGTCGATGCTTTTCAACATCTCATCATCATGAAGCCTTTGCTGCTGTTCTTCTTCAATCTTTACTCTCACAGTTTCCATCTGTGAGGTGGGAGTGATGGGCATGGGTTTGGCTTTAGGCAATGTTAGGACTGCAGACAGAGGCAACCTATCTTCTTCCACATCATCCGCTTCTTCTTCTTCTTCTAGCCTCAACACCCTTCTCTTCTTCTTCTTGGGTGCATCATCGGCTGTTGGTTTAGAGGGTAAGGGAGTTGGTTTTGTGGGTTGTGGTAGTGGTTGTTTTGGAGAGGGAATGTTGACAGGCTGAGTTAGCATTTTAAAGGTGAGTGTGGCTTTTGAGTGTTTGGCTAGCTCAGTCCTGTTCAGAGGGGTTCTGTCCCTGAGAAGCAGTGCCAGAAACAGAAGCTGGTGGCTTGGGAGTTTTGAGTGGCTGAGTGTGTGTGAGACCTTCAGGTGAAGGTACCATCTATGGGTTTATGTTGGTGGTAGATGGACTTGCTTCTTGAGTGAATTGGCCAAGTAGTCTTTGTAGTCTACTGACTTCTTCCTCAAGAATTGTGTTCTGGGCCAGAACATCATAAAAGAAGCCCAGGTCATCATCAGTAGATGCTGAATCACCTAACCTCTTGCTTATAGCAGGATGTACATGCACTGGGTGTAGACCAGTTTTAGCATGTGCCCCTTTTTCTTGGAACTGGGGACTTCCAGCCTCAGGACTATGTCCTTCATCAGCTGTTGCCTCTAGTGAGGTCTTAGCTATGTTACCATCCTCATTCTGATCATGTGCTGATTCAGAAGAGGTGGCAGCCTCACTAGATGTTCTAATCTCCATATCCACACCAGGAGATAGAACGTGTAAACCCCGGTGATGTGGGTTGTTAGAAGCATGGTGATCCTTATCCTCAATAGTTGTGGTTCTCCCCTTTGTTGGTGGTTGTTGGGGAGGAGGAGAGGCATGTAGCTGAGTCAGCACGTTTGCAATGATAATGGTTGGACTTTGGGGGGCGGTTGCATGGGGAGATGGGGTAAAAGTAGTGTGCACCTGGGGAGAATGGTGCTCTTCAATGGCAATCTCCTCAAATGAGGAAGATCCCAGATTTGTGGGTACCCCTTCTGTGGTTGCTGTAGGCTCCTTTTGAGAGGAATACTGAGCGGCTGTGGCTGGTGAAGTCCTTGTATCCACTAGGGGGTTATAACCAGTGGATATAGCCTGCGTTTGTGTTACAAGGGCATCCTCAGGGAACTCATTTCCCTGAGTAGCCTTTTTTGTCTTCTTTTTAGTGGGTTTGGTGGGGACTTTGGATTTGGAGGTGGTGGCTGTGGGTTCCAGCTACGTGGGTTTGCGCAGCTTGGTAGCCATTTTCAGTGATTGGTCAGAGTTGTGCCGGGAGTATACTTCCGGCAGTACAGCCATAGCAGGGACTCCCAGGCCAACAAGTCCCTCAGCTTGAAGCTGGTTTTCAATTATGGCCATTGTGAACCGAGGATATAATATCCAACGGTTAGCAGTTTGTTTTTGGGCCATATCCTTCAGCTCTAAAAATAGTATTTCATAAAAATTTAAAGGTTGTTGCTCAAGGATGGAGTACATTACCTGTTGCCACCTTGTGTACATTTGATCCCATGATGAAGTCTTGGAGGCAAGGCATACATTTACCATATGAAATATGAGACGTTCGGCATCCGGGAAATGTTTCTTCAGTATGGTAGATGCACTCAGGTTACCCTGGTATCCATGGTGGGCAAATGATTGATCTGTTGTGCCCTTTGGATAACCAGTTGGGAAAGTGGCATCATCCAGATTAAGGGTTTGGCGAAGAGTGTCTGGAGTGATGACCACTTCTTGGCTATGGACCAATGATTGAAGAGACTCTGTGTCATTCTCCTCAGAGACCAGAGTGACGTTTGTCCAGAATTGGTTAAGGGATTCAGCATATATGGTGGGATTTACCAGAAAAGCCGTTTTGTAGGGTGACTGAACCATTAAATCAATGGTGTTGTGAAACTTGGTCCAGTATGGCGATTTGGTGAGATGTGCGACACAGTTGTGTCGAGGTTTTAGTTGCATGGTCACCATTGATGAAGAGAGGGTAGAGAGTTTTTTGAACGTTAGGTTTGAGAAGAGAAGATAAAAACTCTGAAGGTGGGATAAGGTATTTAAAGGGTCGGGTTAGAAAACGACTAAAGGTTTTGGTGTGAGTCATCAGTTGTTAATACTACTGATGACGTGGTATTAACTTTCAGAGGTTTGAAAAGGCTGACCGAATTGGTGTGATCAGCAGTTGTTATAAAACAACTGAAGACTTGGTTTTAACCGTCAGACGTTGAAACAGCTGAAGTCTCTGATTTATTCATCAGTAGTTATAAAACTACTAAAGACATTTTTGACTTCTGGTGATGAAACAACTGAAGACTTGGTATTAGTCATCAGTAGTTGTGAAACTACTGAAGACAGTGGTTGTGTCAGCAGTTGTTGTAAACAACTGAAGACTTGGTGTTAGTCTTCAGTAGTTGTAAACTACTAAAGACATAGTTTTGGCTTCAGTTGTTTTAATGAAACAGCAGTTGTAGAAACAACTGAAGAGGAATTACTCATCAGCTGTTTTCGTCAATTCATAGCTTTTCAGCTGTTTCACACTGTCCTCAACACTTACTCATCAGACTTTTCATCTGCTTTTCAGGTGTTTCATAGGACATCAGTACTTATCTGCATTTCTGACATCAGTATTTGTGGCTACAACAGCTGTTGTGACTACATCAGCTGTTGTAACTACATCAGCTGTTTTAACAGATAAAGTACTTCAATACTGGTGAGGTATGTAGCCTTCAGTAGTAATAAAAACTACTGAGGGTAAAAAAATCATCAGTACTTATATGTGACAATAATGAACTAATGATCATCGGTACTTATGAGCTGAGATCATCAGTAGTTGTCACTTATTCTAGCTGCAGCATACCAAGCCTTAACACCAGGTTGTGGAAAGTTGAACTATCCAAAGGCTTAGTAAAAATTTCTGCAAGCTCATCAGCACTAGGAACAAATTTTGGATCAATCAGACCTTTTTCAAAACAATCTCTAATAAAATGGTGTCTGATTTCAATATGTTTAGTCCTAGAGTGCTGGACAGGATTCTTGACAATACAAAGAGCTGAAGAGCTGTCCATTAACAATGGGGTCTTAGTCTCTGTCATGCCATAATCCAATAATTGGTTTTGAAGCCAGAGTACCTGAGATGTACAGCTTGCAGCGGCAATGTACTCTGCTTCAGCAGTTGATGTAGCAACTGAGGTCTGTTTCTTGCTCTGCCAAGAAATCAAGCAGTTGCCTAGGAATTGACATCCATCAGAAGTTGATTTCCTGGTCAACTTACACCCTGCATAGTCACTGTCAGAAAAAGCAACTAATTTACCAGAATGTCTAGTAGAATACCATAAACCTAGAGATGGAGTGCCTTGCAGATATCTAAAGATCCTCTTGACTGCAATCAAATGAGACTCCTTTGGTGCAGCCTGAAATCTAGCACAAACACATGTAGCAAACATAATATCTGGTCTAGAAGCTGTTAAATACATCAAGGACCCAATCATACATCTGTAAAGTGTTTCATCAACCACTTTACCTCTCTGATCTGTATCCAGTTGTGTGGTGCTGCACATGGGGGTAGAACAGGGCTTACAGTTTTGTAAATCAAACTTTTCCAAAAGATCTTTTGTGTATTTGGACTGATGAATGAAAATTCCATCAGTCTTTTGTTTGATTTGCAAACCCAGAAAGAACTGTAATTCTCCCAGGGCACTCATTTCAAACTTCTGTTGCATCAACTGGAGGTAGAGGAACCAGTTCCCACACTTGGTGTTTCTTGAACTGAAGAAGCTTAAGCTGCATGGCATCAACCCATCCATTGTCCTTTAAAGCAATGTGATAATTCTTTGGCTCTTGCTGACTGATGAAGAGAGCATAGAAGCAGAAATTTGACAATTGACTTATTGTTGATACGCCAGCAGTGATATCACCAATGATTTGAGACATAGGGTGATTCTTCAGATCTTGATACACAATGAGATCTGTGTAAGTGTTTGTAGCAGGCTCAGCAGCAACAGATGGTGATGGTGAATCATTTCTTTGAAACCAATCAGTGGATGGTAATTCAAAGGAAGTTGAATTTGAAGAAATCTCATCAGCATTTGTTGTGGATGGTGCTACTGGAGCTACAGGGCCATCAGGTCTAGCTGAATCAGGCAGTTGATCACTAAACCTGAAGAGGTGATTACTGCTATCATCATCATCATCAGCACCAGTAGAACCACCAGGTGGTGACCTGTTGACACGAGCAATAGCAGGAGTTTGATAAGGAACATATTGCAGTATGTCCAAATCAAATATCTCCACAGGGCTTTGTGGAATCTTGTCCTTTGGAGATTCATTAAACTTAACATGTAGAGTCTCTTCAACCATCTTGTTTCTACAGTTGAAGACTCTGTATGCTTTGCAAGTTGATGAATAACCAACAAAGTACCCTGCATCCACCTTAGGATCAAATTTTTGGAGTTGATCCCGTGTTGTTGAGAATGAAACAAGGACACCCAAATGCTCTGAAGAATGAAATTAGAGGGGCCAAATGATGAAGAACTTCATATGGAGTCTTCATCAACCTCTGATTTACTAGAACTCTATTCTGTACATAGCAAGCTGTATTGACAGCTTTAGCCCAAAAAGTCATTGGCAGTCTAGAATCGGCTAACATGGACCTTACAGCTTCAATAAGGGTCCTGTTCTTTCTCTCCACTACTCCATTTTGCTCAGGAGTTCTTGGGATGCTATACTGCCTCTTGATTCCCTTTGATAAGTAAAACTCTTCAAGTGTGTGGTTTCTGAATTCAGTACCATTGTCACTCCTCACACACTTAACTGGTAGGGAATACTGCTTCTCAACGTGTAACACAAAGTTCATAATGGACTGCGCAACCTCATCCTTTGAATGCAAGAAGAAAGTCCATACAAATCTGAAGTAATCATCCACAATTACCAGACAGTATTTCTTCTTAGCCATACTCATCACTCTCACAGGACCAAAGAGATCCATGTGAAGAAGCTGTAAGGAGGCAGTGGACTTAGGTTCTTCTATGGAGGGAAATGAAGCTTTGTGTTGTTTTCCTTTTAAACAAGCAGTGCAGTTATCTTCACACTTGAACTCCTTCATAGGCAGTCCCCTTACTAAACCATGGCTTATCAGCTGATTTATGTTTTTGAGATTAACATGACCCAGCCTTCTATGCCATAGAATAGATTCTTGAGGGGAAGCCTTGGAAAATAGGCAAGGATGGCCTTTGAGATCTATTTTCTTGGAAAGATCTAAGGCATACACTCTTCATGTCCTGTTGGCCTTTAGGAGAGTGTGTTCATCCAACACCTTATCAATCAAACTTAGAACTTTGGATGACAGAATCCGACAGTTCTGACTGGTGAAAAGATCAACATGGCCTTTGTCACATATTTTACTGACACTCAAGAGGTTGTACTTGAGATTTTCCACATGGTTAACATCATCAAAATTATTTCCCCATTGGAAACAAAGCCTTTGCCGATGATGTAACCCTTTGCGTCATTGCCAAATGACACAAACCCCTTCTTCCTTGAGAGTAGTCATTAAGAAGTGATCTATTTCCTGTCATATGCATGGATCCTCCACTGTCTACATACCAGATGCCTCTGAGGTATGTTGAAGAACCCTGCAAAATACAACAAATTAGTTAGATTTTGAGACCCAAACCTTTTTGGTCTTGGGCCTGTTCTCATCAACAGATAATAAACTAACATGTTTGTTGGAAACAACAGCCTGAGAGGAAGAAACTGGTGAAGAAAAGGAATCCTTTGGCTTGGACCTCCTTTTCTGTGGTTTCAACATAGGAACATCTAATTGGTTAACTCTTCCCAATAGATGTTGAACCATCATAACCAGCTGTGTCTGATTTTGTGATAAGGCTTTCAGCTCTTCAAACACATTGGCATTGGAGTTTGATAAGTTCCTATGTTGCACCTTCTTCTTTTGAGCAATCTCAGCTGTTACCTGTTTAACCCCTTCCTTTTTGGATTTCTTTTTGGACTTAAGGGTTACAGGATTTGATGTTACTGGTACAAATGTGGCTTCAAACTCAGTTTTCATTTTAACCATTTTCTCTTTACTTTCCTCTTTATGTTTGAGTTTGGATCCCCTTTTGTACCAACAATCATCTGTAAGATGATTGAACAAACCACATACTTCACATGGTTTCTTCTTCATCTTATGTTGATCATCAACTAAAGAGAATGAAACTACTGAAGATTTGCTCTTCAGTACTTTGGAAGCATTATTTGCTTTCTTGACTTCCTCTTTAGTAGTCTTCAAACTCTTTCTACTGACAATTTTCTTCTCTTTAGTGCTGACACTAGTTGGAGTTTGAACTTCAGGTGCTAAATCTTGCTCTCCAGTCCTTTCAGGACTTCCAGAAATAGCTCCTGAGTTGATCATCTCTTTGATCATGTGAGTGTCAGCAGTGGTGCTGACTTCAACTTTTGATGCTGCTCTATCAAAAAGTGAATCACATGATAAGGTGGATTGGTTATTGCTTTCTCCATCAGATTTCACTTCTGCTCTTGAAGCAAAATCTGTAGGAGGAGCAGTGTGATTATAACCAATACCAAACTTCACATTGGAAGCAGATTGCTTACTAAGAAGCATTTCAAAACCTTTGCATGATTGTACCCATCGATCACACTCTACCTGGGTGACTGCAAGGGTTTCTTTGAGACTTCTCTGGTCTTCCAGAATAACCTCTAGCTTGGCCTTTTCATCATTTAATTGGAATTATAAATCTCATCATTTTTACTATTAAGAGCAGACTCAAACTCAGCTTTTCTTTTGGAAATGGTTTTCTCAAACTCAAGTTTTTGATTTATTAATGCTACATTTGCCTCTCTAATGGAGACAAAGGCAGCAATGCATGATTCAGAACATAACTTGGCTTTAGCCTCTGAAGATACCTGAGTTGCCTGTGAAGATGATTCATTTGAGCAGGAACCCTCAGTAGACTCCAGGGCCATGAGAGCCAGATTCCCAAAAGGACTGTCACCACTATGTTGACCAGCACCTGTGAACAGTTGTTCATGACTAGACATGTCATCCGGTAAACTGCTCCAGTCAACAACTCCAGGGGTGAAGAAGCTGTGTTGTTGAGGCTGAAGAGGTTGATGAGATTGAGATGGTTGAGGTTCTGGTAGTGCATGAGGTTGTGGTACTATAGGAACTTGAACTAGATTTGACTGTGGCATGTAATAACAAGGGTAAGGATATGGCATTTGACCCCGAGGAACAAAATATGCAGGAGATTGTGGTTGAGAATGATGACTAGAATTGACAGGATGTTGCCCTCTGTGTTGTTGACTATTTCCAGGGAAAGTCACAAAAGGTGCAGAGGAATTAGATCCAGATGATCTGCATTCTCTAGCAAAGTGTCCAAGCCCGTGGCATTTGTGACACTTCAACTTACTCTTGTCAAAACCAACTTTGGTTTTGCCAGTGAGTCCTGGGAACTTTCTTCTAGTTCTTTTGTAGAACTTCTGAGATTTGTTATTTATCAAGGCCATTTGGCTCAAAATATCCATCTCTTCTAAGTCATCATCAGCAATCCCCTTGAGATCATCCATGATGAAGCATAGATTGTCATTATTACACCCAGTAAACTGACTATCAACACTCACAAACGCAGAATCAGAAGTGTTTGAGGAGAAATCAATATGCTCATCATACTGGCATTCAGATGAAGCATATTCTAACTCATGACCAACCAAGGCAATGTTGCCTGGTACAAAATCTTCAGTGAGCTTTCGAGATGAAGACAGTTTTCGTTTCTGTTCTATCTCTCTCTCAAATGTGAGCAATTTCCCATGGAGTTGGGTGAGAGATAGTTTGTCCAAATTTGCACAAGAGCATAGGAGAATAGTATATGTGTCCCATCTCTCAAGCAGTGATATGAGAAATCTGTTATTCATCTGGATATTGGTGTACTCAAGTTTGACCATTTTTAATTCAGAGATCAAACAAGAGAACCGCTCAAACTGTTGAGTTAGTGTCTCACCCTTTCTATGAGAGAATGTCTCATATTGTTGGGCAAGGATTTCTCTATTATTTGCCAAGACCTCATCTGTTCCTCCAAATTGTTCTTTCAAGGCATTCCAGAGGTCATGGGCAGTTTCATGATGCATTAGCCCAGAATAGATTTCATTGGGCAGTGCCATGGCCAGAATTCCATGGGCTTTTGCATTAATCTCAAACAATTTCTTATCCTCATCTGAGTATTGCTCCTTCCTCTTCGGAACCATTTGATTGGCTTCCGGGTTATTCACCATAGGCTTGTGTCGACCATGTACCGCTGATGTCCAACAACCTGCGCTGTTAACAGACATGTGATGGAGCATTCGTCGTTGCCATATGTTATACTCATTCCTAACTAGCATTGGAGGCTTGGTTGAGGAACCAGTATTATGAGGATCATTGGAAGGAGTAGTCATTTTTAGTCCAAATACAATTTAATTCAAGCTTTTAAACATTTTTACATAGACCACAACAGACTCAATGAAAACCAAGAGAAATTCTCAGGATGAATGACCAGAAACACAGAAAATTCAATCACTATAACCGTTTCTTGCAAAAAGAAAATGCTAATTCAATCAAACTTGGATCTTGAATAGCAGTTTCAATGATCAATTATTAGATCGGTCAATGATTAACCTGCTCTGATACCATTTGTCAGGATCAGTAATCACAAGTTTGATGTATTAGAGCGTAACGCAGCGGAATAAGAACAAGAATTAGACAAATTGTAGCAAGAATTTGATACTCGTATGCATTAAGAACAAATACGGTTATAACGAGAGAATATATTTCTGTAACAAGGAATGTTTCTATAATATCGAATATTTCTGATCAAATCATTCACATATTACAATAGGTTGACACTCCTTATATAGAGTGCAATCGCTGCTGTTATCACGGGAAAGTGACAACTGGCAGATCTATTACAAAAATAACTAACTCTTAACAAACTACTGAAATGTTCACAACTACTGAGACATATCAGAGTGTTAAGTACAAAATATGAAACTACTGATAAGAAACTACTGAAACTACAACGACTGAAGAACAAGCTCTTCAGTCGTTTTACAAAACTACTGAAAAACATAAAACTACTGATGAGCACAACAACTGAAGAAGTATTCTTCACTGTTGTGTCAAACTACTGAACAGATAAAACATAAAACTATTGAAAGGTAAACCGTCACAACTACTAAAGAAGACCTCTTCAGCTGTTATGACAACGTCTGATACTTTGGTCTTCAGCACTTGTGTCTTCAGACTTTGTCTTCATCACTTGTGTCTTCAGACTTTGTCTTCAGCACTTGTCTTCAGACTTTGTCTTCAGCACTTGTCTTCAGACTTTGTCTTCAGCACTTGTCTTTAGACTTTGTCTTCAGCACTTGTGTCTTCAGACTTTGTCTTTAGCACTTGTCTTCAGACTTTGTCTTCAGCACTTGTGTTCAGACTTTGTAATCAGCTGTTGTCTTCAGCTGTTGTGGTCTTCAGTAGTTGTTGTGACGTCTGTGGGACTTAAAGGTTTTTCTGATCCGGCTCATTGGTTCTTTTGGTCCAACACAGAGCTATTACACAATGTTTAATTTCACGAATTGGTCAAGATTCGATCCTAAGTCGACCGAACAGTGGGTCATGCGGCTAGTCGTCTCGATGAACTCCAATCGCACGATTGAGCTGGCCGAATAGCTCAATCGGCCAAATGTATCATACGAATGAGCTCAGTTGGCCGACTGAACCAATCCCAGGCTCAACAAACTGATTGAACTCAGTCGCCTGTTCATTCACCTGAATGAGTCAGTCGCATGATAAGACAACCAACTAAACATAGTCACATAGTTCAATCGCATGAATGAACCAGGATGAATTCAACCAAGGTAATTAAGACTGACTTGTATTGTGTGATTATCTAATGTCTATGTCTCTTATGTTGCAGATCGATGGCTCATAGATGGTCTATCAAACCCAAGCACAATATATGTGCTCATTTAGACCACACAACTCGAAATGGTGCCGAGTTTGCAGAGATCATCTCTTTTCTCAAGCGATCAAGGATCCACAAGACTATTTCTATTCCATGCACTCCCTACAGGTCTATACAACAGGCCTTTTGGGAGAATGCATCTGTTGGTAGATCACGAGAGCCATACAACATTCGGAGCTCCATCTTTGGTATGGACATAGACATTACAGCTGAAGACATTCAGCGTGTACTTGGGTTGGGAGATGATGCTGGCCACCCCACCAGGCTTCACCACTGACGGTGAGTGGTTGTTTTTTGAGGATTAAGCACTCATGGGACATAAACTCAGGTGTGCTCAACAAGAACACCTGTGACCCCAGTATAAGTACTTGGCACACGTCATCCTGAAGTGCATAGCTTCCAGAAGGGGTGGGTTTGACGACCTCTCAGACCAGATACAAAATTCGTATGTGGCACTAGTGCTGAACCGCCCCTTCAGCTTTTCGAGCATGATCTTCTCCTACCTTATAGAGAACCTGGAGATGAAGGGCAAAGAGGGTTTCTGCATGTACCTTAGGTTCTTACAGATGATTTTTGACGAGAAGCTGCCCTCGCTTCCAAAGGAGAGCCACGACGCCGTGGCTTTAGAGATTATAGATGATACGACATTAGGTTGTATGAGAGTTTACCGGGGAAAGCAGGTCAAGCCCCCGGTAAAGAGACTTATAGGCCATCTGGCCAAGGAGAACTACATGGCGTCAGGCATGCGTAAGTGGCGTCACGTAGGCAGTGACTCAGATGATTAGCAGTTATAGCTCCTGGAGAACGACTCCGATGACGATGACAACGGTGATACTGGACATGCAGGGCCTACCCAACCAAGGGCCCCCACTGCTAATATAGCATCTCCGGCATCTGCCCATGATGGAGCAAAGACTGCGGGATTTCACCAGGATTTCATACCGGTGAGGAGGAGGAGTCAGATGAGGAGCGTTTGACTCGGACTGTGGGCAGTAAAGTCGTTGCCATTGAACGAGGGCTTCGGGCGGTAGGTGAACGACTTGGCGGGTCAAGAGCGGCTGACACTGATCCGACATATGCTCCCGATCAGCCAAGCCATGTTCTTGGGGGAGCATCCTCCTCGACAGGATCGAGGAAGAAAAGGATGGCTCAGCCCCAAGGCATGAAGAAGAAGAAGAGACGACTCACTTTCATCACTACCACCACCACCACTTCACCTACCACCATCACTCGACATACCACCTTAGCCACCACCACAGCTACCACCGCTTCTACCACACCCTCTACCACCATTACCACACCACCCACCATCGCTACCACACCTCCAGCGTCCATTACTACTGCCATACCTCCACCTGTTATACCAATACCATCCCCATCTACACCACTGCCACCACCACCACCACTAGCCACCATGCTGGACCACCATCATGCCCTTCCTACACATCAGGATCACCTCTGCCTCCCAGTGGGGTAGAGGAACAACTCTCGGCACTCAACCGTATGGTGCTGAGGCTGTTGGCTGTAGACAAAGAGAAGACTGCTCAGTTACGACAACTAGTAGACCTTACTGCTGCCCAAGCTCTGCAGATATTTCAGCAGGCCCAGCTGATGGATGCTTAGCGTGCAGAGATGTCCCAACTCCTGGAGCAGCATGTCCAATCAGCAAAAAAGATTGAGGAGTTGGAGACCACTAACAAGACAATCATGCTGTGTCTCAAGGGATCCAAGGAAGAGCCCCTAAAGATCAAGGAAGGGGATGGAGAGATAGTGATGATGACAATGATGATGAGGATGAGGATGGCGATGAAGATATTGATGTTGTTGGTGATGCTGGAGCCGATGAGGTTGATGATGATGATGACGACTCACATGCTACGGGTGCCACACCTGCCAGTGAAAGGAGGAGGAAGAGAGCACAAGATGTAGGTGCCTCCACATCCGCCCTGTTAGCAGAAGAGGACATGATCCAGGACAAGAGTAATACTTAGATGTTTTTGTTATTTAAATCATATGTATTTGAATCATGTATCTATCTAATGTAATGAATGTTTATATTTAATGTCAATGTTTCTGTTTTGATTATGAACTAATGATTGGTGTGCTGAATGTGTAAATCAAAAAGATCCAAACTTTCAGAGGGATGAATATGATGTAGATCCCCTTCAGCAGGTCAAGACTCAATTAACCATGATTCTTGATGTGCAAGGGATCGTAAGGAGATCTATGAGTTACACCCCCGAATAGGGGGTGATAATTCACGACTTTACTGACGAGCAGTTGGCCGAAATGTTCAAACTAAATGCCGAAGAGATGGTGAAAAACGCTCCAACAGTCCAAGGTGATAGTGATGATGAACTTAATGACATTGATGAGATCGAGATAGAAGATGTCACTGATCAACATTATCCAGAGTACACTGACATGGAAGGTAATATGGTAACCAATCTGGGTGACAACCTTGTCAGTGAAACCTTCGAGACTCTGGATAAAATGGAAGAACCGTCAGACAAGAAAGAACATACAGCCCAAGCCACAGATGCTGAAGTCTATACCAGAAAGGCTGAGTGGGCTGCTTGTTTTGACGACCTAAGAGCCCAACGCAATGCTACAAAGTCAACTGTCTACACTAAGTTGTATAAAGTCAAGAAACATCAAAAGGTGGCCGGCAGGATCATAGCATGGGCACATTTTGAAGACCTCAACGTTTACGCCGTTAAACGTGACAAGGGAATTGAGTACTTTAGATTCGCACATGATCTGAAGACTCTTCCAGGTTTTGAGCTTAACCAGTTAGCAAAGTTAAAATTGCTATATGCTGACCCTCGTAAGATGTCAGGCTGGTTTGAAGCAGCTCTAAAGAGGGAGTACCACACCAGATGGGTCAACTTCAAACCTCAACAACCAACAAGGTACATCAAACGATCTGAGGTTGATGCCATAATTGGCAAACCAAAAGTAGTGTTGAAGTGGATCCACCACGTACAATGTCAAAGATCCCACTACGTGAGATGCCACAGGACTTCACTCCACATTTCAAATCGTCATCAAAGGTCATTTTCTTGTAGTGGTTGAGGTTTCAATCAATGTTGAGAACAAGATTGTATGGAACCAATGAATCTGTTCATTTTCAAATAAATTAGATCAATTTTTTTTCTAGGTAAGTGAGAATTCGATCAAGAATAAAGGTAGGTTATAGGGCTAAAATAAGGAATTAGAATGATGTGAATTATTGCTTTGAATTAGGCATTGAACATAGTATTATGGATCAGATATCTATATAGTTAAGAAACATCATAGTTAGTAAAATTAAAAATCAAATGAGTAGAAAACACGGCTGAAGAACTAGGGGTACTACAACCAATGTAATATTTACACACAATGCATTAGGATCATTTTCTGATTACCAATGCGTATTATTGAAATCAGCCAACTATATGGTATGGGCAACTTAAACCTGTAATGCCCGGAATAAAGTTGAAACGAGCCAACTAATGATAATGGGTTTAGGCGGGATTATTTAATGAAAATAACCGTGAAATGGAGTATGGACCAAGTAGACCTCGCGGGTTATGTGTTGGACAAGTTTAAGGTCTTGGGAATGCCCAGTATATATAAACGGATAAGCAAAAGCCGCTCTCATTTGCAACTCAACACCTAACTTCTATAGAGAGAAAATGAAGAGAAAGTGGTGATTCAAGGCTTGGTTGATCAAGAACTGAAGATCGGTGTTTGTGGGCATCTAAACAACAACAAAAGACTAAGAATCTCGGTAAGAAACATCATTTAATCGTTTTTAAGGGTAAACCCAGATTTTAGGGTTTGGGGTTATTGAAAGTGGCAAAGAATCACCCAAAACTCACATTTTTGTGTAAAAAACATGTAAGAAGCTTAGATGTACCTTCCTGGGTGATAAACCAAGGTTTTGGGTGTAAAAGATTGAAGTTTTGGGTTAAAAATGAGCTAGTTCCTAATTTCAGCCCATTCTACAAGATTATGAATTCGTCTTGTGAAACTGTGTAGTCGTCTAGCTAAACTATGGATCTTCCTGTGAAACTATAGTTTTGCAGATAGTTTCACAGACTTGAATTTCCAACGAAAGTTAGGAGAAACTGTCAACCAAACTCATAGCGAAATTGGGAGCAAAACTGCCAGCGAAGGTGCAGTAAAACTGCTGGCGAAACTAGTAGTGAAACTACTGATCATGCAGCAAAATTAGGAAGAAATTAACTCCTTTGAGTGTTAACTTATCTACAGGCTGTGTAGTGCGACTCTTGCTTAGAAAGCTTGATTCAGATGCTACTTATTGAGTCCAAGTGAATTCTAGATATCTTATTTTAAAGGTTTTAAACTTGTTTGGGGCTAAAAATGCATACTAAGTATACGATTTAAATGACCAAGACTTTAAGAGGTTTTAATAGGAAGATCGATTTTTCTATAAGCAAATGTGATATATAAATGTATAAAATTAGCAACCCCGCCCCAGCCAGGGACGTTGCCCCTTGGACCCCTCTAGGGGCTGCTGCCCCTAGGACCCCGCTGTTAGGGGCGACCGCCCTCGAACCCCCACTGTTTCATGGAGGGTCGGTTATGTTTTATAATGACTTGTACTTGTTGTGCATGTGTGTCTATGGGAATGGATGATGCATGATGTTTATGATGATGTGTCATAGGGTATGTGATGTTTATGTGATGCTATGTATGAATGTTTTATGTTGACCTTATGTTCCTATTATGTATTATTTCATGACTTACGTGTTATGATTAAAAAGAACGAATAATATTGTGCAACGTAAAGTGAAAGTTAAAGATAGCGATAAGAGGAACGTAACAAAATAATGAATGCATGCATCAATTGAAAAACGAATGTAAGAAAGTCTTGCTAGCACCGTAAGGAGGTTCACACCCAATGAAGGGTGTTAGCTTTGCGGTGTGTGGGTTAGCTGTCCCGGAAGTATGTACACTTGGGTCTAATCCTTGTGATTGACCATATGTATGGGATCCTTGCTGCTTACCCCGGTATTGTGGTCAGGCCATCGGGCATAATGTACGGGAGTCTATTTATAGACTTCGGCCCAGTACCCGCTTTATGCATGACGGTGGGGTATAGCACTTGTCATTGGTCCGAATGAATGTAAAGGTTAATGATGTATGTACGAAATGAACGATGCGAAAGGATGGCACGAGGCAACTACTTGGCCTTTTTGGATGACATCCATTTTATAGAACTATGACATTTTTGTGATATAGTGCAAATGATAGTATTTTGTGACATTGCATTGTTTTTGCAAAAGCAATCATTAATATATGAAATGGGTTTAAGTTACTTTGTTGTGATATTTTAGCAAATTTAAATGTATTTTTATGTTTTATGTGCAATGATTAACCAGTTGTAAGCGTCCCGGGATCGGGGCCTTACAAACCAAGGACATTCTTGAGGCGAATAAGTCATGGGAAATGCTAGAAACAATAATAGATACACAACCATATGCAAAAAGCACAAAGCTACAACTCCATATATGTACCAAGCTTTGTTGGAGGATGTTATTCTACAAGTTAGAAGTTTCAAAGCTACAAACAGAGAAGTATTGAAAAAAGACATGTTAGAGCAGATTGGGTGCAAAAAGCAAGGTTACTATCTCTATGTTAGAGTTTTGAATTTTACAAATCAAAGATAATGAGTCAATAGGCACTTTTCATCACCACCCGCTAAAATAAAAACACGAGAATGTAAGGAAAATAAATACCGAGACAACATTGATTTAAATAATAGTAATTATCCATTTATAGTCATTCTTGTATATGTTACATAACAAAAGACATGACAAGCCTTAGTACAAAGATTCCTAAAATAATACTAATTATCCATTCACTCATATGCATTGTCTAAACAATATAGTAAATATTTGGAATTATGATAGGCATGGTCCTACTCGTAGCTACAATGAAAGGAAATTATTATTTGAGTTTAGGGACAAAACCTTAGTGATTCCATGTATCTCACCTTCTTTCTCTCTATATGCTTGCAACTATAATGATGAATGTTAGTCTTAGCTTAAGCATAGTTGCACAGTATACCAGCTTAATAATACTATATAAACCTAGAACACTTCCTTGTTTGAGCCCAAATGTTGAATAACATGATGGGTAAGGAAGGTATATTACAAAACAATGTTAGTAGCAATTGTGTAATATTTTTTCAAAATCCTAAAATGAGTATAATAATGTACCCTTGATATGATCAACATTTTTATATTAAACCAAGTTTATAAGTATTAGCATGGCACATATATAAGAACCATATTGCTAAACTAATATGCAAATTAAAATTTGTTTATTAACCAAAAAGAAAGTCTATAAGTAGCCATTTCTATTTCATAACTCATTATAATTTCAAAGATTTTTATTTGGTTTAAGTTGAAAGGAGTCATTCAGGACCGTTAAAGGGGTTGGTCACTTACAACACAACACATAAGCAGAAGAGTTGAGTGAGAACACTTAATATATCAAATAGGGAACTAGCAACCAATCACATCTTGATACTAAGTAACACAAGTAATAAGAGATAGAACAATAAGAATAACACAAGTGTTTTGTTTCCAAGAATGTTGTATATTGAATTCAAGTTCCTTAAAAGTGTTTACAAAGCATAAAGGATTAAGGATTACAAAGGACTTGAGATACTTTATACTACATCCTATAGTCGGCCATACTTTGAAGGCCAAAAGGATACATGATGTAGACAACAACAAAATCAATGTAGAGTCAAAAGGTAGATTACCTTTTGACTAGTGCCAATGAAATGCCATAGCTCACTTCCTAATATATTACAAACAGGGTAAAAGTACATAAAGTAGAAAGTATCAGACTCAAGACCTCAACGTACACTTTACCAAAAGCATGGACCTTTCACCAACTTGGAAAACAGAGTTGCAATGGAAATATGGTCTAGCTTTATGGTACAAGGTACATCGGATAAAGCATGTACTCAAAAGTCTTCGGAAGAAATTTGTCTTCAAGTGTTGGCTTCGGAAGGCTTTGACTTTGAAGCTTGGAAGACTTCATGTTTGGCTTGGAAGATGTTGGTCTTGGATTTGGAAGATTTCACACTTAGAATAATTTCTAGGACAGAGTATGAAACTTCTAAAG
Source organism: Flaveria trinervia (assembly GCA_025506515.1). Classification (NCBI taxonomy): domain Eukaryota; kingdom Viridiplantae; phylum Streptophyta; class Magnoliopsida; order Asterales; family Asteraceae; genus Flaveria; species Flaveria trinervia. Next base: position 23,707,173 of record CM046458.1, read on the forward strand.
CATTCTACTTCAGTATTTCTGCACATGCATGCAGGATAGACTTTGGATATTTTGGGTTGCATGAGCCTTATATGTAGGACGGTTGAAGGGAATGCACTTACAACACAACAACACAATGAGGAGAGTTGCTTAAGAACACTTGACAGATCAAATAGGGAATTGGTTAACCTTTGAGTAAAGATGCTAAGAACACAGTAAGTAAGAGACATAACAAGATGGCAAAACACACAAGTGATTGGTTTTCAAGAATGTTGTATATTGCTTCTCAAGTTCTATTATAAGTGTTACAAAAGCATATTTCAGAAAGTTACAAGTACTTGAGATACATAAACTACATCCTACAGCTGGCCATACTTTGAAGGCCAGCTAAATACAATTGACTAGACAACTACAAAATCAAATGTAGAGTCAAAACGTAGATTGTCTATTGACTAGTGACTATGACATGCCATAGCTCACATCCTAATATATTACAAAAAGGATAAAGTACATAAAGTAGAAAGTTACAGACTCAAGACCTCAATGTATAGTTACCAAAAGCATGGACCTTTCACCAACTTATGTAAAGTTGGTGTCTTATCAGAGATGCAGCAAGAAGGGGTCCAACTTTATGTAAAAGGTACATTAGATAAAGCACGTGTTCAAAATGTCTTCAGAAGAAAACTGTCTTCTAATGTTGGCTTCAGAAGACATTGTCTTTGAAGCTTCGAAAGACTTCATCTTTGGCTTTGGAAGATATTGTTCTTGGCTTTAGAAGCTTTCACACTTCATCTCTTTAGCTTCTGCTTTTCTTTTGCTCTTTCCAATCAGGTTCTTCTTATAGACTTGGTCATTATAGTCTTCTTACTCTCCTTTGAAAGATAGTGACTTTTCTAAAATACTTTTCTTCACTTTTCTCAAAGGCATTCTCCACTATCATTTCTTTATCCTCTTTAGTCCAGGGGTCTATGAGAGGAAGCTCATCTTCATAAGTTCCACACCTAGGAGATCTACAGACAAGATGGTGTGTGGAGGTGCTATCTCACTAGATCCCAGTCTTTTCTTATTATGATAACAAACTTTTGCATGAAAGAATGAGGGTATGATGTTCTTGAAGGTTTCTTCTTCAAGAAAACATTTTTCTGCCCTCACTTTGCAAATCACAAGCTTAGCCTGTCATTCAGTCAACTTGGCTATGAGATCTTTGATCTGTGTCCTATAGTTGGTGTGTTCATGTTTACGATCTGAAATGGTTTTCTCTAAGTCCTCTATTTTTTGTTTATAATCATTTTTAGATCTTTTGAAATCAGATTTAATATTCGAGGACTCAAGATCAGATCTTATTTCTAAGTTGTAGGACCTGTATCTATTTACTTTAGCAATACATTCATGTGTACAAAGATGTTCCAATACCTTTGCTTCATAATGGTCAGCCATTAGTGTTTGGTTTGGAGATACATTTCCACCTGAAAACTCTAGTCAAAGCCTCCTTGTTCAACAACAACTACAACTTGCTATTTTGGCTTCTCATTCTGGGTGACTTTCTCAGTCTAGTTTGATCTGGTTTGTACTTGGCCACCATTTGTTCTTGGTGCCTTCCACTCCCTAGAAAAGTGGCCATTTGGTTACAGTTGTAACACTTGACTTTGCTTTTATCCAACCCAAACTTTTCAATGGTTGTATTGCTTGGAAACTTCCTTCCTGCCCTCTTGTAGAACTTCTTAGCTCTTTGAGTGAGAAGAGCCATCTATTGGACTATTTCATGTACTCCAGATCATCTAGATGGATACAATCCAAATCTTCAAGGGTGAAAAGAAAGTTCATTGAGCTTTCATCAGAAGACACAAAGGCATGTAAAGAACTTGTCTCTTGGAACGACCTTCTTTGAGTGTAGCTTTCTCTTGGTGTCTCCAGGAAGGTGATGAAAGGCTATTTTTGTGAGTTTTCAGGGTAGCATATAAGATGATGTTGAGGTTGTATGCTATCCCTTTAGTCACATGCAAGGCAGAACACATTCGATTGCTGGAGTTACCAGATGAACCTTGCATGTTCATCTCCATCTGGTATCCACTAAAAATATCATACAACTCAGTCAAAGTGAGAGTCTTAAGGTTCTCAGTTATCTTGATAACAACACACTAATATGTCCATTTCCTAGGAAGAGAGGACATAAACATCCTTACAATGTCCATGTTTTCAAGAGTCACTCCAACATCCATTAGAGTGTCCACAATCTCAACATACTAGAAGTATTGTTGAGTCATGGTTTCACCTATTTTAAAATTGAAATTTTCAAACTGCTGCTTCAGGAGATCCTTCTTGTTCTCCTTGGCTTTAGTAGAACTCTCATACAATAGTTTCAATGCATCCCACAACAGCCTAGCTATTTTGCATTTCTTGAAACCTCTGTATATAGAAATCTGTACTCAAAAGTCTTTGCAAGAAATCTGTCTTCAAGTGTTAGCTTTGGAAGACTTTGAATTTGAAGCTTGGAAGACTTCATGTTTGGCTTTGGAAGATATTGGTCTTGGCTTTGGAAGATTTCACACTTAAAATATTTTCTAAGGGAGAGTGTGAAACTTCCAAAGCATTCTACTTCAGTACTTCTGTGCAAGCATACATGATAGAGTTTAGATGTTTTGGGTTGCGTCAGCCTTATATGAATCTTTACAAGTCATATGCATGTATAAGTAAGTATATAATGTCATATCTTTTTATTTTATGTAATACTCTTAAGTTTGACCACTATTTGAACCTATTCTAGACCACACATATAATGATGATATCTTAGTTATACAATTAATGATTCAAAACATGTGTTCAACATAAAAAAACTTACATATGTAGTTAAAATGTAAATATCCATGTTATGAGTATAACTTTGAAAACATCATAGTTTATGGTGTTTTATGCCTAGTGGACTTATGATTACTTATATGTAGATATATACATGTATATAGTACTTTTTATCACATTTTATGTTTTACATAAATTAAATTTATACAAAACTGAAGTTAAGGTAAATTATATATAAATGAAATATAGTGTTATGTAGTTGTAAATCCACTTGTTAAACATGTGCATGTGCATAGGCCTGATCATGGAGTACTATGATTTTACAGCAGGGGTGTTAAATGGTGGTCTTGGAGCACCCAAAAGAATTTGTTATAAACATATATTAAATAGAAGAAAGACTAGGAAGAGATGACTTAGAGACATCCATTCTTAGTGTTTGCTTAGACTAGTAACAAATGTAAGCATTGTGTTGATTTAGGTGCTAAATTACACATAAAGTTTCATATTAAAGCTTACCTAAACGATTATAGAATGTATAACTTGAAAACTCTTGGATGAAAAGCTTGATTCTCTAACTGTTAGGAACGCTTGCTTCTTGATTTTCATAAAGTGGTGGTGGGGTGGGGTAAGGGGTGACCAAGTGGTTTTAGAGGGGGAAAAAGTGTTTATGAATGAGCAAGGACGTAGATTATCTCTTGGTATTTATACGATGAAATGGCATACTTTAAAGGACAAAAATATTAGAGGTTTCAAATATTGAATTGCAGTGTGTAAGTGGCATTGAAGGAGGTAAAAAAGTACGGTGATGGACATGGTTTGGCCGAGAAGGGTATAGGGGATGGGTTGGTAATTCTTTACTAGTTCATATAAGATTTACTAAGGATTTTTATATTTTTATTTATGTTTTATAATTCACATGTGTGTAACTTGATTTTCTTTAATAAAATCATGGTTGTGAAAGGGTTTTTGAATGTCATTTATGTCATATGATATGCATATGTTAGAGTAGTCGTGAATCGTTACCCTTGTTATGTTAGAATACAAGTTAAAATCAACTTCAGGTTATTTTTAAAAAAGATGTACTATTTTCTAGTTTTATTTATGTTTTATAATTCACATGTATGTAACTTGATTTTCTTTTATAAAATCACTGTTGTGAAAGGATTTTTTAATGTCATTTAGGTCATATAATATGCATATGTTAGAGTAGCCGTAAATCGTTACCCATGTTATGTTAGAATACCAGTTAAAATCAACTTTAGGTTATTTTTTTAAAATTTCTATTATTTTGTTGGAGCCCTAGAAAGATTAGCATTTTAATCTTTACATTAGTTTTTGTCATAGTGTAGGGACTTATTATGTAAATATATGTTTCTTTTGTTTCTTGTTATTAGTATAAATAAGGTTATTTGTATTTGTACACATAGACTTGGAATAGACATTTTGTTAGTTCTTTCTCAATTGCACATTGTAATCCATACTAATATCAATAGAAACTCTATGACTTTTTCTAATATTTGTTTGTGTTGATTACATAGTTCATATAATTGTCAATTGCTTTATAACCAAAAAAGATCAATCAATTTAAAACTATCAAATGGCATCAGAGCCTTCGGTTCAGTGATTTGAAGCTTAAAATTAACTTTTAAGCACTTTTAAATCACTTGAATCTGTGTTTTGATCGCAATTATTCAATTACATGATGATTTTGTTGTGTTTCATTAATAGAAACAAGATCTGAATCACAATGAGTGAATTGACATCTTAAAATCTGCATTTTGGAAGATTTGAGTTCAAACTATTCTTCAAAAGTCGAACACTAGTTCTGCAAAATTGAGATAAATCTGTTGTATTAGTCACTTGATTAAAGAGTTTCTATTCATTTTATCAAGTTTGGAAAAATTTGTCAAGATCAGCTAGTTATGAAGAAGATGAATTAGACATTTGGTGTATTAAAATCATCTGAAAAATCACCCAAGTGTTTTGGCGCATGAACACCATTCAGATGCTTTAGCACTGTTTAGGCGTTTCAGATTGTGACAATGTTTGTGGACATTCCAACATTGTTTGGAAATTTTTTAGAAACTAAGTACTAGGCACTTTGTAACTGTTCAGGTGCTTTGGAACTGTTTAGACACTTCAACACTGTTTGGGTGTTTTGATACTGTTTAGGCGTTTCTATACTTGGAAGTTTCAGTAGTTCACTAAAGCAATCCCTTTGGTGTTTCACTACTATTCCGGTCTTAAATTCAAAACTTAATTAGGGTAAAGACTGAAGATTCAGAGAACAGTGTACCAAAATTGAAGAACTGAACAGACTTCAAGAATTGGTCACTCAGGCTGAAACAACACTTGAACTCAATTGATACTAATTTATGGAAATCAATTGAGAAAGGATCTCACATTCCTGTCACTTCTGATGGCTCTGATGGTAATGTATACACAAAAGATACTTTAGAGCCTTATCGAGAAATGCATTACATGGGGATGATCTAAAAAAGGTGAAGAATGATGTTAAAACCTATTCTCTCATATGTATAGGGCTACCTTTAGAGTACTATTAAGGTTTGAGAACTACCAAACTAGGTACACCTTATATAAAGCTTTGAAAGTGATTTGTGAATGAGGAAAAGTGATTCAAGATCTTAAAAACAAAAACTGAAGAGGCAACATAAACTTTTTGAACATATCTCAGGAGAAACTGTAAATCAGATGATGAATAAATATGTGCAACTCATAATAGAATAGTCAACTTTAGGGATTAAGAATGATCTTAAAAACCTAAATGACAAACTTCTGAATGCACTTCCATCATCTTGGAAACAAACTGTGACCTTGTTAAAGCACACTGAGAAGTTTCCCATGGATCTTGATCTTCTCATAGCAAAGATTGAGTCAGTGGAAATTGATGAAAGCTCAAGAAATAATAATAGAGCTGCATCAACTTCTCTATACAAGTATGTTGCGTCTCCAACAAATAATGTAGAGAATGCTTTTCTTGCCAAAGATGATGCTACTCCTGAAGATGAAGGTGATCTTTTTGTGGGAGCAGGATTCTTCACTAGTACACCTGCATACTCAGCTTAACTACAACCACAATCTCCTCCAAAACCTTCGGTGCCTAAAAATCAAAATGAGACTCCAGCTTCTAACTATGCTAATCCTAGCAAAGATAAAGAGTACATATCTGCCTTTACAGATTTTATGGAAAGCTTCCAAGCATATCAAGGTAGTCATCTAACACAAGTTGATTTAATTTTGCAGGATATATTCGAAATAGATCTAGATGATGTTGAAGAAATGGATCTTAATTAGCAAATGGTGATGATAGCCTACATAACTCAGAAGCATTCTTATGTCAACAGAAGCAACAAGTCCAGTGCAAACAAAACAGTTGATTTTGATATGTGAAAATCAAGATGTTTTAACTATAATAGCTATGGCCACTTTTCTTGAGAGTGCAAAGCTCCAAGAACTCAATGAAGAAATGGCCAAAGTAGTACTAATAGTCAGAGATATCATCAACAGGCTCAGAAGACATTTCAAAAGCCATATCAAAGCCTACCAATGCTAGAACTGAAAGAAGAAAAGACCAATGAAGAATGAAAGAAAGCACTAGTTGTAAGCATCAAGGATGGTTATGATTGGAGTGCTTACGCAAAACTGTTTACAGTTGATCTTACTTCTAGTGTAGCACGGATTGCTGAGATGAATTATGAAGAATGGTCTGAAGGCAAAGATCCAAAGATACAAGGTAAAGCAGATGCTGAGGAAGACTATGACTGGAGTGACAAGTCTGACCCAAAGGATAATTCAGAAGAAGTTGCTCTTATGGCATAGTCAGAACAACCAAAGGTTGTAAACTCTTCATTTGACACTAAGTATTCAAACTTTTATCCAGAAATACCAATGGAAGTAAGAGAGAAAATGTGCACCAAAGCTTATTTTGAACAAGTAGAACACTACTAAACTTACTCGTTCAAAATTTGATAAACTTAAACAAGAAGAGTCAATGCATAATAAGCTGAAAACTGATTATAAAATTTCATATGATAAAATCATATCTCTAAAAGCTTCTTGGAACAAAACGTTAAAAGAACTTGAACTTGTCAAGAAACAACATGAAGAGATGACAAAAACTCTTGAACAATAGAAATAAGCACTTGCAGCAACTCAAATTGACTTACCAAAGTGAAAAGCTCAAAAACCATTGTTAAGCAACTAGTGAATGATTGGAAAGATAAAGATAAAACAAGATTAGGATTCACCCATGAACCAATGCTTGAATCTATCACAAATACCTTACCTAAGAATTTTAATACCCCTGATCATTCATCAGAGAATAAGGCTAAGCTTAAAGAATTTCAATAAAAGAAAAAGAACAATCAATCATTTGTCGAGAGTGAGATCGAAAAGATAAACATTGAAATATTTGAGGAGAAAAATCCAAAAAGATAAATAATGGTCATCCAATTAAAATCAAATCATATGAACCTTGACAAAAGATCAAAAGTTGTGTATACCAAAAGGAGAATTGTCATTGAGAAGTGTAAATTTGAGCAAGAGATTGAAAAAGCGAATGAGATCAATCTCCAATGAAAGGAAAATGTCAAGAAGAGAAATCAGACACTTCATGTCCTGATGATTTAAGCTAAAATGAATTAACTCAAAACAAAGACTGTGAAAAAGAATCTTCTCAGATTCAGTTGAAACACAAAGCATTAAGAATTTTATCAAGAACAAAAAATCAAAGAAGAAGAAAAGAATCTTCTAAAACTAAATAGTCTGAACCAAACATAAATTAAGTCAAATTAAACTATGAAGTTTGTGTTAGCAGGAACTTTTGACATGAACACAATATCTGAAATAACATCAAAATCTAAGATCAAATCTAACTCTAATATGAAAACATGTTCAGGTCCTAAGTCTTTCGCTGTTCAGAAACGATTTGTGTCTAAGGAGTTAAAGAATTGTGAGAATGTTCAAAAGCAAAATCCTAAAATTCAAAAGACCAAACTCACACAGCAAAAACAACAGCTTAACCAGTCTACCCTTAAATCTAGACAAGGATCTATTATGGACTCTATATGTAGGGTTAAGCAAAAGTTTTTAAAAAGCAACAAAAGTACAGTGATATATGTGATATGTATAATCATAACACATCTGAGTATTATTTTAACAAGTACTGTCACATATGTGATATTACAGATCACACAACGGCTGATTGTTATTTTAACAAATACTGTGTATTGTGTGATGAACGTAATCATAATACTAAGGATTGTTTCTTCAAGAAGAATTCACCTAGAACGATTTTGATAATCGAGGATATGTTAATCCAAAGTTCCAAAGAAATCATTATAATGGTTTTCAAAATCTATCAAAACCACCTTGTTCGTGTTTGAGATCATTCAAAAGAATCAATTCTGATTATCATAATCAGTATAATTTCAGATCACAATAGTATAATCAAGGACATTTCATTCCACGCTCTGTGAGAATGAAAAATGAAACATATAGTAAGAAAAACTTACGAAATGTTTCAAACAATGATTCAAAATTTCTTGATGATGATCTTGAGAACATATTTAATGTTTTGAAAACAAAACAAAGAAAAAATAATCGAACTGTTTTCCAAAAAGGATTTGAAAATCCTAAATTTGAAAAGAAACCTGACGTAAACAAATTCCATTTCAAGCAGCTAACCATCATGGTTAAATTTGGAAAGCCCAAGACCATCTCGGCTTGGGTAATAACTCAACTTAAATGTCATTGAATGCAGGTGCGCCCATGGAGACCAATAAACACATGGTATGTTAACAGTAGGTGTAGCCGGTATATGATAGGCAATCAAGCCTCGCTTCAAGACTTTAACACAACAGTTGGTACTCATGTAGCATTTGGTGCAGACGTAGGTAGAAAGATAACC